>JAVANC010000020.1:40449175-41649175 GCA_033319125.1 Parnassius glacialis
ACGTAGGTACATAGGCAGGGGACAGGGTTTGTGTTACGTGGTTCCTGGTAGAGCCTCATGAATAGTATCTTCTTCTATAAATATAATATGATATTACTGAACTAAATAGATGTTATTTCTACTCCTTATATGGAGTCCACGTTGAGTGATGATATCATTTAATATTCCTGTTATATTGTTTTATCATAGTACCGACACCACATCTCCTTCCTTATTTAAAAAAAATTAAAATTCAGTTAGATTTTTTAAATTTTTAAACATATGATACTATATAATACTAAATACTTTCTTAAAACTACTCATCATTTTTATAATGTAATTATTATTACGACTTACATATGTCTTACACTTAATTTATATAATGATAGCTTTATTATAAGTTCTTTATTCTTAACTTAACTACTATACTAACTACTATACTTATTATATAGTCGTGGGTTATAACAATAATAATAATAATAATCTTTATTTCGGACCAAAATTAATCCATAGTAGTGTTAGTAATAATTGACTTATAAACTAGTGTTAGTAAACATTGAAGTATGTACAAACTTTTTCAAAATCGGAGAATTATAGTTCTCCGCTACTGTTTTCAAAATGCTGTTGTGACTATCTCTCACCCTTCTAAGCAGCGAAGCTGTCTTCTTACGTATTATCGCATGAAAGCCGTCCGTGCGAGCATGCGCAAACATCTCCGACGCACTACAGTATCGAGGCAGTCCCAACAACATTCTGAAAGCATTATTATATTGAACACGCAGGGCATCCAGCGACCTTTTAGTGTAATTGATCCATAGATTGCTCGTGTACAGACTCTGGCAGTATGCCTTAAATAGGGTAATTTTAACTAGGTCAGTACATCGAGCAAATCTACGGGCACGCATGTTACTCCTGACCGCTAGAGCCCTGCGTTCCCTTTCAATATCTACATTGTCTTTCAGGTCATCGGCAAGAAAATGGCCAAGATATTTAAAAGACGTCACTTTTTTAATTTTTGACCCATTCAAGAACAGGTCAGGTTCATCAGTCCTAGGCTTGCCCCTGACCCCAAAGACAATGTACTCACATTTTTTGACATTATATACCAAACCATGCGACTCAGCATAGGCTACACACACCTTCAGTAACTCTCTTACTGCCCTCACCGACGGTCCCAGCAGCACCATGTCATCTGCATAGCTGATGTTGTTAATACTAACCCCACCAACACTGCATCCGACACGCTTGCTGCTGAGCTCGCCTATGAGAGCATCTATATATAGGTTGAATAATCTGGGAGACGTTAGACCCCCCTGCCTTACCCCGCATTCCAACCTATACGGTTCACTAAGAGTATCGTCCCATTTCACATGATTTATTTGTTTACTGTACCAATATTTGAGCAGACCACATATCTCTGACGGTACACCCCTGTCCTCCACCTTCCTCCAGAGCACGTCATATGAGACGAGATCAAATGCCCTGGAAAGATCAAGGAAACAGGCATATACCGGGGTACCCCGATCTACGTAATATCGAACAGTGTGCTTCAGACTTAAAATAGCACTTTCTGTTGATAGTCCTGGTCTAAACCCGAACTGTGTGTCATGCAGTTGAATGTGGTCACTTAAGATGGTATCAAGCACACCGTCCAACACCTTTGCTATGATAGTCGCTAAGGAAATAGGACGATAGTTACCCTTGTCAGAGATGTCTCCCGTCTTGTTCTTCACAATGGGAACTACTATTGTCTTCATCAGCTTTGTAGGTAAGTAAGAGTGACTAATACACATTGTGTAGAACATTGACAGGACTCGCGGCAGGTGAAATCCAGCGTGCTTCAGGTGCTCAATGCTGAGCCCGTCGTGTCCTGGAGACTTACCTCGGCTCATACTTGTTATGATACTGCGTATCTGTTTAGCAGAAATATGCACAAGAGGTTCCTCTCCCCCACAAGCGGTCCCAGCACTACCCACCTGTGTTGAAGGCCCAAGCGGAGATTGTACTTTAAAATGTTCCATGAACATATTTGCGATGTCACTGGGTTCACTAATTCCTTCCACGCTCGTAGCAAGACTAGGCTTAGTGTCCAACTTACTGGTCGACTTCCAGAAATTTTTAAAATCCCTATCTGCTCTTTTTTGAGCTAATCTATCCATTTTGATTTGCTCAGCATTCTTCTGACATAATTTGAGTTTACTCTTAAAAATTTTTCGTGTTTCACTCATTTCATCATAAATAGGACCAGATAAGGGACGACCACTGAGTACCCAGGCCTTAAAACTACATCTGGCCTCATAGTGAGCGTCCTTTACATAACTGTTCCACCCAGATATCCGCTTACCCCGCCTTGGTCCTCCCTTACAAGTCACTCTGGATTTCTTAGCAGCCTCAGATAATATACTAACAATCTGTTCATACAAATTATCTAATGCGACCCTATGTTCGGCCAAGCCACAGAAGCCATTCGCACAGTTTATAAACTCATGAGGAAAGTCAATGTCCCGCAATTTGCTATTACAAAGGTTTTGGTAACATTGCGTTTCTACATTTGTTCTTTCACCCCATAAGACCAGGTTTTTATCTTGACTTCTAACTGTCCGTTTAGGCCTGACCACCTCTAAGTTACATTCTAAATATATTGGTAAGTGATCAGAAATGTAAACTCTTAATTGCATTCCAGGCTGATTTGGATACTAAACAGTGATCTAGCCACCTCCTACTTCCATGAGCGTCACTTATGAAGGTGTAGGTATCACCATCCACTCCGAATGCTTCTATATCCGCACAAACCCACGACTGATCAGAACAAAAGTTATTCAGTTCATTAAAAAATATTTCATGGGGGTGCGCATTAAAATCCCCAAGCATAAAAACATTTTCTATATCCCTACTCGCTATGATAGCATTGATCTCACTCAATATATCTGTAAAAATTGGTAGATTGTCCGCACAGTCCGTAGGCATATAAACAGAAAAGACAATAATATTGCGACCCCCAGTCGTGGCTGTAATGGCCACTAATCGAGAGCTACTACAGTTTACAACAGAAACTGACTCAAAAATACCCTTCCTCCAGAGAATGGCCACCCCCCATGAGGTCTTCCTCTCAATAACCCCTCCGATGTGTCTACTGCAGACTTACCCGTGTATTCAAACTCACGACTAATCGAGCTTAGGAAAGGAACATCATGTGGGAGTAGCCACGTCTCCTGAAGAGCGACCACATCTGACCACATACATATGCCCCTAATATCATCTATAGAACGCTTAGCTGACTTACAGTTAAAACTTGTAAATGTTAGAAACTTTTTTATGGTTTCACTACACATTAATTGATAAAAGTATGTGACTTTCTACTAACTAAATACTAATTAATTCGAATTAGATTGCCTATCTTTAATTCTGTACATAAAATGCACAAAACGCCTAAAAACAATTCCGTTTGGCCATAACTCATCGTTTAAAAACATGTCTATCTTATGCTTTGACACATACCGCCTTATTCCAAAAAAATGTTTTAGTACTGGGTTAAGTTTAGGACTAAAAAGTCCAGGTTTGTTACAATATTCTAGTTAATACCAGAACCAAAACGTGTGCTTATTACAAAACGCAGACTACCCGAGGACCAGTTAATACCAACCTTAGTATTATATTAAATATCATTCACAGATAAAAAACAAAAAATGACACTCTTTTCATTCGTTCATACAGGTTTCATTCAATGCAACGTTCGGTTTCATTAAATATTAATATTATTTTCATACTTAATTATGCTTAAATAATTATCCATCAATACAAAAACATATCGTACATTGTTATTTGTTTACGTTAAAATCTATTGAACAAGTACGACATATACTTTTGACGCGCTTTTTATAATCAAGTAGTTTTCATTTTAACAATTGTAGCGTGAAATGTAGTGAATTACAGAGGTACCGCGAGCGCGGGATTCGAGACGTTCAAAATAGTTTATATTGCAGCCTTATAATAAGTAAATTAAATTATTAATAATTAATTAAATAAGTGCTTGCTATTAAAGTTACAGCTTATATTTATATAATAATGGAACAAAAGAAAAAACGGGGTGATAATTGGAGTTCTGAAGAAAAAGTTAGTGAAATATCGAAATTTATTTGTCAATACGTAACAATGCTCTTATCCTCCTATTATCCTTATTTTGACTAAAAATAATGTTCTTATTATTTTAGGAAATATTACGTACACTTATTTCACAATCAGCTCATATTATAGAGAATAAGTCGACGAAAACATCGGTCAATATTCAAAAAATAAAAGAGTGGAAAAATATTACTAACAAGTAAGTTCTTATTGCATTTGTTATTTGTACAAATAGGTACGGTATTGTTTATGTGATTTCGTATTCCTTTTTTTTAGATTTAATGAGATAACAGGTAAACGCCGATCAGATGGTGAATTGAAATTATCTTGGAAAAGAATGAAGTTGTGTGCTAAATCAAACTTATTTACATATAGGAGGGAACAATCGAAGACAGGGGGTGGCGGAAAACCACCATCACCTTCTCCTGACGACTTGGAAATAATGTCAATTGCCCCTCACGACTTTATCGATGAAGTTAATGATTATGATAGTGATGCAGTGGTAAATAAAATTACTTACATGTCTTACAAATTTAATTAAAATTAAAGAACTTTATTTTCCATTACTTTGGTACCTAGGTAGTGCTCTGAAATCTACTGTTAAAGCATACAATTTGCAATCCAAAATTATTTTCCGAATATTCAAAATTTAATATACTTACTTAGTAATAATTTAATATAAATTTCTTTATAATTAATTATATTCAAAATTGAAATGTCACAAATTCATACATAGTGGTCTATATAATATCATAACACACGTTACTAGATTATCTACACAGTCCGATTATAATTTTCTATTTTTGTCTATTAGGTATTATAATTAATAATGTATATTACCTTTTGTCTTGGATCATAATAATATTTCTACAACATAGAAAATACCTGATTCAATAAAGGGCAAAATAGAGGTAATGACAGGAAAACATGTTAATAAATGTTTTAATGATTTATTTTAGAATCCAGTGACTGTGGCTACAACTTCAAAAGAAGTATTTGCTGACCCTAAGCCTAGCCTTAAGTTTGAAAAAACAGACACAGCTATAGTTAAAATGTAGAAAATCCAGAACCCAATGTGATATATGTGCAAGGTAAATAATACTGATTGAATATTTATAAAAAAGCAAAATATATTATTGTTATAGTTACAATCATATGCACACAAGTTTGTAAATATTATACATGTTAATTTTTTAAAACTGTTATATTTATAATAATTTTTAGAGATAGATCCAACAACAGATACAGAAAGTGCCAAAATGGTGTAAATAACCAACAATAAAACTGTAATTACTAGGAATATAACAAAAATAAAAAACAGGAAAAATAGCTTGCAAAATAGGTATGTTGAAAAAATTACCTACTCTGATACATTACATACTTTTTAACTTTTGAAAATTAGTATTTAAACACTGAAAATTGTTTCATGTTTTCAAATATTAAAAGCAAAGTTTAATATGAATTGATTTAAAAATAATTAAAAAATATTTCTTTTATTGGTGTACAAGGTTAAGTGCACTTTTATTACTCTACAATACTTTGTAAATGTCTAAAATAACTACAAAATTTACATTAAGTATTCCATTTCATTTTACAGAAGAGAAGATATACACCAAACAATTGTAAAAAGTAACACAGATTTTAAAAAAAGACAACTGGAAATGATGGAAGAGGAACATAAATACAATATTAAAATAGCTAACCTAAAAATTAGAAAATTAGAATTACAAAAATATCTTTATTAGAAAGTCAGAAAAATACAAGTTAAATAGCAGCTTAACGCTGCTGTGTTTATTATGGTGAGTGTATAGAACGAGAATAGAATAGAATGATTTTTATTAAATATAGATTATTACAGAATACTTATTGAAAGACATTTTTTATTTACCACTGGTTCGAAAAATACCTCAGTACTGGGAAGAACTAGTAAGAAACCCCGCTGGGTTTCTTACTAGTTCTTCTTTTATAATCTTTCGACTTTTTATAATCGTAATATTTCTCTTAACAATAATTTTATTTGTACAATTTTTAAATGAATTTTAATTGAACCACCATGGTGGCGATCACCTCAATTCCAGTATTTCCAATATTTTCATTTATGTATTCTTTCATATTATAATAACAATTTTTATTTAATTTTTCTTTAATAAAACATTAAACTTGTTGACAAATTTTGGATAAATTTTGTACAAATTTTGTTTGAGAGAGACTTCTTTTACAGGAAAGGAGGCATTCCATCTTAGTCCTCACGGTTGACAGCGCATCTGCATTTTAGTTTGTAGTTGAGGATAGATGTGGATGTTTATGTGCCGCAGCAGCTACTTAACATCAGATGGACTCTGTGTGTGTGTGTGTGTGTGTGGTAGACTGTGTTTATCACCATTATCCTATAAAAAAAAACTAAATACTCGAGACTATATCAGATACATGTTTGTAAATATTCTCATATATGAAACTATTCTTTTCAGGTACTTATTTGCTGCAAATATTTGTTCATCTTTTATTAATAATTAAAATAAATAATTATAATTAATATGCATTTTATTTTCATAACAATGAAAAATAATATGCAATAGTAAAAACCTATAATAAAAAAACTAAACCTAATTACTTAGTTATCATACAGCCCTACTCCCCGCGGACCCCTGCACCTCTGGAAAGGAAATCCGGCTGTGAATGTAGAGGAGGGACGATATTTATTAAAAAATCTAAACAGATCTTTACAGCACTTAAGTCTTTATATAATATTGCTTCATATTGATATGGAATGTGCTGTACCCCGCATCTTTCCCTGAAACACAATCATTTATCTCCTATATAAAAGCATTTTGCTCAATTAATGAAATATTATCACAATACTCCCCTGAATTTATTCCATATTGGTGAAAATTGTAATATGTAGTCGTTATTCTTTGACAGCTGACATTGGCTCTGCAGAAAGATTTTCCTTTATAAATGGATATTGTGTCTGAAATCAAGAATAAATATTATTATAATTGTCTTATACATTTATTGATCTTTAATGTAATTTTATAGCGAAAATTGGCCTCTAAATAACAAAATAAAATAAATTATATATACATATCTTAAGACAATTGAAAAAAAATTTTACAATTTTATAAATATAATTATAAATAGTTATATAAAAATGTAAAAAAACTGTTTACCTACTGAAAATGAGTTTCAATAAACTGACTTCTCCTAATATTTCCCCTTATTGATGGTGGAATATATCTTTGTACTATAGGTTCTGATGAATATTGTTCAATGCTATCTCTCTCATCAGAAAATACATCTTCTCTCATATCGATGGCCATATTGTGTAGTACAGCACATGCAACAATTGTTTTTTTTTTGCTGTTTCTATATCTCCAAACATACCTCTTAATAGGCAATGAAACTGTTGCTTCCACAAACCAAAACATCTTTCCACCGTGTTCCTGGTACGGATATGACTCCTATTATATCTTTCTTCTTGTGGTGTTGTGGGGTTCAGCAGCGGTGTAAATAAGTAAGGAGTACAAGGATAGCCACTGTCACCAAGTAATATTCCAGAGAATGCACCAGCCTCAAACCTCTGTTTTAGTCTACATTCTCGGAATATTCTGGAGTCATGTACACTTCCACGCCACCTGGTAACAATGTCCATGATTTTCAGGTCAGCATCACAAACTACCTGTAAAATAAGAGCTCATTAGTACTTTATGTTTTTCTTGTATATTTTATTATACATTTATTACCATGAGATAGTCAAACAAATTATTTTCTATTATGATAAAGTAGTTATTAAGAGACAATCACATCTATTAAAAATATTTGTATATTACCTGTACATTAATTGAAGAAAATCCTTTTCTATTAATATATAACTGACCCCCATCAGCATTTACTTTCTTTACTCGTATGTGAGTACAGTCAATTGCGCCAATTACTGTAGGAAAATTAGCAATACTGCGAAATTTCCTAATGGTTTCCTGCTGTTCATTCAAAGTAGTAGGCATTTTAATAAATTCTCGGGACTTCCGTGACAAAATTTCCGCTACTTTTTTACATGTCCTACTGACTACTGGTTGAGACACCATGTAAATCAGCTGTATCGTCTTGAATCTACGAATAACATAATAATATGTATTTTTGACTTTTTATCCAGCGTAATGTTATTAATGTACATAGACCCCACCAAGATTATAAACAGCACTTACTTCATGGCGAGCCCAGTTGCTTATAGCACAAACCACTTGAATTTCAGGACTCAATGGGCATCCTCGAGGGTCGTGCACTAAATCCTCACGTAAAATACCCACTATTTTTCTCCGAAACGTTTTGAGAACCTATACTTATACCTAAAATTTTCGTCACTCAGTTCAAACGGATTCACACGATGTCGATGTCTATCAGGTCGCCGAGTGGTCTCCCGCATGTCCAAATCTTCTAAATCCATCAAGTCAATCATGTTAATATCCATTTTTAACGATTTTAATAACACCAAATGAAAACAACGCTAACCTCAAATTAAGAAGTACTGAAATTGAGGTTAGTTAGTATGGTACCACAAACTATATAGAAAGGTTAGTACCATAGCTAAACTAGGGGTCTCGGTTTAACTTTATTACCATAAATAATCCTTGAACCAGAGATAATCTTCGTTTTGTAATAACGTTTTTCTTAGTTTATAGTTTAAATCTATTACTAACTCCATTACTATATTTAGTCCGTGTTTTGGAATAAGGCGGATACAGTTTAAAAGCATTGTATTTTCTAATAGACTTAATATTTATCTTTTTTAACGATACAATTTCATTCGTTTTTTCTTTTATGTATTGAACAATGTCATCTTCATTTGCTTCCGTACTTACATTCGATATCAACAAAGGCACTTTTATGTCCGCAGCTTTAAATTTATCACCCGGATCAGTTATAGCTCTGCCTTTTCGATTAACCAATCTATTTTGTTTTGAACGCTTGTTTTGCACTAACTGCCATTCCGTGTTCGCATTATTCACAGCCCCTACCCTTTGCTCACTATTCACTCTCACTTCACACAAACTCGCAGGTTGTACCGCCGCCTTTGAGGCCCAAGAAGCCTCACTCAAACTCGATCCCGCCAATACTGGTCCCGCTCGCTGACCGTTGGTAGGGGATTGCGACAGATTCGCACCGGTTTGTTCTTCAACTAGTTTCTTTTCAGTTTTCTCGCTCACACACAGTATATCCGATGAATTATCGTCTCGTTTCTCCTTGCCAGAGCAATCTATCTCACGTTCCTGGTCTTGTAAGACAGGGACGCCACTATTGTTATCGCACTGATCAAGTGTTTTTGATAAGAGTTCAGTTTTCCGACCGTTACCCTTTGAAACAGCTGTTCCTCGCGATTGTTGTATGGGCACGTGATGGAGGCCTATAGGCTCACTATCATATTCAAGACTGTTTTGTAAACACGCTCCTCTTCTTGTGTTTACCTTATTTCTCAACTGGAAACTATCAACCAACGATTCCTGTTTCATATCATGTACTTCCTGTTGGAGTAATTCAAATTTTTCAGTAGTGACTGATGCTTTTTCTAACTCACTAACCTTGTACTGAAGCTTAGATATATCCTTAAGTAAACGGGTGACATCTACATGGTCAAAAGTTACGGGAGGGAGTTTGTGAAGATCCTTTACCACGAAAACTGGATAAAGTTCTGGATCCGTTCCCTTGAGCAGGCCGATCATGTCCTCCAAGTCCCTGTATACTTTTTTCTTGCCGTCCTTTCGTCTAACAGGCAACTTTTTCCTGCTTGGTAAAGACTCGCATAATAATTTTTTGGCTTTTACTATATCTTCCGGGGTAAAAGAGGTTGTACATAGTTGTAATACACTCTCTTCATCCATTACATTCAATACGTTTTGTAGAAACGCTAACACTTCACATATAACAACGTTACAGTTATTACACTTTACGGTAGTTGGTGACATCTTGAAAAACGCAATGAGTCACCTATACTGGCGCTGTCGGACGCGTGTGCACTCTGTCGCGCGTGCAACTGGACTATAATTTTTATAAACTGGACTTTGCAGGAGTTAAAATTACAGAAGGATCTATGGAGGTCCAATTATTTTGGACAATCACGAAAATGTCCGTTTTTCACTCTTAAAATTTTTTTTCTTGAAATTTGTGCTTTCAGAAATTTACACCACTGTATAAACATTCGTTTTCACATTAAAATGAATAATTATATATAATATAATATTATAATAAATAATTGTTTTAAATAAAATTTTTCAAAATAAAGACAATTGTCACCTGTCACCTTTATTCTTTTGTTTTATTTTTTTCTTTTGTTATACCTATACCACACCTCCCACCGACAAAAAATAAAAAAATAAAACAATTTTTTTTATACTATAAAAAGTTAATCCCTAAAAGTTAATAAATAAAATTATTAAGTATAGTATGTAAAATTGGTCTTGGCTTGGGTAGGATGGCTGGCCAAACCTCCTAAACACATAAAAATTCGTCAGTCACATTAAAAATAGTATGATGCATACATACAACATACGTATTTGACATAATTAGGTGAACATTCGTGAAGGTATATTATTTTGGTCGACACATTATTCTAACGTACTTAGATATTGAGTTATTTAGTCATTTATTAAGTAACTTATCCGGATGCTCGCATTAAGTACTATCTACTCTTCCTTATATACTTTTTCACATTTTATACTATTAGTATACAATTATGATACTTTATACTTCACTTATTTATACCTTTGTATTTGATTAATCGTTACTTTTATGATCCACACAAATAGGTTATATATTAATACTTAACAATTTTTTCAGAAAACGATGACTTATAAAAGTTAAAAGCATATGATTTTTCACCGAAAATATTACATTTCATTTTAAGATGAACAGAACAAAGAACATAATGTAATGCAACCTAATCATGATCATAACAACAGAGATCAAAATACATCTTGCAATCACAGCACAGCCGCGTAAGCGGTTTGTGACACATCTTTGTTATAAAGTCCAAAGCACGTATAAGGAAAGGTTTGCAATTATATCGTATGACACATACATAATATCTTATTCAAAATAACTTACAAAATGTTTTATTATGAGTACACTTAAAAGTTTTTGAAAATTACAGTATCAATCACTTTTTAATGTACGTAGTTAAGATGGTTACATGGCATTGTTATAATACATTTACATACATTATCGAATATTTATTATTTAAGTTATTTATAAAAGTCGAATACTCATTATTACATTTTTTTTAATTTTAGATTTCAAGATTCTTGATCTTAATTGAATACAGAGTTTAAAATATAAAGTTAAGTTTAATAAAAATAATTTAGAAGTTATAACAAAGTATTTGTTTAACATTTAAAGACAATTTTTTTTTAAGTAAATATGTATTAACGTAAATTTAGGTTTGACTCTCTATATAGAGAAAAAAATATATTATTACATTATCAAACTTATAATAATAGAGTATCGATACGCTTTGGATTTGATTTTAGTAAGCAATATACCAAATTTAGTTTAAAATTGTAGAAATTATTCATAAACAAAAAAATATAACACGAGAAGTTTAAGGTAGAGTTATTGTAACTATAAATCAATGTGCATAAATATGAAAAAAAAAATTAGTAAATTAATGTAAATCTACGCGAAAATGTATTTATCAAATTTAATTGTTTTTTTTTTTCGTGTGGTTGTGTGGATCGTTCCTATAGTTACTAGATGTGTAGCTTGTAAGTAGCCTTTTGAGTAGGATTGTAGGTAGCACCCTAATATAGAAATGCAAAATAACTACATAATATTTCACTTTTTAGATTTGTTCGAGGGATCCCTTTATTATCTCATTTTAATTGTTCTCATGTCTTGCATGTTATATATTTTCACAAATACTAACACTACTCTCATATCCTTTGTTTTCGATTGTCAGGCCTTTTTTCATAATTCTTGTACGTACTTTCTTTTATTTCTTAATATTTTTGACCTTTAGCTAGCTTTATATATTTATTTATTTATTTATTAGATACCGGGAATCGGAGTATTAATTCACCTCTTTGGGCGTTATTGGCCATTTTTATTATAATTAATTCATGATATTTATCACGCGGGTACTTTATAAATATGGGCCCCCCATTTATTTGGGTATTATATTACTTTTTCATAACATTCATTTCATTTTATTGGTACATAAACTTTTTGTTATCATACTATATCAAGGTAGAATTGTACCTTGGGCTGTGCGCACAACCTTGAGGTCAACTTTTAAGTCATTTTTAAAAGGACTCCAACAATTGTCACGGAGGAAAACATAGTTCACACTATGATCCAATGAAGGATGTGACCTCTATGTACCATTATTAAGGGTAACAAATTTAAGACTTCTCTGGTCGCCAACAGTACCAATATGAGTAGACTCGTTCACATCTCATTTGTACTGAAGGTATTGTTCCCTAGTACCCGTTACTCCCGATTTTATCATCCAATCATGGAAACATACCCTGCTCGAGGACTATATGCTTTACCAGTAATGAACGTTCCCGTATCTCTCCATTACTTATTTTATGCAGGTCAACTTTCGTTTTATTTCTATTTATTTCTTTACTTTATGGTACTTACCAATACCTCAATATTTAATAGTACCCAAGATTATGGATAATATTCCTATACAATTCATAATAAATTCTCATTTCCCTCATTGATAATACATTAAAAGTTATTCTTCATTTAATCTTTTCCGAACAACCTTAAAATTAATCGGTTATTAGTTTTTCCAAACTCTCAGCTGATCAGGCTGATTGTATGTGGATATGCTAACCACCGACAATTTTCTTTACCTATGCCACACTTTCTACTTATACTTCTATCAATATTTTTCACTCATAATGATAAACTCCGTAACTTATCCATAAATTTACTTACGTCTTTTATAAATTTATATCATATAGTCCCGTATAATATTTAGTTACATCATTGTCATTTAGGGATTGAGGCTCACAATATGGGCACAACAAATTTTAAATTAATTAGGTACTTAATTGTCTACATAATATAATGAGTTTCAAAATCATATAAAGCGAAGAAAATATTTTCATAATACACGGAAGTAAGTACTATTTTCCGAGAAAATATTAAATTATAATAATTAAAAGTTTATGATTTAAAAGTTCAATAAATGTAAAATCGAAATGAATAAACTACATTTCATGTTATGATACAGAACAAAGAAATACTAACGGGAACATAAGCCATCATGATACAGTGATAACAATAGGCAGATCAAAATACAAATTATACTCTTAACAGCAATTTGAGACACCTTTGTTTTAAATTCGAAAGTAAGTACCTATATGAAACGTTTCCGATTGCATCGAACTATGATCAGATCACACGGTGTGATTAATACCTAATTTTAAGATAACTTGTAGAATATATTATATGTAATATGAATGCAACCTTTAAATGAGATTCTAAGATTTTTTTTTTTAAATTTACACAGAAACTTAGTTTTGTCGTTTATAGTTATAGTACATACATTTATTCATTGGCTCTAAAAAATGTTAATTATATCACATACAAAAATTAATTTAAACAATCGCTGTAACAGCCATCGAGTTAACGTATAACAAAATATTAATTTATTTAAAACGTTGAAAGAAAAAAAAAAATTTTAATTTATCATAATATAATTTTAAGACAGTACCGTCGGCTTTTAGAAACTAAAAATAAAACGAATTGTCTATAACCCTTTTTAAAATTTGGATTCCAAAAAAAATAAAAACGACAAAATGTGTCACAGTCATAGATTATATAATTTTATATCATCTAAGGTCTCAGTGTTATTTAACTATAAATTATGGAGAAATCAAGTACGTAAAAAATGTAATCTATTATGGTATTTCATTATTTCATTCATTTTTTAACAGAACACAGTAATATAATAATTTATAACAATACATAACTGAATAAAAGTGAATATAATATCGCCTTATGCCTTAATAGAAGTACCAAATAAGTGTATACCTAACTTAATTTATACTATTGCGGTATAGTTTTATTTAGACAAAGTAATAAAACTAATAAAAATGCAATTGAATCGTTAAATGTCTGAATAAATATTTTCAACTTAATCAAATTATATTAAACACAGAATATTTAATACGTACTAACTTTAAAAAAAAATATAATAGCAAATCAACATGAAAAATATCAATTATTAAAGTTTTAAATGGAATGTCAGTAGATTTAATCTTATTTTCCTTTACTTTACTATTAAAATTTATTATAACCACTTTAAGTTTGGTATCTAAAATTTTTACCTTCAGGTTAACTCGATGCAATTTTTATTAAATATGCTACGAGTATAACTTCTTTTAATTTCTCATATAACTGTTCTAAAGAAATATTCATAACTTACCACCAATACGTAGAATAGAGTACACTTTATATAATTTTACGAAATATATAACATAATCAGGTGAAATTGCAATTGTTCAGTTCCAGCCTTATTGCTTCCCATTGTATTTTGCACAATCATGGTCTCTTCTTTAGTTTAATAACCGCCCATGTTCTTGGTTATTACTTTTCGTTAAACGCGTACACCCAGTCACGCAGCTCAAGATAGAACACCATTACTCTTAATTTCTTCTTTGTTCTTTTTTGGCTCAATTTTCACATTCTTCTGGGTGGTGCTCGCATGAATACAACTGCTTCTTTTCTTTTTAAATAGATCTGCCGTTTCTTGAATTGTGGTCTTTGGTCATGATATTAAAAAATCCACAATTTATTCCTCATTCCTCGTTACTCGTCTTCATAGTACTTTAGTCTTCATAGTATTATATATTTTAAATTTTCAGTCACTTTCAATAAAATAATTATTGTGGCCTCTTCTTGTATTCATATTTGTTTATTTTCCGTCACATCCGGTATTGCGTCCATTCCGTTATAATATATTTTTTTAAATTGTCAATCTTCTTAAAAACTGTCCATTATTTAATTAAGTTTTCTTATAATATTTTTTCTTCTTTTAAATAGTAGGCCCGGCGGTGCGCGTGCATTGAAGCAGCGCACCGCCTGGCAGGGTCGCCATGTAATGTTTGAACAATGCAATAAATTAAACTCAGTGATGCAGTTTAATAACTCTCTCTTTATTGGGTTGGAGGAGACTTATATATAGTGGTTTTGACGTAGGTACATAGGTAGGGGGCAGGGTTTGTGTTACGTGGTTCCAGGTAGAGCCACATGAATGGTATCTTCTTCTATAAATATAATATGATATTACTGAACTAAATATATGTTATTTCTACTCCTTATATGGAGTCCACGTTGAGTGATGATATCATTTAATATTCCTGTTATATTGTTTTATCATAGTACCGACACCACAAGGGTTCCGGGTTCGAATCCCGGATCGGGTCAAAATCAGTTACCGTTTTTTTCTCAGTAGTAATTTTTCGGTTTCGGTGCCTCGAAAAACACGCAAAGCCGTTCATTCTGTACCTGAATACTCTCTGGTCGTGTTGTAATGCCATTTCATCAGAGAGTGATGGTACAGAGAATGCGCCTATGCTTGGGTAAATGCATTCGGGCACTATAATTCTGTCTTGCGAGGATTGCTAGTTTCTAGCCACTGTAATCAAAGTTCAGTCTGGAGGAGGAGGAATTAGTCATAACTTCGCGGAAATCCATTATATTAAAAAAGTTAAAATTATTTAGCTTCCGCGTAAAACATAAAAATGATATCTCTTATCTAGTTTGAAGAGCACCTCCCGCCCTCCCTTAATTGCGTGCACCATTCCTGTCATCACCAATCCCAACACTACTATACTAAACAAGACACGGCACCACCGAAAATACGATACCTGTTTCGCTTCATCGAGACATCATAAGGATAAAAGAATCTTAGCTGTTCTAGAAGCTGAGTAAGACACATCACTTTTTACACGGATCTTAGCGGTATAGTATTAACATATTTGATATATTTTTTTAAAACAAAATACAGTCATCTTTTTGTGAAGTAACAATAATACTGATTGATATTATATTTTCATATAAATAATTTAATTTTTTGTCGTGTAGATTTTTTTAATATAAACGAGCACACAATCCACCACATGGTAATTGGTTGCTGTGGCCCATAGACATCTACAGCTATCCTCGTTTGCGAATCAAAATGCAGATGCGTTGTCACCCGTGAGGGCTAAGATGGAATGCCTCTTTTCCAGTAAAAAGGGTCTCCGATTCTCTACATTCACCATACGAAACACAGCAGTGTTAAGTTGCTATTTTTCGCTAGTATTCTGTGAGAGCGTGGTCCTTCCCCGGTCGAGCCGACCCCTTCATGCTACAACTATACTACTAATATAGCTGCAGCATGGATCTACCATGTAAAAAAGAATAAGCGTAACAGAATCCATTATACCATATCATTACGTGGTGTCGTAAAGGCGACAGACGGAACGTGAAACAGGAGATGGGCTGCACCAACCTTCTGATAAAGACGCAAAATAATAAAAAGCTGCTGTTGCTAACCAACTTACTAGAATCAGAATCAGAAATTATTTATTTGCAAACGTAAATATACAATTTACATTTGCATCCTCATGGCCGGTGAACCGTGCGAGGGTGAGTCAGCTAACTTATGTCCTAGGTGGATCTGTGTTTGCTGTTTTACTTATTCATAATAAAGCTTATACAATAAAATTATTATGTATTTCAATTGTTTTTGTGTTTTACTTATTTGCTAGCCTTAATTATCTTACCCCTAGAGGGCGCGGGGCTCCCGTGTTATCGGTGGGCCATCGCTTGTAATTTTTCTTCTTGGGATCATATACAATTTCACCTATTCTATGATTGGTCCTAAGGGGATTGAATTCTTCGTGCACCAGATAGGTGTCACCGGGGGATTCTAAGTCTTCTATTTCCAGCTGGGCAATGTTGTCCAACATCTTCTGATTTATGTCCTCGGCACGTAGGTGCCAGGCTTCTATGTCAGCTACATCCCATAGCGACTCTGTGGATATTCTTCTCGATAGTTGGGCAGCACTCTTGAGTGCCTTTCTGTATTGTCGTTCGATTTTACTCAGGTTCGTCGCGCTGTACCTCGATAGCAGTTGAACTACTCCGTAGTCCAGCAGTGGCAGAATGCAGGCCTGTAATATGGCCAGGTTGGTTTCTAGATCTATTTTTGCGTAGTATCCAATTATCGGGCCAAGGGCTCCTCTGACTCGTTTCAGTTTCTTCACTACCTTTTCGTTGTATTTATTCATTTTCATGCGTCTATCGAAGACCACGCCGAGGTATTTGACCTGTTTTTAGTATGGTAGCGTCTGTTGTTTTAATTTTACCGCTGGGTGGTATTTACGTTTCTTTGAGAACATAATGCACTCGGTTTTCTCTACGTTGCATTTGAGCCCCCATCTCATATAGTAGTTGATAATGGTTTCTGCTGCCCATTCTGATCGCATGGTTGCATGGTCTGGGTTTGTGGCTCTGTTGAGAATGCAGAGGTCATCCGCGTACTGTAAGAGTTTGAGCCCCTTAATTCTATCATGTTTATCCCAGATGTCTTGGACATACAGATTAAAAATCACCGGTCCTAGGATCGATCCTTGAGGCACGCCATGGTTTATAGGTTTCTCCTCTGTTTCAGTTGTTGTAAACCTGCCTTTCAGTTTTCTGTCTGCAAGGTAATTTTCAATAATTTTTGTGATGTTAGTGGGTACGTCTTTGTTTTGTAACTTTTGATCAAGCCTTGTGGTTGATCGAGTCAAAGGCTTTCGAGAGATCTGTTACTATCATGGAGACACTGTCGCCGTTGCCAGGGCGTCTGTGATTATTTTACCGGTGCGAAGGATCTGGGTCGCTGTGCCTGTAAAGCCGTGTTGGAACGGTGGTTACAGCCGGTCCACCGTGGCGGTGAGTCGTCTCAGGATCAGTCGCTCGCACAGCTTGTCCATTATGTTGAGCAGTGTTATCGGGCGGTACGATAGTGCCTGGCAATGATCTTTGCCGGCTATGTGCAGGAAGATGCACACGCCGGTTTTCCATCTCTTAGGAAAGTAGCCTGTGGACAATAGAAAGTTAGTGAGAGGCACAAATGCCTCGGTGAAGACTTCTCCCCGAGTTTGAGGGCGTCTGCCTTAATTCCATCTGCCCCGGGAGCTTTTTTTTTGAACCTGCTCAGTGCTAATTTGACTTCGTGTTTTGATGTTGGGTCGAGTGGCTGGAACGGGGCCGTTTTCTCTGTGCCCTCGTCTTCGGCCGCTATCACTGCCTCTTTTACTATTGCTGCCTCGGTCAGTGAGTCTATCGTATCTTTTCCCGTTTTGCAGCCCGTTATGTTTGGTAGTTTCATGACTGGTTTCTTCATGTTGAGTTGGATGCGCCACATTTGCGACCTATTATCATTCGGATCCTGGATCTTATCCAGCCAGCCTTTCTCGGTATATTCTCTCAGTGCTTGGTCTGCTTATTTTTTGGCTTTGTTGTAGAGGGCACGTGCCTCTCGTTGTAGGTTGGGGCTGCAGTGCCTCGCCTGCCATTTAATTTGTTTCAGCTTGTTTCTAAAGTCTATCTTTTCATTTATTTCCGGTGGTAGATATTCTCGTCTCGTTGTTGTTCTGAAAGGTGCGTGTTCGTCGAGGGCTGCTGTAATGGATTTCTCCATAGTTTCGACGTATCTTTCGCAGTCTTCCTCCGTGATTATTTCCCCGTGAAGGTAGCGGAAGCCTTCCCACATGGTTTGTTGGTATGCTTCTCTCGCCCCCTCGTCCTCGCATATCCTCCTTGTGTTGTGAGATTTGTTTTCCTCTATATTGTGTTCGATTTTTACAGTAAGTATCCATGGTGGATGGTCTGATCCGACGCTTTCTAACTGCTTGGCTTGTGCCTCGATCTGTTGGTGTGTTATTACGGCTAGGTCCATGATTGCGTTGCCTTGGTTGGCCGGCCTCGACGGCACGCCGGCGTGTTTTAGCGAGCAGATTCCGTCGTTTATTGTTTTCCTGATTACAATGCCTAGGCCTGCGTCTCTTCTTTGGTTCAGGGTGCGCATCTGTAGATTCAGATCTTCTATTATGATCGTTGGTTCGTCTGCCAAGGTTTCTTTAAGCTCTTCTCTAGCTTGGTGTTGATTTGGGATTTGAAAGTAGGTCCCTTTTATTTTTATGTATTGTCCGGTCGCGTGGTCTGTTAACAGTTTGATGCCAACGCCTTAAATTTTTCTCCTTTCCTCTCCCCACCCCCGGTGTGACCTCTGTTTCGGTCCATCTTAGTCCCCTTTGTATGCACATGGCCGTGGTTAAGTGGGTTTTAAGCGAGTGTGTGATTTTATCGTATCCTTTCATGTTAAACTTCTCCATATCGAAGTCGATTTTGCATTCGTTTTTCACTATTATGGCTGGCCTGTATTTTTCTGCCAGCTTTTTTACTTCGATGAATTTATTTTTCAGTTCTTGTGCATTTAGGTGTAGGATTTTGAGGTTCTGTATTCTTTTTTGGTCGTGATTAGCCATTGGTTTGTCATTGTGTGTTATTTATGTTTTCTATGAGCTTCATTAGTAGTTGTTCCGTTCGCTCCAGTCTCAGGTGGAGGCTTCCTATGGTTATTTGGTTCATCGGTGTTAACATTGCCTACTCTCCCTGTGATAGTGTCGGCTCCTTCTGTGGCAAGACGGGGAACTGTCTTTTGCTTGAGACGTCCGCATATCGGACTCCAGGTCTGACTGTCGCACGTCTGATTCCCTCTTCTTGTTTAGTTTGTTCGGATTTCGCTTGTTCCATTTGTTAGGATATCATTTTTTGAAATATCGGGCAGATAGCGTTGTTCGCGCTGTGTCCTTCTTTCTTACAGTTTTTGCAGACCATCGTCGTAGTGCCCTCGGGTGTATTGATTTTGATCTGTGATTCTTATTTTCCGCCGTAGCAAGACTGTTTCGAGTGGTCAAATGCATAGCATTTTTCGCATTGCACTATGTGTCTCGGGTTTTCTCTGAATTTATGGGAAGGGCGCAGAAGAACTTCCTGTCAGCGGTTTTGAATGCTTCCAGGACGCTCTTTTGTTTATATTTATTTTCAAAAATCAAGAGGTATATTTTAACTGCTCTTCCTAGCGGTTTTATTGATATCGGTTTGATGCCAATGCATTCCGCTAACTCTTCTGCGACTGTGTCGGTGTCCTCACCGTATATTTAATTTTTCAGCACCACTTTTGTCGCCGGTTGTCTGTCAGCTTTCGGTTTTGGTGCTATTATTCTCGATGGTTCGCACACTTGGATTTTTGTGAGAATGTCTTCCCGGGCTGCTGAGCTCCCCGGGTTGATTTTTATTTGTCTGTTCATCACCCGTTGAATTATTTGTTGATGTCGCTTCTCTTATAAATTTGAGGGCGCGTTGATGTTTCATTATTTTTCATCCCTAATTATTATATCAGGGATATGTGTGTTTTTCTGTGCGGGTGTCACGAATTATCCGTTCCGGTGCGTTGTCTTTTTATTCCTCTATTTTCGTTTTGTAGCGTTTCAAATCTGTTAGCTAACGGTATATTATAGATTGTTTTCTGCGTTGGCCTCTGTTTGTCTGTCCGCGCGCTGGGTGTTATGGCTCCAGTACACGTTGGCCGATTGCAGATTTTCGTGGTGCCGTTCACAAGTTCGCGCATTCGCGCGTTTCATTCTGCGTTGGTAGGTAGATGATGACGGACGTTAGGGCGATCGCGGCCGCGGCAATATACTTGTACAGCGCTTTCAAATATTATTTAGATGTGCACCAGAGAAGAGTGATTAAAAAATGGCGCAAAAGAAGATGGTGGATGCTGAGTATTCTATATGTATATACACTACACATACAACAATAATCCCAGTTTGTCCTTTTTAGGGTTCCGACCTCAAAAATAAAAAAGAAACCCTTATAAGATCTATTGGCTAACCCGTGCCCGCTTGGCTGGGCGTTTTTTTCAAAATAAAAGATAGCCTAAAAGAAGCCCCTAAGCTACATTATCCCTGAGCAACATAAACTCAGAGATAATTTATAATTATATTCATCATCAGGTAGATACTCTGAAATCGCAACGAAACATGTATTATTTAATACAGTTAGGCAAGTTTGGGGTCCCATATAACTGATTCATTGTGATAAGAATCAATGAACCTAAATATTTCCTCATTAGTTCATGTCGCCATGTTCGTGAAACAATTTTATTAAGCCGACACTACAGTCTACTCCGACGTGTAACTATGAACTGAACACTCGGCCAACAAGTGTGAACACTGTTTGCAGCTTGCGCCAAATTTCTTTGATTTGTGCACGGAAAACCGACACTATTACGGCTTGTCGGCGAGTGTTGGCCGCAAACGCCAAATATATTCAAAACGGCCCAGAACACGTTGACCGAGCCATTACATGTGGCGGCTAAACTCTGGTTTGTATTGGTCGCGCAGGTACGCGCCGTGGCCGTGTGTCTTTGGGCGTATTGTTTCTTGCGTTCACTAGCATAGACGCTCGCACGCTGTCTCGTTCCCCTTAGGTGAGGCGGGGGCAGTCCGGACGGCGAGCGGCTTGCATGTGCCGTTCGTCGGCTCAACCTCGTTCGTTGCACGTGCACCGGCTCTTGAGAGCCAATGCCCTGGTATGTATTTAGTGCGCAAAGTTCGACGGTATTATTTGTCATTCTGACCTTACGATTTCTTTTTTTTCTTGCTTCTTTGTGTAGTTAGGGACGGGCTTGAGTCCTCTGCCGTGGTTTTTATAAATACGCATTGATTTCTACGTGCGATAGAAACCATTACAGATGAACCATTCCTCCGATGTAAATGCGTCTATCGGTAGGGGATCAATTCTCTCTTTGTTTTACAGTCCACGCACGCACGAAAGTTGCTTACTCCGGTTTTTTAGCGAGGCTGTGTATATTGTTATGGTAGTTTCTATTTTTTTAGTGTTTCTTTATCGAATTTGGGCACTATATTAGTGGCCGGCTTTTTGAGAAAGTTTTCCATGCTTACATTACATTGGATTTTCCTCGTGCTCATTTGATTGGTACCCCACAGAGGGGCATCCGTTTGGAAGTATTGTTCGCATTCCCAGCACTGTATTATATTTTATTGAACTCATTAAGGTCCATTTTCACTTATTTCACTTTGTCTTTCACTTGTTTACTGTCCGTGTCTAGACTAAGTAGATCCGTGTCCATATCATTAGAGTTGTGTGAACTTTCACTGTTGTTTTTCGAGAGCATGTTTCCTATTACTCTTGTTTCACTAATTCCGTTTGGAGTTGCCTGTCTCACTTCTTCTGGTGAATCCCGGGGGGTGCTCCCCCGGGCTCCTCACAGTTTATGATTTTTCACTTCCTATTCACTTCAAGTCTCGTTCCAATGTGGATTGTTTTAAGAACCGCACAGAATTTTAAGATACCACACGCAGTGCGTGGGTCGTGCGCGGGTCAACTCTCGGGAGCTTTCTGCTGCGCGCGTCCGTTCGCTACGGAGATCCGCGCGAGTTTCCCAACTTACCAAGCATAGTTAATATGGCAAATATCTCGCCTATATAAGAAAATCTACGTGCAAGGCCAACCTATGTTCAGCAGTGGACATTTTAGAGGTTGTAATGAATGAATATGCTGTTATGGTGATTGAATTGTTTCACTACACTCCTTTAGGGGATTGCAACGGAGAGGATTGGATTCGTCCGTTTAAGTAAGTTCCTAAATACTTAAGTAAATAGAAGATGAAGTCCGTTTAAGTAAATTCCTAAATACTTAAGTTAATAAGGGATGACGTTAATTAATTATACAAGTAAAATTTCTTGGCAAAGCGCCGAAGGATTAAGATTCTTTCTTTTATTAGGTAAGAGCTTCTTTTAAATTTCATGTCCATTATTCAAGTCGGTATTTCGTTTGTCTTTGTTCCGAAAATGAATATTAAGTTATGATTGCATCATTATTAAAATCAAATATTATCCGTAGGTGTGCGTAAATCTAACTGACTTATCGTACGTGTGTGCAAAAAGATTTAAATATATTATATACTTAAATATCTTTGCGTGTACGTTAAATCAGTTAGTTTTTCTGAATATATCGCTTCATAATTTTACTTATACTAATGCACATAATCAGCATGCAAGTATTTGTATGGCCTACAAATAATTGCTCCAGGTCTGGATGTTTCTTCTTGTGCAATTTATGTATGTAAACTACGACACAGGAAAAAAAATCGTAGTGTGGAGGTTACATTAAAAAAAAAAACAAGTACGTCCTTATTGCATGATTCGGTGTACTTCGGACTTTAAAAAAGTAAATAATATAGTATATCCCAATTATAATTTCATAAAATATTCAATATACGGGAAAAGTGTCCTTAAAGTTTTATTGATTAAACATTAGAAAACACTAAAGTGCACGCCTAAAACGTTAAAGTTGTGACAAAAGGATTATAATTTTCATTTGGTTTGATTTTATAATTTCAATTTCCAGACGTTCCAATCAGTGGGTTATCGCTTTTAATTAATTATATTAATACTATAAGGACAACTTGGGAAAATCGAAAGGGTGACACTAAATCTAGACATATAAACAAAATTAAAGTGTCTGTCTAATTTCCAATTTTTTTATAGGATAAAGGTGACAAAAGAGCACACAGTCCACCTGATGGTAAGTGGTTGCTGCGGCCCATAGATATCCACATCTATCCTCTATTACAAATCAAAATGCAGATGCAATTTCACCCGTGAGGACTCGGATGGAATGTTTCATTTCCAGTAAAAAGCGCCTCCGGCCACCTGCACTCACCAAGCGAAACGCAGAGGTAAACCTCTACTTCATGCTGGTATTCTGTGAGGTCGTGGTACCACCCCGGTTCGAACCGGCCCATCCGTGCGACAGCAAAAGCTGCCGCGTGGCTCTGTTGAAAATATCATAATACACACACACACATATATATATATATATATATATATATATATATATTATAATATCGTAATAACTGCCTTATATTGAGTTAAGGTGGTTAGTTGCACGCCAACAAGACATGATTATATATATTACGTGGTAGAGCCATGCTGCAGCTATATTAATAGTATAGTTGTAGCACGAATGGGTCGGTTCGACCGGGAAAGGACCACGCTCTCACAGAATACCAGCGTAGAATAGCAGCTTAATACTGCTGTGTTTCGTATGGTGAGTGTAGAGAACCGGAGACCCATTTTACTGGAAATGAAGCATTCCATCTTAGTCCTCACGGCTGACAACGCATCTGCATTTTAATTCGCAAACGAAGATAGACGTAGATGTCTATGGGCCACAGCAACCACTTACCATCAGATGGACTGTGTTTTTTTTTATAGAATTAGGGTGAAAAACGAGCACACAGTCCACCTGATGGTAAGTGGTTGCTGCGGCCCATAGACATCTACATCTATCCTCTGTTACAGACAAAATGCAGATGCGTTTTCACCCGTGAGGACTAAGATGGAATAAGATGGAATAAGATGGAATGTGAGGAATAAGATGTGTGCTCGTTCTTCACCCTTATTCTATAAAAAATCATAAATAACTTTATTAAGACATGTATATATGACTGTCTGTCTGTCAGGGCTAATCTTCGGAATGGCTGAACCGATTGCAATTAATCTTCACGAACAGATAAAAATCAGAATTTATCTAGGCTATTTATTTTCCGAAAAATTGGACATTAATAAAACGAAAAATTTAATAAACAAATGTTCTTTAACTATCTTCACCCTAAACATGCTATCCTAGGGCGGGTTGCTAGAAAGATAATATATTTGAAGTGACATACGAAGTAACACTCCTGATAATAAGTGGCTATTGCAGTCCAACTTCAAGCAAATATGACCACAGATCCGTTGTCACGTCTTAGAACTAACATGGCATGCCTTACAGCCTGTAAATAATCTGCTTTACTGTCATCTATCACCTGACAGGCTATCATATACGTCCGGATCGGAACTCAGCAGAAATAAAAGATGGAGCCAATCCATTAAATAGTTGGTGAGATTTCGTGTTTACTGACATACCAGTTGACAATTGACAGACCAATTGACATTCAACAAAAAAATTACAATATATAGTTAACTAGCTGGCCAGGACGTTGTTCAGCCCTTTTCGATGACCCTTCATATAAAAATTTCTTAAATTCGTAATAACAAAAATATTTAGTGTCATTTATCAGGATAAAAACTATCCTATCTCTCAAGTTGGACTAAACTGCACAGAGTGTGCAAAATTTTATTGAAATCAGTTCAGTAGTTTAGGAGTTCATCGCGGACAAACAACGTGACACGTAATTTTTATATATAAAGATTAAAATTTCTCCTTTTTTAAGGAATTCGTAATTCATTCGTCTGTCACTTCATTTTTACGAAAATAAAACTTGTTTGATATCATTGAGTGATATCATGCACTAATATATTTATTTAAACTATAACGCCACAGTACTTTTTTTAAGGTTTATTTGTATAGGTTTTATACTTGAACTCCGAAAATGTTTCCAAATTGAGCGAAAAACTTAATTGTTTTAAGGAGCGGTTTGACTTTTTAGTGGTAATCCCGCCAATGTTACTAATACATAATTTGTTTTATTTGTTGGTCTTCTTCACAGAGTACATTATATATAGGGAAGTTTTCTTGTTCATTAGTGTACAGTATGGTATAATTTAATTTTTCTTTTTGGCTTCGCCCTATGACTTGTAACCTGAAAAATTTGAGTATTTTGAGAACGGATCCTTTAACCAGAACTAGAATCACACTGAAGTAGAACCATTAGAAACGCATTGAAATTGGGAAACGGTTCTCAATTCTATAAGAAAGTACATAGGTTCGAGTTTACTGGCGGAATCATTTTGGCAATCATTTAAATCATAACAAGACGGCATTAGCCGGAACAATTAGACAGCTTATTGGATATTTATTCCAAAATTTGATTCTCTGATCTATCCACTAACACACACAGTTGTCAAAATAATAATTTGGTAATAATATGATAGCCTACAAAATAAATAACACGCATTAAAAGCAGAAACTTCTATTACATTTTGTTTTACCTCATAACATCCGGTTTTTTAACGTTTCATTGGGTTTATTGTGAACATCAAGCATAATACTTCTGAAATCAATCCATGTAAATCGAGGGATATACTTGACGGGACCAGCACCATTGCACGTGCGGCGCGGTAGCCATCATCATCAAGCGCAGAGCGGCTCGAATCGTCGACGTCCGAGTTCTTTCCGATCGGCTCGACTCTCTGGCGCTGCGAAGAGATGTTGCATGTCTTTGCATTTTCTTTCGCATTTACCACGGGGAGTGCTCTGAGGAATTGTTCGGATTAATCCCAGCCGCCAAATTTCACGAACGCAAATCGCGGCAGCACTCCCGATACCATCCATCTGGATGAATGGCGGTTCACCACTGTGCGATTTAGGAGATGTTTTCTTCCTCGCACGACTTCATTGTGGAATCGATTACCATCAGCGATTTTTCCGGACCGATACGACTTAGGGACCTTTCAGAAAAAAGCCTACTCCTTTTTAAAAGGCCGGCAACGCATCTGCAATTCCCCTGGTGTTGCGGTTATTCATGGGCGGCGGTAGTCACTTACCATCAGGTGAGCCGCATGCTCGTTTGCCATCTCTCCTATAATATATATATATATATATGACGGCACCTGGACCGTTGCAGGTGCGGCGGTGTCGGTTTACCTAGACAGAATTCTTGTAAAAGACACGTGTACCGCACACCTGCGTTATTGCACTTGCGGTAGCGCCGGTCCTGCTTGTATAAAACGGACGGAACGGCCGCCGTTAAAGCAGTCTTGGCTCTGACGTGGAACGGTACGCTTGTCGTATTCCGTTACTAGTTTATCCTCGACTCATTGGATAATTCATTCGTGTAAACGAATTAATTATTATTCCTAACTACAAAATTAGTCTCTGTACTATTACACATTTCTACATCAGAAGTAGGATAAAGTCCCCATTTTTGCCCACATATAATCTTCAAATAGTATGAGGATTATTACATTTGTGGAAGACTGTAATGCATTCCGCATTGATGAATCTGTTTTTATGTTAAATACCGTAATGAAATTTGCTATGCTACTTACGATATTTTCGTATCATTAAAGTGTAGAGAAAAGATAAAGTGAAATTATTTAAGCCAATTATTTTTAATTTGATCGATTTGTATTAAAAGTACCCCGCAAGTATTTTCATTATTTCTTGATGTACCTAAATATGTTAACAAATGTCTAAAGAAGTTGGAGGCTTTCTAAATAACTTATTCAAGTTATGTTGTAATTTGATAGTTCACGCGAAACATGATTATCATTTGCTATATTTTGAAGTTCAAAACGTTTAAGGAATGTACCAAAATAAAGGATTAACTTTAACACGCTATGAATTGAAAATAATAAGTGACATTTTTGTGTTCTAATGTGTTGATCAGTGTTGCAGTTTGCTCCGAATATTGTGTCGTCGACAAGATTGGGGTTTGATGTCGAGGGATTCGTAGAAGTCTCCACAACAATGATCAATGAGGAAGATGTTGTGACGGCTAATCGAACATGGTCAGGTACGGCCGAGCGCTGGTAAGATTGAGCCTACACCGCTACAGTCGGTAGCTTATCGGCTGATCTTACGGCAGGGCAATTTAAGCGGCCGCCGAACAAATGGTGCTTTGGCGCTGCAAATGGACGTCTGAGGTCTGCTTTCGTAGATTTTGCGCAGTTGCCTCCTTCCCTTTGAAATGTTGTTGTATTTGCCTCTACACATAGTTTCTGTTATTTTTTTGCAATGTTTTCAAATGTCATACTGTTGCCGTTTCTTAAGAGAATATGTGATGAATTTTGGAAACTCGGAATTCCATGGTTTTTAATACATTTATCTCGATTTCTTTTAATTTTACAAAGCAGTGCAACGATTCTCTAGAGCTAGTACGGCTACGGCGCGACGGCTCGCTGGCGCGATTGTGGCACGAACGCAGCAGAACGAAAAGCTGGAGTGCGTTTGCCTGAAGGTTTGTCGACGTGGTAATATTTAACAAGAGTTAATATCTGTTAGCAGGTGGTGATAATTGATAGACCGTATGCTGTTCACTGTCAACCGCACGAGGACGTGCGATAGTCAGAGGTAGCCGTGTCTGTGCATCTAGAAAATACTAGAGACGTTGCAACACTCTAGCGAAGTAATTATTCTTGTGCAGGAAAAGGAACATGGAGTTGCAGGAAGGCTGGTCTGTGCTGCACTGGGATGTGTCGTGTTGCTGTTGGTTTACATACTTAGGTGTTATCATGTCACTACGTCCCTCACGATACACTTTTGTGTGATTGTGACAGGTACATGTTTGCGGTATGGTTGGTCTGTACCTGTTCTATATTGAATTGAAAAAAAAAGAGAGTAAGAACCACTTTTGTGGTTCTTACTATCATTGCAGGGCGTTTGCCGGTCCAATGATATAGCTACAGGGAATAGTGATTCCGGACTAGCAAATAGTACTTGGAAAAAAAAAGAGAGTAAGAAAAAAAATAGTTCTTACTATCATTGCAGGGCTTTGTGCCGGTCCAATGATATGGCTATAGGGAATAGTGATTCCGGACTAGCGAAAACAGTACTTGGAAAAAAAAAGAGAAAATAGAAAAGCTACAGACTAATCAATCCGATCTCGCATAAAGTTGATTAAAGTTTTGTGGGGCTTACTGCCGCAACAAAACTGATTGTCACCCAAGTCTGAAGGGTCAATATAGACCGGACCAGACGCTGTTATGTCAGGATAGTCGAGCGATGTTTTTTTTGTCTACAGATAACTAAAATTGTGACGGAGCGCGTGCGAGGACGCACGCATGTCAGTATGGCCGTGGCGGGACCAGCACCATTGCACGTGCGGCGCTGTAGCCGTCGGTGCAGTTAGACAGAATTTAAATAACACGTGTTCCGCACACCTGCACCATTGCACCTGCAGTGGCGCCCGTTTTGCTTGTATAAAACGGACGACGCGGCCGCCGTTAGGACAGTCTTGGCTCTGACGTGGAACGGTGCGCTTGTCGTATTCAGTTACTAGTTATCCTTGACTCGTTGGATAATTAATTCGTGTAAACGAAATAATTATTATTCCTAACTACAAAATCAGTCTCCGTACTATACTCAATTTTACATTCCTACATACTCATTTTACATGTTTGTTTGTTCACAAAAATAAATTCACATTTTGCACACCCCGAACGCGAAGTGAAAAGCTGGGTTCTATAATCAAACAACCATAAAATGCGATGTTTTCTCTGGTTCAATGTGCGCAGGAATTGCATAACTCAAATCCTACCTCCCCTTTCCACCACCAAGAAAAACAAAGCTAAAGTCTTTCTCTTCCTTCTTAGGTCACTGAATTTATATAGCACTTACAAATAACAAAATATTTGGATAATCCAAAATTGCACACTCCATCTCTCAAGTAATTAAAAATAATGCTGTCTCTTCTTATATTTTTATAAGTACAACTTATATAAGTACTTGTATAAGCTCATTTTTAAGAAGATGCCGAGTGTGTATTAGGGCACAAGGGAAGCAATTTGAGCATTTATTGTAATTTATTTAAATAAATGTTTATTAAAGTTAACTCCCCTTTTTTTTTACTATCACCTTATCCTTCAGCCGGTCGGCTGTAGATTAATTATTATGTAATTTGAACCGTAGTACGACCTTACAACGATTCGAATTCAAAGTCACATTACTTGCATTTAAAATAAAATGCTCTTATTAACTAAAATAGCTTATTTTTTGTATTTTTTTAATGAAAATGCACTAGTATTGTATCTTTCCAAAATCACCATTAAACAAGCTATTTTTTAAGTTTGTTGTACATAAAAACTTTTTAACAAAAAAATTAAACCGCCGAAAAAACTGAAAAGCAAAAATTAATAAACCTTTTTATTTAACCTTAATAACTAATTTCTTAAACTAATGTAATTATACCTAAGTAATTTCGAGTCGGCGGTTGTTGTAGAATATAAATACTTAAAAAAAAACAGGCTTTATATACCACCATGGGTAGGCCTCCAAAAAATGCTTAGAAGAATTTAATAATGAGAAAAATAAAAGATGGGAAGCAAATAGAAAGAGAATTTGATAATCACGTAAACAGGAGAGTTTAGATCATCGCGAGGAAAGACTGTAAGCATAAGAAGCAGACTAAAAGATAGTGATGGTTGTGTGAAGTGGTAGCAACTTTTCAAGGTACGAAGGGTTATGGCGACATAGAGCGCAGGATGTTGCCGATAATTTTATGCTGAGCCGTCACGGCTCACAAATTACAAGGTACGACCATTGATAAAGCTGTAATCGACCTCAGAAAGAAAGTGTTTGCCAAATGGCAGGTATATGTGGCACTGAATAGAGTAAAAAAACTTGAGGGTATTTATTTACTTTATCTGATCTAGAGCCAAATAAGGTATTACACAAACCTCACGATGAACGAGCTTAAGCAGAAATGCAGAGACTGAGAGGTCTACCTACATACAAGAGATTGACAGGTCTAAAGCTCATTCATCGTGAGGTTTTTTTGTAATGTAATTATTATGTGTAGTAATACACAACTCAGCATTAGAATATGTGAGTAAACAATAAATCACCCCTATTTTACCACCCTTAGGGTAGACGTTTTGTTTTCAAATTTATATGGGACCAATTACGCGGTATACCCTATCTAATAAAAAAAAGTTGTCAAAATCGGTCTACTAGGTAAAAAGTTATGCGTGGTCATACATAAAAAAATATACACGTCGACTTGAGAACCTCCGTTTTTTTCGTCGGTTAAAAACTGCCACATACATTTTTTTTTCACCACTGTAGGTTAAACTTAAGTGATAAGAAAATAGTTCTGTGCAAATTTAAACAAAAAATAGTATTTCTTGATAACATTCTTGTCTTTGATAGAAAAAAAGACTTATCAATGAGTAAAGTAACTATTCACGAATAATTTGATGTAAAAAAAGTACAATAAAAGGATTTTTTCATTAAGAGATGCTTAAAAAATCTGTTTCAAGGTAGAGATTTTTCGGTATTTCGGAAATTTTTGTAAAACTGTAAATCCGTAAGATTTTGCTGAACGTATACTGTGTTGTATTGATAGGTAGTGACCCTAGCTATCACCCCCCTGCAGTATGTCGTGCTATTTACTGGACAACCTGTATAACGTTAATGGTAGATTTACAGAAAATTATTTTCAAAATGTTTGCTGGTTGATAACCCTTCACCCAATAAGCTATCAAAAACCAATTGCTAAACATAAGCCTCCCCAAAAATTGCCTCATTGGGGTAAATTTTTCCATGGTTCCATTTGATTTGTAACAGTAGGTTTAAAACGTTTTGTGTTTTCATCTGGAATATGATGTTCTGTTTCGTTTCTCTGTGTCGACTCATGCGACTCTCATCTTTATTTTAAACGGTTAACGATAAATTAGAAAACCATTTTCTTCAAGTCTCTTGCTTATTTTTGAACAATTTGTTCTTTACATTAATTATTTTAAGGTTTAAAATAATTTTTAAGCTTTTGTGTGAAACGAAATTAAAAACTTTTATAAATGTTGTAATAAACTCGTTCACTTTTTTCCCACAACTCTAGAAAACTTCAAAAGATTACTTTGTTTTAGAAGGTATAAAATGCAATTGAAATTAAAATATTTTTCACAAAATTACAAGATTAGGTTTTGAATTTTTAAATGGAATTATAAAGATGACATTTAGTTTGTGATTACTTAGAAGTGATCATACCCGCAGTAGAACCAGAGTGACCGACATAGCCCAACGGATTAGTAAGGGGAAGTGGCAATGGGCCTGCCATATAGCTCGAAGAACCGACAACCGATGGGAAAAAAGGATCTCGAATGGCAGCCTCGTAGCGGTGGGCAAAGTGTAGGGCGTCCCCCCACTAGATGGAGTGACGACCTGGTAACAACAACAACATAAAAAAAGTGTAGATGCTGCTGGAAATTTGGTTGATTTTCGCATCAAATCCCAGCATGTTTCATTAGGTATACTCGAAAAGTAAGATAAAATCTATAAAAAGATTTCGAAGGCTCGCGAAGTCCGCCAACGCACGACTGAAACAGTGTCCTATTAAAAATGAGAGGAGGCATGTGTAGAGGAGCCCTAAAGAAATCAGGTACAGTTAAGTTTGCTATATTATTACGTAAGATTTCTTTAAGTGCTAATTCGGAAACAATATTAAATTTGCTACATAAAGTTACATTATATACAAACGAAAGTTCTATCGTTTAGGGTGCTGTGGCAGAAGCAATTAGGGAACTACGGTTTCTGTATAAGTAAGCATGAATTATCGAAACTCTCGTTACATATTTTAGGTCAGTTAACACGTTCACAATGATAAAAATTTGAAAGAACTTTAAAACTGTGCATTGCTTCGTTTTAAAAATATTGTACTTAACGTGTAATATATTGTATTACAGAAAGTATATTGTTTTATAGACAAGACCACAAAAATTACAAAATATAGTCAAGAAAAATTAAAATTCTTAATTATAATTCTCATAAGTTTTATGGATGCTTGAAATCATGACCAGCTTTAATTTAACTTGAAGAGAAACAGCCTATAACCTTTTACAAAGCGAGGTGTCTTCATTACACGAGGGAGAGAGAGAGAGAAAGAAAGAGCCGGTTGAGACTGGAAAAGTACCTTTCAGTGTTCATTATAACGGATAAACAAAGAAACTTGGCTTTTATGGTTACTGCTTTATTAGGAATTTCAGCTTAATAGATGATAGTTTAATTGTAGGAAAGTTGTTATCACAACATACCAATCATTCGTGCCATCTATTTAAATCGAGACCATTAATTATAAACCGACACGAGTATTTGTAAGCGCTAATTATAGAAATCAGTGACATCATTACATTCACTTTTCACATTCTGTTATGAAACTATAAAGCAAAGTAAACAGCTCACATATTGAATTCCCACAACTGGGAGCAGACAGGCCCTTTATTAATTTTTAAATTAATTTTAGTGCCAGGTTTGCTGCGCTGCCTCTTTACAAGTAATCGAAATATGTTTAATTTACATAAGTTTTCTTACGATGTTGTCCTTCACCACCGAGCACGTCATTAGCAATCGCATATCACCACACAAAATATCAAAGTTAAATAATAGATGAGGCATTCAAAACCGCTTTCAAAAGATTTATTGATTCCCGCACCCACAAGTTTTCTGCAGAGGAATAAATGAACGAGTTATAAAATGGCGAAAGCGCACAGATAACAATCACGAGCGGGTGTAACATTCGTACACATATGGGTAGTATATTCATATTCATTTATATATCGCTTAAGTGTCAGAATAAACTTTATTCTAGGTAATTGAAGGAAAAAAATCAAGAAGCGATACGATGCGATGCGATTGATCCAATTATACTGTCCCAAATTGAAGCGACATCGTAGATGAAGTATAGGGGTGTACGGCGGCACTGAAAATTTCGGGAATCAAGGAAGTGACACAACATTACTATTTAAAAAGTGTATTTATTGCTTTTCGAAGTATTCTCCGCGAAATTTGACACATTTTTCCATACGATGGAACCAATCATTGAAGCAACCATTCCATTCGGAAGTTGGGGTCTCCAAAATGGCCGTTTTGTAGGCGTCCACAGCTTCTTCAGGTGATGAAAATCTCTGTCCATGCAATTTATTCCTTATTTTAGGGAAAGTATAGAAATCATTAGGGCTTAGGTCGGGACTGTACGGCGGATGGTCTAATAATGTTATGTTTTCTTGCTCTAAAAACTCTTTTGTTCTGTGTGCGGTGTGAGAACTCGCATTGTCGTGATGGAGGATGATGCGGCGGTTGCAGTTCTCTTTACAGAGTTCAGTAACGACCTGTGGCCAACAAATGCTAGCATACCATTTTGCATTAACCGTTCTTTGTCCCTCAAGAGGAATAGTCATAACATGGCCGATTTTGGAGACAAACGTGGCCAACATTTTTTTGCAACACTCCGTGAACGAACAATTTTTGTTGGCTTTAACTCATTTTCGAACACCCAAACTCGTGACTGGTTTTTTGTTTCGGGTTCGTACGCGTATATCCAGGATTCGTCACCTGATACAATGTTGTATACAGCATTTGAGGATCCTGCATGTAACCTTTCGAGAGTTCTGACGCACCAAGTAACGCGAACTGCTTTTTGCTCTTCACAGAGCGAATGCGGTATCCATCGGGAAAACAACTTTTTTACATCTAATTGTTCATGCAAGATTATTTGTATTTGACTCATGCCAATTTCTAAAGTTGCCTGAATTGCGCGGTATGTCACATGTCGATCTTTCTCAATCAGCTTACGCACAGCATCAACGTTTTCTTGGGTGACTGCAGTTTTTGGACGACCTTGACGGGGATCATCACTGAGCTTGACACGTCCACGTTGAAATTAAGCAAATCAGCGATAAATTGTGGTTTTGGATGGGGCTTCATCACCAAATGCAGAAATCATCCGGTCAACACACTGTTTTTGTGTTAAACCACTTCGAAATTCATAATAAATCATCGCTCTTGAATTTTCTCGAGACAATTTCATTTTCTCAACGACTAAACAAGTTTGACAAAACCTTGTGACAAGACTGAGAATCTTTTTTTAAATAAATAAATGGTATTCGATTTTGAAAACCAAGGAGTTTTCAATTAAAAAGATTTTAATATGACATGAACAATGGAAACATTCCATTCCCGATACTTTTAGTGCAGCCTATGTAACTATTATTTTTGTTATTCTCATACAATATTGCTTCGCTTCGCATACCGCTCGTCTACACAGAACTAAACACGGTTAACGGCGCGTAGGTCCAATGTTGACTCCAAATTGCATTTCTTATTTAGTATGCCTCTTCTGCAGTGAACTGTACGTAATACATAAGTATTTAAATTTACACAATTGTATCGTATAGTGGGATCCTATCGACAGAAATCTGTATGAAAATATGTTAAAAATACTAAAAAGCCTTTCGAATTGAATTTCTATAGTTGAAAAACCCAATCTGTTGATAAAAAAATCAAACCACTGAAAAGTATAACAAAATAATCTGGGTAAATAAAAAATTTTTTTTTTTTAATAGATAGAGATCACCAGTCTTTACTTTGTTTAGTGGTAGAGAAGGAATATCAATTACCCCATATCAACTGTTTGTCCCTAGATGTAGAGGGGAAAAAGCTAAACTGCAAATTGTCTACCCCATCAGTGCCCCTGTGGTAGCACCGTCGACAAGTTTGGGCTTCACGGACTTTCATGTAAGAAAAGTGCTGGTAGGTTTTCACGGCAAGGTTCTTTGAACGACGTCATCCGAAGGGCTCTTGTCTCTATAAATGTTCCCTCGATTTTAGAGCCTTGTGCAATAGACCGACGTAGACCCGATGGTATGACATTGGTCCTTGCGTACTTGCGTAAACACTTTGGCGGTCTCTCATCTCAAGGGCACGTCGTTTAGAGCCGAGGCGGCATCAGAGGTAGCTGAACTGAGTAAGTGGCGCAAATATGAGTAGAGAGATACCGCGGGGAGTAGGACTATATGAAAATTAAGATTCTAGTTTTAGTTTTTTTATTATTATAGTTTTTAATATTGTATATAACTATGTAATAAATAATTAATAAGCATTAATTTAAGATATTAATAAAAATGTGTTTATATGTATTATTCCAAACCTCTTTTAATAATTAATTTTATTTATGTTTTGAACAAAACTATATTTTACGGATTTCTATCGCGTTTAATTTACTATTTTAATTCCCGACGTTTCACAAACAACATCTGGCCGCCGAGCTTCAGCACGTCGAGCAAGTATTGCAAGACAACAAGCTTCGGGTCCTGCGCCTACATCACAGTGACTGAGTGAAGCCGACCACAGTCGAGCGTGGGCTTGCTGTACTAACCTATGTCAGTCACAGACAAGGTTGGCTACATTTTGAACGAGCTCCTATTAAAACATACTTCAAGCCGCTGAAGAAGATGAGTCAATTTTTACCACCCGTAAGTAATATCCCTCTAGCGTAATATCCTCCTTATCTTATATTTAAGCGGCATACAAAATGGCGGCGGAGCAAATTTAGCTTGTGTTGATGAATATGTGTTATTGTATGTAGTATTGAATTCAAATGTATTAGTGGTCGAAGAATCAAGGAAATGTGGGATATAGAAAGAACTTACTATAGTCAGGCGTCTAGTTTACTGATACCACAATATGTCCAAAATGGCGGGCACGTGCCACACAATTACCAGTCTTTATCACTACAATCACTGCCTTTTCTTGAGTTTAATTATTTTAGCGCGTCGAATTATTTATGCGGGGTTAGGATTAACTTCCCAATTGTTATAAAATCATTTTAAGGATTTTCGCGGAATTCAAGCGCACAGGCCTGTTATCAAAGCGGTGATTGATCACAGACTGAAGGGGCAGAGGACAATCGGGAGTTGGAAGGTGACCAATGTGTGAGTGAAATGGGAGATTAGCGAATGTAACAGTTAAATGAGTAGACTAAGTTAATTAAGTAGACTAGAAGATCACCAGCTGATCGACCCCGACGAAAACCGTACTGGCGGTCACTTATCAGCTGGTGATCCTCAAGGTACCTCATGAGCTGGCAGTTTATAACGGCTTCCATTCTATTGGAGAACAAGGAGGTGATGGCGATAGGCCTGTAGTTGGATGGGTCTGAGCGATCGCAAATTTTAGGGATCGGGTGCACCAAAGCTGTCTTCCATGAGTTCGGGACTACGCCTTGGGAGTAGGAGTACCGGAAAAGACGCGTTAAAACCGGTGCCAACTCCGGAGCACACGTCTTCAGCACAATGGTCCCTCCCATGGGAGCCACTCGACTTGCTGACGTCCAGGGAGAAGAGTGCTTTGCGGACCGAGCGCTGTGTAAACCACATATCCGGCATGGAGCACTCAGATCGCGGTATGATCGGCGGTGTGGTGCCCCCGTCATCTAGAGTCGAGTTGGACGCAAAAAGAGAGCTCAACAGATCGCCTTTCTCCTTTGCGGCATGGGCCAGTGATTCGTCCTCTCTGTGCAGAGATGGGAGAGATGGCTGACAGAAGTTCCCTTGGACAGCCTTGGCAAGAGACCAGAATGCACAGATTCCCGAAGGAAGGCGAACTAGCTTCTCGCCAATTCTGCCGATGTGCTCAGTCCTTGCCTTGGCAATGACGCTTTTGAAGGACCTGGAGGCAGAATTATATATTTTTTTAAGTGTGCTGGTGTTTACATCCCGAGACGTTGATGCGTCAGCCCAGGCCTGGTAGCACTCCTGCTTATAGCGTGATGCTGTTTTACAGGAGCGACCAAACCATGGCTGGGATCTGCCTCCGATGGGCACCACAGAGAATGGAATAAAAAGTTCCATACCATGAAGTACCACATCAGCAACAGAATCGGCAACAACGCTGGGATCTTCCGGCGAGAAGCGAAACCGCCCCCAAGGGTAGGATGCAAAAAAACACCGCATCCCGTCCCAATCAGCTGACCTATAGTGCCAAACACGGCGGCAAGCTGTAGATCGCAACTGCGATTGGAGCGTGAGTGGAACCGTACTCCGGATTAGACAATGGTCCGAAGAGCCCAGAAGGGCATCGACGGAGACCTGATATCCGTCCGGATGAGAGGTCAGCAGAAAGTCCAACAGGGAAGGTACATGGTCTTCCACATCTGGGATCCGCGTAGGCGAAGTAACCAGTTCTGTTAGACCATATGCCAAAGCAAAGTCATAGACAGATCTACCCGCATGATCGGTTAAACGAGAACCAAGCCATTCAGCGTAGTGGGCGTTGAAATCACCGAGTATCACGATCTCTGCGGATGGGACCTGTTGTAGCACGGAGTCTGCAGCCATTTGGACGTCGGTCTGTGTCGGCATTACCACTGTGGGACCTATAGAGGCACCCTTAGACGCGGGGATGGCCGTCGCTGTCTACACGCAGCCATAGGATGGACACGTCCGTACCTTTAAGACTGCCGAGGCGTCGAAAACAGATGTCCTCTCTGACATACACGCAAACTCCAGCCCGGGACACAAACGAGTGTTCTAATTTGTACCCCGGGTAGGAGAGATACGAAGTATCAGCCGGAAAGGACACCTGTGTCTCGGTTAGAAAGAGCAAGGCCGGCTTAGCTATCTAGCCAGATAGTAGTGGACGGCGTTAAGGTTTGAATGAAGTCCCCTGATATTGCAAAATTCCACGGTAAGCGTGGTAGGGGTTGCCTTTGTCTTCTTGCTCCGCTTGCCCCGAGCAGGTTTCGTCTTGAGCGGAATTTCGCCCCCCTCCAGAATACGCGGGGCAGCCTGAGCACCTACGCCTAGGAGTGGAGTAGTTTGGTGGTGGATGCTCAGCGAGGGATTCTCCAGGGGTGCTGGTACCCTCCTGGAGTAGTCTTTATTTAATTCCACTACCATGTTGATGGGAGGGGGGGGGGGGGGGTACCGAAGACTGATGCAAAGCCGTGATTGTCCCAATATATAAGGGAAAAAGATCGCAGCAGGACTATAAAAACTGCCGTGGTAAAACTGTATGCTAAAGTACTAATTGAAAGGGTTACGAAAGATAGTGATGGAAAAATTAGCAAGCGGAATTTAAGAAGGAAATGAGGTGTACGGATCAGCCTCATTTCCAGTAAAAAGGGCCTCCGGCCACCTGCACTCACCAAGCGAAACGCAGAGGTAAACCTCTACTTCACGCTGGTATTCTGTGAGGTCGTGGTACCACCCCGTTTGGAGCTGGCCCATCCGTGCGACAGCAAAAGCTACCGCTTGGCTCTACCACTGTTAAAAAATACTTTTGACCCATGAAGATTATATGAATAAAATTATAAATATCTGATTCAATTATAAAGATTTGAAATATCCCGAGTTTGGATTATTCAAGTTCTATGGCCATACATACCGTTATTATATAATTAATGTGGCATGTGTCATTAAAAAAGGATATATTTTGCTACTTCATAAATTTGGCGACTCTAAAAAACGTGTAAATTTTATTTGAAAAGTTAATTCTTGACCAAATGCTATAATTTATAGGGTTCCGTACCTCAAAAGGAAAAAACGGAACCCTTATAGGATCACTTTGTTGTCCGTCTGTCTGTCTGTCTGTCTGTCTGTCTGTATGTCTGTCTGTCTGTCTGTCAAGACCCTTTTTCTCAGGAACGCGTGGAGGGATCAAGCTGAAATTCATATAAAATACTTAAGTCTACTGTCCCTTGGAGACGTGAAAAAATCAAACTTCTAAGCCAACGCAATCAAAAGATACAGCCGTTTATACCGCAAATTTTCAACATTAACAAGGGAATCAGGGAATCAAAACCTACCGGGTACTTCCCGTGAACTCAGAATCTTAAAATTTAGTACGAAGCAACGTATTGTAGCACAGATAAAGGAAAAATTGCGAAAAGCATAAATTTTTAGTTACATCATATAATAAAAATATTTTTAATAAGTTTAAACTACGGATTTGTGCGGAACCCTCGGAGCACGAGTCCGACTCGCACTTGGCCGGTTTTTTTAATTTAAATTACTTTACTATCATAGCAGCGCTTGGAGGAATTCTCGGAATATGACCATATTGTTTTATTATTTAACCAAAGCATTTGATTTCGTAAACTACTATACACTTAAAATATTATGGCCTTAATCAACGAGTTCTTCGTTTGTAAAAATTTCACCAATTAATTATTAATAATATTAATTAGCAATAGGATTCAAATGGTGTACATTTTATAGATACGAAAATATAAATGTGTGAGCCACCGGAGTCAATTTTTGGTTTATTGATTCTTATCCACATAAACGACTTATTGGCTGCTTAATATTTTACCAAAAATAAATTGTTGTTACCAACCTGCACGCTAAGCATGGCAATTATGGCAAATATTCCTCTTTGAGGCAATCTATTGGAAGGCCTATCTTCAGCAGTGATGCATAGGCTGCAATGAATGAATGAATGAATAATATAAAGTGGTTCTTTTTTTTATAGGTATTTTATTTTAATTTATTTCCATACTAGTACAAAACTAGGCCTACGCTTCATACAATTTTGGACCCGTCTCCTTTGATATAATATTTAGAAGTTTTATTACAAAAAAGGGAAAATGTGACTCAAGCCGCGGTAAATAAAATTGTGAGGTTTATGGACCTAATGTAGTGTCAGTAAGTGTAGCATAAAGTGGGTTCAAGCGTTTTAAGTCTGGGATTTTGATGTCAAAGATGCAGCTCGCTCTGATCACTCTAATGTGGATAAGGTCGATGGCATTTTCGAAAAAAGGAGCATAATCAGTATGATACTATATACTATATACTTATGATAAATATAAGTTGTCTTTGTTACTTAATTCTTCATTGATACTCTTATGTACCACTAATGTGGTATGGAAGAGTGGCTCCTTCTGACACAGGTGCAAATGCACTTAAAAGAATGAGTCAACCTATGTTTTACCTATGTGTTACCTTGTTAAAGAAATAAATTTTATTTTATTTTAAGGAAATACATTTTTATTTTATTTTTTATTTTAGTAGTTACGACATAGCATAGGAATTAGGAATTGACAAGAAAATAGTTTTGACCCATTTTAAAAGTCTGGCTATACAAAAAAGCTCGATATATGGATACAACACGAGCTAACTAAAGGGAATCTAATGAATCGTGTACTCATTTGCGATTCTTTATTGAAACGTTATGAAACAGAACCATTTTTGAAAAGATTGATCACTGGTAGTGAAAGATGGATCACGAATGATAAGCACGTGCAAAAAAGATCGTGGGATTGGAAGGCCATCGCTTATTATGAGCTTTTACCGCCGGGAAAATTCTTCTATTCGGGTCTCTGCTGCAAACAACTCATGAGACTCAAGCTAGAAATTGAGGCTGGAAGTCGTCGAGTCAACAACTGACAATAGGGTCAATATTCGTAAGGACGCCGAACTCTTTTATCCAGCTCAGTACGAAACAATGCATTAGTTATTACTACTCACTCTACCCTTAGCTGCCGCTGCAAAAGTCAATGAAAATAAAGTAAAAAAATGTTTTTTTGATTAATTCTGATAGATTTATTAATGTTGGTCATAATTACAATTGATTTTAACCATTAAATTATTCGGTATCATTTAATTTCTCTTTTTTTGTACAATATCAAAGATAACGATGAAATAGTGCTTATAATTGTGTAAGTAAATACCGAATTAGGTAAGTTTATTAATTTCAATATATTTTATTCTAGTAACGAACTGCTTGTTGCGTCTGGGTACAATTTATTGTCTAGTCGTATTAGAAAATGACAACTATAACTTCTATATTCCATATGATGACTAATCGTAGGGGTAACTAAATTTATAAAATAAAAGTTGACAATCTCGTAACGGCTTAACTATTTGTAGAAATGATCTTTATTTTTTTTTCATTAATTAAGGCGTCGGAATGAAACAAGTGTGTCACACTGGACATTTCACATGGTGTTAAAGCGTAACCTAATGCGTCCATATAAAGTGCACAAAGTGCAAGCTTTAGTTTCCGGCGATTACAACTGCTGGCAAGTTTTTTGCCGTTGGTTATTAAACCAGCAATAACGTATGCCTGGTTTCATTGTCCACGTCATCTGGACTGACGAGTCGCCATTTACCAAAAACGGTTTATTAAAGAATCGCATACTAGGACCAGTGTTTCTGCACAGTGACTTAACGGACAGCGATACCTAAACCTCATAAATGATCAGTTGATTGACATTTCAGACGACCTATCGTTGGCTGAATATCGCTGCACATTGTGCCAGCATGATGGTACACCTTTTTTTATATGATAAGGGTGACAAACGAGCACACAGTCCACCTGATGGTAAGTGGTTGCTGCGGCCCATAGACATCTACATCTATCCTCGTTTGCAAATCAAAATGCAGATGCGTTGTCACCCGTGAGGACTAAGATGGAATGCCTCATTTCCAGTAAAAAGGGCCTCCGGCCACCTGCACTCACCAAGCGAAACGCAGAGGTAAACCTCTACTTCACACTGGTATTCTGTGAGGTCGTGGTACCACCCCGGTTCGAGCCGGCCCATCCTTGCGACAGCAAAAGCTGCCGCGTGGTTCTACCACTGTTAAAAATTCTTTTCTGCCATTTACTCTCCAACTAAGGACCTCAAAAAAGATATAAATTAAGAATAGTTTACAAATGACTTTTGATCACCAAAAATGTTTTTGAAACTTATTAAAAATAAGCTTATATACAATGAAAATAAAATTGCCTTACATTTCAAATGTTTTCGACATTTTCCGAAGGGCAAGCTTCAGTACATTTCTCACACGTTAACTTCTTAATATAAAATTGAAATTTGACAACGGGCTAATAAAACTCATATTGTTAGAAATTTTAAATTGAATTTCGTCTGTATCTAACAGAGTGTCAATCAATTTAATGTTGAGATAACCCAAATATAGCATGAGCTCGTGATCGCCAGACCTTCCTTATTTTACAAAAGCTGAAAATTATTCAGCGCATGCTCCCAACAAAAGTAATAACTATGGGCTACTTTGACGTTTGGATCATCGTGGCTTTGGCAGGTAACAGGTAGCAAAGGTTTATAAAATAGCAACTTTAATTTGTCAAAGAATAAAGCGTAGTTTTCTTATATTTTCTTCGGAATAGTATTAGAAATCACATCATCCGTTGCCGGATACCCTCTAACTTTAATAAATTGTAACTGTACTGCCGTTATAGTATAAAAGGTGAGTCTTATATAATATGTTAAGTAACATTCAGAAAATGTTTCCTCAGTAGCCAGACAATTTAGACAGTTCTAACACGAGGCCAGATGTAAGGTTCGTAACATATGTAATAACATATGTAATGTATACAGGGTATTTATGAAACGCTCCCAAAAACGAAGACAGTACCAACTATACCTTTGATGATGGGTGAAATATAAAATGGATCCTGATGAAAAGAAAATCATCTTTTCACAACGTTTTATTAGCTTTATTCATTCTCTATCATGTCAGTACAGCTAAATGAAACGATAATTTTATTAAAAAAAAACATGAAAATACTTAAACATAAAACTAGCAGTGGAATTACTGAATTACAATCAGCTGACTAGGGGTCAATGTATGCACGAACGCCGAATTCACGTGGCCCGCAGCTAGTAGTCCATACCACAATACCTAATAATTTACAACACTTGTCTAAATACCTAACTTATCTACTTAACCTACTATTTTGCCACTGTGCTTGTCTCCACGTAGCCACTTTAATTGGAATTCACAGGTTAAATAACCCAAATAACTGTTTCGATTCCCCGCTAATGAAAAAAATACTTAAATGAAATGTAGCCAAGGTTAGTCATGTGTTTTTATTCATCGTGTAGGTATGTTTATTATTCGATGTATTCAGTTATGTACAACATTAAATAATATATATATATATATATATAGACCTTGTTCATGCAAAAGCGTTAGTGTCAGGCATCGACGTTAGATGGCACTCGGCTCGGTCGATACGGAATGACGTTCGTGCGTGTTGAACGTCCGAGCTTGCTGAAAGGTAAGAGTCGAGAGCGAAAGATTAGAAGTCTTCTTCGCGTCGAAAGAGAAGGCAGTCCGTTTTGTTGGGAGCTCTTAGATCTAATTTTATGTTAGGCGCGTATAGTAAATATACCACTGGGAATGGTAGCGCGTGTTGAGAGTTTACCCGGGACTTTAGGTTTAACGCAGAATCTGTATAAGTGGATTCGACTGTATTAGTTACTAGTGCGGTAGTTAATATTCTAGAAATAACGGTGACCTTTGACCCGTACGTTCTGTGTTCATTTTCGCGAGTCAATCGTAACAAAGGAAGAAAGTGACTGCGGAAGGCGACCTTAGCTTGGAGAGGAGCTGAGGGCCGAACTGCTGCAGGGGGAACGGTCAAATAAGGTCAATAACACTACCAGCCACACCCAAATACACATCACTGACCTTTACTTTCTAGCACAATACATCCACACGAGAACTGACCGAATCCTGAGATAACTTTGTAATCCCATACAAATATATAGCATTACAAAGTTACATTTGAAGTAAATGAATCAGTGTACCTATATAGGTATAATATAATAGAATAATAGGTGTAGATAGGTACGTAGATATAACTATCTATAAAAAGAAATAAGATGCCATCAAAAACATAACTTGTAAAAAAAAACAAGTCTTGCAACTCAGTTCTTCTACCGTAAAAAGTTGTGAGATCCATGTAATTCCAAGTCGGTTAATTTATTCAGTCCCTACTTAAGGGTCCCTACTTAAAGGTATAATTAGCTAACTTAACAACATCATATAGTGACCATATCAATTTTATAAATATTTTATGTTTAAACCCTTAATGCACCACTCTGAGTCCACGGGACTCACAACTACTTTTAAACAACAAAAAAATAGTTTATTTTTTAGAGTTTAGACTTGCGCTTACTAGTACCTTCCTGCAGTGAGGCGCGGGACGCAGAGGTGAGCGATCGCGTGCGCACGTCGTTCGGAGAGCTAAATATGATCGAGTTCGGAGAGTGTTGTGTTTCAAAAATGGATTTACTGACTTTTTTGTTTATCTATTTTAATTTTGTTTTAGGCTTTTACTATGGCATCTAAACGTAGATGGAATAAATCGGTAAACATTGCAGATGATTTAGCCTCAGATATCATAAACGATTGGTTGCAAGAAGATGATTTACTGGGCGAAGATGAAGAGATTGGCGATGGCGGCGGCTATGCAGCTGAATGTATTCGTGAGCCACATTCCGATGACGAGGACGCCGAATATATTGTGAATGATCGCGACACCGATTCCGAATGCTCCGAGACTGACGAACAGGATAGTAACTTGGACAACTTACCTTCATCATCAGGTAATTATTTTTATGGCAAAAATAGATTCAAGTGGTCTACAACTCCACCGTCACGCAATGTCCGAACAGCCTCTCATAATATTTTACGACTGCCATCTCGACCATCATCATCAGTACAAAACGTGAACCCTTTAGAGGCTTTTGAAATTTTTTTGACTCTAACAAGTTGGATACAATTATTACGTGGACAAACAAAAAGATAGAGCAATTACGTGAAAGGCATCCGTCATCAAGCAAGCATTTTAGAGAAACAAGCCAAATTGAAATAAAAGGTTTTATTGCTCTTTTGCTTTATACATCGGTTTTCAAATCGAGCCGTGAAAGTGTGTTGTCACTTTTTGCTACTGATGGCACGGGCAGAGAAATAATTAGAACTACTATGTCGAAACACAGGTTCTGTGCTTTACTTCTAGCTTTGCGTTTAGATAATTTTGAAGATCGTGAACAACGTATAAAAGAAGACCCTGGATGTGCTATTTCCTATCTTCTGTCAATGTTTGTAGCCAAATCCCAGGCTAACTATACACTGAGTACCAATGTGACTATCGACGAGATGTTGATAAAGTTTCGTGGCCGATCAAGATTCAAAGTTTACATGCCAAGTAAACCTGAGAAATATGGCCTTAAAATGCAGTTGATGGTAGACTCTGAGACTTTTTTTTACTTATAATTTATATCTTTATACTGGAAAAGGATTCAATGGCTACTCTTTGTCGGAAGAAGATCGAAAACGACCTTTACCAACCTAAGCTGTACTGAGGTTATGCGAACCAATTATAGCATCTAATCGTAATATCACTACAGAGAATTGGTATTCTTCCATAGATCTCGCAACTCTTTTGAAAACCAAGGGTCTAACAACTGTAGGAACGTTACGAAAAAACAAGATTGAAATACCTAAACCGTTTTTACCAAACAAAAATAGAGATGTTGATCATTCTATATTCGGATTCACCAAAGATATAACTCTAGTTAGTTATGTTCCCAAAAAAAATCGAGCCGTAATTTTATACTCAAGTATGCACCACGATAACACAGTGAATGAGACATCCTAGAAACCTGAAATAATTGAGTTCTACAATAATTCTAAGGGAGGCGTGGACTCAGTTGATCAGAAATGCTCCGTGTATACTTGCAGTCGACGAACATCTCGATGGCCTATGGCTGTATTTTATCGCATTGTTGATTTGTTAAGAGTCAATGCTTATATAATATATAGTTAGCAGTCTTATGTGAAAAATCTTACAAGACTACATTTTCTGAAGGCAGTTGCCGAAGATCTCAATTTTATAAATTTGAAAACTCGTCTTTACAATACAACCATGCCTCGAGAGATTCGTACACTTATTTCACGTGTTACTAAAATAGACATGCCTGATCAACCAAGTACATCGCAAACTGATGATATTTTACCAAGAGATCAGCGCAAATATTGCTATTATTTTAATTATAAGAAACGAACAAAGACTGCTTATCTTTGTCTGTAGGAAGCCAATCTGCATTACTTGTTCCAAAAAGATATGCCAAAAATGTGTAACACATTAGTATGTTAACTTGTTGTAGTAAGTTAACATACTAATGTGTTACACATTTTTGGCATATCTTTTTGGAACAAGTAATGCAGATTGGCTTCCTACAGACAAAGATAAGCAGTCTTTGTTCGTTTCTTATAATTAAAATAATAGCAATATTTGCGCTGATCTCTTGGTAAAATATCATCAGTTTGCGATGTACTTGGTTGATCAGGCATGTCTATTTTAGTAACACGTGAAATAAGTGTACGAATCTCTCGAGGCATGGTTGTATTGTAAAGACGAGTTTTCAAATTTATAAAATTGAGATCTTCGGCAACTGCCTTCAGAAAATGTAGTCTTGTAAGATTTTTCACATAAGACTGCTAACTATATATTATATAAGCATTGACTCTTAACAAATCAACAATGCGATAAAATACAGCCATAGGCCATCGAGATGTTCGTCGACTGCAAGTATACACGGAGCATTTCTGATCAACTGAGTCCACGCCTCCCTTAGAATTATTGTAGAACTCAATTATTTCAGGTTTCTAGGATGTCTCATTCACTGTGTTATCGTGGTGCATACTTGAGTATAAAATTACGGCTCGATTTTTTTTGGGAACATAACTAACTAGAGTTATATCTTTGGTGAATCCGAATATAGAATGATCAACATCTCTATTTTTGTTTGGTAAAAACGGTTTAGGTATTTCAATCTTGTTTTTTCGTAACGTTCCTACAGTTGTTAGACCCTTGGTTTTCAAAAGAGTTGCGAGATCTATGGAAGAATACCAATTCTCTGTAGTGATATTACGATTAGATGCTATAATTGGTTCGCATAACCTCAGTACAGCTTAGGTTGGTAAAGGTCGTTTTCGATCTTCTTCCGACAAAGAGTAGCCATTGAATCCTTTTCCAGTATAAAGATATAAATTATAAGTAAAAAAAAGTCTCAGAGTCTACCATCAACTGCATTTTAAGGCCATATTTCTCAGGTTTACTTGGCATGTAAACTTTGAATCTTGATCGGCCACGAAACTTTATCAACATCTCGTCGATAGTCACATTGGTACTCAGTGTATAGTTAGCCTGGGATTTGGCTACAAACATTGACAGAAGATAGGAAATAGCACATCCAGGGTCTTCTTTTATACGTTGTTCACGATCTTCAAAATTATCTAAACGCAAAGCTAGAAGTAAAGCACAGAACCTGTGTTTCGACATAGTAGTTCTAATTATTTCTCTGCCCGTGCCATCAGTAGCAAAAAGTGACAACACACTTTCACGGCTCGATTTGAAAACCGATGTATAAAGCAAAAGAGCAATAAAACCTTTTATTTCAATTTGGCTTGTTTCTCTAAAATGCTTGCTTGATGACGGATGCCTTTCACGTAATTGCTCTATCTTTTTGTTTGTCCACGTAATAATTGTATCCAACTTGTTAGAGTCAAAAAAATTTCAAAAGCCTCTAAAGGGTTCACGTTTTGTACTGATGATGATGGTCGAGATGGCAGTCGTAAAATATTATGAGAGGCTGTTCGGACATTGCGTGACGGTGGAGTTGTAGACCACTTGAATCTATTTTTGCCATAAAAATAATTACCTGATGATGAAGGTAAGTTGTCCAAGTTACTATCCTGTTCGTCAGTCTCGGAGCATTCGGAATCGGTGTCGCGATCATTCACAATATATTCGGCGTCCTCGTCATCGGAATGTGGCTCACGAATACATTCAGCTGCATAGCCGCCGCCATCGCCAATCTCTTCATCTTCGCCCAGTAAATCATCTTCTTGCAACCAATCGTTTATGATATCTGAGGCTAAATCATCTGCAATGTTTACCGATTTATTCCATCTACGTTTAGATGCCATAGTAAAAGCCTAAAACAAAATTAAAATAGATAAACAAAAAAGTCAGTAAATCCATTTTTGAAACACAACACTCTCCGAACTCGATCATATTTAGCTCTCCGAACGACGTGCGCACGCGATCGCTCACCTCTGCGTCCCGCGCCTCACTGCAGGAAGGTACTAGTAAGCGCAAGTCTAAACTCTAAAAAATAAACAATTTTTTTGTTGTTTAAAAGTAGTTGTGAGTCCCGTGGACTCAGAGTGGTGCATTAAGGGTTTAAACATAAAATATTTATAAAATTGATATGGTCACTATATGATGTTGTTAAGTTAGCTAATTATACCTTTAAGTAGGGACCCTTAAGTAGGGACTGAATAAATTAACCGACTTGGAATTACATGGATCTCACAACTTTTTACGGTAGAAGAACTGAGTTGCAAGACTTGTTTTTTTTTACAAGTTATGTTTTTGATGGCATCTTATTTCTTTTTATAGATAGTTATATCTACGTACCTATCTACACCTATTATTCTATTATATTATACCTATATAGGTACACTGATTCATTCACTTCAAATGTAACTTTGTAATGCTATATATTTGTATGGGATTACAAAGTTATTTATGCAGTTAGTGTATCTCGAAAACTGGACCAAAATTGCAAAATATTTAAATTTTTCTTGATTAATATACTAAACAATAATTGTGTCCAAATTTAAAGCTTCTATGTCTGCTAGAAGTATAATAATATATAATATAATAATAATAATTTATTTATTCACTTAGTTTACAAGCAGGGTATCTTAAACTATTACAGTAGTCGTTTTGATTTTTTTGTTTTTGGCAACTTACTGGTAAGATATGGTTGATCGTTAGCAGCTGTACTAGTTTTATAGTAAAAACTGTATTACAGACGCTAGCGCCTTCCACCGGACATTATAGGAAACAATTTGAGAAATGCCTTGTTTAGTAGTACTACATAATATTATTGAAACCACTACATATGGAGACATTACTTAAGTATAATAGTGAGGGATGTAATTGCGAGTGTACACGTAGAAGTTAGTAAATGTGTGTGTGTGTGTATGTGTGTGTGTGTGTGTGTGTGTGTGTGTGTGTGTGTGTGTGTGTGTGTGTGTGTGTGTGTGTGTGTGTGTGAGTGAGTGTGTGTGTGAGAGAGAGTATTAATGTGTGCATAAGCCCTGCCCTATTTTAAACATCTTGGGATTGGTTGTGCCAAAGACAGCAATTGTCACTAAGTGTGTGATGAGTACGACTTTATCATAAGATGTGGTTTAGTTATCTCTATAGGGGAATCGTAAAAGCGCCTCTGTATCCTCATATGAAAGTCTCTGCAGCCACTGTTTCAGTTCCTGTTTACAATTTCTTGCGGTAGCTTTATAGATATTAAGGTCTTTATTAATACTATTGTACACATGATTACTTCGGATATAGTATTGTCTACGAGCTAAAGCGGTTCTGTGGGGGACGTGCTCACATACCCGGTATTCCAGTCTTCGACTTACTTTCTGTGCACGCTGTTCCAGTGGAAGTGAACGATGTCTACGAAGTATCATTTGAAGTATGTAGAGTTGCCTGGTTGTAAGCACCTCACATTCTTTATATAGTTGGGTAGTAGGGTAACGGTAATGTTTTTTAGTCATAACCTTTAACACGGCTCGCTGTGCTCGCTCCAGTTTTAGAAAATGAGTGGGGGACGCCCCACCCCAGGAAGGGATGCAATAGGTCAGAATTGACTGGGCCAGCGCAAGATAGACCATTTTCAAGGTTTTTGAGTCCGCCGCATTCCTCAATTTTTTAAAAACTGGAATAATTTTTCGAATCCGCGATGCCATGTTATCTATTTGAGGTGTCCAGGTAAGGGTACTGTCGAGTATAATTCCCAGATATTTATTTATATTATCCGTCTGTTCTATTGCCATGCATGCACAGTTTTCATTTATCGTGTCACAGTGGTGTATTTTGATGAAGTAAGGATCACGTTTGGTTTTGATGCTTTTGATCCAGAAAAGGTAATATACTTTGTCTTGTCAATGTTTAAGGTCAGCAAATTGTCATAGAGCCAGTTTGATACAACACGCAGGGCCACCTCCATTCGCCACCGAACAGTCTCCCAGGTTTTGTCGTGTACCAAGAGAACAGTGTCATCTGCGTAAGTGATGATGCGACAGTTCGGAATAGTCAAGCGACAGAGACTGTTTATGTATACCAGAAACAACGTCGGTCCAAGTACACTGCCCTGAGGGACTCCATAGGAAAGATATTTATCATCACTAAGGAAAGAATCTATTTTGACACATTGATTGCATTCTGAGAGATAGTCTCGAAACATGTCCAAAGCCAGACCTCTTATGCCTATTTCATTTAGCTTTTGAAGTAAGATGGGGATAGAAACAGTGTCAAAGGCCTTGGATAGGTCAAGGAAGGTTCCTATTATTTTTAATTTACTGTCTATTTTTTTAGCTACTGAGTTGACTAAATCCATAACAGCGTCTTCTGTGGATAAACCACTTCTAAAGCCGTATTGATTTTCGGATATGATATTATATTTGTTTAAGTAATTAATAAGCCTTGTGTTAAGAATTTTTTCCATTATTTTTGAGAGGGAGGTGAGAACTGATATAGGCCTATAATTATTGACACTGCTTCTGTCCCCACTCTTAAAGATTGGATGTACCAGAGCCTTCTTGAAGGCTTTTGGAAAGACACCTGACTCAAGGAAACGGTTGCAGACAAATGTTATAGGAGGAACAAGAGTATTTCGGGCAGCCTTAATAACTGCAGAAGAGATTCCGTCATAGCCAGTAGCACTATTTGTTTTTAGATTTATAATTATCTTCTCAACTTCTGATTCGTCTGTCTCTAATAAAACCATGGAGTTGCCAAGAGGATTGTGAGACGATTTTATTGAGGTTTCAGGTGAAACTGATATTTGTTGATTTTTAAGAATTTTGGTTGCTAGATTTGGTCGTAAATTATTTAGTGAGTTGAGAAAATTATCGATAATTTTAAAAGAAGGAGATCTGTATACACCTAATATAGCTAAACCATTTTTAAAGCAGATTTTCAGGCAGCTAGCATCTGTTAGATTTATGACAGATACTTTGCATTTCATATCTTCTCTAATAAACATAATGACACCATCGTTCTGATTGTGCCAATTGGAACAGTGAGAATTAAAGCCTTGTAGGACCGGGACATTGACAACTTTACTAAGCCAGCATTCTGTTAATATTATTATATCCACTTTTATATTTATCATATTTAAGAAGATACAAAGTTCATCAAAATTTTGGTTAATGCTCCTGATGTTAACGTGAAGGATTTTTATTCGTTCACGGTTTGGATCAGTATGCAGTGCGCATTCTTGCGGAGAGCACATAAAGGATTCATAACAGTTGGATTTGTCTATTTCAGTATTTATTTGATTTATTTCCATAATGACTTAAGATATTTATGAGTGGTGCACTTTAGTATTACACTGATAGTTCTGTATTCCTGATTGGAAGTCGTGATATTGAGTTGGGTAGGTAATATTAGTTTGAGGGCAGAAGTGATGCTGTATGGGTGTGTGATATATAGCTTATGTCGTGATAATGAGTGGCGTGTGTGTAAGAGTGATTGTGTTTGATTGCATTGTGTGAACATTTTCAGTACCGTGTACATATGATTAATGTAATAGGTGAGTAAGAATAAGCTACCGTATAGTCATTTGTTCACATTTATCAGCTTAGTTAAATCCAGCTCCGAGTCCACGCGGATAAGTTTTTCTCCCTCTCTTTTGCGTAGAAATATTCTTCCATGAGTTACCCAGCAGAATGAATAATCGTTCGAGTTCGCAAAATCACGCGCTAGGAAAAACAGTCTTTTTAATTTTGGAGTTAAGTTCTCGGAGACGAATATAGGCTGAGCCGCTCCTTTGATATGTATGTGTTCTGTACTAAATCTATTTCCTTTATGAGCTTTATTAAAGTTTTTTAGGTTTTTCAGTATTCTTTCTTTAATAAGTACACTATTTAAGTTACATATGATAGGTTTCTGTGTCGGTATTTTTGTGTTGATTCTGTAGACATCACATACATCCGAAGCAGATGCGTCAACATTCAGGGCAGTCGATATGCTCAGTATAATATTTAGAAGGTCGTCTTTGCTTTCTGTGTTCGACACCGGTACGTTGCGAATCTCAATACTTGAGCATCTACCTTGTCGCTCCATGCCCTCAATCCTGTCCTCCAGGGTACGTATATAAGCAGTGGTTTCTTTCTGTTCGCCCTCCATTTCTTGCAATTTCTTTTTTATTTCGGTGTTCTCCTGCAGAAGGTACTCCATGGACACGTGTATAGCATCATTTTGCTTCCTTATTTCATCTGTAGTTTGCTGTAAGGAGTTAAGCTTCTCTTTCTGCTGTACCTGCATACTAGCAATAGAATCCTGGAGGGCATCAACTTTTCGATTTTGCTCATTTTTGAATTCCCTCAGTAGGTTCATCATGCCATCCATGAAGTCAGTCATGGACTCCTCCTCTCGAAAACGCTTTGATCTGATAGTCACGCCATCAAGCACTCCACTAAGGTCTGTTTCAGATTGGGTGTGAGAGGGTGATGCATTGGAGGTAGAAATGGCAGCAGCGGGGGGAGGGGGAGTTCGTTTTAGTGGCATCTTTATTGGTCTTGTATTAGGGTTTAATAAGCAGGCAGGAAGTCACAGATTCGGTACACAGCACGTCAACTTCTTTTTTGTACAGTTATTTATTTGCCAGACACAAATATTAGGGCCGTATAACACTGTAGGAGCTGAATGTTAACTTTAAAATGTTTAGTAGTTTTAGAAAGACTTGAGATTATTTACCTGCAGAACGCAATATTCGGGAGAGAGAGAGAACCAAACAAACACTTTGTGCACTATTTTAGTCGCTTGGAAGTTCAATGTACCAGGCACGCATAAGCTTAGCAGAGTCATGTACACAAATATTTTTCTTTTTAGTTTTTAAGTGTACGGTACTCGTTCAATGTCTTTCCGAGGTACTAGGGCGACAGAACCGCAGCAGAGATCGTTCCGTAGCAGAGAACGTAGTATCGACTCGTAGCTCAGTTCGCAGCTTGCTACGACGAACAAAGTGGGCGGGGCTTGAGGCACTGCTACGGCTGTTGACACGGCGAAATAACTTCTTGTTCGTTTATGCACTCTTATTTTCGCTGCACTGATTTTATTTGTTTAATTTTAATTTATATATATTTAAGTTTCTAGTTTTAGTTTTTTTTTTAATTATTATTATAGTTTTTAGTATTGTATATTTTAATAAATTTTAATTTATATCGAAAAATAAAACAATAAACAGATCAAAATACACGAGCACTCCATGAGCGGTCCGGGAGGAAAAGGGGAAGTGCCTTAGAGTTTTGATGATCGGTCAGTCAGTGAGTGACAAAATTAAGAAACTTTGACTAGTTATAATTCTTAAACTACTGGTTCAAATTTAATGAAATTTGAAATATACCGAGTTCATACAATGCCTATTTGTTTGCTATTAGGAAAAAAAATAAAATTCAGGCTTCTAGTTTTATCCACAATGAAGTTATAGGGTTTCTAAAATGGCCTGAACTGCTTCGAGAAAAGGATGGTACGGCCGTGCCGCTTTTTTGCTCGACTTGGCGGTGGTACTACCGTGCCCCCAGATAAATCAATAGGTAGGAGATCTGCTAAATATTTAAAATGCTTAAGTATTTCCAAGAGCAAGCATCTCAAATTGCAGTCGTCAAAACTGCGGTCTTGTGATTCGGATCGTTATATTGGTGAACTATAAAAATCTTTTCAAGTTTGTTTTGTCGTGCGGATTTCACTGCGCAATTTTTTATTTGATCCGCATACATAGTGTCCTGAATAATATTTTCATAATCGAGATATCAATTATTATATCCCCATTGAATATCTCAGAAAGGAGTTTTAAAACTTGGGAAATATTCTATTAAAACTATTTTCGGTCCTTCTTAACAATTTCTTCGATCATTGCTGTCGTGGTGTCGTCGCGAGCAAGCGTTATCTTTAGTGAATGATAGTGGGTGCAAAAACGTGCATACAGCTGTAGAATACGGCAAATAATTTATGTTTAGTGTGTTCTGTAAACCTTGATTGATTTATTTTATAGCTATTTTTTTTCAAGCACAGGAGACAACAGATTCATCGCAAACAATTGAATTCTATTTAAGAGATAATAAGTGTTTTTGTTACTGTTTTCATATATCCAGCTTTACCAGTCAGTATTTATTTTTTTAGTTCAGTAGAGTATGTAGCTCGTTTTTAATTTTTAAATGAATGCCTCTCATATGTAAGGGTTTTATAGCGGGACCTAGGTTCGATCTTACTTAAAATACGTATTAAGTACTAATTCTGATTTCTTTTTATTTTATTACTGTCGTTATTACACAGTATGTTGTGGTTATTGGCCTGCAAATACGTTAATGCATAGCATTAAATATATAGTATTTTGGTAAAATCAGGATTTAGATCAATAGGATTCAGAAAGTAGCCGTGCTATGATTGCGTATCATTTTTATTTTATCATAATTCTAAACAAATCCACGTTTTGATCAAAATTCTGTGTCTGTCCTTATTTTGTCGTATTCCAGATTTTGGGAAAATCCTAGAATTTTGATCAAGCTTGTTCAGATATCTGCTACACCTTAACAAAAATTACAAATAATTAAATGAATAATTTTAGATTACATAGGTAGCTTAAAAAAGCAGCATTTGCCTCCCGTGATTCGGATGGATACCATCTTACTACTAACGAGGAATTCCATCTTAGTCCTCAGTGTTAACAACGCTCTATTTGTTATATAAATCATATAAAAACTAAATATGAAATAATATTTAGATTAATCTAAGAATGGTAAACTCAGTTATATTTTCGACCAATCAGATATGAATGTAATAAAGAAATTTAATTAATAGAATCAGGCGTTACTTTGCGGAAATCCATTATATAAAAGTTGTTAGAAAAATTTACTTTGTAAATATCCGCGTTATAAAATAAAATGATGTGTCTTACCTAGCTTGAAGAGCACCTCCCGCCCTCCCTCAATTGCGTGCACTATCTCCGTCACCACTAATCCCGACACCGCTACTCCCAACACCACTACACTAGGCAAGACACACCACTAACGATAATACGGCACGTGTTTCGCCTCTACACGAGGCATCCTCAGGTGATATGGACTCTACGACGACTAACCGCTAAGTGAGCGGCGAATCAAAAACAAGTGCCTTTTATACAGACCGATGACGCAGCCGCTATCTACTTAAGAAGCTAGCGACTGCGTCATGCGATGAAACATGCAATCAATCACCGCCGGACTTACGCAGCCGTTTGTAAAATTTTTTTTTTTTTTTTATAGGATAAGGGTGACAAACGAGCACACAGTCCACCTGGTGGTAAGTGGTTGCTGCGGCCCATAGACATCTACATCTATCCTCGTTTGCGAATCAAAATGCAGATGCGTTGTCACCCGTGAGGACTAAGATGGAATGCCAAATTAAAAACAAACCGCCGCGCAACGCCTACCCTCCAACCACGCAACCAATCGCCGATCACCGTGAGGGTGACAAACGACCATATTGCGAGGCTCTCTATTATTAGAGAGCAGCCTTAAAGATATTTAAGAGAGGTGAGTTAGTAAAATTTGTTTGTTCATTCAGCAATGCAACGGTATTATTATTACTTTTTAATATCTCTAACTGTTCCAGCACACACAGCCGCAGCCCTTTATTACACGTATGTAAGACTTTAAAGGAGTGGTCGTTGGCTAGGTTGTGTCCAGTGTCCAAGAGATGTTTGGCAAAATGGGATTTATCGGGATTGAAATTCCTGTACGCGGCTAAATGCTCTTTATAACTTGTCTCGAAATTGCGACCAGTCTGACCCACGTAAACGGCGTGGCATTCGTCACAAACAAGTTTGTAAACACCTGACTTTTGACGAATATCTAACTTATCTTTATTATTACAGATATTTCTAAGAGAATTGTTTGTTTTGAACGCTACATGAACGCCGTTTTGTCGAAGAGTATTAGCTACTTTTTCAGATATGGGACCTAAGTAGGTCAAACTGCTCACATATCGATGAACACTTTGAGGTTGAACCGCGTACAGAGAGTTGCGAACAACATGCTTTTGTTTCTTTTTAATTAAATTGTTAATGAGATTTTTTGAAAAACCGTTAGAGACCGCTATTTGATAAATTATATTAAGTTCTTTTAAATAATTTTCTTTACTTAATGGGACAGTGAACAAACGGTTAATGTAACAATAAAAAGCGGCTACTTTATGTTGCCACGGATGACATGACGACGCGGGGATGACCGTATCGGTGTGAGTTGGCTTTCGATAAATTTGGAAAACATGTGACGAATCTTTTCTTGTTATTGTTAAGTCGAGAAAATTAAGGGAACAATCTTGTTACAATTCAAGTTTAAATTTAATTTTGTCATGGACTCTATTTATTTTATTGAGGAAAACATCCAGTTGTCTCCTTGTGCCAGTCCAGCAAATAATTATGTCGTCTACATATCGATAGTAATATAAGATATTTTGATTGACAACTATATGTTGTTTTTCAAAATTATCCATGAAAATGTCCGCCATTAGGGGACTTAGAGGGGATCCCATAGCTAATCCTTCTTTTTGTAGATAGAAACGGTTATTAAACCGGAAATAGTTTTGTTTCATACAGAGAGAGGTTAAATTAAGAAGATCATTTGTTTCCCCGGGATGTAGATGACGTTTTTCAAAGAGATCTGCGAGTATACGCAAACAGTCAGGGGATGGGACATTTGTGAAAAGACTATCAACGTCTAAAGATAACAATATGGATTTAGGAGGAATACGAATATCTTTAATTTTGGAAATGAGATCTAAGCTATTTTTTAGGCTGTAAGTTGGGTTGAATCCAGATTTCTCTCGAAGGAGGAAGTTTAATTTTTTAGCAAGGAAATAAGCTGGTGCACCAATATATGAGACAACTGGACGAATAGGAACATGTTCTTTATGTATTTTTGGTAACCCATATAAAATGGGTGCTTGAGGATTCATTGGAACAAGATTGCTCCGAGACAAGTTGTGATCGGGAAAAACATATGATGATTGTTGTATACATAACTTAATATCCGAAGTAAACTTTTTGGTTGGGTCAGACTCCAATAGCTCAAAATCATCACCTTGGATAACATCGTTAACTTTCTGGCTGTACCCACTACTCTCCATAATAACAACAGTATTGCCTTTATCGGCTTTAGTAACAATAAGGTCGTTTTCCCTTATTCTCTGCTTTAGGGACTTAAAAACAGGGAACTCAGGATTGAAATGGGAAGACGCAGGCCCAGCCCAAATTTCATTAGCTACCAAACTTTTAACGATGTTATCTTTCTTCCTGATCACAACAGCCATCTCCGCGTCAACAGCCATAGTCTCTAACGATTTTTGGGAGACCGGTGTTAAATTATACTTTAGGCCTTTATGTAAAAGGGACAACTCATCTGTTGGAAACTGGACATCGGAAAGATTTTTAACTCGGGGATAAAATTGGTGATATTCTGTATGTATGTCGTTATTACGATTACGGGATGAAGAGGATACAAGTCGTTGTAATTTACGGGACTGAATTTGATATTTTCCATTGTTAAAACAGAATAAAATTAAATCTTACTAAAGGTTACCCATAATATTAAAAAGAAAATTATAATAAAGAAAACCTAAAAATAAATATTTTAATTGTCATACAGTCCTACTACCCGTAGTATCATGGCAAGAACGCTGGTTGCGTTTCCTCGCTGAATGGCTATACTGAGCTTTGATCGAGAAAAGAACCAGTACTTTTTATCACCAGTAGCGACGACCAGTCGCGGATAAAGTTCCTTTAGGAACTTCACCGCACGTGGACCCCACGGACCGATAGTCTCTACAGCAAATGGCACAAATATGTAGTAATCTCTTAAAGCTTATATTTTCACCACTTAATTCAACTGCCTCTGATGCCACCCCGGATCTATACGAGATACGCTTGAGATGAGAAGTCGCCAAAGTGGCTACTAGGGCTAGGTCACTAGGGCTTTACCTCTCTCCCAAGGTACCGAAGTCATACATTCGGGTCTCTAAATATTCCACAAGGCTCAAATAAAAGGACTAAATATATCTCTCTCCATTAATTATTTAATATCCATGTAAATTTGCCAATTAGTGATACGTCTAGACGCAAACAATGAATAGTGGTTACTGTTAGTGGCAGTTTGAAATTTCACAAATTAAATCGTTGACCCTTTATTACAATTGAAGAAATATAATTATAAACTTTATTAAATTGTTCTCACGTTATATCATCAATTAATTTTATAACTAAGTTATTAAAAATTGTTATTATTTTTATGATATTGGTTTTGTTTTTATTTGCAAGCTCTTTGTCATTTTACGTATCTCTTAATTGAATAAAAGGTAATCCTAATCAAGAATATAAATTGATAATGTTAAGAAGTTAGATAAGCAAAATTTTGCAAATTTGAGTCACGTACTAAAAATATTTTTTTTAATCGAAGATCAGTAATAATATTTTATTTATGTACGTATATTCATATTATAAATAATTTTTATGTAGTTGTTATTTTTATCAGTAATACATTAATATGTGTTTATTATCCCGGGAATGAAAGGTAGACTTAACATTTATTGTATAAGGGTGGGAGACGGAACAAAAGGGTATTTCACTTTCTCTTTTACAGAGACTAGTGACAACTTGCTTCTAGCTAGTTCTCAATAAAAGTGTTAAAGAACACTACTGTTACAAATCACGGCACGCAAGTCTAGGCGCTGAATGAAACGTGAAGGGCATGCGGACGAATTGAATAGCACGAATGTTACTGGAGAGCTAATAAGCGCGTGCGAACGATAGACACGAACTAACAGCGCAACTTATGCGCAATAACGGTCGCCGCTAGACTTTCGTACTGCTAATTATATCGTTACCGTCAACGTTACCATTAAAGCCTATTAAAAGCCCACTATTGAACATAGGCCCCCGAATAGAATGCCTTATACTATAGTTATTATAGTATTACCTTATACTACATTTGCTATAGTTGTCACGCTTAGTAAACAGTTTGGCAACCGCAGTTTGTATTATTTTTAGTTGTTATAAGAAAGACGCATGGTTTGTTTCGCTCAAAGAATATCTACTTCTTCAATATTCATTATGCCTCTATAATATTTCACAATCGTCATTATTTTATTTTAGTAAATAATTCGCACAGCTTAAATTAATTTACTCTGAAATAAATGTGAATTTACTTGATGTATGATTATGATGGTATTTTTAGTGTGTTTTGAGTGATTGCTGGTCCACCACTATGCAATATTGCAATACATAAGAAGTTTTCCTCCGCGTGCAATTTCCTTGTGGAATCGACTACTACCTGCGAATTTTCCACACCGATATGACTTAGGCACCTTCAATAAGAGAGCCTACTCTTTATTACTACTCTCTATAAGGCCGGCAATGCACCTGCGATTCCACTGGTATTGCAATTTTTCATGTCTTCTTAAAAAAATATTGACGAAGCAAACTTTTTGGTTCAATACGTGGCATCTCGATAACTAAGGGCTAAAGTCTGTCTCAGCGTCTGGTAATCTGATAGTAGAAGGGAGAGAAAATTCAGGAATGTAGCTCAAACGCAACACTCTCCAATATGTTTATACGTGTTAGAGCCACGTTGCAGCTATATTATGGGTCGAATAGTACAATGGGGCAGCTCAATCGGGGTAGGACCACGCTCACACAGAATATCAGCGTAAAGTAGCAGCTTAGTTTTGTTTTGTTTCATGTGGTAAGTGTAGAGAACCGGAAATCCATTTTAGTGGAAACGAGGTATTCCATATAAGTCCTCATGGATTACAACGCATATGCATTTTGATTCTTAATCCAGGTAATATGTTGATGTCTATGGGCCACAGCATCCACTTACCATCAGGTGGACTGTGTGTTCATTTTTCACCCTTATTCTATAAAAAATATATACTTTGGCTAAACCAGGAGGCTTGCTACTTTGCGCCAGTGTTTGTGAATGGCGAGATGGGCTTTAACCAGAATTGAAGTTGTCAATTTGCCTTTTAGCATGCATTTATATTGAATTTAAGCCAGGTGGTATTTGTAACACAAGGCCATAATGAAAACAGTAATCTATGTACGACCGAACTTTTGCTTTACATATATCTAGTAAGCAGCCGTTCCGCCACAATATTGCAAGACATCTAACTTCCTTACAGCTGCTTTGGCGTGGCACTTAATGAAGTCTAATTATTCCAGCAGCAATTTCTGCAAAAGGGGTTGATTCTGGTCAGTCTTATGTGTCATTTAAGAAAACTGAGACTTAATGTTGCACCCCTCTGGGGTAAAAGTTCACTTCGTCCCACTGGTGGGACATTTGGTGGGAAAAAGTGGAAAAACCCAAACAGAAACAGCATTACTCATCGACAGCTATCTCTATTCAAATCTTACAACATTCAGAATTCGAAAAATTTGGATTCTCTAATTACTATTACTTATTTCATACTGAAAGAAAATTAATATACATATAATATTATATAGAGCTTTGATTTTTATTTCTTGCCAATGACTATCAAATGTAATTAAAGTTATCAAATGAAATGTACACGTTTTCAAAGAATGAGATAAGTATTGAATCTTATAGCTTTATTTAAATCAAAACGCTAAAAATATAATTAAGCGCGCAGGAAGTTTTGCGAATGGCATTCAACAGTAAAATAAGAAAGATAATTTTAATGTAAGATAAGCAAAGAAGCTCATTAATATTGCAAAGGCAAGGAAAGTTTTACTTAATGATAACTTCTAAACACAAAATGTGAAAGGAAATCTTGTTTCCTCATAATTAACTCGGAAATATATTATTATTATGGAAATATCATTCGTGAATTTGAACAAAAAAATATTACATAAAAACCTGGCTAAAATTCTGCTTTTAATAATGTATCGCACCACGTTTATATTGTCAATCAATGTTTACATTATGTGGAAGTAAAATATGTTTGACATTAATAGTACACAGTAAGCTTTACAACAAGTTTTGGAAACCAGCAAGAAACAAAAATAGAACGAGAAGTTAAATGTGTTGAAAACAAAAAAATAAAAAACTCCGATTGCCAACCTGGCTGCCAATCGTTAACAACTATGGCAAATATCTTATATGAAACGCTATGGGGAGGCCTGTGTTCAGCTATGCAGAATACCAGCGTAAAATAGCAGCCTTGTTGATTGTGCATTTTGATTCTTAATCGATGGTACATTAAGGGTATCTATTGACGTCAGCATTTACTTGGGCCTCCGGTGGGCTGTGTGGGAATAGGATGTGATTCTGTACATTTGTTTGATGTAGAAAGTCTTCTAGCAATATCTAGCAAAATATCATATTAATATTAAATACCAAACGGGTGTAGAGTTCTACTCTCATTTCTTAGTATTTTCTTTAATTTTCTATCCTTGTTCTTTTCAAGAAGATAATAAAATAGAGCTCTATTATTATATTAGTTTTGCAATATATTTTCTTGTACCAGCCGATTAATATGTAGGAAGAATAAGTACTAAAACTGGTTTTCCACACAAGAGCGATTGTTAACCTAAGCAATGTAATCGGTTCCAGCAAATCGGTTTCGACTTAACTAAAGTCACGACGGTGTCGATATTGAGCTTTATACTGAAGCAATGTTTGTTTGGGAATAAGATTTGAAGACGAGTCTCTAAAATGTATTCAAGTAGAATAGTATATTATCGTGAATGAAAATGTAAACTAATTTTATAAAAGAGGGTGCAGACAAGCATACGGCTCACCTGACGGTAAATGACTACCGCCGAGTTACAATTGCCTTGCTGGCCTTTAAAACAAGACTTCTTTTCTTCTAGTAAATCGCAAAGTGATCGCCGTGCATGCGTGCAAAATACTCTCCCATGATGTCTTACTCTTGAGCTAGTTGGCATATTCCAAAAGATCTGTGGCTATTTCAATATTAAGGATGAAGAAGCAATAGATAATTTGATGGTTTGAGGGGGTGCGGCTTGGAATTGAATCATGTTTCTGAGGGGCGCGCGTTTGAAACCCATAAGAAAGAAGTTTGGACGTTCGTCTCTGACAATTTATTCATGAAAAACGGTTCACGATACAGGATTTAATCATATGTCCTACAGGGTAGCATTATTATAAAATAAAAAATGAATAATGTCTCAAGTCGTCAATTAAAATGGATTGCTTGTTAGATTTAAAAATGCACGTCTTTTCTATTTTGTTGCATTACTTTATGACACAAAAAATGTTAATAATTAAGCATATTCTTCTTAAACGTACGTATAATTAACTATATTTTAACGTATAATTTTCTGTCCGTAAAGATATAGGTACGCTTCTCTTACTCTACGGAGGACTTGTCATAATAATCACTTTCAGCAGGCAGTGATGATGAAAGTACCAGACTTTAGCAACTTTGACCACACTGCACCTCGTCAGCCTGTGTATTTTAGATCTGATGTAAAAGCAATAATAAATACGACCATATATCAGAAGCTACTTCTGGCATTTCCCATGATAGCTCTTTATGCTCTTCTTCACCACTCCACACGGAAAATTATTTATATTTCCTTCCTAATCATTGAACTTTGCAATCCGAGAAACATTTTCTTATAATAAATTAGGTGAAATATATTTGTACATATTATCTATGTCTACCGTGTAGTGGCGATGTCAGAATATCCACTATACCGTATCATCCCGTGGGTGTTTTAAGAAGCGACAGAGGGAAACAAATCAGGAGATGGGCAGCAGCGTGTTCCTAATAACGACTAAAACTCAAAAAACTGCGGTTTCCAATCCACTTGCCAAGCGTGGTAACTATGAATAATATACCCCTATGAGGCAATCTATGGGGGAGGCCTATGTTCAGCAGTGAACTTTAACATGTGTAATGGTTACGGTAACGATATCTACGTTAGTAAAAAAGTATAGTCGTCTCTCTTCTAGTTTCTTAGCCCATAATATATGCCCAGAGGGTTGATGACGACCCAAAGTACTTGATTTCTTCCAATGCACCCTGACCGCTTACCTATGTATCAGTTCTTATTATAGCGCCAAATTTTGATAGACAAAAAAACTTGGAACCACAGCTTAATATAATTTCTACTTTACAATCATTTCAAATAAAAAGTTCAAAAAAAATTAAAAGTTCGTACAAGTTAATTTCTGGAAACGACCGAATGCATAGAAATGTATGTATTTTATGTGTATTGTTTTTTTTTTCAATAGAATGTCGTATGTACTAGAACTGATCGGAATATAAAAACTACTTTGATAAAGAAAGAAATGTATAACTTAGAGCATTCAAACAACTAGAAAGTGTATTCAATTTGGAAAAATGATGAACGTTGCTGTTATTTAAATAAGTGGTTACATGACTTCTGCTCAGTTTGGTAATTTTACATTCTAATTGCTAAAACAAGACACTATTGTAAGGTTGTGAATAACATCAGATCATGATTAAGTTTTTCACAGTTATTTTTATAAGTGATATAATTAATATCATGTTATGTAAAAATACGGTAAGCTGTACGTATTTTAAAAGATATTTGAAAATATTTTGTATGTATGTCATTTTAGTTTGCTTGTATGTAGTTCTCGTCAGACATACCTCAAAACCTTAAAACGAAATTATACAACCAGTGTGTGTTGCCAGTGATGACTTACGGATCTGAGACGTGGTCCTTTACTGCTGGCCGTATGAGGAAGCTCAAGGTCGCTCAGCGAGCTATGGAGAGGGCTATGCTCGGGGTTTCTCTGCGTGATAAACTTAGAAATGAGTATATCCGAAGTAGAACCAGAGTAACCGACATAGCCCAACGGATTAGTAAGCTGAAGTGGCAGTGGGCCGGCCATATAGCTCGAAGAACCGACAACCGATGGGGAAGAAAGGTTCTCGAGTGGCAGCCTCGTACCGGTAGGCGAAGTGTAGGGCGACCCCCCACGAGATGGAGTGACGACCTGGTAAGACATGTAGGAAGTCGATGAATGCAGGTGGCTTAGGACTGTGCTTTATGGCATTCCTTGGGGGAGGCCTATGTTCAGCAGTGGACTTATGAATGATGATGGTGATGTATGTAGTTATATTGTAAGTGTATGTAACTGAGTGTGTGTTGTGTAAATAATAAGATAAAGTGCATGCAACAAAAAATATTGTATATACTTGATATGAAATACCCTAAATTGTAATAAGTAAGAATTAATTATAAGTATGTATTATAAAATAGGGAATAAAGTTTTAAGTATGCCAATTTAAATAAACCTAGTCATTTATCTTTTAATTTTAGAAGTTTTTATTCATTATTTATACGTATATGTGACATACCTTTGGTCTTTCTGATATATATTCTTTCCATTACGTGTCCAGCAGAAAGGATATTGAAGTGTTTAAAAATTGCTTCCACCACACCAGCTTCGATGATAAAAGTTACGAACATTTTGAAATTTCATTTAAATTTTATATGATTATATTATAAAGCTAACTACAGTTAATTATGTAGCATTTTGAACAGGAATAACGTATTGTTTAAGCTTTTTAAAAACTTAAGTAGAGTTCATTGTTACTGGACAAGTTTTGTTTTGTTTTATATTTAAAAGTGAGAAATTATTTTTACCGTTTCTTGATTATCTGTAGCTTGTAGGTTCTGTGTTTTTGTCGAACTTGTAACATCAAAAGATTTTTTTTTTCTATAGTCTTTATTTAATAAAAAATTTGCTTTAAAAATACCTCACACTAGTATTTTCTCCTGTATACTGAAAGCAGTTTAAATACATAATATTTACAAGGACAAACATCGATACGCGAAACAATTTTTTGTAGGCTTCAAAAATAATTTTTCAGCGCGGAATTCGAATTCGTGGCACTCAACACGCAACTCATGTTTACGCCACTGGTGCACGAGTGCCAATTGTGTTACTTGCCTAGAATGTCGTTAAAGGCGACTTATGTTATACTGGATTTATGATTGTGTAGGCGATCGGCTAATAATCTATCATTTGTTTCACAATTTTCCATCGTTTCCCATTTCTTGACGAAATTTAGTCCGCCGAGTACCTCGTTGCTCTTTAAACTCTGCATAGCCCCTCGCTAGCGTATATGTATTAACTATCTTATATGAATTAATATTGTTTGTGTATAAATCTCATTTTTCTATCATCGACTCTTTCATAATCATTTCTGTAATAAGAGAAACATTTTACGTTCAGAGCACCTGAAGACACTTAACAGATATGCCCTGTTTTCGTCACTTAATCCATATTATCTCACGGTATTATATCACTGGAGCGACGTGCGACAGCCTAATCCGTAGTATCATCAGTGTGACGTAACTGTAACTGGCCGCCAATAATTGCCTGACTTAGAAAAACCTAAAAAAAGAAGTATATAAAAAAAAATTTGTTGGACGTCAATTATTGGTGTATTTATTGTATGTACACGATATTTTGCGAAGGAGTCAATGGCATGACTTCGTTTATTATTCTCTTTAAAATTTGTCTAAGCGAACCCGTTTGATTTCAGTTTTATAGGTACAATTTTTTCTTTGTCTCTATATGCAAATTTTCAAAATATATTTTTTATAGATGAGGGGGCAAACGATCATACGGCTCATTTTATGGTAAGTGACTACCGCCGCCCAATAATAACTATAACACCAGTTGAGTTGCTGGTGCAATGTACACTTGTGGATCGCCAAGCATCCAGATGGTGTAGATGGTATCGGGAATTTTGCCGTAACATGCGTTCGTGACATTTGGCGGCTCAGATTAATCCGAATACTTCTTTAGAGCACTCCCCGTGGTAGATTAATTGTTCGGATTACATAATTCCAGCTGCCAAATTTCAAAAAACGCACATCGCGTCAAAATTCACGATACCATCCTTGCCATCTGGATGCTCGGCGGTCCACGACTGCGCGTTTTACTTCTGCGAGTTTTTTTCCTCAACCACTTCTCTGTGGAATAGTTTACCACCGGCGATTTTTCCGGACCAATACGACTTAGGGATCTTCAAGAAAAGAGCTTACACCTTTCTAAAATGCCGACAACCCATCTGCAATTACCCTGGTGTTGCGGTTGTTCATGGGCGGCGGTAGTCACTTACCATCAGGTGAGCCGCATACTCGTTTTCCACCTCTTATAAAAAAAGATACGAAAAAAATGCAAAGGGATGCATCATCTCTTCGCAGCGCCAGTGAATCGAGCCGATCGGAAAGGACTTGGTCATTGACGGTTCGAGCCGCTTTGCGCTGGAGCTGGAGAATGCAGCTGGAGGCTGGAGCTGGCACTGTGGAGCCCCAGCCCAGAGATGGGAACAGTATTCCATGTGAGGCTGAACTTTCGCCTTGTAAAGTTGCAGGCGGTGTACCGGCATGAAATACTGTCCCGTTTGGCGATCTTTTCCCGAGAAATATTGGCACGGCTGGTGTATACAGCATCACCAGTGCTGTCATCGGCATAGCAATTAATGTTACCGGCTTGCAACATATCATTGATATGCAGAAGAAACAGCGTTGGTGATAGCACGCAGACTTGTGGAACACCAGCGTTAACCGGCTTATTATTTGAGCATACACCATTTACTACGACTTTGATGCTCCGATCAGCGAGAAAACTGGTGATCCAAATGCATAATTTCTCTGGAAACCCATAGGAAGGAAGCTTCGAAAGAAGCGCTTTGTGCGAGACCCGATCGAAGGCCTTCGCTATATCCAAACTAACCGCCAAAGATCCCGCCCCTTTGACTCAACCGCCTGCACCCATCTGTGTGTTAGGTAAAACAGAATATCACCAGCTGAGCGACCCCGATGGAAACCATTCTAGCGGTCATAATAATACAGCTGCAGCATGAATCTACCAGGAATAAAAGAATTATTTTTCCAATTTATTTGAATAACCATCAACGGATTTTGAATCGGCATAATTTCATATATTAGTATTTTGCTATTTCACGATAGTATATATCAGCAATACTAAAATCAAATAGTACAAAGCGGGAAACTTGTTTAAAACAGAACAAAGTAATATTAGAAACTTAAAATGGAGACACGAATTCTACATTTATCGTAAAACGTTCTAAAATCCTTCTATATGAAATACCGAAGTCACGTTTATAGTATTTTAGTGAAGATATTGTATAATGTAATACATTCAAATAAAACTTCTCAGAAGAGCAGCTCAGAATATAAAGTGGCTTTCTTTTAAACAATTCTGATAAATGTACAATGTACAACCTTTTCAGAAGTCCATTAAATCTGTTTTGAATGTTGGTCATTTCCCAGTCTGAATTACGTCAAGGTTTTGTTACATGAATGAAATGTACAGCTGTTATACAAAATTTGCAATATTTGGACTGAGTTTTCTTAACGATGTTATGTAGAATAACTGTAATAATAAGGCTAATAATTTACCATTCACTAGATGTCGCTACTGTGTAATGGCGGTGTAAGAATATCCATTATCCCAGGGATGCAAATCAGAAGATGGGCAGCAGCGGTTTCAAAAAACGAAAAAATAAATCAAAACTAAGGTTGCCAAACCGCTTGCCAAGCGTGGCAACTATCGCAAATATCTCCCCTATGAGGCAATCTATGGGAGAGCTCTATGTTTAGCAGTGGACTATTATAGGCATTAACAGTAACGGGACGGGAGATGTCGCTAGTTGGGATTGTGGTGAGGTGAAATTTATTTATTACACAGTGTCACCATGAATGAAAAGTTGCATTTCAAATAAAAGATTTTCAATGGCTTGTATGTACAATTGCAATTAAATGCCCTCATCATTTCGTAATGTTATGATTTCTAATTATTTAAATTGTAATATATCAATTACGAAACTTTACAAATTAGACTAAAATTAAAAATTTTGTTTACCAATACATTGCCAAAAATGGCTTTTACCTGCTGGCAGAATGATAAAAAATATCTTTTATTTAATTCCACGGCGAAGTGATATTAACAGTACGATCAACTAAGAATAGGAACGGCAATGACCTCGATCTGTCAACTGCCACTTAAAAAGTACGGCCTGCGAAGAAAATTTACTTGCCTAGTAATAAAGTTTTCTTAGTAATAGTAAATCTATTAAAGACGATTTTATATCTTCTAAAATATAAAATATCTTTTATCTTCTTTGATCTTTTAAAATAATATAAATCCATATTTTTTTATAGGATAGGGTGAGAAACGAGCACACAGTCCACCTGATGGTAAGTGGTTGCTGTGACCCATATAAATCTTCACCTATCTTTAATAAAGTATCAAAATGCAGATGCATTGCCACCCGTGAGGACTAAGGTTGAATGCCTATATTTAACTAAAAAGGATCTCCGGTTATCTACACTCACCATATGAAACAGCAGTGTTAAGCTGGTATTCTATGAGAGCGTGGTACTTTCCCAGTCGAGCCGACCCATTCGTGCTACAACTATACTAGCACTATAGCTGCAGCATGGCTCTACCACGTATAAATATTTATAAGCATCATTCATAACGATGAAGATGACGATGATACAGTGACGTAGAGATAAGTGGTATTGAATACTAGATTCAGATTATAACGTTTCGTTCATGATCCTTTTGTAAATAAATATTGTATAACAACTAGTTTGAATTAATAGCTAAGATGTCACAATATGGATGCATTGTATATATGAGGGGGATTGAAAAGTACTCGGCCTAACCAAGAAAATAAACACATACTAAATCAGTTATATTTTTATTTTTCTACATAATCACCATCAAGTTCAATACACTTTTGCAACCTCCCCTTCCCAAGCATTTAGACCGTTGAAAAAAAATGATTCTTCCTTAGAGTCAAAATATGCGTCTACAGCTGCTTTGACCTCGTCGTTTGTCGAAAATCTTTGACCTCCCAAGTGCTTTTTTAGGTTAGGGAACAGAAAGAAGTCTGATGGTACCAGATCAGGTGAATACGGCGGATGCGGTAACAGTTCAAAGCCACAGTTGTGAATTTCAGCCATTGACTGTACTGACGTGTGAACACGGGCGTTATCTTGATGAAACAGGACTTTTCTTCTGAGCATTCCTCGACGTTTTTCTTTTATTTCCTCTCGTAAACGACGTAGTAAGGTGCAGTAGTAATCAGAGTTTATAGTCTGACCCCTTTCAAGATAATCAATCATAATCACACCTTTCGAGTCCCAGAATACTGAAGCCATCACCTTATTTGCCGACAAAATCGACTTAGCCTTTTTAGGGGGTGGTGAACCAGGTCTTCTCCACTGTTTTGATTGTTGTTTTGTTTCCGATGTACAGTAATGAACCCATGTTTCGTCTATAGTAACAAAACGATTCAAAAAATCATCTGCATCGGCTTCAAATAACTCCAAACAGTCGCGTGAAATAGTCAATCGCGTCCTTTTTTGTTCACCTGAAAGCAGTCGCGGAACCCACCTCGCAGACACCTTGTGGAAACCCAACTCGTTGACAATGATGTTTTGAGTTCGTTCATAAGAGATGCCTATAATCTCGGCTATCTCTCTAATTTTTTATCTGCGGTCTCCCATTATTAAATCAAGTACTTTTTTAATATTTTCGTCAGTAGTTGACGTCGAAGGCCTTCCAGAGCGGGGTTCATCTTTCACACTCTCTCTACCACGCTTAAATTCTGCTATCCATTTTTTGACGGATGAATATGACAGAGCACAATCGCCTAATGTACTGACCATGTCATCATGGATGGCTTTTGATGATAGCCCCTTCTTATGGAGATACTTAATGACGGCACGCTGCTCGATTTGCTCCATTCGCGGAAATTATGTCCGATTACTTTGTTAATAAATTTATATAATCACAACTAATTATCGCACACGTTTCAAACTTCACACAATGAACTAGTCTGAACTGAATTAAATAATGTGGGTAGATTTGATTTTTAGAATTGAATGGATCTGTGTTAGGCCGAGTACTTTTCAATCCACCCTTAGGAACGACGACGAGCGAAACGAGGAGGAGGTTTAGCACAACGCGTGAGCCGAGCGAGTGAAGCGAGCATGCCGCGGCGTTGGCCGGTAAAGCATCAAAATAATTATTTTAAAGCATTTCTTAGTGTCCTTACACTATGCTAAGTATAACTAAGTTAAATCTCTTAAGTAATTTTTAATATTGAATTATCTCTTAAAATTACATGGACTGGTTTTATTTGCCGTTAAGTATACTGCCTTGACACCAGAATTTTCTCCTCTATTGTGAAAGCACTTTACATAGTTAAATTACTCAAGGAGAAATATTTTTAGACCCAGAAAAGTTATTAGTTAGACATATAAATACTTGTTTAGTGTGGAAATTGAAAGTGTGACCTTCAGCGCCACAATTCAATGCTAAGCCACGGTGCCGTCAAATTGCATTGTATGTAACTAACTTCAACTGTAGCAACACTAAAATAATCTATGGAGTTATTCATTCTCTTCCCTGGTATTGTAACGTGTATTTTTAAATATTTTACTGAAATTACTAATTTAAACTTGCATGACATTTAATTTTTCTATTTAATTATACAAGCAGGCGTGTGCTCTCGTGTGGTGTATCTGCACGTATTCTTGGTACTCGATAATGGATTATATTTTCATTAACATTATACAATTAAGTTATTCTTAATCACATCTCACTTCTGTGGTTATTATTGTTATGGCAATTGCCATTTTACACGGGTAGAGTTTAAAACTACGTCGGACATCATAATACCTTATTCCTTTATTTTGTTATTATAAAAGACTTGGTAATATACTAGAATAAGTGTGACAAACGAACACACAGTCGACCTTATGCTAAGTAGATGCTGTGGCTCATAGACATCTACATCTATGCTCAATTAAGAATCACAAGGATGCATTGTCACTCCTGAAGACTAAGATGGAATGCCTCGTTTCAAGTTAAGAGGGTATCTCACCATAAAATACAGTAGCAATAAGCTGCTATTTTCGCTGGTATTCTGTGAGAGCGTGGTCCTTCCCTAGTTGAGCCAACCCACTACGAAAAACTATAAATATTTTTTGCTGCGTCACTGCTCCGAGGAATTTTTGGAATTAATTGAAATTTCTAAATTTCACTATTGTATACAGCAACAGAACTCTAAATTACCAAGATTTTATTGTCACCAGTAGTTTCAGGATAAATAAGCTTTTGAGATTTCTAAGAAAACCCCGTTAACATGAAATTCCCCCAGTGTTGCAGATGTTAATGGTCGGCGGTGTTCAATAAGTGATCAGTGAGCTGTATACTTGTTGGTCTTTTCTTCTTTAAGAAATAAAATACTCCGGAAGGTCATTCCAACGTTTGATGCGCCGTAAGCATTTATTAATATTACGATCATAATTAAATGAGTGGTACCTTCGTCGGGCTTTAACGCAACATAAACATTTTTCTTCCATTTTCTTAAAAATTAAGTCGTTACTAAATTTACCTTTATGGCATTATATTTTGGATGCATTAGTCTATAAATTGCTTTTAAGTATAGGCAGATGGTAAAGCAGATTTAATGTATTATGTTCTTGCTTAATATTTACTTAACTGGCTACTCTTAAAAGTATATTTAAAAAAATACTTCTTAATGATAACATATTAGCCAGCTGAAGATAAAATAAGCCAACTATATAGCTCGAAGAACTGACAACCGATGGGGAAAAAAGGTTTTTCAAGTGGAAACCTCGTGCCGGTAAGAGATGTGTAGGGCCATTACCACTAGTAGAAATCGATATATGCGGGTGGCTCAGAAAGGGAATAGGCCTCCCCCGAGGAAAACAACATACCAAGGGGTGTGATGACTTTTTAATTTTTTTTCCGACTGCTGTTCATTAACGAAAAATGTTCACAAATAATTTATTGAGTTTATACTAAGGATGATGTCAATTTTCACAGACAATAACTTTAAAAAAATCAACTGAGAGAACGAACAATTAATACGCTTGCCCTTCTTCAAATTATTTTGACGATGTAAATTTCAACTTATTCTGAATCAAAAATAATTTAATGTAATGTCGTTGAGCTGTATATTAATTTTTAAATTAAGGTCTAAGCCTTGATTTTTATTTTTCTTTAGAAAACTACAGAATCGATTTTAATGAAAATTGTATGTTAAATAATAATTTGACGCATTTAAGCGTGGAATGAAATTAATTTGAAGATTATTTCATAATTTATTCTCGAGATGAATATACAAACCTCATGTTTTGTGTTTTTAACACTGCAAATTGAGAATTGCTAACAAAAGTCGTAATGTGGTGCCTTAGCTTACATAATGCAAGTGTATTACAATACCTCAACCTTTTCATGTATTGTTCATTGTATATTATTCATGTATTAATATACAAATAAAAAGCTTTAGCTACTTAGCAGTGAACAAATATATATGATAGGTGATTTTAAAACTATTTTTTTATAGGAGAGGGGGCAAACGAGCATGCGGCTTACCTGATAAGTGACAACCGCCGCCCATGAACAACTGCAACACCAGTGGAATTGCAGGTGCGTTGCCGGGCTTTTAAAAAAGAGTAGGCTCTTTTCTTGAAGGTATCCTTAAGTCGTATCAGTCTGAAAAATCTCTGGTGGTAGTCGATACCTGGTGGTTTTTCTTCAATATAAACTTGCGTCTTCGTAACGAGCTTTGTCCACGTATAACACCTTATATTCTTAATTCGTGATGGGCTGTACTGACTGCACCATAATGTAGTATCAGGTCTCAGAATATTCCAGTAATCAGATATTATGCGTTCACCGTTCAAGTAGGAAGGACAGAGCGGAAAACTGTTATAGACAAATATTTGCGATTAAGAGGTAAATTTGTAACACTTCTTTTAAAGATAATAGTTTTGATTATGTAGTTGTTTAATGGCAGTGTAAGAATATCCTCTACCCTATATAGTTATGTGGGTGTCGCAAGAGGCGACAACGAGAAACATTTAAAAACAAAACAAACAAAAATATTTAAAAAAAAAAACAGTTTGCAACCCGCCTGCCAACTGTTGCAAATATCCACCCTATTAGGCAATCTATGAAGGAGGCCTATATGAGTTTTAGCAGTGAAATACAATAACGGTAACGGATTTGGATTTGATGATATACTTTAAGAATAGTTAAGTGAATGTGTAATCGAAAATCTTTATATAAATTACCAAATTCGATATAAATTATTTAGGTTTCAGCTTAATGAAAATGACAGATTTTTCAGAGCTTTTCTAAATACTGTTACGAGCTTGGGGTTCGAGACAATTACAAACTGCCGATTGAATTACCAAAATTGACTATTTAATTACACAATACTGCAACTTAAAATCACACTAATAATAAAACACAGTTCGCTGATATTTCGCTTCGAAGTATTCTCTTGTATCGCCAATTCAATACTCACCGGTCGTGGTCTATACCAGTCTTATATAGGGCCTCAGATAGTTTCCAGAATATTCTACTGTAGCGTCACAGACTATCAGACATCTAGAATGTTCGAGTACATATCTGTCCCGAAATTTCTGGAAGGATCTTGACTCTCCTAGTTCTGCTACTCGACACTAGAGGGCGCTAATAGTGGCGCGTAACAATACTAATACACAGAGCTAACATTTTCATAATATTATTGGCAGCCAGCTAAATGGTCGCATTTCTTTTTGTCGATAATAATTTCCTTTTATTGCTAAATTGCGCTTTTTAAAACCTTTAATCATATTGATTTCTTAAGTTACCAATATGATTAATGGTTGTGTTTAATGTATAATATCCATCACTCCTTTAACCTCATGCTGTGGGGTAGACAGAGTTCAAACACAGCGACCCACATTAAGCCAAGAAATAAATTGTTTGTACAGATAATTAAAATCAGTATTTATCATCATCATCGTATTGATGGAATACATAATTTAATTCTGCTTGACAGTAGCGAATTTTTCATCGTGGTTCGTCTTGTGGGTTTCGTAAGAAGCGGATTTTAATTTTAACTTTTAAATGATTGAAATAAGCGAATATACCTATTATGACAGTAGTAGGCATATTCCTGGGGGATATAGTAAAATTCTCAGGTGGCAGCTTCGTAATGGCAAGTTCAGTGTTGGGTTATCTTCCACTAGAAGCAGTGATGACCTGATGAAACACGGAGGCCATCGATAGTTGCCGATGGCTCAGGACCCTAATTTGTGGTAATTTATGGTGGAACCCTATGTTAAACAGTAAACTTGTGATGAACTGATGAGCTGTATTGTACACCACTTATTCATGCAGCTTGCCCCATAATAAAATTCTTATGCTATATCACAGATAGACCAGATAAAGGTAAAAACATAAAATACTAAGTAACAAAATATTAGCAGTCCTTTTGACACTGCTTGTGCTAGGAGCGGTTCACGACCTTCGTGGAATTTCGGATTGGAACCCAAGAATTTTAAGTTTCGCAGTTTGTATCCAGAACTATTAGGCTACTTTCGTCTTTTTGCTGAAAATAAAACTGAAAGTTGGGTACCACAAAATTTAAAACATACTATAAAAGCTTGACAAAAAATATAATAATTTCGATAATTTATTTAATTTATTTAATTTAAACCAGATGGTTAAACGGACATTCTAGCTTAGTCCCAACTGATCAGTCTATAACCGTTAGTTCACTGTTAGAATGAGGGAAAAGATGGGGTAATACATTTTTTAATGATATAATGTAGCAACATTTTAAAAGTACAGAGTTACTTCTAATATAATGGAACGCCAAAATTATTACAAGAATATTTTTAAATAAAATGAGAATTGTTTGAATCCTTTTTAAAATACGTGCCATTGTAAAAGAATGACAAAAACATTTTAAAACACTCCGTTCGTTATTATCGTTTCAATGTTTCAACAAATTGTTGCTTTTGTGGTTTATTATTTATTTCAATTTAAAAAATGGGCTTACCGTAACATCTTTTGAGCCTAATTATAATTTTCTTTGAACGTTAGTTGAATTGTTTGAATGAAAAATTCTGCACAGTAAAATATATCGTTACGACAAGCTATTGCTATAACATATTTTCTGGAGACTCATGGCAGTTCTGATTTCAAAATGCTAATCATGGAACGATTAAATTATGAAAATATCTTAATCGTAACTGGTTGACTTTGAACGTCTCTATAACGAAAGTTCTCTGTTTTCGCAAAAAAGCTACCTTCTCTCCAAAGAATTTTCCAAATATTGGGATTCACAGCTGTTTCAATAACATAATGATTGCAATTGTGACAAAATTCAAAGATCACCAACTCTGGATAGTTGACCTGAGTGTAACGATACATGAAAGGCTCACATTCGCTGCTCATATAGAAACCTCTAGTATATGGATTCCTAAGCTAATCCACACCATGCAGTTGCTCAGAGAAGCAGCTGACAGGCAACGTAAGAATAATTAATTACTGTCGGTCTAGCGCTTTGTCACAGCCTGTTCTTACGTACTGAATCGTAGTGTGAAGCAGTTTGACATCCTGTAATTTAATTATGCTTGGAAAGGGCTCAAAGTACGGTATTGAAAGTGATGCTTCGAAAACCTTTTTGCTACCTTACGGCATTAATATTTGAAGAAGCGTAGATCCTCAGTACAAGAAAACTCTATATTCTTAAAACAGCAGTCGATATGCATAAACAAGTTCTGATCTCGCTCCAATATCGCGACAAGTTAAAAAACGAACTTATAAAACATAAGGTAAAAAAATTATTTTAAGACAAAATTTGTTCAACGTTTTCAATTTTAAATTTTCCCTTTTATTTAATAACACAATTATTACAAAAGGTTCTCAAGAAGCAACCACGTACTGGTACACGCAGTGAAGGGCGGCCCGATACTGGATGGAGTGACGACACGTCGTGAGTGAAGTGATGAAAATGGTAATTATGAATACCTAATTACATGAAAAAATAATAAAAGGAAAACAGAAAACGGAAAACAAACGAGTAAATTTGCATCAAGTCAAAAATAATGCATACAAATTAGTAAAGTGATGCTCCAGTAGAACGGAAGCTATACGGAAAATTGTGAAAAATTGTGTTATTTTCGTGCCTTATTTGTTATAATGTATGACTTCATAGAGTACGAATGCGCCAAGCTCAACATATTTCTCCTCGTTTGTCGTAGCAGCGTATAAAAACTTGCACGTGAATGACAATAAGACTCCACGCTTTTTTACAATAACATGAATGTTTTAGGTTAATCGCTATTTTCTTATTTCAAACTTATGGAAAATAATTTTCTACTTTTTGTTCCGTTATCTACAAAAGCGTGTTTTTTTAGTTTTTTTTTAAATATTATTTATTATCACTGGTACATTACGTTCAGCTCGGTGTGGGGATGTGATGTGTTGTTTGCGATATGAATGTTTGTTAAATTTCTCATAATTCGGGTGTCTAGGTTTTCCACTAATTCTTTCAGCTTACTACCAGTGTTTTTCTTCTCGTTGAATTTTCAAATTTGAATCTCATTCAACTCTCCCAGAAATTTTTAGATTACGCCTGTAAATGACCTGGCAGTTCGTTTTGAACAGCTCGTTACCCGTTACAGCATATTAAAGTTCACTGCTGAACATAGGCCTTTCACATAGATTGCTTCCTAGGGAGGATATTTGCCATAGTTTCCACGCTTGGCAAGCGGGTTGACAACCGCAGTGTTTTTATTTTAGTCGTTATTAAGAAAATTCTGCTGCCCATCTCGTGATTTGTTTGACTTTGTCGCCTCCTACGACACCCACGGGATGATATGAAGTAGTTGACATTCTTCATTCTTACACCTAGCTACTACACGGTACGCCTTGAACAGGGTCACTTTTAATTATTTTCATCAGCATGCAAACCTAGAAATCGATTGACCCTCAACGCTAATCCTATCAATACCAGCATATCTTCTATAATGCTGAAAAATGAAACAATTGACAACTGAAAAAAATGAAACGAATGACTCCAGTCTAGCATAACAATCAGCATACAGATTTTGGGGTTTACTTCTATAATATATCAAAATATATCTTTTTATTTTTTCATTTATATCCTGTATAAATCATTTGTTATTCATACTCCTCGCCTGAGGTGGTAAACGTTTAGAAGTATTTCTAACTTGTGATAATTTATTGATGAAATGATTTTTAAATAATAAATCAAATAAGATTTTGTATTCAACTAAATATAATTTACGTCCAAATTAATTTCTGTAAATCTGGTACTGAAATAATTGTTATTGAAATAGTATATATAACACGTGACAAGCACAAATAATTATTATTTGACTTAAAACATAGCATATAAAAAAATCCAATTCGTAATTTTGTAGAGTGTAATCAACCTGGACGTGTAGTAGCACGTCGCAAGATTCTTGAAGCACTAGATGCTTAATTTATGTTATTGTTTCATGTAGTGCTTATCAGAACGCTCTTATATACTGGTGAGTTTGAAAAATTCCGGGTCACCTGTACTAATGGGTGTCCCTCAGGTCTCCATTCTCTGCCCATTTCTAGTGTATATTAAAACTTACCTTAACTTCCCTTCTCTTGTAGGGGATAATCATGATGTAGTATTATTTGCTGGTGATAATTCCTTGGTTTTTAAACTTTAACGTCAATAATTTAAATGTGACGAAGTGAATAAGGCTATATCAAAATTAGTGCATTGATTTAACGTTAATAATCTACATTTAAACGGAAATAAAACTAAATGTATTAAATTTTCAACAAAGAATGTTAAAAATCTGAGTATTAATGTGTTTAAATGGGAAAGAACTGAGCCCTGTTGAATCCACTGTTTTTATTGGCATCACTCTCGACGCAAAGTTTCAGTGGGCCCCCATATGTCCAAACTAGCAAGCAGACTAAGTTCTGCAGCCTATGCTGCAAAAAAAATTGGAGGTCTCACTAGTGTCGAGACAGCTAGATTAGTTTATTTCAGTTATTTCCATAGCACAATGTCTTATGGGATTTTGCTATGGGGAAATGCGGCTGATTCAGAAACTATTTTTCTTTTACAGAATACGGCCATTAGAGCTATTCCCAACCTAAAACCGAGAGAGTCTCTTTGAGATAAATTTAAAGAAATAAATATATTAACTTTGGCCTCTCAGTATATTTACGAAAATTTAATGTATGTTTACAAAAACAAAGGTAGTTTTAGTAAAAAAGTGATATATATTCTGTAAACACTAGGAACAAACACAAGCTAGTGATGCCAGTTTCTCAACTCCACAGAGTCAGTAATTCATTCTTGGGGCAATGTATACGCTATTACAACAAGGTCCCGGAAAGTGTACAGGCTCTCTCTATTACAAAGTTTAAATGTTTTGTTAAGTTGAAACTGTATAAATAGGGGTTATTATAGTACAAATGAATACATGGTTGATAATAACCCCTGGGCATGAGGTGGTCGCTTCCAAGCTGTTTCTAAAATAAATTTAGTACCAACCACTAATGTAAAATATGTTTTTAAAAATGTCCCGCTGGGTTTCTTGCTGGTTCTTCCCAGGACAGAGATTTTTTTCGAACCAGTGGTAAAGTAATAAATGACTTTCAATAAGAATTACACATGTGATCTATATTGAATAAAAAAATATTGTATTCTATTCTAAAAACTTTCAGATACATAACAATATTTTATTATGGTTGCATAATTTGTGTATTTTTCAGTAATTTTTTAACATAATAGGGAAGAAAGGTTCTCGAGTGGCAGCCTCGTACTCGTAAGCGCAGTATGGATAACCACATTTCTCACAGATGGAGTGACAATTTGATGAAAGACGCAGACAGTCGATAGATGCAGGTGGTTTAGGATCGTGTTTTGTGGCAATCTATAGGTGAGGTAAGTACTTGTAGTAGTAATAATAATAGTCGTAGAGTCCGCATTCGTAGTTTAGTAGTTTGAAAACTGGCTCAAAAAGTAGTAAATATTGGATTCAAACTTCAATCCTATTCTAATCACGTGTTATAACATAAAAAAATTGTATAGAGTATTAACATTTTTGTAAAAAATCTTGTCTTCAATTGAATACATTTTATGGATTTTATCACATTTTCTTTTAACTTACTGCCCTAGTAGCTTAAGGACTAAGCGGTCGCTCTAAAGTGCACAGTGAAACAAAGAAATTGTGGCAATTTTATCATTTGTTCGACGGGCAAGGGACACTCCGTTAGGAAACATGCATGTCTACGGAATAAAAATTTTTCGTAGACATGCAACAACAGCACAAAACAAGTCCGCACGCATTGAAGCAGAACGGCGAACTAATCGTTATAGTAGCCTTTAAGAAATTGTTGTTCTTTCTTCCTATGTTGCAAGTTCTTTGCAGTACCAATGATCTCGGGTGTTGCTCACCAAGCGTCACTGGATAAAATCTGTAAAATTTGTTTGTGCAATGTGTAATATTTTCATAAATAATGCCTACAATGTAACAAACTATCTGTATTTTGAGTTAAGTTTGTTAAAAATATTAAAAAATACAGCATCAAGGAGTGTGCTCGGGAAGGTCTTAATATAGCTAGATGACATACATAATACAGCGCGCTATACCTACCATCTTCGGCTGCATTATATCCCTATCAGTTGGGATAGCAGTCAAGTAGTAGCTTAGGATAATTTATAAAGATAGTAAGCGTTGTAAAAATTTGATATAATTTGTAATTTCGGTGTAAGTCGGATTACGAGAAATTATTTGTAGTAATAAGATGATGATGGTTCTCGTCAGATACCCTCTAGGATGGCGTGACTTCCTGGTGCGATGTTAAGACATGCAGGAAATCAATGGATCCGGGTGGCTCTGGACCGTATTTTGTCGTTTTCGTCGGGGTAATTCAATGCACAGTAATGGAATTGATGATGATGATTTGTAGTAGGGTGGAAGAACCAGTGTTGGACAAGAACCCAGTGATGAACACTTTTTACCTTTTTTCAAAGAAAATAAGCATTGCAGTTTGAAATTTTGGTATGATAACACCTAACCATAGACAATAGACTTTCTATTAGGCTCACAAAACACGTCACTGCCATCGGCCATTTATTTTCAAGATGGCGAGGTAAAATTGAACGGTGTTTGTGCTAGTCGTTAAGAATCCAATTTTACTATCAAAATCATTAAGAGGGTAAGTGTATACTTTACTCCATTATTTGTTTGTTATTCATTATGGCTGAATTCCAATTGATTTATTAGCTGAATATAGAAATGACAGAAATAATTTGTTATTTATGCCGCCAACACAACATAGTTTTTTAAAGTTATAGCCGGTGTTATTTATTGGTTTTAACATAAAGACTTTCTTCAGTCATCGACAAGTGTCCATAATTGTGTTTTTAGGAACTTCTTGAGTTGGCACACGATTTTAGCTTCTTTTTTATGCAGTTTAATTGTATTTTATGATTGGAGTTCATGAGCCAGTAAAGAACAAAGTGTCGATCACTGGATCCAATGAGTGTCCATAATTTCTTTTCATGTCTATTCCAGATGGATCCGTGAAAAAGCTATACGCCCGAACAGATGGACAAAGCAATTGAATACTCTAGGACTGATCCATTTTCTCCTCAAAAAAACTATTCAAAATCAAACGAACACGCACCTAGAAAAGTTTCTAAAAGTGTTTCAATTCCAGCAGTACTTAAAGAAGTGTCTCTAGATAAAATATTGCAATACCAGGACTAAGCAACTTAACTACACCTCAAAAACAGTCTATAAATTCTGTTTGGGAATCATTGTACCATCTCCATTCAAAAGAAACCTGTTTTGGCCAGAAAACGATAACAGCAAAAAAGAAAAAAGGATCAAGAGAGAAAAAACACCATCAGCGGTACCGAGCAAAGCTCGGAGAGAATATCATCAAAAGAAAGAAATGGAAAAGAAGAAACAAGAAGAAAAAAGCTGAAAGAGCAAAATAAAGACAAGAAAAAAGATGTTGAAGGTAAAAACTGCTGAAGAAAAAAAGAGAAAGGCAATTTGAAATCAGTAACGAAAAAAACCGACACTAGAGCAACAGAAACAGAAACAGAGACTTTTTTATTCAATATATATTATAAATTATACTTATTGAAATTCACTTTTTTGTATAATTACCACTGGTTAAAAAAAACCTCTGTCCTGGGAAGAACCAGCAAGAAACCCAGAGGGACGTTTTTTTAAATAACAGCTTACAATCATGTATGTTACACAAATTAACAACACAACAAATTAGAAATAAATAGCTTGGTAGCGATAACCTCATTTCCAGTGGTTATTATCATCTATAAACCGAACAGAAAAGACTTAAATTCGGAGGACGAAAAGAAACAAGAGATATTACAACATAAAATAGCCAAAGATGAAAAAAGTAAATCAGATTTGAAACTAAAAAGAAAAAGGGTGGTATTTGACGACTCTACTTCAGAATACTCCGATTTAGAGATCAATTTTGTTGAAAATGTTGATAGCTATGTAGAAATTGATGAGGATGATTCTTTTTCAAATGAAGAACAAAGAATACATCTGCCTGTAGACAAAATAAATAAACAAAAAACAAATACCGGTACGCAAGAACGTCAACCAAAGTGTCAAAGAACACATTCACTTAAATATACCTCTGATTCGGACATGGATGTGCCTTTGGGTATATTAACTACTTCAAAGACTAACGAGACCAAGGAAAATAATTAGTTCGGAATGTTACGTAATAGTAATGTACGAAAGTGAATACTTTCCTGGTAGAGTAGAAAATGTTATCGAAAACCTGTACGAAGTTACAATGACTTTGTCGACTGGAAATTCTTTCAGGTGGCCTGATAAACCTGACAAAATATGGTACAGAGAGAACCAAGTCATTGAATAAATTGATAAGCCTGTGTGCATCAATAAAAGAGGTTTCTTTAAAATTAAGGAAATAGAAAAGTATTTACATGATAATAAAAAAAAAAACTAAAACTAGAAACTTAATTATCATATAGTCCTACTCCCTGCGGTATCGTGCCAAGAACGCTGGCTGCGTTTCCCCGCTGAATGCCTATACTTAGCCTTTGAGCGAGAAAAGAACCAGCCCTCTTATCACCAGCAGCAACGACCAGCCGCGGATGGAGTTCCTTTAGGAACTTCACCGTACGTGGACCTCACGGACCGATAGTCTCTACAGCAAATGGCACAAACATGTAGTCAATTTCAAACTGTTTATTGTATAATGAATAATTATAATTACTACATTAAATCGTTTTTTAATTTTTGCTCGTTATAAAACTCCAAATACTAGCTAGCTGCTGCATACAATTTCTTTGTCGATGACTGGATGTCTATAACTGGTAAACGTTGATTACTGGGATGTGGGTGACTGGTAACTGTCGGTCACTGGGTATGGACAACTGGATCCTTGGTGTCCATAACTGGTGATTATAGTATTTTTTATATTCTTCCCAATTTCTAAGAATTTACTACCGATACTTATAATTTAAACCCTTAATTTGATTCTTAAATATATTATTTGTCATGTAAACTAATTACCGTTGATCTGAGTTTTATACTTTATGATTTGTTTATGTTTACTATGGACACTGTCCTAAATGTGTCGATCACTGGTGCCATCACCCTAATGAAATAAAGTTTTTGAAGAAAATTCGCCTTAGAACAGCACAATATGGAAATATGTGAACACAAAGTTATTCAGAAAATGTTAATGTACCTAAAACACGAAAAATAAAAGCCGCTTAAGAATATATTTAAAAGAATTGGACGGGAAGAAAAGAAAAGTGGTTGTTATTAAAAAGAGCGAGGCCTCTTTTCTGTCGAGATTGATGTTGAATGTAAAATCTAGGTAGTTTTATAGCCCTAATAGGTACTTCATACATAGTAGCACTTATATTAAAATGATGATATTTGGCAATATTTTAGAATTATTAATAGTAATAATAAGGGAGACTTATATTATATAGTACATTCAGTAGTTATTTCATTCCAATCAAGATTTTAAGTCCACTGCTGAACCTAAGCCTCCTTCAAGGAATAACAAAAGGCACGGTACTGTGTCATTTAAAAAAAAGCATTTAAAAAAAAACGTACTATATGACAATATAGTACGTTTTTTTAAATGCTAGCAATGCTATTCACATTACCCTGTAACCACTACTGGTAGGTTTAAAATACTTGTGTTAGGGGTGGTTCACAACAGTAGTCGAATGGCGAATTCGAACCCTCGGCCTTTCGAGTCCGTGGTCCGCACTTTGCCATTAGGCTAATTATATTGCATGTAATGTGCAGTCTATATTTATATTTATAATTAGCCTAATGTCATGATATTGGTAATGCTAATGTTATACATCTTCAATTAAAACAAGAAAAACTTTCAAGAAGTCATCAACCTCCATAAAGTTAGTAATATCGAAACTCAATAAAAATCACTCTAACAATTTTACTGCTCAGTATTTTTCAGTAGCTATCTAGTTTATTATCCCTCAATAAAAGTTTCCCCCACGGTCAACATAAAATCGTGGTTAACGATGAACTGTTATCAGACAGATCTCTCTGTCTCGGCCTTTCACCATTTTACAGATGAATGCTTTGTCTTTTATTGATGGCCGCTTTATTACTTATTTCAGAGTTGAAACTTAAATTATTAATAAAATATTAAGATCAATAAATAATGGAACTCGCACAGAATACCGGCGTAAAATAGCATCTTAATACTGCTGTGTTTTATATGGTCAGTGTAGAGAACCGCAGACCCTTTTAACTGGAATACATCCATTGAAATGCATTTCGTCTTAGTACTCAGGGGTGAAAATTCATCTGAATTTTGCTACTTAATTTGTCTATGGGCCACAGCATCCACTTACCATTAGGTGGACTATGTGCTCATTCGTCATCCTTATTCTATAAATATAGTACAGTACATTAATTTATAAAATTTAATTGTTTAGTTTTTTTTAGTTCATATGATACTTGAATAAATAAATTACGTAACAATATTTTGGAAATGATACTAAGCTACAATATAACAAACTATAATAATAAAAAAAACTAAAACTAGAAACATAATTATCATATAGTCCTACTTTACTATACTTGGCTATTGGCTATACTTGGCCTTTGAGCGAGAAAAGAACCAGCCCTCTTATCACCAGCAGCAACGACCAGCCGCGGATGGAGTTCCTTTAGGAACTTCATCGCACGTGGACCCCACGGACCGATAATCTCTACAGCAAATGGCACAAATATGTAGTGCACATTACTTTTGACTCAACTACTTTTTTTTAAATCAAAGAGCAATGGCAGACTTTCATACATAAAATTAGTTGAGAAGAAATGGTAGCGTCTATATATCAAAAATATCTTAAAATGTTAAGCGTCAGTCCATTAATAACTCTGTCCAAGAATTTGTTAATAATTTAATTAAAATACATTTTTATTTGAAAAATCATAGGAAAATTATAAAACTCATTTTATATATAACTTATTTTTAGACGCTATAATTTTTCTCAACTATGTTTCTACCATTGCTCTTTAGGACATGGTCGAGGTAAATGAGTATTAATGGGTAATCTAAATTTTGAAAAGATGTCTCTTTTAATTGAGACGTAATTGATTTATTTATTGTTTTATCAAAATGAAAATGGGAATACGCAAAAGTAAATAATTTTTGCCAACTATTTTCACTATTTGTGAAACAATTTGGAATAGTGCATGACAATGCTTTAGCAAGCCACATCCTCGCACCTCTAGGAATTCTTTTAACCACTGGTACATGACGATTATAATTGTAAATTTGCTCCGAAAAAAGGGAAAAATTTGTGTCATTAGAGGAATTGCTAATAGAGTTGTGAATTTCTACGGCAGGCTGTGAAGCCGAAATACTTTTACTATGGGATCGTTTAATATGTATATTTAATCCCCTTTTACCTTTAAACAACCTACCGTCGGCACAATTTTGACACTGTAGGAAATCCGGCTGTAAATGTAGCGGATCAGAGATATTCATTAAAAAATCTAAACAGATCTCTACAGCACTCAAGAGTCTTTATATTAGATAGCTTAATATTAACTTGAAATGTGCTGTACCCCGCATCTTTCCCTGAAACACAATCATTTACGGTCTAAATAAAAGCACTTTACTCTATAAATGAAATATTATCACATTACTTCCCTGGATTTATTCCATATTGATAAAAATGGTATGTAGTTGTTATGCTTTGACAGTTGTCAACGATGCAGCAGAAATATTCTCCTTTATAAATGAGTATTGTGTCTGAAATCAAAAAACTATTATTATAAAAGCTCTCTTATATATTTACTGATCTTTTTGTTGAAATTGGTTAGCTAGATAAGGCCTTTAAATAGTAAAATAAAATAAGTTAAATATACGTAGTTTTTGACAGTGCAAAATTTTGACAGTTTTTGTTATTAAATAAAATAAAATTCTACTTTGGCTGACCTTATAATATTTATATAAACTCCCATAATAAATTTGTGTGTTAGAAAATAAAATGATAGATATGATGGGCTCTAGAGTACTTTGGCGATGTTCTCTTTGTAGACAGTTTTAATCTTTTCTATATTTTCAAAACAAAACAATTTTGACGTCTATAGGAAATTTTCTCTAAGCCCTGTATCATGATGGTGTTTGATATACATAAATTGCACATGAACTGATATCCAGACCTTGCACAGTTATTTACAGGTTATGCAAAGGCTTGTTTCGTAAGGGAATCGAATCCGCGGTGTCGCAGCACTACATTTTAATTGTTAGCGTATACGCTCCAGCTTCAAATACACTTAATCCACACAAAATATTGTAGAATTAAGAATTGCTATCCACTGCTATATGGAATGCAGTATTGGTTGCAAGAAATAAAATAAAAATATAGAAATTGAAAAATAACACGTAACCAGTGGCATGCCCATAGTTTTGACTTAGAGTAAGCCCAACTTTTTAAATATCTTGCAATGCTGACCTTGGTATTTTGCACAGATTTCATAATGAATATAAGTTGGATACTCTGGTTGTACTGCAAATATTTTCATTTCGAAGTCTATCATGCGGATAAATTCGAAGTATATATTGGTAAATCCAATTGGGCATACCTTAAGCGCATTAAAAAAATTACGTATAACATGATTATACGGAATTTTCAAAGTAGTTTAAATACATTTCGACAGCACTATCGGTATCAGCACCCCCAAAAACCATGAAAATGACACCCATGATGGATAAATTGATACCTATTGCAGCCGCCATCTTGGATTTACATTTCGACAGCACTATCAGTATCAACACTCTCGAAAACCATGAAAATGACACCCAAGATGAAAAAATTGATATATTTTGCAGCCGCCATCTTGGATTTACATTTCGACAGCACTATCGGCTTCAACACCCTCGAAAACCATGAAAATGACACCCATGATGAAAAAATTGATCCTACTTCAGCCGCCATCTTGGATTTACATTTCGACAGCACTATCGGCTTCAACACCTTCCAAACCCATGAAAATGACACCCATGATGAAAAAATGTATACCTATTGCAGCCGCCACCTTGTATTTACATTTCGACAGCACTATCGGCTTCAGCACCCTCGAAAACCATGAAAATGACACCCATGATGAAAAAATTGATACCTATTGCGGCCGCCATCTTGGATTTACATTTCGACAGCACTATCGGCTTCAACACCCTCGAAAACCATAAATTATACTACTTACTTTTAGTACGTACTACGATTACTTATTCTGTGCTTTTAAATATTGTAATAAAAAAATCTCTTATTATTATTATAATCAAGTATTTAAGAAATTTGGTTATTCGAATATTGTGTATTTGTACAGCGATCTTTTTGAGCCGCTGCAAACAACTGAAACAACTTCCACTCACGACGGCGACTGAAGCCGAACTAAAGTACTCTGTGGCTGCTGTAGCTCCCCATTTACAGAAATAATTTACATACGAGGCTACCAAATCAACGAAAATTTCGCCATTTTGGAGCCGAAAAATATTAATTATAGCTAAACAAAACAAAATTACACTGCCATTTACATTCAGTGGCTTCCCACATGATAGATGAAGAGATTAAAAAATAGATGGAGTTAAACAATTAATATTTTCAAAAGTTATCGTGTTTACAAGCCACAGGGACATGATAAATCCACACCATAAGCCACTAAAACCCTTTTTCTTATTTAACAATAGCAATTAATCGATTTGAAAATTATTAATAAGTTCAACAATCATTTATCTTTCTAACAATGTGCTTTTTATATCATTTATATGTATAATATTATTGCTATATACGATTTTATTCGATAAAACGTTTTAATCTTAATTTTTAGGCGATAGTAGAACATACCTTGTGCTTTCGCTTAAGGTATGCAATAGCTAAAGAAAGAAAAAGAACAATATGATGCAGTAAATTGCTGTTATTTTTTTTAACAATGCGTATTGTTCATTTAAACACTATTATTATTATAATTATAAATAAATTATGAATGCCACTGCTCGTTTTTATTTGATATTTGTATTTTTACAAATCGTGACCTACCCCTGCTTCGACGGGATATAATTTATTGGTTATTTTGATAATTTTAAAAAGAAGTATAATTTTTCAGACTTAGTTTTCATATATATATATATATATATATATATATATATATATATATATATATATATATATATATATATATATATATGTTCTAATTACTAATACTATAAGTATTATATTGTAAATTTACAATATAATACTTATAGTATTATATTGAAAATTAACCAATTTACGTTAAACAGAATTTGCATTTAAATTTTATCTGTAATGTAGCAGTTCGGAAAACATAGTAAGGTATTCCTTTTATTGAACCGTAAACAATATTTAAAAACGTAATTCAATCCGCCCGAAAACTGCCTCCGTTTTAAAACTTTTTTGCTAAACACTGACACAAACAAAAAGTTTTTATTTTTCATTTTCATCACAAAAAAACCAAGCAAATACGAACTTTTACTAACTTGAATAATAAGTTAAGTCTGTACAGAACAAATTCCGTAACTATATAAAAACCCTAGTACCCAAAAATCTTAAATGTACATATGTGTCTACATTAATTCTAAAATGAAAATAAATCTATTTGCATGCTTGATAAAATGTAGAATTCAATACCCCATATCATTCTATGGGTGTTGTTGTAGAAGATGGACACTAGCAACTTTCTTGTAACAACTCAAAATATTAATAAACTGTGAATGCTTATCCGCCAACAAAGTGTGGCAAATAAAACAATTAATAATAATAACATCTATTGGTCGACATTACTATTCCGTATGACAAGAACCTCGTGAAAGCCAAAGCAGATAAGAAAACATAATATCTGGACCTGGCTCACAAGGTGAGCGACATGTGGGGTGCTTTGCCGACCGAAATTATTCCTGTCGTCGTCTCTGCAAACGGGTTAATACCGGTCAGCCTTTCGGGTCATCTAAGGCGACTGGTACTTCGTGACGGACCATTACGGGCTCAAATGCAGAAGACGGTGCTCCTTGATACCACCCGCATCGTCCACCGGTTTCCTTCCCTTTCCACCTCGACCGTTTGGTCTCCCCTACCGTGGGCTTCCATCTGGTTGGTTTTTTTTTATAGGAGAGGGGGCAAACGAGCATGCGGCTCACCTGAAGGTAAGTGACTACCGCTGCCCATGAACAACTGCAACACCAGGGAGGGAATTGCAGATGCGTTGCCGGCCTTTTAAAAAGGAGTACGCTCTTTTCTTGAAGGTCCCTAAGTCGTATCGGTCCGGAAAAATCGCTGATGGTAATCGATTCCACAAGGAAGTCGTGCGAGGAAGAAAACATCTTCTAAATCGCACAGTGGTGGACCGCCAATCATCCAGATGGTGTGGATGGTATCGGGAGTTCTGCCGCAATGTGCGTTCGTGAAATTTGGCGGCTGGGATTAATCCGAACAATTCCTCAGAGCACTCCCCATGGTAGATACGAAAGAAAATGCAAAGGGATGCAACATCTCTTCGCAGTGCCAATGAATCAATCCGATCGGAAAGGGCTCGGTCGTCGATGATTCGAGCCGCTCTGCGCTGGATGCGGTCAAGTGGAAGGAGCTGGCACTGGGGAGCCCCTGCCCAGAGATGGGAACAGTATTCCATGTGAGGCTGAACCTGCGCCTTGTAAAGTTGCAGGTGGTGTGCCTGCATGAAATACTGTCCCGCTCTGCTAAGCACGCCAAGCTTTTTAGAGGCCAATTTGGCCTTCTCTTCCAAGTGACCACGAAACTGCACGTCACTCGATATGTCGACGCCGAGGATTCCGATACTGGCTGAGGCAACTAGGGGAGTGCCTTGAAACTGAGGAGATACGACAAAGGGGTTCTTTTTAGCGGTAAACGCGCAAACTTGTGTCTTCTGAGGATTAAACTGGACTAGATTTAGTCGCCCCTAGTCCGAGACTTTGTCCAGCAAAGACTCGACTTCAGACACAAGTTTTTCCGGTACTCGGCGACGTTTTCCCGAGAAATGTTGGCACGGCCGGTGTATAGAGCATCACCAGTGCTGTCATCCACATAGCAATGAATGTTACCAGTTAGCAACATACGAGGGTGGATTGAAAAGTACTCGGCCTAACACAGATCCATTCAATTCTAAAAATCAAATCTACCCACATTATTTAGTACAGTTCAGACTAGTTCATTGTGTGAAGTTCGAAACGTGTGCGATAATTAGTTGTGATTTTATAAATTTGTTAACAAAGTAATCGGACATAATTTCCGCGAATGGAGCAAATCGAGCAGCGTGCCGTCATTAAGTACCTCCATAAGAAGGGGCTATCAGCAAAAGCCATCCATGATGACATGGTCAGTACATTAGGCGATTGTGCTCTGTCATATTCATCCGTCAAAAAATGGATAGCAGAATTTAAGCGTGGTAGAGAGTGTGTGAAAGATGAACCCCGCTCTGGAAGGCCTTCGACGTCAACTACTGACGAAAATATTAAAAAATTACTTGATTTAATAATGGGAGATCGCAGATTAAAAATTAGAGAGATAGCCGAGGTTATAGACATCTCTTATGAATGAACTCAAAACATCATTGTCAACGAATTGGGTTTCCACAAGGTGTCTGCGAGGTGGGTTCCGCGACTGCTTTCAGTTGAAGAAAAAAGGACGCGATTGACTATTTCACGCGACTGTTTGGAGTTATTTGAAGCCGATGCAGATGATTTTTGAATCTTTTTGTTACTATAGACGAAACATGGGTTCATTACTGTACACCGGAAACAAAACAACAATCAAAACAGTGGAGAAGACCTGGTTCACCACCCCCTAAACAGGCTAAGTCGATTTTGTCGGCAAATAAGGTGATGGCTTCAGTATTCTGGGACTCGAAAGGTGTGATTATGATTGATTATCTTGAAAGGGGTCAGACTATAAACTATTATTACTACTGCACCTTATAACGTCGTTTACGAGAGGAAATAAAAGAAAAACGTCGAGGAATGCTCAGAAGAAAAGTCCTGTTTCATCAAGATAACGCCCGTGTTCACACGTCAGTACAGTCAATGGCTGAAATTCACAACTGTGGCTTTGAACTGTTACCGCATCCGCCGTATTCACCTGATCTGGCACCATCAGACTTCTTTCTGTTCCCTAACCTAAAAAAGCACTTGGGAGGTCAAAGACTTTCGACAAACGACGAGGTCAAAGCAGCTGTAGACGCATATTTTGACTCTAAGGAAGAATCATTTTTTTTCAACGGTCTAAATGCTTGGAAGGGGAGGTGGCAAAAGTGTATTGAACTTGATGGTGATTATGTAGAAAAATAAAAATATAACTGATTTAGTATGTGTTTATTTTCTTGGTTAGGCCGAGTACTTTTCAATCCACCCTTGTATCATTGATATGCAGAAAAAACAGCGTTGGTGATAGCACACAGCCTTGTTGAACACCAACGTTAATAGGCTTGTAGTCAGAACATGCACCGTCTACAACGACCTTGATGCTCTGATCTGCAAGGAAGCTGGTGATCCAATTGCACAATTTCTAGGGAAGCCCATAAGAAGGGAGCTTCGAAAGAAGCGCTTTGTGCCAAACCCGATCGAAGGCCTTCGCAATGTCCATACTAACGGCCAGCGCCTCCCCCTTGGACTCTACTGCCTCCACCCATCTATGGGTCAGGTAGGTACCAGAAGATCACCAGCTGATCGACCATGACGAAAACCGTATTGGCGGTCACTAATCAGCTGGCGATCCTCAAGGTACCGGATGAGCTGGCAGTTAATAATGGATTCCATTATTTTGGAGAACAAGGAGGTGATCGCGATAGGCCTATAGTTGGACGGTTCTGAGCGGTTGCCTTTTTTAGGGATCGGGTGGACAAAAGCTGTCTTCAATGAATTCGGGACTACGCGTTGGGAGTAGGAGTACCGGAAAAGACGCGTTAGGACCGGTGCCAACTCCGGAGCACAAGTCCTCAGCACAATTGGGGGGATTCCATCAGACCCACTCGACTTCTGGATGTCCAGGGAGAGAAGTGCTTTGCGAACCGAGCGCTGTGAGACGACATGGGGCACTCACACCGCGGGATGGTCGGCGGTGTTTTCCCCCCGTCATCAAGAGTCGAGTTGGACGCAAAAAGGGAGCCTAAAAGGTCAGCTTTGTCTTTTGCGTCTTGGGCCAGTGAGTCGTTCTCCCTGTGCAGAGATGATAGTGATGGCTTACAGAAATTCCCTTGGACAGCCTTGGCGAGAGACCAGAATGCACGGGTTTCCGAAGGAAGACGAACTAGTTTCTCGCCAATTCTGCCTATGTGCTCTGACATTGCCTTGGCAATAACTCTTTTGAAGTACCTGGAGGCGAATTTATACTTCTTTTTAAGTATGCTGGTGTTTACATCCCGAGTTGCCGAAGCCGCAGCCCAGGCTTGATAACACTCCTGCTTACTGCGTAATGCAGTCTTACAGGAGCGACCAAACCATGGCTGAGATCTGCCTCCGATGGGTACCACAGATGATGGAATAAATAGTTCCATTCCCTGTAGCACCACATCATTGATAAAGTCAGCAACAGCTCTGGGATCATCCGGCGAGAAGCAAACCCGCCTCCATGGGTAGAATGCAAAGAAAGACCGCATTCCGTCCCAATCCCGCTGACCTGTAATGCCAAACACGGCGGCAACCTGCAGAACGCAACCGCGAAGGAAGCGTGAGTGGCACCATACTCCGGATCAGAGAGTGGTCCGAAGAGCCGAGAGGGGCATCGACGGAAACCTGATATCCGTCCGGATGAGAGTTCAGCAGAAGGTCCAACAGGGAAGGTGTATGATCCTCCACATCTGGAATCCGCGTAGGCGAAGTAACCAGTTGTGTCAGACCATATGCCAAGGCAAAGTCATAAACAGATCTCCCCGCATGATCGGTTAAACGTGAACCGAGCCATTCGGCATGGTGGGCGTTAAAATCGCCAAGGATCACGATCTCTGTGGATGGGACCTGTTGAAGCAAGGAATCTGTAGCCACTTGGACGTGGTCGATTTCGTTCGTTTCGTGTTTCGGCATTACCGCTATGGGACCTATAGAGGCACACCTTCAAGACTGCCGAGGCGTCGAGAACAGATGTCCTCTCTGACATACACGCAAACTCCAGCCCGAGGCACAAAGGAGTGCTCCAATTTGTACCCCGGGCAGAAGAGATATGAAATATCAGCCGGAGAGGAAACCTGCGTCTCGGTCAGGAAGAGCAAGGCCGGCTTCGCCGTCTCGAGATGGTAGTGGACGGCGTTTAGGTTAGAGTGTAGTCCCCTGGTGTTGCAGAAATTCACGGATAGCGTGGCAGGGGACGCCTTGGTATTGTTGCTTAGTTTGCCCCGAACAGTTATTTTTTTGAGCAGAATTTTGCCCCCCCCCCCCCCCTTCCCAGAATACGCGTGGCAGCCTGAGCACCCACGCTCAGTATCGGAATAACATGGTCGTGGATGCTCAGCGGGGGATTCTCCAGGGGTACTGGTACCCTCCTCGGGTAGTCTATCGTGTAATTCCGTTACCATGTTGATGGGGGGGGGGAGGGATTGTGCCTCCGGCCACCTGCATTCACCAGACGAAACGCAGAAGCAGAGCTTCTACTTCACGCCGGTATTCTGTGAGGTCATGGTAGCAACCCGGCTCGAGCCGGCCCATACGTGCAACAGCAAAAACTGCTGCGTGGCTCTACCACCGTTTTTTCACCGGTCTTTATTTATTTATGTATTATCTTTATATATAAAAAGTACGTGTCACGTTGTTTGTCCGCGATGGACTCCTAAACTACTGAACTGATTTCAATGAAATTTTTGGTCAATGTGCAGTTTGGTCCAACTTAAAAGATAGGATAGCTTACATCTCAATTTATAATCGCAATACAATATTATTTTATTGAAAATTATTTGTCTATTATTTGACAGTCACAATTATCTGTTAGCCAGGCCCGTGACAGCTTAGTTCCATTCTATGCCATTTGGCGCTACCGTCGCTAGTTTATTCTCTGTCTACGGACGCCATTTTAAAAAAAACGCCATATTGTATTGTCAAAGCAAATTTTCAAAATTATCGATATTGATTGCCGCCATTATTTAATATTTATCTAATTGTCGTCCGAGTTATGAGTTTTTTACGAGCGCAAATGTATTGAAGTGTATTTCCTCGCATTTATGTTGCGTTGAGATCTTGGACGCAAAGTTTCCTCCGCTATTTGTGACAATAACAATATTCTGTTTTTGTGCTGGTCTAGTGCATATTGTATGGAATACGAAAAGTGCTGTCTTGGTGCAGATTCCCTAAAAACGATAATTTAAGAAACTTGTGGATGTATTTCATAGTATCCATAAGTCCCCAGATCATTGAACTTTCCAAAGAACAGTTTCTTGACAAGACAGAAAACTTCGATAGGTACTCTTATCCATGCTTGCTTACTAACGATTAAATAGCTCATGGTGTGCCTCTGACGGCAACAGGCGAGTAATTTTATTACTTATCATGGTACAATTTCGACTGCTGAAAGTTGTGATTTCTAAGTGGGTATCAAGTGGACTCCAGTAATGCAGTATTGAACCATACATTTTTATTAAAAAACATTGCATCACTTTGTGATTACTTCACCAGCCATTTTTAATTATCACTACATGGTATAAAGTGGCAGTCACTTAAAAAAAATTGTCTCTGTAACTATTGAAAGACAAAAAATTGTATAGCTGATTGCTTAAATCGTTATAAAAATATCACAAGAACAAACCTTGCAAAAAAAGCAACAATTTATTACAAATTTTCAAAGATGCTGCTCGAATATGGTTAAATTTTAGTTCTGTTTTAACAAATAATGATGTGATTGACATCTTCTAAATCACAACACTTTTTACATTTATAAATTTTTCACAGTTATATTTTATTTCACTTTCCTTATTTTAAAAGGTTATTTAAATGTTCAAGATTTATTAAATCACTAATGTCCAAGATGATAGATCTGCTTTTCGGCTGGTACTGGAAGGCAGGAGCTCGTACTATCTGAGAATCTCATTAAAGCATTCATACAAGCATCTTCAACTTAAAGTTGTGACTTGTCGTCATAGTGGAGGAATATAGGTAGTTGCAAGACTGAGCGAACGAGACTGTTTCAGAACCTTTTACTAGTAGGTATGAGTATTAAACAATTAAAATTATAGTTTAGAGGAAGTGGTAACGTGACGGGTATTAATTTTTTGTATAATTGGTATCTAAAACAAATGTTATTTGACTTCCCTCAATTTTATATATTGTTCTATTTTTACTTTATTGTTATAACTTATGGGGTGTATCAATTAATTTGTTAACTCTGCTGATATTAATAATTTTAACAATTCTTCAATATCTATAAGTAAAATTCCTAATTCGTTAAAGATTACAGAAGTTTCGATTTCATTCCATCTAGCGTAGAGTGATTGGAAATTGTGTAAAAATAAATTGTAAATATTAAAAAAATTACATATCATTAACTCTCAAATATATCAAGAATTAAAAAATTTAAATTACTGTCATTTCCAACACTGCATATTTATCAAGATGCAACATTTATAAAAACTAATTTGGAAATATTTAATGATTATTTAGTAATTGACAGTAAAATTATACAATTTCATCAGACAGCTTTATTTAGATAAAGTGTTTTTGGCACGATGTTTAAAATCAACAATAAAGTTCCATCTATGTTTCACAAACGGAGAATATTCATAAATTTAAAAATAATTTAAAACATATCTAACTAAGAAATGTTATTACTCAATTAATTAATATTTAAGCAATGCATCAATAGGCACATTACAATGACATGTATCTTTTTCAAAGATGTTACCTGTAGTATATTACTTGTATTCACAAATAAAAATAAATTTGAATTTGAATCAATCTTGATAAAATTATTTCTTGTAAATGGTACTTATTTTAACAAGAGATTCTATTTATTTCATTAAGGTAATCTTGTTCACTAGTGTGTATCGACGAGTTTTTAAATTACCAATCATATTTTCATACTTAATAGCATTTTTATAATCAAAGTTACCAGTAATAATCTTAATAATATATCTTAGGGAGTTTAGAATGCCTTGTTTGACTCTAAATGAAGGTGATAACTGTTCAAATTGTTCAATACTGGAATTTATTTCAAATTCAGTTTGAAACATTATATTAATTGAATGTTTAGAGTTTTTTTTGTCAATATAATTCTAACATGCTTATTTAAGTATTTAAGTTCATGTATCTATTAATATTAAATTCTAACTGCTCATGCGTAACATTTAAATCTGAAACCTTAATTATAATCTACTTTTCATCACTTACACTAACATGGCCATCTCTAAGTATCATATCAATATTAATATTATAAGGCCATAGGAATTATTTTCTGCTCCATGTAATTCTCAATTTAATGTTGTGGTTAAATCTAATTAAAATTATTTGCAAAATGAATGGATATCTAAAACCTTCTGAATTATTATGCGTGGATTCTGAAATTGGTAAACTATAATTTATTTAATTTTTTTTAATTAGCTATTGAAACCACTAAGAATATTTTCTAATTCAGTTGCAGTTTGATCTAGAATCACCAGAATATTAAAAAGAGATGCATCTTTTCCTATAATGTAATTGTTACACAATAAAATATATAGTATATTGTTTGTATATGTAATTTTGTTTATGTCATAAAAAATCTTATAATATATTCACAATTCTTAATAAATAAACTTGAAATACATTGATCACCATCAAACATGATGATCAAGCTTGTTAGATCCTTAGGTCTAATTTGAAGAAAGTGACATAGTCTTCCTTGTTCCATTTTTATTAAAAAAAATCAATACATGTATATTTTTTTTTATAGGATAAGGGGACACAAGAGCACAGTTCACCTGATAGTAAGTGGTTACTGTGGCCCATAGACATCTACATTTATCCCCGTTTGCGAATCAAAACGCAGATGCGTTGTCAGCCGTGAGGACTAATATGGAATGCCTATTTTCCAGTAAAAAGGATCTCCGGTTCTCTACACTCACCATACGAAACACAGCAGTGTCAAGCTGCTATTTCACGCTGGTATTCTGTGAGAGCACAACTATACTACTAATATAGCTGCAGCATGGCTCTACCACGTTATACGTACCACATATACAAAAATATTCTGTTAATTATTCTTTTTCTATAATTTTAGCACTTCTTAAGATTATATTTACTTACTATTATATATTTTGTTTTTATTTAATCCAATTTATTTTATTTATAATAACATTTACTTAATTAATAACTGTCAAGTTTTGTGCAGAAGTCAAATAACTTTCAACGATTTTAGTTCAAAAGTTACAACATAGAGCCATAAAGAAATAACAGCAGGAAATAACAAGAATGGGACAGGATAGTTAAAGCTTTACTTAAAGTCCGCTCACTGCCATGTCTACCCGTAGAGCTGCTCTTGTCTAGATAGGAAGGTTTCTTCAGCTCCTGATTTATATAAACTTATTTGGTTCGAGGATATCCGGAACTGTGGACAAGACCAATTTGAGTGTACTTGAACTCAGCTGTAAGCTGTGTGCTGGCTGCGCCATATAAGTTTTGGGAGTGGTGCTGAAGCTTTTTAAAAACTACAAATATGTCTCGATGACATTTAATAACTATTACATTACAATAATGTTTTAAAACTAATTCAGTGCAATACTGACTTCCTTAACTACGTGATTACATTACTACGATGAGAACTATAATGAGTCTTATTCTAAATGCAAGGGCTTTTATAGGGTGGTCAAAACAAATCAAACACATCAAAAGTTCTAAATAATAAATTAATATTTCTATGTTTATCATTCAGTAACAAAATATGATACTTAATTATTTTATTTATTTCATTACAGGTTACATTAGTGAAGAAAATAGTATCAAAGAAGAGAAACTTGGTTAATATTTTGACAAAGATTGCAACTAACACTTTAGATGACTCAGTTTCACAAATACTTGTTAAAGCCCAATCGCTGTCAACAAATAAACACTTATCGGAAATTTTGAAAAAAAAAATTGGTATAAATTACATTTTTTTTTTACTAATATCTTTACTAATACTAGGTAAACCAGGTATAGAAATACAATTAATTACTATATGAAATTGATATTTTGTAAAGAGAAATCCTATACAGACGTAACTTAACTTTTCTAATTTAAATTGTACCTAGATCCGGGAGTTATTCAAAATGTAAAATGGTTTCCAAATTTTAGAAACAAAATTGTATTTCATTATGGAATATTCTAAGCCACTTAAAATATACTATAAAATAATCTTTGACCTTAAAAAAAATGATATGTAATAAATCACATAATTTACTTTTCATTACACATTGAAATCAAAATAATCATGCTTAAATAATAAGGATATGAATATACAAGTAGCACCTGCTTTGTGTTAATAGTTTTCCATCTATAAAATGAGTAATGGTAAAAGATTGAAGACTATAGTTATTATATTTATTATATTTTTAATTTTATGAAATTGCAATTTTAAATGAGAATTTAAGATTACTCATCTGACATTTCAAAATATGTAAAATACAAAATATAATTTGCGTTTTATACAGTAATTATTTAGTAGATACATCAAACATATATTTCACATTGTTTTCTATTGTTTTTTGGTTTCCTTGAAATTAACATTTTTCCTGTTTTCTTATAGATAAAACACAAAAAATTCAGTCCTAAAACTGATCACTTGAATAAATTTTTCGATAATTTTTTAGGAACATAATTGATAATTATGTTCTTATTTGGTTTGCTCCACGGTTGGTTTGATAATGTTATTAAATTCCCTTCGTGAACACCACTGTGTACTTCAATTTATATTCTCTCAACCAATATTCTTTTTAACCTGAGGAAAAAAAAGTAATCTCTGTCATCCATTTTTTAAGCGGTAGAGCTATGCTGCAGCTATATTAGTGGTTTAGTTGTAGCATGAATGATTCGGCATGACCGGGGAAGGACCACGCTTTCACAGAATACCAGCGTAAAATAGCAGCTTAACGCTGTTGGGTTTCGTATGGTGAGTGTAGAGAACCGGAGACCCTTTTTACTGGAAATGAGGCATTCCATTTTAGTCCTCACAGGTGAGAACGCATCTGCATTTTGATTCGTAATTGAGGATAGATTAGATGTCTATTTGCCACAGCAACCACCTTCCATTAGGTGGACTGTGTGCTCATTTGTCACCCTTATCCTATTAAAAAAATCCTCTTTTCTCATCTCAAGTCTTCTTAGCTGTCTCTTTGCGTTATAATTTTACATGTTTTGCTTTATTTTTTAAATATTTATTTAAAACTTTTTATGGCTCTATGCAATATTTTCCTCATTTTGGTAATGTGTGTATTTATTAAGTCTTATATTTATTATGAGTTTATTACTATCGGTGGCTAGCTCGCCTGGCAAGGTCGCCATGTAATGACGTTATTAAATGAGACAACCTATATTTGCCAAGTGCTGTTTAGTAACATTAAATTTATAATTGGTATTACATTAGTGGATACCGTGAGCCACACTACAATTGTATAAAGGTTAACAAAGTCTGTTGTTGTAAGCAAATAAGTGTCTTTTGGCGAAAGACTTGCAGGTGCAATAACTGTAAAAGTAATTCAATTAAAAAGTACTTTTTTTTAGATGATTTCCGCTATGCAAACTCTGGCGCAACAATGGCCTCAACAGCAGAAGTCGTTGAATTTTTCGACACACTGACAGCGTCAGTGGATAACCGGGTGGTGTGCAAAGAGCAAAGTTAAGACGAGTGATTAAACAAACTTCACAACTTCATACTTTTTGGATTGAAGCCATTAATAAAATAAAATAAAAATGGTTTAGTAGACTCCGTTCTATATAATAGCAAACATGCTATACAAGAAGGAAAACCTCGACTTGTGCGCGTACCATCCCGACAAGGATGGATAACTTGAAAGTTTTATAAGGGTCTACAAATTATTATTTGAACAGTATAATGTAGAATATTATTATTCATTAAATATTAACCAAGACCCTTTAGAAATTTATTTTTGGATGTATAATAGCTATAAAATATAGAAATGTTGACCTAGATGCAAACATATTTAAAGGCATATATGCCTTTAAATATTTGATGTTATCTAACATGGTTAGTCCACATTCTCTAATTGTGAAGAGGATTATGGAGATACATTATTAAATGTTAGTGTAATTTCCTATCCCCTTCATCATCAAGTGCAAAAGAAAAATTTCTGGTGGGTGATGTAGTCATGGAAAAAATTATAGACCACTGCTCAGCTTACACTACTGAATACATTTTGTCAGAAAATATCGAAAGGTATTCGTTGTAAGGATTGCATCAAAACATTAGCACTAATGAAAAATTACTTATCTTGTACAGGGATGGTACTCACTTTATTCATAAGTATTTGAATTATAGCTGTATTGGAAGTAATGTAAAATGTAGTTTGAAAAGTAAAATATTAAGCACTTTGAGGTTTTCCTGGCTTGCTTTGAAAAAGTTTTTATTAGGTTACACGGGCACAATTGGTGCAACAAATAATAAAATATTGAAAGGTGACATTCATGAAAAAATAAAAATATTAAAATTTTGGTGACTGAGCCTCACAAAGGCTTGCTTAATGTCCAATCTCTGTCGAAGTATAGAGAAGTTGAATGGTAAGCAAATAACTTTATTATTAATATAATTAAAACAATTTAAAAAAACAAAATGACCAGGTTTACCCTAGATGAAAAATGAATAGGATTTCTAATAATGAAACAAAACTCCAAACACTACAAACTTAAGGAAAAAATGTTTGTCTTGTCTAACAAACAAATGTTATATAGACCAAATAATAATTTAGCATATCCTAGCGAAAAGTTCGTTATCTTATACAGGGAAGGTACTCACTTATTCATAACTATTTGAATTATAGCTGTTTTAAAATTAATATAAAAAGTAACTTGTAAAGTAAAATATTGAGCACTATGATTAAATATGATTCCTGTGGCTTAATTTATTTAATTTGATACTTGCTTTATATAATGTTATTGTCAAATTGTACCTATAATTTAATCCTAAGATTATGTGTGTATGTATATAATGTTGGTGTGCTTGAATAAAAAATAAATGTTGATGTATTATAAGTGTTTCATTAAGTAGTATTCCTGTATAATGCACTTCTGTCGATATCGATAAAATAAGAACACCACTAAACATCGATATCGATGATTTGAAGGATGTGTGCTTGCAATCTCTAAGCTATATTTTTTTTTATTTTTTTTTTATTACTCGTATGTCAAAATGGGCGACTGCAGCGCCAAAACGCATAGTTGGGAAACTTGACTAAAAGTCACTGTCGTATCTGTAGCTTGCTACATATATATTTATCTATGCTGTTAGCTAGCTCCAAACGATTCTGTCAGATGACGATATCTGTTGACTGGATTGAGTAAATATTTAATAGATGGCGCTGTGTTAAAAATGCAAACGTTTAATATAAGCTATAATTTAGTAGTATAACCACCACGTGTTGCTGTAAGTATTTAACAAATAGAACCGATTTCAAAAGAAAAGAAAAATTGCAGACTGTGTGCAGTTTGGTCCAACTTGAGAGATAGGATAGGTTTTATCCCAACAATTCACCCTCAATTTTTTTATTGCTAATTTCAGGAGTTTTTTGGGAAAGCAAATGGTCGTTATGAAAGGGCAGAACAACGTCTGCCTGGTCAGCTAGTTTATTTATATATGTTTATTTATTATTTCCTTTAATATAATTTACTCAGCCCAGCCAGATGAGAAAACTCTTTAATACCCCTAAATAAAATTGATTATTATTATGAATTGCCTTAGATAATTACAATAACTATAATACAATGTCCTCCAAAGGCCAATCTCAATGCAGACTAGCCGTCTACGCTTAGCCACTAGCCGCATTACATACTAGTTTTAGTTGTTTTTTTTTATAGTTTTTAATATTGTATATAATAAAATATTTTGAATTGGTCTTTAAAATGTAAAAATATAATAACTAAAACATACTTTACACATTAAGTACGTATGTATTATACCGCTGAGAAAATTGGGTGCGTTTCCTCTTGGATACCAGGTAGACAAGCTTTTATTTAAATTCTTAATAAAAACTATAGTTAAAAGATTTTTGTGGTTATCTATGTTGAGATTGGTATTCATAGTGAAATTTTAATAAAAGAAAACCAAAATATATATTACCATGCTCAAGATTTCCTCTGACATCCAAAATACCTCTAAGATATACATCATCATTACAGCCTTTCATAAGTCCACTGCTGAATATAGGACTCCCCCAACGAATGCCACAAAGCACGGTCCTGAGCCAACTGCATCCATCGACTTCCTGCATCTCTTACCAGATCGTCACTCCATCTCGTGGGGGGTCGCCATACACTTCGCTTACCGGTACGAGGCTGCCACTCCAGAACCTTTCTTCCCCATCGGTTGTCGGTTCTTCGAGCTATATGGCCGGCCCACTGCCACTTCAGCTAACTAATCCGTTGGGCTATATCGGTTACTCTGGTTCTACTGCAGATATCCTCATTCCTAAGTTTATCACGCAGAGAAACTCCGAGCATAGCCCTCTCCATAGCTCGCTGAGCGACCTTGAGCTTCCTCATCCGGCCAGCAGTGAAGGACCACGTTTTAGGTCCGTAAGTTTTCACTGGCACCACGCACTGGTTGTACAATTTCGTTTTAAGGTTTTGAGGTATGTCTGATGAGAAGATGTGTCGTAGCTTCCCGAACGCTGCCCAGCCGAGTTGAATCCGTCGATTGACCTCTCGGTCGAAGTTGGACTAACCTAGTCGGACTATTTGTCCGTGGTAAACATACTCGTCAATAACTTCAAGCTTAGTGCTCCCAAAAACCACCGGCATAGATGTGACATGGACATTAAACATGATCTTTGTTTTGTCCATGTTCATCTTAAGACCTATCCGTTGGGAGACACTATTGAAGTCATTGAGCAAAGTGCTTAGATCCTCCAGCGGTTCTGCCATAAGGACTATATCGTCGGCAAATCGAAGGTGAGTGATGTACTCGACATTGATGTTAATACCGTATCCTTTCCAGTCCAGAAGCTTGAAAACGTCTTCTAATGCAGCGGTGAAGAGTTTCGGGGATATAACGTCACCCTGTCTTACACCTCACTGTAATTGGATAGGTTTCGTACTCTGGTTCTGTATCGGATGGCCATCGTAGCCCTACTTTACAAGCACTTCAGCACTTCGATATACCGACAGTCAACTTAGCACCACTGAAGGGACTGCAGCACCGCCCTAATTTCGACGGAATCAAAGGCTTTCTCATAGTCCACATACGCCAGGCATAGTGGCAAATTGTACTCCTCGGACTTCTGTACAATTTGCCGAAGGGTATGTATGTGGTCTATGGTGTTAAAGCCCTTTCGGAAACCGGCTTGTTCGGGAGGCTGGAAGTCGTCAAGTCTGTGTGCGAGACGATTCGTAATGACTCTCGAAAACACGTACTAAGAAACGTAGACGCGGCTCAGAAGGGAAATCGGTCTGTAGTTCTTCAAAAGAGCATTGTCACCTTTCATGAAGAACAAGACCACCGCACTTCTGCTCCACGACTCCGGTGTAATGCCACCATAGAGGACGGAATTAAAGAGCCTCTGAAGGACTTCCAGTACCGGTTTCCCACCCGATTTCAGAAGCTCCGCTGTAATTCCATCCTCGCATGGGGCCTTGTCTTTTTAAGATGCTGGAGAGCCATTCTAATCGCGCTCAGACTGACATCCGAGATATCTTCGGAATAGTGTCGGATAAGACTCGCTCTTGGATCGTTACTCACACTTGCGTATGTCTCCAACGATGACGTGCACAGCTGTCCATAGAATCTCTCAATCTCACTCTAAATCTCAGGTGTTCCAGAAACGATGCTGCCACAGTCGGTCTTCAGCTTTGACAGTTGGCTCTTTCTGGCAGACAGATCTCTGGCAAATACTTAGGAGCCTTGGTTCCTCGATCGCTTCTTCAGTATAAGCTGTATTGAAGTTGCGGAAGTCCCGCCGCATGCATTTGGATATTTGTCTGTTCAGTTGCATGTATGCTGTCAAATCTGTTGAATAATATAGCTTCATCTTCCGTCTAACTGACATAAGATTGATATCGGAGAGTTTTTGTTTTCTTCTGCGGCGGGTCTTGCAGAACTTAGCTCCGACCGCATGGACAGTTTCCTCGAGCTTGTCATTCATATCGTCTACTTCATTGCAGTCTTCAAGGCACTAAAAACGGTTTCGTAACTCGATCTGAAAGGTTTCAGGACTTTGGAACAGAGCACGAGGCGGACGGAGCGTAGACTTTATTAGACGAGACCTCTCCAACTTAACGTTCAGGTTCAGTGTGCCTCTAACCATTCGGTGATCGCTACCAGTTTTCACCCTCGCGATCACGGAGACATCACTGAACAGCTGTCGTCTGGTCGTCATAATAAAGTCAATCTCATTTTTTGTCGAACCGTCGGGGCTCGACCAGGTCCACTTCCTGTGGGGCTGCTTCTTGAAGAAAGAGTTCATCATAAAGAGTCCCTCTTTCTCCATGAAGTCGGCCAGCTGCTGGCCCCTTGGATTCCGTTGCCCTATTCCAAATTTCCCTACTTTCAGCTCACCGTCCTCTCTTGTGGCTAGTTTTGCATTGAAGTCTCCCATTAACACCGTATATTGGGTTTTAGAGGAATGCATGGTTCTAGAGATATCCTCATACATTTCCTCCACCTCCTCATCGGGGAGTGCCGAGGTTGGTGCGTAAACCTGTATGACCTTCAGCGAATACCTTTTGGTGATTCTGAGTATAAGGTACGCATCCCTCGTCGACACACTCTCGATATTTACAACGTTGTTAACGAGAGACTTGTGGACGATAAATCCGACACCTCCTTGGGACAGATGGTCGCCCTCCCGGTGATAGAGCAAGTTGCCGGATTCGAGGATTACCGTGTCCTCCCCCTCTCTTCGGACTTCGGATAATCCTATAATATGCCAGCGCAACTTGTCTATCTCTTCTTCCAGCTCCACGATCTTCTCGTCAGTCCTCAGGGTGCGTGCGTTGTACGTTGCCAGGTCGAGTCGTCTAAGGTGGCAACCGAACCTCCACCGGAGATTCTTAGCACCCCCTGCCCCGCCGTTACCATGGTCGCCACCGTAGCCAGGAATAGCGGGGCCGCCAGGGACTGGGGGCCGTTTCTTTGTTACTCTCATCATAGGGGGGGTATTTTCCATAGTTGCCACGCTTGGCGAGCGAGTTGGCAACCGAACGTTTTTTATTGTAAGTTTGTTTTTATCAGGAAGATGCTGCTGCCCATCTCGTGCCTCTTTCCCTTTGTCGCCTTTTACGACACCGATAACGATAACGATATGGGAAAGTGGATATACAAAAGTAGGTAAATATAAAAAGGTGACGATAGAAAGAGTTCATAGGGGACACCTGGATTTGAACCGGGGACCTATCGACCTGCAGTCGATTGCTCAGCCACTGAGCTATATCCCCTTTTAATTGATTGTCGAATTTATCAATCAAAACCAACCAATATCTAATATTTATTATTATTATTTTTCTAGTTTTGTTATAATTTTTAATAGTGAATAGTGGTACTGCATTTATTGTATTTGTGTTAACGTCGTTTAATTGTTTACTTATAAAATTATTTAATAATTTTGTAAGCACAACGCAGCGGTAATAATAAATTGTAAACAACAGTACCTTTAGACCGTGACAGAAATTAGACGTTTTTGTTTATAAAGCACCTAATGGGTATTATTTGGTGCTGCTATATATTTGGTATTTTATTAAATAGCTTATTAAATCACCAAGAAAGTGGTCAGTTATACTGACTTTGTCTATATAAGTAAGGTTGTAAACGAAGTTATAGACCACATGATGGTAAGTGGCTACTGCATTCCATGACTCCATGAGCACCTGCAGCCAACTTGAAACAAAAGAGGCTGAAGAAGCATACAGATTAAAGTTGGAGTATAGTGCCCATATCTACTGCAGGACATGTGCCTCTTCTATAGGATAACATATAAAACATCACTTATCCACCTGCATCTAAGGGCATGCATTTCTCATCAAGTCGTCTTTTGATCCACCATGGAAGTTATTTTATACTGCGATCGGGAACGATATTTTTTCAAAGTATTTTATTAGCCTTTTACCACTTCATCTCACTGATTTGTTGGGAAATATTAATTACTACAAATATACATGTTACAGATTTTATTATTATCATATTATTTTTCCTGCTCAGCAGAGCGGGACTGTATTTCATGCCGGCACACCGTCTGCAACTTTACAAGGTGCGGGTCTCACATGGAATACTGATCCCATCTCTGGCCCCAGTGCCAGCTCCTTCCATTTGACCGCATTCAGTGCAGAGCGGTTCGAATCGTCAACGACCGAGTTCTTTCCGTTCAGCTTTACTCACTGGCACTGCGTAGAGATGTTGCATCTCTTTTCGTATTTTATCGCATGTACCACGGGGAGTGCTTGAGGAATTGTTCGGACTAATCCCAGCCGCTTAATTTCACCATCCCACATCGCGACAAAACTCGAGATACCATCCATACCATCTGGATGATTGGCGGTGCACCACTGTGCGATTTAGAAGATGTTTCTTCCTCGCACAACTTCCTTGTGGAATCGATTACCACTAGCGATTTTTCCGGACCGATAGAAAAGAGCCTACTCATTTTTAAAAGGCCGGCAACGCATCTGCAATTCCCCCGGTATTGCAGTTCTTCACGGGCAGCGGTAGTCACTTACCATAGTCTGCCCCCTCTTCTATGAATAAATACCACAGACAAAACGCCGGGAATAATTCTTTCTGTGGTTCGCAGAGTGACTTTTAGATGTTTACACGCATAAAAAAAACATATTTCAGTTCACAATTGACAACGAATTAATGATTATAACAATAATTATTAATTCGTTTCAAAATTAATTAAAACAAATTTTATTGCGGTTAAGAAAAATAATACAAGTGACAGAACAGAGCAATGAAAGACTTCATGCACATGTCCGAGACACAAATAAAAACAAAAAGTTCCTATTTCCCCACGTTTTTCCTTGAAAATATTGAAACGATGCATTATCGTTTAAATTAGAAAGGTTTCTTTTGTAGGGTTGTAACAATAGACTTTTCTCTTGGTTACTTTGTTTATACAATCTGCGCAATAATCTTTCATAGAGTGTGGCAGAAAGTTGTAAATAGAGTATTAAATTCACTAAGAATAAGCACAATGATTTTTTCTTCTGAAAAGCAGTTTCTTATGGAACTTTATTCATAGTTCGACCCATTGATCTATATGTTACACTAGATAAGTAATTGCCGCGCCAAAGCGTTGCCACTTCACATATGGCCACAGCCTTATACTCAGCGAACGTCGGTTCAGTGTCCAATGCGACGCCGACCGAGTTGAGCCGAAAGATTCACGACAAAAAATTGGTAAATGCGTAGTGAAAGAATGCGATTCAAGGTCACAAAAACATAATAAATCAAGCGGAATCACTTTCCACGCGTAAGTTTTTATTTATATATTCATACTAACGTTTAAAACACTAAAAAATTAAATAAAATATCGAATATTGCAATTTAGGTTCAATGTTGCCACTTTTCTGTGTTTGTGATTTTTCCACATTAATCGGAGACTATATAATTTATGGAATAAGTTAATTTTGTTTTTAAATAAACAAGTAAAATTGTTTGTTTAAAATTAAAAACTATGTTTCAACCTTTATACAAAATAATTAATTATTCTTATTGTAGTTTATTCATGAATGGTCTATTAATTATATTTTATTATTTTATTTTATATTAATAAATTTGCATTGCAAACTTTCCGAAACTAAGTCTTTGTCTACTAAATTTGGTCTAACATTAGCTACAAAAATATTAAGAGGTTTAAGAAAATAAATTATTAAAAGAATTTGCAATACACCCGGGGGATCATTTATCTTCAATACAAGTTGATCATTCCTTTTTATTGATTAATGCCATTATTTATAAGTACTTAAAAATAAAATTGTACCACGAAAGTAAATTATACACTCAAACACGCAAAAATGAATCCAAAAGGCAATTATATAACAAACTGATGCTTCATAGCGGAGTTTGAGAGTATGGACTATTATGAATATTTAAGCGGATTAGTATTACAGACTAAACCATTTATATTATCTTACAAATAATCTTCCGCAAAGTCACGCCTGAATCCATTAACTATCCTCAGTATTGTTGCAAAAAAAATTTAAATTTTTTGAAAGTTGTTAAGTAGTATGGAAATTTTATAAACAAGGAAATCAACGAAATTTATTGATAACTAAAGTTTTTGTAGTTAATGTCATGAGACTAAATTTAAGAGACAAAAACTTGCTGATGATTTCACAACTTATGCATATTCAACACAGATCTCGCTTCAGAAACCTTAAATTGTTTTTTTTATTTGCTTTATTTTTTTTGTTTGATTTATTAGTACAATAAAAATAATATATGAAAACATCTTTTATTTCATTAGTTATGCTTACTTCTGTTCATCTAATAAGAAAATATACAAATTAAAAAAAAAAACAATTTACTGCAACTTTAAAAAAACCCCTTTATATTGCTCATTTTGGGTAAAATTTCATAAAGTATGCAACACCAACCCGCCACTGCATGTTTGTGTGTCTATCTTTATCTAATCTTAGGGACGATATTGTTTTCCGCGACTTGTGTGAGTGAGACAGATATATGTTTACTTTAAAATTTTAATGATTTCAAAGCTACGTCGTCGCGTTTGGATAGTGGTTACACTTTTTACGACGCGCGGCAATGTGGTTCGCTTCTCTAGTTTTGTATAACTCAATGGTTCGACCAGTTTAATGCCGCTGGTAACAAGAAAGTCGTTTTCCTTTCGCATATAAGTATAAAAATTTAACAATAAAAATAATAAAAACAGAAAAAAAACAGAAAAGAAATAAAATGCAGCATTTATTATAGCGGTCTCTGTATATTTCATTGTAATTGAAATAATAATATAGGATAATTAGGGACCTTCAAGAAAAGAGCATACTCCTTTTTAAAAAGCCGGCAACGCATCTGCAAATCCCTCCCTGGTGTTGCAGTTGTTCATGGGCGGCGGTAGTCACTTACCATCAGGTGAGCCGCATGCTCGTTTGCCCCCTCTCCTATAAAAAAAATATAATAAATAAGCCTTTTATTTCCCTAAACAAACAGATCAGGGACTTTATCACAAAAAATATCTACTGTAATTTGTTAAAAAATAACTTAAAATAGGTTTTTATGATTTTTGTTTTCTTTTACATATAAGTAACTTATTATTATTAAGCGCATGATGTGTTCCCTTATAAGTAGTTATGCATTTAGTTTAAGACATGTTGGATCTTGTATTTTTTACTCAAATGTATTGTAATATAACTGTTGGAGAACCTAATAAATAAAATAAAAATAAAAACAATAGTCATAAAGCAAAACATGTATATTTATCTTAAACTTAACAAATTAGTTTCATAATTCTCTAAGTAATGAAACTATTTAAAATTCTATGCATTGTTTTAGTTTTATAATGGTTTGAACCCCTATAAGGTGGTGTAGGGTAAAGGCCTCCTCTAGTTTTTCCATCTCTCTCTGTCTTCACCTATACTATTATTTTCATGACACCGTGAAAGTAGCAAAGAATTGGACCTCCGCTCTACTTTATAAGCCTGCTCCGCTCCACCTTACATTAGCCCGGGTCTTCTGATTCCCGTGGGGCCACTCCAATACGTGACTCTATTTTGGTCTATCTTTCTTTGTACATCTTCGCAATATGTCCCGCCTATCTGCATTTCAGCCTAAGTGCCTGCTGTATGTCGTTTGCTTGGTTCGTTTATTCTTCATTTCTTCAGTTAACATTTCAATTTTGTCAGACCGTCTTATTTTTCTTTTTCTCTCCATGATACGCTGTCTGATGGTGAAGAAACTTTCATTTTTTTAAAGGATAAGGGTGACAAACGAGGACACAGTCCACCTGATGGTAAGTGGTTGCTGCGGCCCATGGACATCTACAAACTATCCTCGTTTGCGAATCAAAATGCAGATGCGTTGTCAACCGTGAGGACTAAGATGGAATGCCTCATTTCCAGTAAAAAGGGCCTCCGGCCACCTGTACTCACCAAGTGAAACGCAGAGGTAAACCTCTACTTCACGCTGGTATTCTGTGAGGTCGTGGTACCACCCCGGTTTGAGCCGGCCCATCCGTGCGACAGCAAAAGATGCCGCGTGGCTCTGCCACTGTTAAAACTATATTATTTGATTACACTGATATTATTTGATACGTATATCCGTGTTTTTAAAAATTTAACAGAAAAACTTAATTTAACCAACTACTTTTGGCCACAGTAGTTGGTTTAATTTAGTTCTAGCCAGCTAGAACTAGGTGTAAATGCTTTGCGGCTTTTAGCCGTAACATCTACCCACATCATCAGAGTCTAAGGATACCATAATCCTAAATTATTTACGACTTTATTTGACTTTGTCACGTCATTATTTGAGTCGAGATGAAATATTACGAGCTGTTAGAAAATAGTGCTATTCAACGCGTCGTTGCTGAGACCCCACACAACAGCCAAAACGTGATATCAAGATTGTGGCCACGTTTTCGCATTACTGAGAATGTGGTTGAACGGCACATGGGTAGATATCGTGTTACTATGCAGAGACAGGATCGATTTCTCCATATGACCGCCAGAAGACAACACAATATCACAGTGATGCAACTACTACAAAAGCTCCAGGAAGACCACCAGCTGCTAGGAAGCGACCAAACCATGCAGAGAAGGTTACATGAAGTTAGTCTTCATGCTCAAAGGCCACTACGTGTTCAAGAAGAACACAAAAACTCCCCGATCACACTCTTAACCTCATAACTGTTAGACGGGAAATGAAGCTTCAGCAAAGAACATCGATGACGGCTCATACATGCTGTGACCTGGCTATAAAATATCGCGAACATGACTAGTGTATGGATTAATCCGTTCCCCCTGGGCACAATATTAATCCTAAATTGAAAATATATTATTTGAAAACAGAGGCTCATAGAACGTAACACTTATGTATTTCGTCACTTTTGAGGTTATGATGTAATATATATGTCTGCAGACATGACTACAACCTCAGCTAAAACAATTGATATGAAAACTGTGCAGTAATACGAGTATAAACTTTATATAGTTAAGTCAATGGCTAAAACCATAAAAATTAATCAATAGCCTTTATAATTTTTTCACTACTAAGTATCTAAGACACAGGTGCTTTGACATTTGCTCACGCTTTGACAGCTCTCGTGTCATAATACCACAGACTACTTACATAGAGTCACTCATATTACGTTCCGTTCTAAGTATCACTGCATTCTATATTCACTGTCAACCTATCATTTGAAACTCATTTCGGTATACTTAATCCATGTCCCTATCTAAAACTGATGTTATTGATAATACACTACAAAAATAAATAAAAATCTACAATACAATCTAGTATTTAAAAAAAATAAACGCATAATGGTAGTGTGCAGGACGCAAACAAAGCGATACGAACGAAATACATGCTTGTTGTAACCGACGCTATTTGAACAACCTAGGAGCAGTGGGCGGAGCCATGTAGGTGTTACAATCGTCGGGTCGCGCTCATGGTTCGACAACTAGCGATGGTTGCACACAGTCATGCGGGAGAACAGGCGCAGCCTTATTCAGGATATTAAAAATATAACTTTGAATTAAAAATACTGTTACCTTATATTGAATACTGTTGTGCTTAATATTGAATGATAAAAAGAATAATGTTGTATTATAAATATGCCTAATGTTGTGTTGTAACTATGCAATAACTCTCCCAATAAAGAAACCGAATGAATAGAGAGAGTTAGCATAGATTTAAATATAAATTATATTTGTTAGATATATTAGATACTTACCTTTCTTATACATTAAATATATTAAGCCATTAGGCACGTAAGTTAAGACATTATGATGGCCAAAGAGCATGTTATCGTGACGCGGCCGCGGAGCAAATAAAGCTACGCGCACCGCGCTTTTTTTTGCGCCCGAAGCAATTGGAAAAGGGCTACTACAGAGGGAGGCGTAAAATGCATTACGCATACCACGATAGCCGGTCTATCGTGGTTATGGGGGACTCACTGCCTAAAAGGGGAACCTAAGTGATACCCCCTAAAAACCGCCTTTGGGGACTGGCAACCAACTGTTTAAAGCTTCTTATGCCGTATCTAAAGCGACCCTCTTTTGGGAAAAGAGGGCGCAGACGGCTAAATGCCGTTTAGGGTGTGCCTACGAAGGCAAATTAATTTTAAATAATTTTTAATTTAATTAGAATTGGCCTGAGCCACCAGGAGGCAGTTCAGATCGTTTGATAATTTATTAGGCGGGTCCGAGAGGGTGTTTCTCGGCCTGCGGACGCTATAGTGGGAGGGGAGTGGGGCTGTTTAAGTAACTGCCTCATGAATTAATGTGTTATTATGCAACTCTGAGACTTTAAAAAAGTTTTCAGAGAGTTTTTTAATAAATTGTTGGATCGTTGGGATTTCTAAGTCCTAATGAAGGTCGGCATTACGTACGTACCAAGGTGCGTTCGTAGCTCGACAACAGAAGTGATTTTGAACTACTTGGATTTCGTTAATAATTTTAGAGTTTGCGTGTGCAAATATAGGAGCCGCGTAAGTCATTACTGGACGTATACAAACCTTATAAAGTGTTCGCTTATTTCTTAGAGACATTTTACTATGTCGGCCTAACATACTGTTAAGCCTACCTAGATAAAAACGAGCTAGACGTGTTACTCTTTTGACATAAGGCTCGAAAATGAGCCTATAGTCAAGGGTGACACCTAAATATTTTGCTGACGTATGCCAAGGGACAGGGGTCCTTAACATACATATTGCTGGAATATTTTTATAGTTTTTGTAATGGCGTCGTTTAAAATCGAATTGAACTGCGTAGCTCTTCTCCGGGTTCACATCGATGCGCCATTTTTGGAACCAATATCCTAGGTCATCGACTGACTTTTGGATCTTTTTCCTTGCGGAAGATTACATATGACTTTTGAAGTAAAGAGCAGTGTCATCTGCGAAGAGTGAGAGCTGTACACCAATCGACGTGATTGCAATGTCGTTGGTGTACAAGATGTACAGGAGGGGAGCTAGTACTGATCCCTGAGGAACACCAGCTTTAATGGGGCGCTGAGAGGGTAACGTGCCTTCGTGTCTAAAACGAAAGGTACGATGTTGTAAGTAAGAGGCCACGAGACGTACTAGACGATCCGAGAGTCCTATTCTATATAATTTGAAAATAAAGCCTTCATGCCAGACTCGGTCGAAGGCTTTGGCAATGTCGAAAAAGACCCCGATTGTCTTTTGTCGACGTGGATAATAACCGCTGAGGATATATTCCACAATGCGGTGTACTTGTTGGGGACATGAGTGTTTCACACGGAAACCAAATTGGTGTGGGATGACAAGGGGTTCACCGTCTGTGGGAAACAGATGGCGCCTCATTCGATTTTGAATTACTCTTTCAAAGAGCTTGCCCATGGCCTTGAGGAGGCTAATGGGACGATGACTGGAGGGGAGGTTAAGAGGTTTGCCTGGCTTGGGAATACCAATGACAGTTGCCTCTTTCCAAGTATTGGGAAAGTAACTAAGATTGAAACAGGCGTTAAAGATAATAGATAAGAGGGTTAACACCTGCTCTGGAAATTATTTAAGGGCTTGGTTGGATATGCCATCCGCGCCCGGAGCCTTTTTGGTCTTAAGTCCTTTGATGAGGGATAAGATCTCATCATTGGACACAGTGATAGGGTCAGAGCTTGTGGGGGGTGAGTTCCGGCGGCGGACCTCATCCTCCACTTCCTGAATATGTGAGAGGTCGACAGTTGAGAGCTAGGAGAGCATTGTGCTGCAATGCTGTCTGCAAAGCACTCAGCCTTTTCGTCGTCCTCTAAGGCAACCGTACCGTCGGGGCGGGAGAGAGGGGGAGTGTGAGTTATAGCGTCTATATGGAGGGCTCTAGCCATCCTTATAGTACGCTGTATGAGAGGGAGATATATTCTCCATGAGTTCACTCCTTTGGAGGTCTCGAAATTCGGCAAGGCATAAACGGAGTTTTCGTTGAAGACGATTAGCCGTATGCCTATATTCGGGGGTGGGATATTTTGCTGCTCTCCGGGAAGCAGCTTTTTAAGCTTTCAATATGTTGCTAATATGAAGGGGAAGCCCACTATTATTAGCAACCGGGACGACCCTTTCATTCTCCTTAAGGGAGGATTTAACTAGGGTTGAAAGTGAATCGACTTAGGTGTCGATTTTTTCGGGACTGTCTAATTCTAAGTGCGACGATAGGTAATAAGGGGAGTCCTGTGAGTCCATAGCTTTAGCTAGGGACTCCTTGAAACCCTTCCAGTTAGTGAAGGTTTTCGTGGTTATAATAGGGGGTGGCTGATGGCCAAGAATAAGGGAGACCGGTCGGTGATCGGATCCTATATCGTCTAGTGTCTCAATTGACCTGAGGTTGAGTGAAACTCCTTTGAGTAACGCAAAATCTAGTACATCTGGGTTGTAATCGGTAGCATCGGGATAATGAGTTGCACCGAGAGGACTGTGGACGGTAAGGTCAAGAGACTGCGTGATATCAAGCAGTGTCCTGCCACTACGGTTGATAGTACGGCATGTCCATTCAGTATGCTTAGAGTTGAAATCTCCAAACATAATGACTGAATTGTCTAGAGATAAGATGACCTCAAAATCATCTTTGAGGGGGAGGATTCCAGGGGGAATGTAACAGGAGGCTATGACGAAAGACTGATATCCCGTCATAGCTAATCTGCATATCGTAGTTTCCATATTGGTAAGCTGCGGAGTATCAATATGAGAGCAATGTAGTGTCTTCTTGTAATAAATACGGCTATTTATTAGATTTATTAGGCCTCGGCGGTCGGGCCTATCATTACGAAGAAGACAATAATTATTAATTGAAAGGCCTGTAGTGTCCCTAGATTTTAAGAATGTTTCCTGTAAGAGGAGGATATCGGCTTCGCGATCTCGAATGAAGAGCTTAAGCTCTGGAAGGTTATTTCGCAATCCGTGAATGTTAAATCAAATAAGCGATAACCCTTTAGGCTTGACACGACCGTGACTATAAGGCAGAGCAGAGGGCTCTGTCATTGTGAGTTAAGTTAATTGAGTTAACTTAACTTACAACGAACGCAATAAATTATCGTGCTCTACGAGAGCCAAAAGACGGTCCTGCGGGGACCTAGCAGCGCGGAATTTGCTTGCTAACACTGAAATTTCATTTACGTTGATGTTCCTTAACGCGGCGTAAACCGTGTTAAGATCATCGGCGATTGTAGGCTACTTCTGCTGCGGAGCAGAGGTTGCCTGCGGCGGATCTACCTTTTTTGGGCCCCAGGGAAAAACTGGAGCCTGCGAAGGCTTTGAGAAGCCCGGAGGTGGACTAAGCGGCGCCTGTGGTGGTCTCGGGGGACCCTGAAGGGGTCGTGCAAAGCCCTGAGATGGCTGCGATACGCCCTGACGGGGCTTCCTAACATATAATGCCGGAAATAAACGGTCATTTACCGGCGGCGGGACCTGCCTATTTAAGGAAATGTGAGGACGAGGAGCGCACGGGCATCCACTGTAGCTTGCCGGGTGTCCTGTCTGCTGGCACAGGACACACGCGGGCGGGGATATGGCATCTTTAGGCCGGGGACACTCTTTAGTGTTGTGGGGGTCCAGGCACTTAACGCACCTGGGTGGGGCGGAGCAATTGGCCGCCGCGTGACCGTATAGTTGGCAGCGGTGACATTGCGCCGGAAAACCGCGCCTATGCGGTGGCTCAACTTTTACTCCAGACAGTTACTAAAGATTGCGCCCGTAATAATAAGGGGGCCGCTAAGCTGCGTCGAAACATAAGCATTATTGGATGAAAGAAGCACGGTCACCTTAGTCGATGCCTCGATCGCCGACGTCATCGGCGCCGACGGCCCAGCCCACGCAATGTGGATACAAGGGGTCGGCTCGGAGGTGAAACATGAGAAGAGCAAGATCGTCAGCTTTAAAATAAGAGGAACGTACGCGCAAGAAGAACACAACATAGAAGCAGCGCGTACGGTAGAGTGGTTGGACTTCGCGCCAGAATCCGTGAATGAAAATCACTTAGAGAACTGCCCACATCTGTCGGATGTCAAAGAGGATATCACCTACGAACGCGCCTCACCGAAAGTACTAATCGGGCAAGATAACTGGCACCTCATAGTGTCTAGAAAACTGCGCGTCGGCCGTCGAGACCAACCAGTCGCCTCATACACCAACCTGGGCTGGGTTCTGCATGGCTGTCATAGCTCATTGACGTCAACAGTCACCTTCTGCGACAGACTTCATCAGAGGGAAGATACATAGCAGATAGAAGATACGATCAAAAAGAACGAATGGCGTTGGCTACCGTCTAAAGAAAACGTGGCAGACGACGCGACCCGAACCACGCCAGAAAGGTTCGACGAGTCGCACCGGTGGTTCCGAGGGCCCCCATTTCTGCAACATCCATCGGCAGAATGGCCGCAAGAAGAGAAAACGACACAATACGACAACGGGGAAGAACGAGAAATGTGTAACGCCGCAGTTAAAAGTGAAGACTCGCCAACAATGCATCTGCCACAAATAGAAAGATTTTCAAAATGGATTCGCCTCATAAGGGCAACAGCGAGAGTCCTCCTATTCATCGACATGTGCAGAGCAAACAAGCACGTGGTGAAGGCTGGGCGTAAATGCAACAGAGCAAGACAAGATAGCGACCCTGGCTAGCAAAGAACTAACAGACGCAACACCCCCGCCAAGGATAAAAAGGCAACTCCTACTGTCTCATCGCTTGTAGGAATACCAGCCGCTTACCATATAAGAGCCGAACAACTGTGGGTGCAAGCCAGTCAGCAGGAAAGCTTCACGAAGGAGCTCAAGAGGATCGCCAACAGAAGTGTTCCGGGAGGCGACGACAAATTAGGCCACCTGAGCACATACGTCGATGAAGAGGGGACCCTACGCCTCAGAGGTCCCCCTCACTCTCACCACACCAGAGACCCTCCCACACAAGACGGGGAGCATGCATATACTCGTCTGTACATAGCACGACAGGTTGCATCACGGAGGCGTGGAAACAGTCGATAACGAATTAAGACAGAAATTGTACATAAGAAAAATACGTCCAGTAGTGAAAACTGTCGTCAAAGGCTGCCTACCGTGCCGCCTAAGAAAAGTCAAGCCTGCATCACCGTCTACAGGAAACCTGCCGTCCGCACGCCTCGCTCTTCACGCACGTCCGTTCACATACACCGGACTGGACTACTTCAGGCCAATAGAGGTCACAGTGGGACGACATCGTGAAAAACGCTATGGCGCGTTATTTACCTGCATGACATCGCGAGCAATACACAACAGCCTTAGAAGTCGCCCACTCGTTAAACATAAAATCATGAACAATTCGAAATTCGAATTCAATAAACTTTTTTTGTGGCCAGCATTCTAAAAGAAAAGTTTTTACTGTGTGACAATACTTATGACCTGACTAGGTATATATATATATCATTATATATATATATATATATATAATGATATCTAATCTAAGATTTGAATGGCTTTTCACCACTTTAAAAACGGCAAGGCCCCGGGCGGGAATGGCAATACAGCCGAGTATTTGAAATCGGGTGGAAAACTGGTACTTGAAATCCTTCAGAAGCCTTTAAATTCCCTCCTTCATGGTGGCACTGCACCGGAGACGTTGAGCAGAATTGCGGTGGTCGTGTTCTTCAAGAAAGGCGACAACGCACTCTTAAAGAATTACAGACGGATTTCTTTTCTGAGCCGCGTCTACGTGCTGTTTTCGAGAGTCATTACAAATCGTCTCACTTGCAGACTCGACGACTTCCAGTGATGATCTATGGGACAGAAAGGTGGTCCTTCGCTAGTCGCTGCGCGAGCTATGGAGAGCGCTATGCTCGGGGTTTATCTGCGTGATAAACTTAGAAATGACGATATCTGCAGTAGAACTAGAGTAACCGACATATACCAACTAATTAGTAAGCTGAAGTGGCAATGAGCCGGCCATACAGCTCGAAAAACCAACTACTGATGGAGAAAAAAGATTCTCGAGTGGCGGCCTCATACCGGTGGACGAAGTGTTGGGCGACCCCCACTAGACGGAGTGACGACCTGGTAAGACAAGCAGGAAGTCGATGGATGCAGGTGAATCAGGACCGTTCTTTGTGTTATTCCTTGGGGGAGACTTATGTTCAGCAGTAGACTTGTGAAGGGCTGTAATAATGATAATGATGAAGGTGGCAACAACTTCACGACTTACTTCAGAGATCTGCAATTTCCAGGTCATAGTTTTGTCCATGTACAAGTCAAGATTTTTTATAGAATCACAATATGGAATCAATATTCCATTATAAATTACATGAGAGAGATTTCCATAATCGTCCTTAGCCAATAATTGCGAACTTCCGAAGATTATGACTTTGCATTTGGCTCGATTAACTGAAATGCCATACTTACGCAACCATTCTTTTATGGCTTCCAGGTTATTATTTAGTTTATGTATTACAAAGTTAATATAATTTAAGCCTGACTGCACATAGAGCTGAAAATCATGCGCATACAGATGGTACAATACAAATAATCCAAATGGGCCAGGAATTTCTACTCATGCACGATAATACTCGCTTCCATACGGCGCGGCTAGTGTCGACCGCTCACCGAGACCACGATGTTCAAGTTTTGGATTGACCTGCACAGTCACCCGACTTAAATCCTATCGAGCATGCCTGGAACATGTCATAAATATTCTCGAAAAACGGAAAAAAATTAAAAAAATTTAATCTTAAATAAATTAAAAATTTAATCGAAAAAAATTACACACTTCCGAAGATTATGACTTTGCATTTGGCTCGATTAACTGAAATGCCATACTTACGCAACCATTCTTTTATGGCTTCCAGGTTATTATTTAGTTTATGTATTACAAAGGTAATATAATTTAAGCCTGACTGCACATAGAGCTGAAAATCATGCGCATACAGATGGTACAATACAAATAATCCAAATGGGCAGGAATTTCTACTCATGCACGATAATACTCGCTTCCATACGGCGCGGCTAGTGTCGACCGCTCATCGAGACCACGATGTTCAAGTTTTGGATTGACCTGCACAGTCACCCGACTTAAATCCTATCGAGCATTGCTGGAACATGTCATAAATATTCTCGAAAAACGGAAAAAAATTAAAAAAATTTAATCTTAAATAAATTAAAAATTTAATCGAAAAAAATTACACGCCCCGCCCCCCTCCTAGGGCAGTCGGCTAAAATGGCTATTCAGTTGCCATCACTCATCATATGAAACAAGAGAATTATGCTGCTTTTTCTCAATAGAATTATGTGGAGCGTGGTTGCTCTTTCCTCAATCCATTCGTGCTACAGTGGTAATACACTGCATTGTGGCTCTATCACATAAGTTCTACTTCGTGAGTTACATGGCACTGCGTACGCAGTGCCATGCGTATGCGGTTTAAAGGAAGAGAAAAAGTTTGTATACCCCATGTAGGACTCGGAAAGCAATATTATTTTCATTACTTCTTAATTTACGAGTACAATTGTAAACATCAAGTTTAATATATTTTCAGTAAAATTAAACACATTAAAGAAAATTTTCCTCATTAGCAAAGTAAGCATTAATTTGCTTAATTATATGTATACCTTCTTCCTGTTGATGTTGTTACATTTATCAAAGCATTGTTACGTTAACAAAAAGTAAAAAGTAAAATAACGGCCTATATGTATATACTTAACTGCTGTAGAGCCCGGGTTGGATCCCCGTTGGTACCAACGAAATTGTGAATTGTAATTTTATTTTCTGATTTATAATATGCTAGTTGGTAAAGATAAACACAAAATACTTAAAAGATTACAACACACGGCAAACCATTCGCTCCATGACTTTCTCAGAAATAAGAAGAGGTCCAACAGTGAGATCTACAAAGCCCTGACTGCCTCTTAGGTAGCTCGCATGTGCTTCCGGGTTCAAATCCCGGGTCGGACTGATATCACTTTTTCTGTCAAGAAATTTTCCGTCTCGCCGGTCTGTGCCTGGGAAAGCACGTAAACCGGTTGGTCCTCCACTCTTATCTCTCTGGTTGTGTCAGATTGCCGTCACATCGGAACATGGGTGTGAGAGAATACAGTTCACTTATCACTTAACACTCGTGCACTATTATCCTGTCCTAGTTCTTTTGAGATTGGTCTGGGTACAGGCCTCCTCTGATTTCTAGCAATAACAGATTATTTCCGACGGGAAACAAACTTAGTTATCTTGCGTATTATGAAATTTTAAGACCTATACCCACTCCTCACCGATGCTCAACTATATAATTTTAAGTCTTTAGGCTTTAGGCTCGGCTAAAGTATGCATAATTTAAATAACAGTGGTATAATTATTGTTTTTATCCGAGACAATACATGACTTTTATGTATTTAAACGTAAGCGCGTTAACAAATCCCATTAAACGCTAAGGCAGCACAGCACTCTTTCTGATTGTGTCTCATTTAAATAGAAATGAATCACTGACGTTTGTTACGATATCTTAGATATTGTTTCTTCGTTTTAATGAAATAGTTGTGCCGCTGGAGCATAAAAAGAACATTTTCTTTCTTCTTGCTCCATTCGATATGAACAAACACATGAAAAAAAAAAACAAAATAAAAATGAATTTGAAGAGTTGTGTAAAATCAAATTAGTCAAAGTAATTCTTATTTTAGCCAACTGCTTCTGTACTAAAGGATGAGAGGCATGTGCCCAGAAATTGTAATACTTATTTTTAGTAACGTAATTACTATCGTATCCATAAACATAATCAGAAGTCTGTGGTGGACACAATCATTACTATTGTTTGGCCTTATCCATCTTAAACACATAAGTTTATGAATCGATTCTCAAACATACAGGTTTCCTCATGGTGTTTACTTCACCAATAAGTACGTAGTAAATCAGCAGCCAAAATTTAAATCAAGATTTCAGTTATGCCATCGAGGATTCAACTCGGATTGCTCGCACTGCACTAAGATGTATTTAGGAACAGCAGTGTTTTTATTAAATAAAACCATAGTAACATTGCCCAACATTGGCATACATAACTTAACTATAGTGTAATATATATGAAAGAAATAAAGAACACAACTGGGGGAGAAATAAGCATCTCAAAAATTATAAAAATTTATGCTATAACTTTTGAAATGAAATTGTCATTATTTTGTTTATTCGGGTAAACAATAGCAACATTTTCAATTTGCATTTAAAATTCTAAAGTTACAGCCTAAATACTTCCTACTGTTTGAACTACACCTCACTTTTGAGAGGGTTATGGATCAATCAAAAGTAAAAATGAGATAGAGAAGAAAAAGAAAAGACATCCTATACCTGTATCATTCCGGAGATAAGGTAAGAGGCGACATAAGGAAATGAAACAGAAGATTGCCAGACTTATTCCTAGTAACAACTAGAAAATAAAACTTTCGGTAGCAGCACACAGCTTGACCTATACTGGTGTTTTATACCGTCAAGATCGGAACACACCTTTTCAAGCACTGCTATTTGGCGCCAGAAATCGGATTTAGGGTAGTACCTATTCAGACGAACTCCAGAATCGAGAAGGAGATCTTTCAGCTAGACTACGTGATTTCGCTTTCGATTTGGCATTTCAGATGGATTTTATGCCGATATGATATTATAATATATTTATGTGTTGTTCTTAGAGAATTATTCTCAGCTAATAATCGATAATAGCCATACAGATATGAGCTATAGCATCCATTTACCATCAGGTCAACTGTGTACTCGTTTGTCAGCCTTATTCAATAAAAATACTCATCTAACATTCAGTATCTATCATTTTTTACATGGCGAAATGTATTTCTTTCCAAATTTTATTTTATAGAATAAGGCTGACGAACGAGCACACAATCCACCTGATGGTATATTGATACTGCGGCTCATAGAAATTTATTCCTCGAGTAAGAATCAAAATGCAGATCACTCCTCAGGACCAAGATGGAATATCTCGTTTCCAGTAAAAAGGCCTCCAGTACTTTACACTCACCATACGAAACACAGCAGCATCAAGCTACTATATTACGTTGGTATTCTGTAAAAACGTTTTTCTTCCCCGGTTGAGCATTCGCGCTACAACCATAATATAGCTGCAACATGGCTCTACCACGTATAAAGTTCGCATAACTACGCCCTCTTGTCCCCTAACCCATTCCTATCACGCCTATGTTTTTAACATTTTGTTATTTAGTTAATTAGTAGTAATAGCAGAGCTTCGAGATGTTATACAGAAACGTGATTCACATGTATAACCTTATGGGAGCCACGGAATGAGAGTAAGTAACCTAATTAATTATCTTGTACGGTCTTAACATTCTATTCACATTCAATCAGTACACAATACTGTTTAATTTCCAAACGTTTCACACCAGCATTATTCAAATTTAATTTAATTACAAATGAAAACATCTTTTACAAAGCCGTTTAGTGATGTTTATCTTAATCAAGAAGTCTTATAGATCTTCGGAAATATATACGTATTAATATTTATAATAATCATATTGCAATTATATTTGTTTTAAGAATTTTCTTAGAGCTGGTCTTAGCTTAATTCTAATTACTTATCGTCAGGCATACATACAAGTCTCCTGCTGGACATGAGACTCTCACATATTGGGATAGGGAGGACTAGAGGTAGCACCTATGACGATGCTCCTCGTTTTCAGTCTCAATATTTTACCTTTGGCGTAAACGAAATATACCGCTATTTATATGGTTTTTGTGATATTTCCTATAGTCACTTTTAACAACACTCAAGGGAGAATTGGGGTACTCAATACTTTTACGTCGCCACTATACGGTTACATAATTACAAAATTATATCCTTTTTAATATACATATCTATATCGTTAACAATACAATATAATATATTGTCTATTGTTTTTTTTTCTGTGACAATCCCGGTAGCAAGTTGTAAAATAATTGCTCACAAATATTTTAAAAAATTAAATATTGTAAATTAATAATATCCACCTCAATTTTGAGTTACAGTTGTTAAATACGACTTACTTGTATTTGTGAAATAAGTAAAAGTCAGAAGTACCTATTTTAATTACATACATTGCGTTTAGTGGTACTGGTAATGGTACAGATGGGCGTGCCTCAAGGCTCAATTCTCAGCCCCTTTCTGTTTCTTGTACACATTAATGATTTACCTTACATAGTAGGAGATAATCATGATATAGTATTATTTGCAGATGACACTTTTTTAATTTTCAAATTAAGTCGACAATTACTAAAATATGACGAAGTAAATAATGCTATATCTAAATTAGTAAATTGGTTCAATGTTAATAATTTTCATTTAAATGGCACTAAAACGAAATGTATGAAATTTATGACTCCAAATGTCAAACAATTAAATTCTAATGTAATTTTAAATGAGGAGGAACTGAGTCTTGTTGATACCACCATTTTTCTTGGAATCACACTAGACGAGAAGCTTCAATGGAGCCGCCATATATCAAAACTAGCAAGCAGACTTAGTTCTGCAGCATATGCTGTAAAAAAGATTAGAAGTCATTTCATAAAGTGTCATGAAAAGATATTGTAGAATATTTTTAAACTATTGATGTTAAAAAAACTGCCGATCTGAGAGGGATTTCCGTTAAAGTTATTGCGTCTATAATAGCTACAATCGCGCGTCATTTAGCTATTATTTTTAATACTAGTATCGAATCTGGTGTGTTTCCTGATTTTTTTTATTGGATAAGGGTGACAAACGAGCACACAGTCCACCTGATGGTAAGTGGTTGCTGCGGCCCATAGACATCTACATCTATCCTCGATTACGAATCAAAATGCAGATGCGTTGTCACCCGTATGGACTAAGATGGAATGCCTCATTTCCAGTAAAAAGGGCCTCCAGCCTTCTGCACTCACCAAGCGAAACGCAGAGGTAAACCTCTACTTCACGCTGGTTTTCTGTGAGGTCGTGGTACCACCCCGGTTCGAGCCGGCCCATCCGTGCGACAGCAAAAGCCGCGTGGCTCTACCACTGCAAAATTCATTTCATTCAATGAATGAAGCACAGTAAAGTAATACCTTTATTTAAATCTGGTAGTACAGTAGACCCCGCCAATTTTAGACCTATTTCTGTACTACCAACACTTAGTAAGATTTTTGAAAAAAATGCTCTTGATCAAATGTTAAATTTCTTAAATATAAATAATTTACTTCATAAAAATCAATTTGGTTTCACAAGGGGTCGCTCGACAACTGATGCCGGTGTTGAGCTGATTAAATATATCTTAAATGCATGGGAGAATTCGCAGGATGCTTTGGGTATATTTTGTGACTTATCCAAGGCCTTCGATTGTGTTCATCATGAAATATTAACCAGGAAACTTCCACACTAGCGTGTAAGAAGTGATGCTCTTAAATTAATTATTTCATATTTATGTAAGAGGACGCAAAAGCTGTCATTAACAGTATGAGCTCTTCCGGATCGATGGTACAAATGGGCGTGCCTCAAGGCTCAATTCTCGGCCCCTTTCTGTTTCTTGTATACATTAGTGATTTACCTTACATAGTAGGAGATAACCATGATATAGTATTATTTGCAGATGACACTTCTTTAATTTTAAAATTAAGTCGACAATTACTAAAATATGACGAAGTAAATAATGCTATATCTAAATTAGTAAATTGGTTCAATGTTAATAATTTGCATTTAAATGGCACTAAAACGAAATGTATGAAATTTATGACTCCAAATGTCAAACAATTAAATTCTAATGTAATTTTAAATGAGGAGGAACTGAGTCTTGTTGATACCACCATTTTTCTTGGAATCACACTAGACGAGAAGCTTCAATGGAGCCGCCATATATCAAAACTAGCAAGCAGACTTAGTTCTGCAGCATATGCTGTAAAAAAGATTAGAAGTCTAACCAGTGTTGAAACAGCTAGACTAGTTTATTTTAGCTATTTCCATAGCATAATGTCGTATGGTATTTTGCTAAGGGGACACGCAGCTGACACAGAAATTATATTTGTTTTACAGAAGAGGGCCATAAGAGCAGTTTATGATTTAAAGCCTAAAGAGTCGCTGGGACAAAAATTTAAGTAAATTAATATATTAACTTTGGCCTCTCAATACATTTATGAAAATGTAATGTAAGTACACAAAAATAAAAGTAGTTTTACAAAAATAAGTGATATTCAATCTGTAAATACTAGAAACAGACACAAGCTAGTAGTACCAGTTACTCGACTCCATCGAGTCAGTAATTCATTCTTGGGGCGATGTATACGCTTTTACAACAAAATTCCAGAAAATATACAAAATTTGACCCGCTCAAAGTTCAAAAACTTTATTAAACTAAGTTTGTATAAAAAGGGTTATTATAGTATTAAAGAATTTATAGATGACTTTGAGCTTTTTACCCGCGGCATCGCTCGCGTGCGCTAGAATTTAGGAACATCATTAAAAGCTATTCCGTGCCAAATTTAGAAGAAATTTGTTCACTTTTAGAATCATCTCGGTGTCTATGTCTCTATGTCTGTCAAAGATTTTTTTTTCATTCTAAAATACTATTAGACGTAGATGATTGGTAACATGCTACAGAAACACGTGAATATATATGTCTAGAAACACCTACAATTTTTTATATCGGGCGTGTCTTCCGATTCCGATGTATTCATAAAAAAGGTAATAGTCTTGAAATCAAAATGTATTATTATTATTTTCATTTTACTCTTTACATTAATTCATAGTTAAAGTTACTTTAATGATTTCTTATATTTACGCGAACACTACACATTTAAATAAAACTAATTTTACGGATTTTATCGCGTATATTAACTTATTTTATATTCCCGACGTTTCGAGCACTTTACAGCACCCATGGTCACGGGGGGGACTGAGGTGTATGACGTCCCAATGTCATAGTTAACCACGGCTACCTCCAGATTAAAAATTACATGGGTGCTGTAAAGTGCTCGAAACGTCGGGAATATAAAATAAGTTAATATACGCGATAAAATCCGTAAAATTAGTTTTATTTAAAAGTTACTTTAGTTTTAACAAAGTAATATAATGTTTATTTGAGACATTTTATTCATATCATTGGTCCTATTTAATATTGATTGGCACCATAAAATAGATGTAGGTAGATATTTTTTTACTTGGAGTAGACTTGTAAATTTCATAAATACAGTTATATAATAATGAATACTACACATTGATTAAAACTTATGTTACGGGTTTTTTACGCATCTTGATCATCATGAACGGGAGTAGAAAAATGTTCACCCTGTTGTGGCGGTGAAAGAAAATCCACCACCTCAAATCGTCCCGTCTAAAGATGCATCATCTTCCTGACAATAGATCAAATTAATAATAGCTGCGGTTGCCAACCCGCCTACCAAGCGTGGCAACTATAGCAAATATCCAGCTGCTTGATAATTTATTGGGGAGGCCTTAGTTAATTTCAGTGGATTTTTGATAGGCTGACGATAATGAGTTCTACTCATCTTTGCAAGCCTTAATATTTACGATAGAGTGAAAACAAAAAGTAACATACCCGAAAACACGAATGAAATAAAAACTGCATATATTGCCCTATGAAAACTAAAAAAATAGCAGCTTACATACATGTTACTAATGGACACAGGCCGCAGAGTTTTTGGCCAAAAAAGTGTTCGCTGCGCTGATTCCAACGCGGGATGAATGTAATGTTAATGATTCAATTATTTACATCGTATATTCAGTAGCATTATATTATTTCATTTTATCAATGACTTGCTATTTTAGTTTATTTAGAAGTAAGTAGGTGGCGCTAATATTAGATGAAATAATGAAAGCCAAAACCATACCATCTAGTAATATCAGCAATTGAAGCGAACATTTATTTATTATATTATTCAGGGATAAAGTAATGTCAATTTTCTTAAAAGTTCTGTTTCTGTTAAAAATACGCTATCAGCGCCGCTAGCGGTGAAAAACGTTTTAATGATGTCGTCATATGACCATATTATGAAATCGCAACGTTATGTTTAGTTATTAATATCTCCCAACGATTTCTATTCATTGATTTGGTCAAGCTATATCATAACATAGTAAACAAATAGTGTTAAATATTATGAAATGACCACGCCATTTCACGAAATGATAGACTAGTTTATGATATATGACCAATTCTACGATCTGGCCACGACCTACATAAAAATCTCTTGAATAAAACTATCATGATAATGAAAATTTTGCTACAATTGCAGACAGACCAGTCTTAATCACTTTACATATATATTACGAGTAGTAATTGCAATAAATACCTTATCAATTTTCATATTTTTGATAGACGTCACTATTATTACACTTTTAAAATAAAATAACAAAAATACTAAAAAACTAAATGTTAGAGTTTTTTAATAATTGCAAAAATCTAATCATTTAATCATATACATGCAAGTTATTTATATTATTTCATTTATTAGTAACCGGAAACAAAATATACTACTTTTTAGTTTTGATGACAGATGGCGCTGTTTTGAATACCAAATTGGTGTAGTTTCAAATTATTTTACCAAGATTATAACTATATTTTAAACTTTATTTACAAATATGGTATTTATTTGAAAAACACCCGTCATCCCGCCAAGATATAATAGAAAATTACGAGTAACATCTAAGGAAACAAAATACTTAACCTTCCTTTTATGAAGTTCCGTAATCGGATTAAAAGTAGCCTATAAGTTGCCCCGGGTTACTCACTACATACATATAAAATTTCATGTAAATCGGTTTTGTAGTTTTTGCGTGAACCCGGAATACACAGACAGACAGACAGACAGACAGAAAGACAGACAGACAAAAATTCTTAAAACCACTAATTTTGCTTCAGAACCCTTAATTAGTCCCCTGGACTTGTTTTTTCAAGAATATATTAGAATTACAGACACGACTTTCCTACAGATTTATTATATGTATAGATAATAACCCCTGGAAATGAGGTGATCGCTACCAAGCTATTTCTAATTTGTTGTGTTGTTAATTTGTGTAACATACATGATTGTAAGCTGTTATTTAAAAAAAGTCTCGCTGGGTTTCTTGCTGGTTCTTCCCAAGACAGAGGTTTTTTTTCGAACCAGTGGTATTTATACAAAAGAGTGACTTTCAATAAGTATTATTTATATTCTATGTTAAATAAAAAAGTTCCTGTTTCTGTTTCTGTTTCAGTGTTCCAACCAAAAGTACCAGCTGTAACGAACATCGTTTAAACGTATTGTAAGTGTAATTCTTGTTATCCCTTTAACATTTTAAGATTTACCTATTAAATAAGTGTTGTTGTGGATTTCATTTTGAATAATTTACATGATAGTTTAATTTGAGATCTGTAAATAAGCACATACATCTAGACATTTGCTTACTCTGCTTCTTTGGTTTTCTTTCTTTGTTTTCTTTTGCTATTTACATTTAATAGTAAAATGAATACGTGCAACACCAAAACGCGCCAATTGGAGAACCAACTTCAAATGGCGCTACAAGAACTTAAGGCGTCAAGGGAGCAGTGTGAGATTTTAATTAAAGAAAGGGATGACAATGAAAAGGAAATAATAAATATAATTGCTAAAAATACTGAGCTAAAAAGTGACATGGTTAAGTTGCATAAAGAATATATATTTGATACAAAAGAAAGGGATCAACTTCAGAGAACAGTCGATGAGTTTGACCAATGCAGCAAGGAATATGAGGAATCCCTCAAATTAATTGCTGCATTGCAGTTAAAGTTAAATGAGGCTAATGAGCAGATTGTGCAATTAAAACATTACATAGACAACATGAAAGCGTCCCAAACTCAGAGTCTGTTCAATGAGCTCATAGAATGTGAATCTTCTAAATCTAAAGCATTGCAACCCTCCACAAAAATCGATTTGACTGGTGATGATTATGTCATACCAAGAACAGCAGCAAGGACTACCTGCAGTAGAAGAAAATTAAAGAAATATATAAAAAATAATATAAATATATTAGAAAACTGCAAAAATTAATTAAAACTAAAATTAATGTTAAAAATTATATAAATGTATGCAAAGAAAAGCAAGAATTAATTAATAAACTTAAAATATATTCAATTGAGGTGGAAAATATGAATCACTGTTATAAAACTGATAAAGAATGTCTAAATTCAACAATTTTATCACTTAAAATCTCTCTACAAATTGTATTAAATAAATATGCATCGGCTCAAAATGAGATAAAAGAACACATATTGGCCATGAATGATCTGGTAAAATCATGTAAATATAATGAGGAGCGCTTTGACTCCTTAATAAAAAAATCAGAGTGAGTATCAGCGCTCCATACCAGGTTCATCGGGGACAATATGTGTAAATAACAAAGTCAAGAGTAAGGCCTCATTATTTTCACCTTGATTCTATGACAGTGCCATGATAAAGTATATAAACTTAAAAAGCAATGTAAATATTAAAAAAAATAACGTTATTATGTATTGTGATGACATAGGCAAAAATTTGGGCATGATGTTAAATAACTGTTTAAAAGGACATCTGATCAGTTATTATTGCATGCCTGGAGCATCCCTTATTCATATAATGAATAAAGTTTTAGCTAGTAAATTTTGTCCTAATAGCACATTAATAATTCTTGTTGGGAGAAGAGGCAATGTAAACAAAAATCAATTATTAAAATATATTGATAATCTAAATACTTTAAATGTACATAAAATTATCTAGTTCACATTGCCTTACATACAGGGTTGGCTGCAGGAAAATAAGATAAGATATGATTTAAATTAATTACTGAATAACTTTTCATGTAATGATAATTTAAACTTGACATTTAATCGTTACAATTATAATGATAGAATTAATTTAATAGATATAAATAATTTAATTAAGAAATTTTTGACTAGAGATAGGTATTACCTATCAAAATATAATTTAAGACAGATAGCAAATGTGCTATCTTATTGTTTATATATTAACTCAGCCAAGGACTTGGCTACACAGACATTTGCTTCTTTTGAGCAGTTTAATGACTTAATATACAATTTGGAATCAGTTCCAAGCAATTTAAATTAGGAAATGAGATAATAGAGGTAATCTCTAGCGGTTATAATAATTTAAATAATTTAGAATGTGGCTTACAAATCTTTAATTGTGTGATTCCGCAGAAAGATAATCAAAAATTGTTATCACCTGGTGCATTATGATAGGCAAAGAGCTAGAAATTGAGTTGTTCTTAAATAGCAACAATATTCATATTTTATGTATTACTGAACATTGGTTAAAAGCTTATAACATAATGTTTAACTTCAGTAATCACCAGGTGGTCAGTTCTTTCAATAGAGATACGGTTTTAAGAGGTAGCTCCATAATATTAGCTAGTAAATTATTATCATGTAAAGAACGTAAAGATATTGTGAGCTTCTCTGTTGAGCGAACTGTAGAAATGGCATGTGTTGAGTTTGAGCACCTCATTGTTGTGAGCGTCTACAGACCCCCATGTTCTACATATGATACTTTTTAAAACATTATGTTATAAGTTTTTGCTAAGCTTAATCATCATCATCATCATTACAGCCCTTCACAAGTCCACTGCTGAACATAGGCCTCCCCCAAAGAATGCCACAAAGCACGGTCCTGAGCCACCTGCATCCAACGACTTCCTGCATATCCTACCAGGTCGTCACTCCATCTAGTGGGGGGACGCCCTACACTTCGCCTGCCGGTACGAGGCTGCCACTCGAGAACCTTTCTTCCCCATCGATTGTCGGTTCTTTGAGCTATATGGCCGGCCCATTGCCACTTCAGCTTACTAATCCGTTGGGTTATGTCGGTCACTCTGGTTCTACTGCGGATATCATCATTTCTGAGTTTATCACGCAGAGAAACTCCGAGCATAGCCCTCTACATAGCTCGCTGAGCGACCTTGAGCTTCCTCATCGGGCCAGCAGTGAAGGACCACGTCTCAGTTCCATATGTCATCACTGGCAACACGCACTGGGTGTACAGTCTCGTTTTCAAGTTTTGAGGTAAACCTGACGAGAAGATGTGCCGTAATTTCCCGAACGCTGCCCAACCGAGTTGAATCCGTCGATTGACCTCTCGGTCGAAGTTGGACTTACCTAATCGGACTATTTGTCCCAGGTAAACATACTCGTCAACAACTTCGAGCTTAGTGTTCCCAACAACTACCGGCATAGGTGTGACATGGACATTAAACATGATCTTTGTTTTGTCCATGTTCATCTTAAGACCTATCCGTTGGGAAACACTATTGAGGTCATTGAGCATAGTGCTTAAGTCCTCCAGCGATTCTGCCATAAGGACTATATCGTCGGCAAATCGAAGGTGAGTGATGTACTCGCCATTGATGTTGATACCGTATCCTTTCCAGTCCAGAAGCTTGAAAACGTCTTCCAATGCAGCGGTGAAGAGTTTCGGGGATATGACGTCACCCTGTCTTACACCTCTCTGCAGTTGGATAGGTTTCGTACTCTGGTTCTGTACTCGGATAGCCATCGTAGCTCTACTGTACAAACACTTCAGCACTTCGATATACCGACAGTCAACTTGGCACCGCTGAAGGGACTGCAGCACCGCCCAAATTTCGACGGAATCAAAGGCTTTCTCATAGTCCACATACGCCAGACATAGTGGCAAATTGTACTCTTCGGACTTCTGTACAATTTGCCGAAGGGTATGTATGTGGTCTATGGTGCTAAAGCCCTTTCGGAAACCGGCTTGTTCGGGAGGCTGGAAGTCGTCAAGTCTGCGCGCGAGACGATTCGTAATGACTCTCGAAAACAGCACGTAGACGCGGCTCAGAAGGGAAATCGGTCTGTAGTTCTTCAAGAGAGCGTTGTCACCTTTCTTGAAGAACAAGACCACCGCACTTTTGCTCCACGCCTCCGGTGTAATGCCACCATGGAGGACGGAATTGAAGAGCTTCTAAAGGACTTCAAGTACCGGTCTTCCACCCGCTTTCAGAAGCTCCGCTGTAATTCCATCCTCGCCTGGGGCCTTACCGTTTTTAAGGTGCTGGAGAGCCATTCTAATCTCGCTCAGACTGACGTCCGGGATATCTTCGGAATAGTGTCGGATGAGACTCGCTCTTGGATCGTTACTCACACTTGCGTGTGGCTCCAACGATGACGTGTACAGCTGCCCATAGAACCTCTCAATCTCACTCAAAATCTCAGGTGTCCCGGAAACGATGCTGCCACACTCTGTCTTCAGCTTTGACAGTTGGCTCTTTCTGGCAGACAGATCTCTGGCAAAGACTTAGGAGCCTTGGTTCCGCTCGATCGCTTCTTCAATACGAGCTGTATTGAAGTTGCGTTAGTCCCGCCGCATGCATTTGGAGATCTGTCTGTTCAGTTGCCTGTATGCTGTCAAGTCTGTTGAAGAATGTAGCCTCATCTCCCGTCTAACAGCCATGAGATTAAGAGTGTGATCGGAGAGTTTTTGTGTTCTTCTGCGGCGGGTCTTGCAGAACTTAGCTCCGACCGCATGGACAGTTTCCACGAGCTTGTCATTCATATCGTCCACGTCATTGCAGTCTTCTAGGCACTGAAAACGGTTTTGCAACTCGAGCTGAAAGGTTTCGGGAATATGGAACAGAGCACGAGGGAGACGGAGCGTTGACTTCATTAGACGAGACCTCTCCAACTTTACGTTTAGGTTCAGTGTGCCTCTAACCATTCGGTGATCGCTACCAGTTTTCACCCTCGCGATCACGGAGCCATCACTGAACAGTTGTCGTCTGGTCGTCATAATGAAGTCAATCTCATTTTTTGTCGAACCGTCGGGGCTCGACCAGGTCCATTTCCTGTGGGGCCGCTTCTGGAAGAAAGAGTTCATCATAAAGAGTCCCTCTTTCTCCATGAAGTCGGCCAGCTGCTGGCCCCGCGGGTTCCGTTGCCCTATTCCAAATTTCCCTTCTTTCAGCTCACCGTTCTCTCTTGTGCCTAGTTTTGCATTGATATATGATAATGCAACCCTCGTTGACACACTCTCGATCTTTACAACGTTGTTAACGAGAGACTTGTGGACGATAAATCCGACACCTCCTTGGGACAGATGGTCGCCCTCCCGGTGATAGAGCAAGTTGCCGGATTCGAGGATTACCGTGTCCTCCCCCTCTCTTCGGACTTCGGATAATCCTATAATATGCCAGCGCAACTTGTCTATCTCTTCTTCCAGTTCCACAATCTTCTCGTCAGTCCTCAGGGTGCGTGCGTTGTACGTTGCCAGGTCGAGTCGTCGAAGGTGTCAACCGAACCTCCACCGGAGATTCTTAGCACCCCCTGCCCCGCCGTTACCATGGTCGCCACCGTAGCCAGGAATAGCGGGGCCACCGGGGACTGGGGGCCGTTTCTTTGTTACTCTCATCATAGGGGGGGTATTTGCCATAGTTGCCACGCTTGGCGAGCGGGTTGGCAACCGCAGATTTTTATTGAAATTTTGGTTATTATCAGGAAGATGCTGCTGCCCATCTCCTGCCTGTTTCCCTTTGTCGCCTTTTACGACACCCACGGGAGGATATGGGTTAGTGGATATTCTTGACCACCACTACACGGCGATACTAAGCTTAATAAACAGAATATATCTGTTGTAAAAAGTGGAGACTTTAATATCAATCTCTCAATCCTAGAAGCTTACTCCATCAATAATAAATTTAGATGATTGATTAAATAATATGCTCTTTTTAATTTATTTATAGAGCCAACGCGTATTTCTCAATCTAGTGCAACATGTATAGATAACATTTTTACAAATGTGAAGCCGTTGCATAAATGTATAATTCAAAAATTAAGTTCTTATCACTGTGGACAAGTAGTTTCGTTACCTTATGTTCACAAAAAGCAAGTAAATGAGAAAGTTGTGTCTGTTCCAGTAAATGCACGTCGCTTGGAGAAATTTAGAAGTGATGCTTTCATACCAAATTTATATAAAATTTTTTGTATGCAACATTATTTAAGCTTATTTGCAATGAATTTAATAATACTTTTACTTCAAAAATATTCTCCTTGAACAGTCTGAAGTCATTCAATGAATGGGCGACAGTAGGAGTCCATAAGAGCAGGCAAAGGTTATATGATCTTTATCATGAAAGTTCATATAATCATAGCGTCGAATTTAGGGAAAATGTAAAAAAATATTCAAAAATATTTAAAAGTGTGTGCACCACAGCCAAGTATTTGCATTTAAGCAACAAAATTAAGACGGCTTCCAATATGACATGGAGTATAATTAATAGCGAAACTGATAAGATCAACTCTCGCAATTCAAATTACCAGTTAAGTGTTAACAGCAAATTAACTGTATCAGATCAGGACGTAACAATGGTTTTTGAGAAATATTTTACTGATATTCCGATATTGACCACTACGTCACTGAATTCTTCTCCTGCCGTCACCGAATCATTACTTAAAAAAAATACCAATGCGTGTACAAAGAATTTTACATTTCATAAAGTGTCATCAAAAGATATTGTAGAATATTTTTAAACTATTGATGTTAAAAAAACTGCCGATCTGAGAGGGATTTCCGTTAAAGTTATTGCGTCTATAATAGATACAATCGCGCGTCATTTAGCTATTATTTTTAATACTAGTATCGAATCTGGTGTGTTTTCTGATTTTTTTTATTGGATAAGGGTGACAAACGAGCACACAGTCCACCTGATGGTAAGTGGTTGCTGCGGCCCATAGACATCTACATCTATCCTCGATTACGAATCAAAATGCAGATGCGTTGTCACCCGTATGGACTAAGATGGAATGCCTCATTTCCAGTAAAAAGGGCCTCCAGCCTTCTGCACTCACCAAGCGAAACGCAGAGGTAAACCTCTACTTCACGCTGGTTTTCTGTGAGGTCGTGGTACCACCCCGGTTCGAGCCGGCCCATCCGTGCGACAGCAAAAGCCGCGTGGCTCTACCACTGCAAAATTCATTTCATTCAATGAATGAAGCACAGTAAAGTAATACCTTTATTTAAATCTGGTAGTACAGTAGACCCCGCCAATTTTAGACCTATTTCTGTACTACCAACACTTAGTAAGATTTTTGAAAAAATTGCTCTTGATCAAATGTTAAATTTCTTATATATAAATAATTTACTTCATAAAAATCAATTTGGTTTCACAAGGGGTCGCTCGACAACTGATGCCGGTGTTGAGCTGATTAAATATATCTTAAATGCATGGGAGAATTCGCAGGATGCTTTGGGTATATTTTGTGACTTATCCAAGGCCTTCGATTGTGTTCATCATGAAATATTAACCAGGAAACTTCCACACTACCGTGTAAGAAGTGATGCTCTTAAATTAATTATTTCATATTTATGTAAGAGGACGCAAAAGCTGTCATTAACAATATGAGCTCTTCCGGATCGATGGTACAAATGGGCGTGCCTCAAGGCTCAATTCTCGGCCCCTTTCTGTTTCTTGTATTCATTAGTGATTTACCTTACATAGTAGGAGATAACCATGATATAGTATTATTTGCAGATGACACTTCTTTAATTTTAAAATTAAGTCGACAATTACTAAAATATGACGAAGTAAATAATGCTATATCTAAATTAGTAAATTGGTTCAATGTTAATAATTTGCATTTAAATGGCACTAAAACGAAATGTATGAAATTTATGACTCCAAATGTCAAAAAATTAAATTCTAATGTAATTTTAAATGAGGAGGAACTGAGTCTTGTTGATACCACCATTTTTCTTGGAATCACACTAGACGAGAAGCTTCAATGGAGCCGCCATATATCAAAACTAGCAAGCAGACTTAGTTCTGCAGCATATGCTGTAAAAAAGATTAGAAGTCTAACCAGTGTTGAAACAGCTAGACTAGTTTATTTTAGCTATTTCCATAGCATAATATCGTATGGTATTTTGCTAAGGGGACACGCAGCTGACACAGAAATTATATTTGTTTTACAGAAGAGGGCCATAAGAGCAGTTTATGATTTAAAGCCTAAAGAGTCACTGGGACAAAAATTTAAGTAAATTAATATATTAACTTTGGCCTCTCAATACATTTATGAAAATGTAATGTAAGTACACAAAAATAAAAGTAGTTTTACAAAAATAAGTGATATTCAATCTGTAAATACTAGGAACAGACACAAGCTAGTAGTACCAGTTACTCGACTCCATCGAGTCAGTAATTCATTCTTGGGGCGATGTATACGCTTTTACAACAAAATTCCAGAAAATATACAAAATTTGACCTGCTCAAAGTTCAAAAACTTTATTAAACTATGTTTGTATAAAAAGGGTTATTATAATATTGAGGAATTTATGGATGATAATAACCCCTGGAAATGAGGTTATCGCTACCAAGGTATTTCTAATTTGTTGTATTGTTAATTTGTGTAACATCATGATTGTAAGCTGTTATTTAAAAAAAAAGTCCCGCTTGGTTTCTTGATGGTTCTTACCAGGACAGAGTTTTTTTCCGAACCAGTGATAATCAAACAAAGGAGTCACTTTCAATAAGTATTATTTGTAATATCTATTGAATAAAAATGTTTCTGTTTCTTTTTCTATTAAAACCGACAGCTGAACATGGGAGGCCTATGTTCAGTCGTAAGTTTTTGAAGAATTTAACGATGATTGATGATGAATAAATGATGATGTACATACACACGTACAGTACGAATATCGTGTGATAGTGTTCCTATTTTTGGTTAAAGACGCTTTAGATGGCCACTTTGACAATATACAGGGTTATTTTGGCAATAACCGATCAAATTTGGTTTAGAATAAGTAATATAAGCAAATGGTGAAGAAAAGAAAATTAAAACAGCGCACGAACACATTCGTAAGGGTCTAATGGTACACAAAAACGTTGTTGCCCATAAATTAAATTCAATTTGGGATAATTTCAAATTAAATTAGAAGCATTATTTACTCGTATTTTCAAAACTACAATAACGGTATGTCATTATTAATATATTTGAACTTAAACTTAAAATTTGGCTACTCTATGAAAAATATCCCTGTATATAAGACTAGCGCCCCACCCTGGGTTCGCCTAGGTGCGATCTGTACGCTTAGATCTTTTAATCAACGTAACAGATTTTGTTGGGGTTTTCATCAATAGACAAAATGATTCAAGAGGATGGTAAGTGTAAGTGTATAATTATATATATTATAATTCTTCTATTCGTGCGTATCTAACTGAACACCACCTAAACGGCTGGACCGATTTTGATGAAATTTTGTGTATATGATCGAGTTAATTCAACGGTTTTAGATTCACAATAGATGGTAGATGTCACTGTTGACGAGATCTAGAAATCACCCGTGCGAAGCCGGGGCGGATCTTTGGTGTTACATAACGCAGACTAGATAAATGCTTAAAATATATGCAAGCTGTGCGCAGAAACGGCAAAGTTGCCCTTACATTTTTTAATTTTTCATACAAATTTGAAAATGTTTGTCAGGGTTGTCAAAAATCCTAAATAACGTACTTCACTCAATTCATTAATTTAAATCTTGTCACAATAATTACTTAACCATAAATCTAAAATATATCAAAAATACTCTCCTTTAAAGTAGAAAATCAAATTGGTGAAATAATAAGCTTAAATCAATTATACTATAGATAAAAAAAACACAATCACAATAATTTCTTACAAGTATTCGTTTTATTAGTTATCATCATCGTTTAATTAAAAATATTGTAGTCAATCTAAGTATTGTTTTTCCACAATACCGAAACATTCATAATCATTAAAAAAGTTTCGGGTGCAAATTAATATCAACACACTAAGTTGAAATTATGAAAAACACTGAGTAGTGTAATATAGAAAATAATAATATTACATTAATGCCTTTTTTTTTTTGCGGTTGGAAAATCATCTAATGACGCCTTTCGCTGTGGGTGGAGCGGAAGGGAGTGTCAGACTTTTACTGACTAAAAACCATCCGTGTTCCTTCAGTGCCCTTACGTTCCGGAGCCGCGGTATCTCTTTCGAACAGCCCGCAGCCCCGGCAGGCGTCGGCCCTTGCGGGCCCCTTCACGCTGCTGACAGCTCTTTGAGGCGCGCGTGGAACAAAACGCGCCGTCGACACGGCCTGTCGTCGTTAGACGGACGGACGGCGAGCTACCCATTGCTCGCCGTCCACAGGCCCGCGCCTACGGTGGTCGGGGGCCACGACGTAGCCCCCGACGCCCGGGGCGTCTCCCGCGGCGGCCGGGAAGGAAAGCTGTTGCTCTTTCCTTCTCCCGCTCCGCCACCTCCTTCGCTAGCATCACTGCTTCGCAGAAGGTGGTGACGGCATTAATGCCTGACAACGTAGTAAAAATAATACGGATTTCTCTTTTCTTTTCCTTCACTTTCGATAAAGACAAATTGTCACTGACTGTCAAGTACAAAACCCTTCATTTAAATCATCGTAACTGGTTAAAAAATATAGTTTGAAAGTTACAACCCTTGGTTGTAGCAAAACATTGCAAAGGAACCGGCACATTGTGGCATCACTAATATGGTAACTTTGCCAAGTTAATTTTATAGATAAATGTGTACCAATTTTATAAATAAATGTAAACCAATATGTTAAAAATGATACATTATCTACATTTCCTAACAATTAATATAACGTTACTACAACGATATTTACACCTACATTCAGTATTAAAACAAAATCAACAAAAGTTTGGAAGCCATCAACAAAGAAGTTTCTTAATATATAATAAAATATGCCAAAATTAACTCTCATGTTGCCATATCGGAAACAATGCTGTCAAATAGTTATTGCGATTTCATCCAAAAAATGGCATATCTCAAAAAATGTTACGTTGTTCGTGTTAATCGTATTTTTTTTATTAGTACAGCCCCGATGGCTGTAAGTTAACTTCCATTGGTAAAGTTGCCAGACTTGACCGTACCCCATATCATCTAGTGGATGTTGTAAGAGGGGACAGAAGGAAACAAATCAGGAAATGGGCAGCAGCGTCTACCTAATAATTACTAAAAATAAAAAAGTTGCGGTTGCCAACCCGCTTGCCAAGCGTGGCAACTATGGCAAATATCCCGCACCTCCTCTATAAGACAATTTATGGAGGATACCTCATGTTCAGCAGTGGACTTTTGATAGGCTGTAATGGTAAAAGTAAAAAATGTATGTGTGTGTATAATTAATAAACTACACAAACCATAATTAATTATAAAGATTAGATTTTCTAATGTTTCTAAAAGTGATAGAGATTATTGAACAAGACAACATCGCTCATCGACAAAACATCGACAAAATCACATCCAACGTTTTCACATTCAAGGTGGTCATGGTGTGGTAGTATGGTCTTTCCAAAGACATAATAATTATAACATCCAGGGTTGACTGGTAGAGAATGCCACAAGGCAATAAGTCCGCCCTTTATATCCCTTATTATAAGGTAGATGTAAATAAGAATAAATAAATAAATAAAATATACATAACTTAATTTAAAAATATACAAAACCCGCAAAATAAAAAGAGCTAATGATCTTCAAACGGCCAAACAGATTTTTGTGATACATAGCCAAGAACACTCTCAATTAAGGCACCTTTCAAACAAGACGTAACTTAACCAAAATCGGTTCATCTGTTCTCGTTATCGTTTTTATATTAAAATGCTTTTATCCTAAAATTTCAGCCTTATAATACCGTATCTTGTGCCTGTTATCACGAGTGTTTAGAAAGGGGAATCAATGTAAAAGGAATATAGAAATTAATGATTTTTTCACCTCTGAGTGTGGCTCCGCAAGTATATTTGAAAACCAACCTATTTCACCCAAATTTGTATTAAATTTTTCAATTCATAGATAACAACACTATATTTATTCAACCATATATTATTATTAAGCGTGCTATAAAATAAGGGTGACATATGAGCACACAGACCACGTGATGGTAAGGGAAGGCTAAGGACTGAGGTTAAGTATGGAATGCACGGTTCCCTTTAAAAAAAACGGGTCTCCGGCTTTCCACACTCACCGTACAAAATATAGCAGTATGAAAACTTATCTTCACGCACAATCCCTGACGGGGTAGCCAGAGAGAACAGATCTCCAAGTGTCACGATCCTTAAATACCTCTTTCGCTTCTTTCAGATTCATTATCTTCTTCATACATGCACGTCTAGGTATCCGAGTACTCTTGACCCTCCCCTCTTCGAGCAGTTTGCTCACATGGTCTTCGAAAGTTAGTCTCGGTCTACCTCGACACCTTTTTATATTAACTTTCGCGCTATATATTTTTTTCACCATTCGGTCTTCACTCATTCGCTCAACGTGCCCAAACCATCGAAGCACGCCCTTATCAATTTTTGTGATAAGTTAATCTTTCAAATCTGCCATATTGCGAATCTCTTCGTTTCGCTTTCGGTCGGCCATGGTAACGCCGCACATTTTACGAAGAGATCGCATCTCCACTGCATTCAACTTGCTTTTATGCTTCTTCTGGCTTACCCAGGTTTCGCTGCCATATAACAAAGTCGGTACCAACACTGCGTTATGTATTGTAAGGCGTGCACTCTTCAATACGCCTTGCCTTTTGACTAACGCAGTCAGGGCACCATTGACTTTGTTCCCGGCAGCGACACGCCTGTCCACATCACATCTTCCATCCCGGCTAAAAGCACTCCCCAAGTATACAATTTCATTTACCTGTTCTAGACATTCCTGATTTACCCATATTTCACACTTCGTTCTCTCTTTGTCTCTTTCAAATACGAAGCTACTATTTTACGCTGGTATTCTGAGAGAGCGTTGTCTTTTCCCGGTCAAGCAGACCTTTATGGTTGTAGCACGAATGCGTGCTATAACCATAATGCAGCATGACTCTACCACGTGTAATTTGAATTATGCCTATAATATGACCAGCGCAGGTTAATTACATTCTTACTCTCGGGCTATTTACGGGCTCATAAAAAAGATGAAGTTGTTAATATTGAAAATCAAAATAATAGAAAAGTTATTATTGCATTTGTTACATAAATGGATGCCCCTTACAAAACCGCGAACTACGCGGCTACCTCATTTTCCCACACAACATTTCAACATTGCTTCCACGAGGCAGTTTAGCTGACTTGATGGGAAACTCGGTCGCCGTGGAATCACAATGACGCATGCGATGTCAACCGACAAAGCACCTTTACCAGAAACCTAATGCAGCGAGACAATTCTGCTAACCTGATGGGAAATGTAGCTGCGGTGGATTCACAGTGACGCCTGCAGCGTCACCCGCCAGTACTATACATACGAAACTCCACGATGCCACAGCACTCCGTTTTTAACATCGGGCGAGGTGTAGGTTTAATTAGATTTAATTAGAATTAGTTCTTTTAATTGATTTATCCTTTAAATTAAATTTAATAAAAGTAACTTTGGTTTTTTTGTCCTCCGGCGACGACATCCATAATTTATTCTATTAAAGTCAACTACTGAACATAGACTTCCTCCTTAAACTGTCTCTGAGGGACTGAACTGTCTGTAAGGGAGATATTTGTCATAGTTGCCACAATTGGCAGGCAACCGTAGGTTCTTCTTTCTAATTGTTATTAGCCTGATGCTGCTGCCCATCTCCTGGTTCGATTCCCTCAGTCGCCTCTTACGACACCCACTGGAGTATGTGGGATAGTGGATATTCTTACACTACCATTACATGATGCGATCATCGAAAATCGTAACTGGTGATTTAAATACTGCTAATTATATATACGAATAATTCTTCCTACAAAATATAAATCTGTGTTGAAAACAAAACAAAAGCTTGCTTTTTTTGCTTCCAAAGCAGTTGTAAATCCTAGGATTATATTTTTAGAGTTTTACTGCTCATCAGAAAATACTACAGATTAGAGAATCTGTAAGTTAACCTGTTATCTTTTAGGACGGCAGAGAAGTTTTTTTTACTGAGCGTAGTTAAACTAAATAATAATATTTAATACGCATTCACTTAATATAATTCTTATCAAATGTTTACTCATAAAATCATAATATAAAAAAAAAACAAATTCGAATCCGCTTGGAGTATAGCTTCACTTTTATTTTAAAACTTAATTTTTAGCTTAAGGAGCGTAAGAGTATTTTCTGTATCGCATTAACTTTTAATAGCTTTGCCAACGGTCGAATCATTCACGACAAAGTAGTTTTAGTAGTTTCACAATTTTTAAGTTTGTTTCGTAAATAAAAGTGCCACGCGCTCTAATTACTTTTACAAAGTTGGTTTCGCATATTTAAACTAATAAATATACAAATTACAAACAGCACTTCACTTCTAAAATTACAAACTACAACATAGAACATAAAATTACAACATACCAGATAGGTGCCACTGGAGAGTATATGCCTTGTTTTATTTCTGTGACAGTTTTTGTAGCAAGATAGATATTTTCTTTAAACTACTTTAGTTTGCCGACGCTATTGAATACTACTTAGATTATAACTATACAAATAAATAAACCGTACCGTGTAGTGTTAGTGTAACAATATCAATATCTCCATATAATCCCGTGATGTCGTAAGAGGCAACAGAGGGAAACAAATCAGATGGGCAGCAGCGTCTTCTTATTGCCTACCTAAAATAATAATAATAATAATGTTCTCCAGACCGAATTTCGGCCACGGCGGTCAGTCTCAACGGAGACTAGCCATCGGCGCAAGACAGGATTATAGTGCCCAAGTGTATGCGCAAGCACAGGTGCACTCTCTATTCCTTCACTCTCATAGCCCGATGGGACGGTAAACCGACACGACCGGAGAGAGATCAGGCGTAGGACCAACGGCTTTACGTGCTTTCCGAGGCACGGGGGTGAAACACCGCCATCTTCCACTCCAGGCAGCTACTGAAAATTTCTTGATGGAAAAAATCAATAACTGATTTTATGGCCCGACCCGGGATTCGAACCCGGAACCTCATGATCAGCAGTCGCACCACTACAACGACTAGACGAGCGAGGCAGAAAAAAGAGAAAAAGAGGCTTCCTAAAATTAAAAGCTGCGGTTGCCAACCCACTTGATAAGCGTGGCAACAATGGCAAATATCCCCCTATGAGACAATATAAGGAGGACTTTTTTTATAGGATAGGGTGACAAACGAGCACACAGTCCACCTGAATGTAAGTGGTTGCTGTGGCCCATAGACATCTACATTTATCCTCGTTTGTGAATCAAAATGCAGATGCGTTGTCACCCGTGAGGACTAAGATGGAATGCCTCTTTCCCAGTAAAAACGGTCTCCGGTTCTCTACACTCACCATACGAAACACATCAGTGTTAAGCTGCTATTTTACGCTGGTATTCTGTGAGAGCGTGGTCCTTCCCCGGTTGAGTCGCCCCATTCGTGCTACAAATATACTACTAATATAGCTGCAGCATGGCTCTACCACGTTATAAGACTATGGACTATGTTCAGCAGTGGACTTTAATAGGCTGTAATGGTAACGGTAACTGCCTCTTTGTTTCGGCTAATGCCCGAAAAGGTTGGACAGACTTTGTCGGGATTTTCAGATAGATGATGATATAATGAGTGATTTCTGCTACTTTTATTTTAAAATTAGAAATAAGGTTCCGCGCAAAAAAATAAAAATCCATGCATTTTAATCGTATTAGATTCTACGCGCACAAAGTCGCAGGGAACAGCTAGTCTTTTATCTTTTATATAAATAAATATCAATTGTCGCATATATGAAAGATCGACAATTGAGGGTGGCTGGACCGAATTTTATAAAATGTTTGCGTGTGTTTGAATTGTTGGATGGTTTAGATTCACTATTGATTCCGGTAGGTGATGTTGTTGTCAAGATCTAGAAATTATCCGTAAGAAGCAGGGGCAGATCTATAAAATAACCGCCTCAGTGAATAGCGTTTGGCGGAGCGTACAGCGTGGTGTGCTAACAAACACAGACCGTTGTATTGCGTTTGACATATATTTTAAAACGCTGCCACTCTATATTTTATTATATATCGTGTAGTCGCGGTATAAGAATATCCAGTAGATGTCGAAGAGGAAAGAGAGAGAATCTGATACAAGATATGGGCAGCAGCATCTTTCTGATATAACAATTCAAAATAATAAAACGACGCTTGCAAATTTGCCTGCCAATTGTGCTAACTATGGAAAATATTCCTCATATATAGCAATCTCGTGGAGAGTGGTGGGCTTATGTACGGGTTTAAATGATAATGATGATAATCATAAGATACAAGAGCGTATGCTTATTATTCTCGTGGAACACTCCACGCTGTCGAACGCTCGCTATTCAGTCCTTATTACCTTAGGTAATATATATATATGATGAACTCTATCTTCCAGAAGCGGCCCCACAGAAAGTGGACCTGGTCGAGCCCCGACGGTTCGACAATAAATGAGATTGACTTCATTATGACGACCAGACGACAACTGTTCAGTGATGTCTCAGTGATCGCAAGAGTGAAAACCAGCAGCGATCACCGAATGGTGAGAGGCCCACTGAACCTAAACGTTAAGTTAACGTCTAATAAAGTCAACGCTCCGTCCCCCTCATGCTCTAATCCAAAGTCTCGAAACCTTTCAGCTCGACCTACGAAACCGATTTCAGTGCCTGGAAGATTGCAATGAAGTGAACGATATGAATGACAAACTCGTGGAAACTGTCCATGTGGTCGGAGCTAAGTTTTGCAAGACCCGCCGCAGAAGAACACAAAAACTCTCCGATCACACTTTTAATCTCATGGCTGTTAGACGGGATATGAAGCTGCAGTCTTCAGTAGATTTGACAGCATACAGGACACTGAACACAGATCTCCAAATGCATGCGGCGGGACTTACGCAACTTTAATACTGCTCGTATTGAAGAAGCGATCGAGAGGAACCGGGGCTTCAAAGTCTTTGCCAGAGATCTGTCTGCCAGAAAGAGCCAACTGTCGAAGCTAAACACTGAGTGTGGCAGCGTCGTTTCCGGGACACCTGAGATTTTGAGTGATATTGAGAGATTCTTTAGGCAGCTGTACACATCATCGTTGGAGCCACACGCAAGTGTGCGTAACAATCCAAGAGCGAGTCTTATCCGATACTATTCCGATAATATCCCGGACGTCAGTCTGAGCGAAATCAGTATGGCTTTCCAGCACCTTAAAAACGGCAAGGCCCCAGGCTAAGATAGAATTACAGCGGAGCTACTGAAAGCGGGTGGAAAACCGGTACTTGAAGTCCTTCAGAACCTCTTTAATTTCTTCCTCCATGGTGGCATTACACCGGAGGCGTGGAGCAGTAGTGCGGTGGTCTTGTTCTTCAAGAAAGGTGAAAATGCTCTCTTGAAGAACTACAGACCGATTTCCCTTCTGAGCCGCGTCTACGTGCTGTTTTCGAGAGTCATTACGAATTGTCTCGCGGGCAGACTTGACGACTTCCAGCCTCCCTAACAAGCCGGCTTCTGAAAAGGCTTTAGCACCATTGACCACATACATACTCTTCGGCAAATTGTACAGAAGTCCGAGGAGTACAATTAGCCACTTTGTCTGGCGTATGTGGACTATGAGAAGGGCTTTGATTCTATCGAAATTTGTGCGGGGCTGCAGTCCTTTCAGCGGTGCCAAGTTGACTGTCGGTATATCGAAGTGCTGAAGTGCTTGTACAGTAGGGCTACGATGGCTATCCGAGTACAGAACCAGAGTACGAAACCTATATAATTGCAGAGAGGTGTGAGTATAATTGCAGGGTGACGTCACATCCCCGAAACCCTTCACCGCTGCATTGGAGGACGTTTCCAAGCTTCTGGACTGAAAAGGATACGGTATTAACATCAATGGCGAGTACATCACTCACCTTCGATTTGCTGACGATATAGTCCTTATGGCAGAATCGCTAGAGGACCTAAGCAGTATGCTCAATGACCTCAATAGTGTTTCCCAATGGATAGATCTTAACATGAACATAGACAAAACAAAGATCATGTTTAATGTCCATGTCACACCTATGTCGGTAGTTGTTGAGAGCACTAAGCTCGAAGTTGTTGACTAGTATGTTTACCTGGGTCAAATATTCGGACTAGGTAAGTCCAACTTCGACCGAGAGGTCAATCGACAGATTCATTTCGGTTGGGCAGCGTTTGGGAAATTACGGCACATCGTCTCGTAAGGTATATCTCAAAACTTGAAAACGAGACTGTACAACCAGTGCGTGTTGCCAGTGATGACCTATGGAACTGAGACGTGGTCCTTCACTGCTGGCCAAATGAGGAAGCTCAAGGTCGCTCAGCGAGCTATGGAGAGGGCTATGCTCGGAGATTCTCTGCGTGATAAACTTAGAAATTAGGATATCCGCAGTAGAACCAGAGTGACCGACATAGCCCAACGGATTAGCAAGCTGAAGTGGCAATGGGCCGGCCATATAGCTCAAGAACCAACAACCGATGGGGAAAAAAGGTTCTCGAGTGGCAGCCTCGTACCGGCGGACGAAATGTAGGGCTTCCCCTCACTAGAGTGCCGACCTGGTAAGATATGCAGGAAGTCGATGGATGCAGGTGGCTCAGGACCGTGCTTTGTGGAACTCTTTGGGGGAGGCCTATGTTCAGCAGTGGACTTGTGAACGGCTGTAATGATGATGATGATGATGAAGATAGCTTAGGTTGTCAAGGCGTAATAATTACATTTAAGTAGATTAACAGAGTTCAATAAAATGTAAAAAGTACTACAACAGCACTAGCCTTTAGTTGAATTTCAAATTAAGTTGCCAGTAGTTGGCAGAAGCCACTTACCATCAGGTGAACTGAAAATTCGTGTGTCACTTTTGTTTTGTAAAGAAAAACTTTTATGGATAAGGAGGTCATGAGATCTTCTTGGCATGGACGCTATAGATTCTCCTGCAAGAACTGATCGCAGTAACATAATGAAATATATGATTCACAACAAACATAAAGATTCATGACCAAGTACTTCTATCAAATAAATATATTAATTTACTTTACAAAACTGTATTTTATTATTTCAGTCGCTATTTGCTAAAAATATCTAGTACATACTAATGTTTAGCGCTACATTTTCAATCGAATTACATCCAAAGTTCTGAGAATTCCTTTTTATTGTAGACACTTAATATCATCGTTTCTTGTCTCATATTTTTAATTACATGATGTATTTAAGGTAAGATATCAGCCTATATACATCCTACTGCTGGTTGCCTCTTTCGTCAGAGATATTTGTTTAATTACGTAAAAATATTACGTCATCGTCTTTACAGTCTATCAAAAGACCACTGCTGAACATAGACCTGTCCTGTGTTTTTTTCATGGAGCTACGATGTACCATAGCTCCTACGCTTACAAAGTGGGCCGGAAACCACAGTTTTTTATAATTCTGAGTTGGTACATATATTACATAGAATGATATGGAGCAGTGCTTTGAACACGACGAATATACTGGAAACAGTCCTTTGTTACACCTCTGTTGAAGTCCGATAATAAACCGAATATATAAAATTATCGTCCGATATCCAAACTTAATACTATCCCCAAGTTTTTTAAGAAAATTGTGAACGATATTATATACCCAACCATTAGACCCATCTTGTTGACCCGGCAGCACGGCTTCATGACTAGAATATCTACAGATAGTATTTTATTGGAATATCTTGATATTGTTTACAGAGCAATGGATGCAGGGCTACAGGTGGATGCCGTGTAGACTGATTATTCCAAAGCTTTGATAAAATATCTCACGAAATCCTTATCAAAAACTAGACTAAATCAGAAATCAGAAATGTTTATTTGCTTTAAACATGGTAGTACAAAGATCTTAATATTTAAGTTAAGTGATATGTCCTCATGTTTGACTTATAACTGTCATGCAAATTTAAAAGTAATTACATTTTAATCTACTTAAAGTTAAAAATAAGTAAATAGACTAAATATAAAACCAATGGTAAACGTGAATCATAGACAGAACATTACATTAAATTTATAAATTGTATAATATTTTATGTCAAATTATGCAATTGATAAATTAAATAAACACAGAAAAGCTACAAACACAATTATAATTCAAAAATCTCTTGGTTATCTAAGTATTCCTGGACTGAATAAAAGCACCTAGTCAAAAGCCTGGAATGTAACTTTATTTTAAACAATGATAATGGCAGAGCCTTGAAACTTGGATGAAGCTTATTATAAATTTGGTAGCCGTACAATAACAGCTTCGTCTGTATAGTTGAAGTCTTATTCTAGGTTGCATGATCCTTTCTCGATGTCTGGTAAGTTTATTTTTGTATTTCCCTCTAGTGACAAAATAATGAAAGTGTTGTCGTACAAAATACACATTTGTTTTATATACAGACACGGTAGCGGTAGGATTCCAAGCTTTTTGGAAAGGGGTTTACAGCTTTCAAGAAAATGTACTCTGCAAATAGCCCTAATACATTTCTTTTGGGCTATGAAAGCCCGGTTTACATCCACTGAACCTCCCCACAATATAGTGCCGTAACTTAATAGTGATGACACATAGCCATGGTAGGCTGATAGGGCAGTTTCAATGGATGACTGTGTCGTCGTAGCGCATATACAAATTTATTTATTCTCGTGGATAGATTGTCTATATGTGCTTTCCAGTCACAGTGTTTATCTATAGTAAATCCAAGAAACTTAACTTCGTTAACAATTTCAATGGTATTACCGCAATAATCGACTAGCGCATCCATTGACCTTGCACTGTGAATAGTAAAGTGGATGACCTTTGTTTTTTGTATGTTTATTTTGAGATTGTTTGAATGTAGCCAATTGATTAGGTTGTGTAGAGTCTCATTAATAATGACATTGGATTTTTCTATTTCATCACATCTTATTACCACTGTGGTGTTTGCGAACATGAAACATTTATTTTGAGTTGCGTTTGGTAAGTCGTTAATAAATATCAAAAACAAACGGGGCCCCAAGATACTGCCCTGTGGAACTCACCATTGGTTAACGCGATATTTTGACCGGAAGGTACACTGTCTTGATTCAACGATTGTTGTTATACAGATAACTTTCTAACCAGTCATAAGCGTTACCTCTATCGGTCTTAATATTGGTAATCGGTGTGCATGGTGGTCTTCTGCGCTGGCTAGCATTTTACTTGCGTAATCGTACCAAGCAGTTAAGGGGTACTGTTCTTCGTTTTAACCAATATTTTTGGGTTTCCCTCCTATTCTATTTTGTTAAATTTTTATATAAACGACTTTGCAATCTTTTGCAATTCCAGCATTCGAACATACTCCTATTTACTGGTGATAAGAAAGGTTTTTTAAATTATTAAAAATGAACAAGAATGTCTAGAACAGGTAAATGAAATTGTATACTTCGGAGTGCTTTTAGCCGGGATGGAAGATGTGATTATGATGTGGACAGGCGTGTCGCTGCCGGGAACAAAGTCAATGGTGCCCTGACTGCGTTAGTCAAAAGGTAAGGCGTAGTGAAGAGTGCACGCCTTGTTATACATAACGCAGTGTTGGTACTGACTTTGTTATATGGCAGCGAAACCTGGGTATGCCAGAAGAAGCATAAAAGCAAGTTGAATGCAGTGGAGATGCGATCTCATCGTAAAATGTGCGGCGTTACCATGGCCGACCGAAAGCGAAACTAAGAGATTCGCAATATGGCAGGTTTGAAAGATGACCTTATCACAAAAATTGATAACGGCGTGCTTCGATGGTTTGGGCACGTTGAGCGAATGAGTGAAGACCGAATGGTGAAGAAAATATATAGCGCGAAAGTTAATATTAAGAGGTGTCGAGGTAGACCGAGACTAACTTTCGAAGATCATGCGAGCAAACTGCTACTGATACTCATATTGTTCAAATAATCTATTGTTTTTAAGTATTAAAGATGTAATATTAGAATTTGATTATAAAATAAATAACGTGGTGATATGTCGAGTAAGCGACTTGTGGGACCTGTGCGTGTATTTGGTTCAAAAATTATATGATGCTTGGATTTGTCGTACGAATTACTAAAGACTTTAAAAACCCTCAACTCTAATTAATTTGTATAACTCATTGGTCCACTCAATAGAAATCCTCACAAGAACGTATATCATGCAAAAAAACTCCGATTATATCTCTCCTGATGGCTACCAATTGGTCGGTTTATATTTTATAAAAGTAGCAATTTATAAATCGAAGGTCTAATTGACTTCAAGACCCATGTTGATATATTGAAATTGCATCGAAACTATCGTATTTGAATATTCAATGCAATATCAGATGCATCTTATTAGAATTTACATATTCATGGAGTAAATGTAAAATTGTTATTTAAATAGTTATTGAATCATAATACTATTTAATTATCATATATTTCTAGTTCATTACTCCCGTTAGATAAAGATTTATTTCAAGAATTATTGCGTGTTTAAAGTCAGGCGGGAGCAATAATGATATCAACACGAATGGTTGGACTTAACCGGCAAAGACTACTGATCGCACAGAATACCAGCATACAATAGCATCTTAGCTATACAAAAACCAGTAGTGGTTTTACTAATATAAGCCAGTGCTTAATGACTTCACCAAGGATCATATCGGATAACGACAATGTCATTTGGCGACATAGCTTTGCATTGGTGAGTTGTAACTTAAAAGCCAGCGGCTGAAGCCTACCATCGGAAGGTGATGCTACTCGTTTTGCACCACCGAGGGGAAACTTGTTGGGAATCAGAGTTCAAGTATTACCTACGGACGCAAAAAGCCTCATACCCCAAAAGTGTTTGGTATCGGGTGAAACAATTTCGTATAACAATTATTTTTGTGAAAGCACTGTGTCGCTGAGGCTATGAATTAGTTTGCTGCATTGTAAGATTGCAGGTTTGAACCTTACACGAAAGAAAATTTTAGGTGGTCTTCAAATAATTATTCCAGGTGAAGATATTTCTCCATATGCGTGGTAGAACCACGCTGCAGCTATATAATGTGTCGGCTCATTCGGGGTAGGACCACGCTCTCACCGAATACCATTGTAAAATAGCAGTTTAATGCTGCTTTTTTTCGTATGGTGGGTGTAGAAAACCCCCTTTACTGGAACGAGGCATTCCATCTTAATGTTAGTATGCAAGATGTTTTATCATCATCATCATTACAGCCCTTCACAAGTCCACTGCTCAACATAGGCCTTCCCCAAAGAATGCCACAAAACACGGTCCTGAGCCACCTGCATCCATCGACTTCCTGCATACCTTACCAGGTCGTCACTCCATCTAGTGGGGGGACGCCCTACACTTCGTCCGCCGGTACGAGGCCGCCACTCGAGACCCTTTCTTCCCCAACGGTTGTCGGTTCTTCGAGCTATATGGACGGCCCATTTCCACTTCAGCTTACTAATCCGTTGGGCTATGTCTGTCACTCTGTTTATCTGGTGGCGGACATCCTCATTTCTAAGTTTATAACGCAGAGAAACTCCGAGCATAGCCCTCTCCATAGCTCGCTGAGTGACCTTGAGCTTCATCATCCGGCCAGCAGTGAAGGACCACGTCTTAATTCCGTCTTAGTCCCAGGACAGAGGTATTTTCCGAACCAGTGGTAAATAAAAAATGACTTTCAATAAGAATTATGTAATAATCAATATTGAATAAAAAAATATTCTATTCTATTCTATTCCATAGGTCATCACTGGAAACACGCACTGGTTTTACAGTCTTGTTTTCAAGTTTTGAGGTATACCTGACGAGAAGATGTGCCGTAATTTCCCGAACGCTGCCCAACCGAGTTGCAACCGCCGATTGACCTCTCGGTCGAAGTTGGACTTACCTAGTTGGACTATTTGTCCCAGATAAACATACTTCTCAACAACTTCGAGCTTAGTGTCCCCAACATCTACCGGCATAGGTGTGACATGGACATTAAACATGATCTTTGTTTTGTCCATGTTCATCTTAAGACCTATCCGTTGCGAAACACTATTGAGGTCATTGAGCATAGTGCTTAGGTCCTCCAGCGATTCTGCCATAAGGAGTATATCGTCGGCAAATCGAAGGTGAGTGATGTACTCGGCATTGATGTTGATACCGTATCCTTTCCAGTCCAGAAGCTTAAAAACGTCTTCCAATGCAGCGGTAAAGAGTTTCGGGGATATGACGTCACCCTGTCTCACACCTCTCTGCAATTATATAGGTTTCGTACTCTGGTTCTGTACTCGGATAGCCATCGTAGCTCTACTGTACAAGCAATTCAGCACTTCGATATACGGACAGTCAACTTGGCGTCGCTGAAGGGACTGGAGCACCGCCCAAATTTCGACGGAATCAAAGGCTTTCTCATAGTCCACATATGCCAGACATAGTGGCAAATTGTACTCCTCGGACTTCTGTACAATTTGCCGAATGAAGTCTATGGTGCTAAAGCCTTTTCGCAAACCGGCTTGTTCGGGAAGCTGGAAGTAGTCAAGTCTGCGCGCGAGACGATTCGTAATGACTCTCGAAAACAGCACGTAGACGCGGCTCAGAAAGGAAATCGGTCTGTAGTTCTTCAAGAGAGCGTTGTCACCTTTCTTGAAGAATAAGACCACCGCACTTCTGCTCCACGCCTCCGGTATAGTGCCACCATGGAGGACGAAATTAAAGAGCTTATGAAGGACTTCAAGTACCGGTTTTCCACCCGCTTTCAGAAGCTCCGCTGTAATTCCATCCTCGCCTAGGGCCTTTCCTTTCTTAAGGTACTGGAGAGCCATTCTAATCTCGCTCAGACTGACGTCCGGGACATCATCGGAATAGTGTCCAATAAGACTAGCTCTTGGATCGTTACTCACACTTACATGTGGCTCCAACTATGATGTGTACAGCTGCCCATAGAACCTCTCAGTCTACTTCAAAATCTCAGGTGTCCCTGAAATGACGCTGCCACACTCGGTCTTCAGCTTCGACAGTTGGCTCTTTCTGGCAGACAGATCTCTAGCAAAGACTTTGGAACCCTGGTTCCACTCGATCGCTTCTTTAATACGAGCAGTATTTAAGTTGCCTAAGTCTCGCCGCATGCATTTGGAGATCTGTCTGTTCAGTTGCCTGTATGCTGTCAAATTTACTGAAGACTGCAGCTTCATATCCCGTCTACCAGCCATGAGATTAAAAGTGTGATCGGTGAGTTTTTAGTGTGCACATGCCAACAGATAAAATGGTAAATCTTACGGAATTTACTGATTGCCTCAGTTCGGTGAATGCTATTAATAATAGTAGTAATGTAGAATCTGTATACATCCTTGGTGACTTTAACGCCCATCCGAATAAGCGGTTTTATGACGAGTTGATGTGTTTTTGTGACGAACAAGAGTGGTCATGTATATATGTACAGCTGCTAGGTGTAAGTTCGGGCACACACACTTTTGTAAGTGAAATCCACGGGTCGAGAAGGTGGCTTGATCACTGTGTGGCGACGAAATCTGCTGTATCGTCTATTTTAAATGTTTATGTTAAATATGATGTCTACTGGTTTGACCATTATCCTTTAGTAATTGAATGCAACTTGGATATTGTCAAACCAAAGTTGAATTTTGTATGTAAAGTGACAAACGTGAAAAATTTTGATTGTTGAAAAAGTGTCACTTTTTCAACAATCAAAATTTTTCAAAAATCACAATTTTGTATATATTCCGATCTCTTCCGGCTTTCTAGATAGAAGAAGATCGGAATATATACAAAATTATGTAATCAAAAATAAAGAGCCATCGATTATCCCGAAGAATTTCTTTCTTGTAGTGATTTTGTTTGTAAGTGCATTGATCACAAATTACTTATCGATAAATTATATAGCGAAATTGTAAACGTTTTATCTGTGGCTGCCACTGAATCGAACATTATAAGATCGCGCATTGGCAAGCGGCCTGTGGTTGGGTGGAACAGATATGTACGCGATGCCCACAGGGAGGCCAGGTCGAAGTTTTTATTGTGCGTTTTGTGGGGAAAGCCAAAAAATGGTAGTGTCTATGAGGAAATGCACAGTCGTAGTTTGTTTAAGTCGCGCTTAAAGTGGTGTCAGAACCACAGTGAACAAATAAAAATGGACATCTTGGCTACTCAGCACGCGAAAAATGATTTTCGTAATTTTTGGAAATCGACCAATAATTTAAATAATAAACCTGGCCTACCAGTGAGCGTCAATGGTATTAATGATCATGGTCTTATAGCAGATATGTTAAAAGAGCATTTTACAGTGACATCATCGTTGGGGCCATCGCAGGCCATAGTAGATTGGGGTACGCGTGGCCAGGAGATTGGAATCCGATTTACAGCGAAGGATGTCAATAAGGCTATAGCTTCTATGTCGCGTGGCAAGTCTACTGGCCATGACAGACTTAGTATTGAACACCTAAAGCTTGCGGGTCCTCACTTACCTAGAGTACTTGCCATGTTTTATAACTTATGTATAGCGCATTCGTACCTGCCCGCGGCTCTGATGAAAACTGTGGTGGTGCCAATTGTGAAGAACAAAACTGGGGACATATTTGATAAGTCCAACTACAGGCCTATCTCACTTGCCACGATTGTTGCGAAAGTGCTTGACAGTTTGCTTAACGCCCAGCTTGATAAACACTTATGCCTACACAGTTTGGCTTCAGGCCAGGTTTGTCAACAGAGTCGGCCATATTATGTTTGAAGCAAACTGTGAAGTACTATTCGGTTAGACGAACGCCTATTTATGCCTGTTTTCTGGACCTTAGCAAGGCGTTTGATCTGGTGAATTATGATATCCTATGGCAGAAATTGAAAGATACCGGACTGCCAGAAGAAGGTTACTAGGATCTTCAAATTTTGGTATCGAAACCAGGTCAATGTAGTGCGATGGTCCGAAACCTATTCGCAGCCATATAGGCTGGAGTGTGGGGTACGACAGGGGGGCTTAACTTCCCCTGAGCTCTTCAACCTTTATGTGAATGCACTGATACAGTTGCTTAGCACCACTCATGTTGGTTGTCATATTGACGAAGTATGCCTCAACAACATCAGTTACGCAGACGACATGGTGTTACTGAATGCTTCTGTTTGTGGCTTGGCAAAATTGTTGAGCATATGTGAAAGCTACGCCCGCAGTCACGGATTGATTTATAACGTTAATAAAAGCGAATGCATGGTCTTTCAGGCTAAAGGGAAAGCCTTGCTCTCATATATACCACCCATTAAGTTAAACGGTACCCCGTTAAGGAGGGTGTCTCAGTTTAAGTACCTGGGTCATATGGTGTCCTTTGACCTGAAAGATGATGCTGATATAGAGAGAGAGTGCAGGGCATTGTCTGTTAGAGCGAACATGTCCGCTCGCAGGTTTGCTCGTTGTTCGGTCCCTGTAAAAGTAACGCTATTCAGAGCTTACTGCACGTCCTTTTACACGAGCAGTCTGTGGGTGGACTACACGCAGAAACAATACAATGCCCTGCGTGTTCAATACAATAATGCATTCAGGATGCTATTGGGTCTGCCTCGTTACTGTAGTGCATCGGGTATGTTCGCGGATGCGCGTGTGGATTGTTTCTACACCACCATACGTAAACGATGCACATCCCTGGTGCGCAGGGTGCAGGACAGTTCGAATGGCATACTGAGAGCATTTTCTGACAGGTTTGATTGTCAGTACCTGAACCATTGTCATATGGTGCAGGTGCTGACTAATCGGGCCTGTCTTAGATATAGTTTTAGAATTAGGTAAATAGTTTCAAGTTTACTAACATTAGCTTTAAGATTTGTATTATTACTAACATCTATGATCCTTGTGGTCGAAATAAACGATTTTTATTTTATTTTTTTATTTTATTTTGTGTTCTTCTGCGGCGGGTCTTGCAAAACTTAGCTCCGACCGCAAGAACAGTTTTCACGAGCTTGTCATTCATATCGTCCACTGTATAGCAATCTTCCAAGCACTGAAAACGGTTTTGTAGCTCGAGCTGAAAGGTTTCGGGACTTTAGATTAGAGCACGAGGGGGACTAAGAGTTGACTTCATTAGACGTGACCTCTACAAGATGTTTTATAAAAAAAATAATATATGTTTTTTTCGTATTTTATGCGCTGCCATACGATCATATGGCAGCGCATTAATGAGACTAGATAGCGCTTAAATTTTGTCAACTTTTCAATAAATTTCAGTCTATTACTTGCACTTGCGTTAAGTTTATAGGCATAAGCAAAAAATATATACACTACGCGAAAAGAAACGACACTTAAGCATGTGTGCACGTAAAATCACTTACGGCTATGTGTGTCTGAATGCGTGCGGGCGACTTGAGAGGCGCGCGGGGCGTGGAACAGGCCGTCGCCGACTGCCCTGGGTGAGGGCTGCGCTTTATACAAAAATAATGCCTATTCTTTTGTATATAATTATTCTACCTTTATTTAGTTACAATATTTATTTATATGTATGGCAAATGTATGTTATATATAATTGTTTTAAAGTATATATTTGTAATTTTATATACTTATATTTATAAAAATATATATTTATATTTTTTTATTAAGGACAACAAACAGTTGTATAATAAAAATTACAATTTAAATCAAAATGAAAAGATGTATATGTATATAGATATATATGTATTTATTTTATATGTATGTATTTATTTTATCTATGTACTTATATACCATTCTGTATTTTTTTGTAGGATAAGGGTGACAAACGAGCACACAGTCCACCTGATGGTAAGTGGTTGCTGCGGCCCATAGACATCTACATCTATCCTCGTTTGCGAATCAAAATGCAGATGCGTTGTCACCCGTGAGGACTAAGATGGAATGCTCCAGTTCCAGTAAAAAGGGCCTCCGGCCACCTGCACTCACCAAGCGAAATGCAGAGGTAAACCTCTACATCACGCTGGTATTCTGTGAGGTCGTGGTACCACCCCGGTTCGAGCCGGCCCATCCGTGCGACAGCAAAAGCTGCCGCGTGTCTCTACCACTGTTTTGTATTACTATTTTATGGCTTTAATAAAAAATAATGTTACTTTTGTCGCCAAACCACACAGGTTTATATTGTTTTCTTGCAATCCTGTCCATTCAAAGGTTGTCTGGAAGAGATCGCTCTTAGCTATAAGACCACCCATTGTACCACACTTATTTTTCTCATTTTTTGATAATATTTATGTTATTTTTTGGCGTACAATTAAGTGTTATCTATCTATCTATCTATGCTTTCCTATGGATTATCTAAAAAAAATATACATACGGCTATGAATTTTTTCAATTGTTAGAAATAATAATAAAAATTATAAAAGTCATCGAAAAAGCCAAAAATATATAAGAGTAAGTAAATTTTAAGTTACTGAAATACTAATCGTTGGTTAATTATTATTTAACTTACTTACTTACTTATCTTCACGCACAATCCCTGACGGTGTAGCCAGAGAGAACAGATCGCCAAGTGTCACGATCCTTATATACCTCTTTCGCTTCTTTTTTTTTCTAATTATTATTTAAGATTACCATTAACTGTCGTGCATATTTTGTTTTGTTGGAAATTTTAATTTTCCCCATCTGTAAAGATATTTAATAAAAGTTGATTTAAAATTGATCGTATCTTTCACTATCTAAATACATAAGTTTACATTATATAACATATGTATGTACTATGTATCTTCTTTGGCACAAGTCTATAATATTCCATTTCGGTTCGGTATCAACCCTAGCGTTACACGCTCCGGCCTAATGTCACTGGCGCTTCAACTCTCACGTACAGAGTACCTATCACCGCTGTGGCATAAGGCAATTAATTTACAGTAGGTAGCGCGGGTATTGTACCGACTAATTTATTTGAAAGTTGTATATTATTCAATTTTATCAATAATGTATGTATGTCCTAATTAAATTATATAACCCTTCCAAATGTAAAAGGATTTCCACAAATATTTCTTCTGCGGCAGCAAAGCGCCGGGTACCAGCTAGTTTATTTTTATTATTATAAATCAGCCGTTATCAAGATAATGCTGTTGTTATCCACCTACTACGATATCCACTGGATGATAATATGGGTTGGTGGATATTCATACACAGCCACTACACGGTTATCATAAAATCTCATAGGAATAACACTGACACGTAAATGCGGTCGTTTATTAACTACCCTGATCGTTATAATATTAGAGTGCATCCATTTTTCATATATAAATTAATTTATTTGTAACTAAGTAACGGGAAAAGGCCATATCATATTTATACTTTTCAGTTTTAAAAATATCAGTACTACTGATGAAACTCCACGTCGAAGCACTTCCGTTTCCATTAAGTGGAGAGTTTCCATCTGAAATGAAAATAAAGTACTCGTTTAAGTACCATCTGGTTTTTAAAACTTGAAACCTAGATTAAAATAATTCTCATTTTCTTTTTATTAGTTACATAAATCTCCAGTGGATTGTAATATCACTCTTTAACGAATTGAGAAGAATCGCTCTTAACTATGTTGCATAAAATAAAATATGCATAACGTGACATAGAATAATTTTTGTATAAAAATGTGTCTCATTTTCGGCTTTAATATAAAAACACCATGTTTTGGTGATGTAGGAATAATTCACTATCACATATCATCCCATGGGTGTTGAAAAAGGCGAGCCAAGCTTGGCAACTATGGCACAATTCCTCCTATACGGCAATCTATCGGGAGGCTTATGTTCAGCAGTGGACTTTTATATCTTGTAATGGATGTATAAATATACCATTTTAATGAAATAACTATATGATAGAACAAGAAAGACATTTTGATAAACAAACATTTTCCAAATTTAAAGTAAGTATTAAAATCCTTTTATTCTGTTGGTCTATGATAGTGGCGTAAATCCATCACCCCGTTTTTTCTGTATCTGTCATAAGAAATCACAATGTGAAGACAACAAGAGTTAGCCGTGTAGTGACGGAATAAGAGAACTCACTGCTCCATTATCATACCCTAGGCGTAAGAGGCGACAGAGAGAAACTGAAACAGGAGATAGGCAGCATCATCTTCTTGATAACAACTCAATAATACTTAAAAAAATGTGTTTGCCAATGAGGCAATCTATAGGGAGGTTTAGCAGTGGGCTTTAAATGCTGATAAATTATCATTATGAATGCCGTGGTAAGCTACCGTGAAAACGTAGTAGCTAAGTGTTCTCCGTAATTTCACAGTACAGGAGCAACCCGTGTTTGATTCCCTCCGGAACCATTGAAATTATTTATTATGCATATAAATTGCCTTCTTCATTTAATGTCTTCTTATTTTATAGCCACCATAATAACGTTCATAATAACGTAAGTTATATTCAGTAATGTAATAAATGTTATTTCTATTATTTACATAAGCATTTCAAGCGTTGAATATCATTTGTTACGTAGAATAATCCCTAGCCGATGCAGTAGCACCATTAGCCGTATGTACAGTGTCCCAGGTACATAAACGTTTGAACTGGTTAAACAAAAGCCCGATCGAATGGGATTATCCCGTAAAAGCGCTTGTGACTAATGATCGACTTAAATATTAATATAAATGGAATGTCTGTGTGTTATAATTGTAAATTAGTCCCTAGTTTACTGGCACGTAAGTGTGCTGAAGATATATTTATAATAACTGATATAAATACATATTTGCTCTATATTAATTTAACGATAAAAATTTAAATTAATAATCGGTTGGTCCTTTTGAGCCTGTTTGAATAGGCTGTAATAATAACTGTATATACATATCTCAATAAATATTATTAACGGTAACAGATTCCGGTTGCATCCAGTGTCATATTCAATATCCAGTGTTATTGTTGCCGGCAACCCTTTTAACTGGAAACGAGGCATTCCATTTTAGTCTTTAGGGGTGGCAATATATCCGCATTATGATTCATAATCGTGTATAGATGTAGATGTTTATGGGACACAGCATCCACTTACCATCAGGCGGACTCGTTTGATTCCTACTCATACACTCCTAATCTATAAAAAAAATATAATTGTTTGTTATATTTTAATCATCACGATATGTACCAATTTATTGATGTTAATTTAATTGACTGCAAGACCCATGTGGAAACATTGAAATTGCGTCGAACTTATCGTATTTGAATATTCAGTGCATTATCAGATGGTGCTCTGTTATTAGAATTAACATATTCATGGAGCAAATGTTATATTGTTATTTAAATGGTTATTGAAGCATATTTCTATATAATTCTCATTTATTGGTAGGCGGCAGCAATAATGACATCAACACGAATGGTTGGGTTTAACCAGCAAAAAACGCTTGTCCCACAGAATAGCATACAAAGCATCGTTGACATACAAAAACCGGCAGTGTTTTTTTTACCAATATACACCAGTGCTTGACTACTACAAATTATGGCTTCACCAAGTATCATGCCGTCACATGAAGCTGTCAATTAACGACATGATTTAACATGTTTACCACTAGAAAGTGGATCCTATATCTACCATTACAGGGAATCAGAGTTCGATTATTTCCTTCAGACGCGAGCAGCATCATCCCACAAGTGTTTCGTATCGTGTAAAACAATTTTGTATACCAACTATTTTTGTAAAAAAAAAAGAAATGTTTAAATAATCACAAATCGTTATCCCTGGTCGAGATATATTTCCAAGTGCAATTTATGTATGTAAACTGATATACGATGCTCACAGCACACAAAAAATACTCCTGTATTTACTAATACAGAATTTATGTAAAGGAAAAAAATATTTGTTAACACAGGTTTAACTCACAGTACGGGAGCAACATTGATTCAATTCACCGCCATCATTAAAATTGTTGGTTGCAATATTAAGTGCTTATTTACCATATGCTCGGTGATAAAGTGAATCATCAAGAGGAAAATTGAGTGACTGAGAATTAACGAGAAAAAAACGCAGAATTTAAAATTTCAGTGTTTAAAGCCTTCTGCCAAACAATGTGCACGTGTAATCTGTGGGTTAACTATAGTTAATCCACAGATTACACGTGTGTGCAGCGGGTTAACAATGCTCTCAGAGTTCAAAAATGGTTGGCTTGGATTGGTAATATCAGTACCAGATGCTTTATATCTCGGTGATTTAAACGCTGTTCACGTATTTTCACAATAAATGCACTGACTATTTTTCTCCTTGTTGCCATTTATATCAAAATTTATGGGTGCCTAGTGAGATGCCTTATCGTAATTTTTATTAGTCCGTAATTGTCAACTGCTGAAAAATGTACTCTCCTGTTCATTGTGGAGAAGATTTTTCAATCACTACGCTTGGCAGGCAAATTTTACAATGGGATCATCAGTTCTCTTCTCTTTATTTCATGCCGCCACATTCGCAAGTATAAGTATTTCACAAGGATATTCCGACAATAAAATAATAGGCCTTTATATGGCATGTTATTTTACAAATGTCTTATACTACGATGTACTACCATTTATTTAAAGCCATAAGAACTTTTTGACCATACCCATCGTCTTGTTAACACCCATGACACGATGTATTATAATGAATTCTCTCTACGCCATCTCCACCTGGTAAACTTTAATACACCTGTCAGTTTAAAATAGAGTTGATTTTTAAGGATAAAATAATAAATTAAACAATTAATTCGTTGTTATTTATCATTTTTTATTATCATTTTAAGAAATGCAGGAGCAGTTTCTCAATTATCCGCCAATTTTCTATGTCATTCGCAGTCTACAGTCCGTCTCGCAAACTAACAAGTTGAGGTTCTAGCAATTGATTAACATGGATGGATTACTGATACGAAATATAAACAGTGATAAATGTGTGTAGATGAGAATGTTTAATGAATTAAAATCTTAATTCATGATATTAAGAATAAAGGCCACTTGCCACTTTGTTTTTGAACTTGTATTATGGGTTGGTAGGGCCTTCAACTCCATGGCCTGGAGCTGCATTAGGGAGGCACTCCGGTATCACCGGGTGCCGATCTATCTCCGTCGTATAGTCGGGGACTATCTGACGGACAGGGCCGTCATCTACCCCGGTCGCAACGGTGAGTGGAACCGGCGAGAGGTGTCGTGCGGTGTCCCACAGGGTTAGGTTCTGGGGCCGCCCCTGTGGAACATCGGTTACGACTGGGTGCTCCGCGCCGACCTCCCTACCGGCGTCAGGCACAAGGCACAAGGATGGTCGTACGAGGCGGCGGCGGAAACTATGACACGAGGGGTTGCGATAGTCTTTAAGAGGATCCGGCAACTGGGTCTCGAGGTGGCTCTGCACAAGTCCGAGGCCATGAACTTTCATGGTCCTCGGAACAGGCCACCACCGGGATCCTCAGTGGTGGTAGGAGGGGTATCCATCGGCGTCGAGTCGACGTTGAAGTACCTAGGACTCGTCCTCGACGGCCGATGGAACTTCGTTGAGCACTTCCGACGTTTGGCTCCCAAACTGGAACGGACCGGGGCTGCCTTCAGGCGGCTCCTGCCGAACCTGGGGGGGCCAAACGCCTCCTACCGGAGGCTCTACGCGGGGATCGTGCGGTCCATGGCCCTTTACGGGGCCCCGGTCTGGGCGCGTGGTTTGGCGCGGCTTGCCGTCCACCACCTGAACGCGCCCCAAAGGGTGGTCGCCGTGAAAATGGTTCGCGGCTACCGCACGATCTCCCGCGAGGCGGCGAGCCTCCTTGCCGGATTGCCGCCGTGAGATCTGGAGGCGATAGTCCTCGCGCGCCTGCACGAATGGCGCACGGTGGAGCACACCGTGGAGGTGTGCCCTGCTTGGGCGGAGCACCGCCGTGTCCTCAAAGCGGCGATAGGCGGCGGCGACCTCTCGCGTCCGGCCCTGGTCGAAGCCATGGTCCGGAGCGAGACGGAATGGGATGCCGTCACCACCTTCTGCGAAGCAGTGATGCTAGCGAAGGAGGTGGCGGAGCGGGAGAAGGAGAGAGCAGCAGCTTTCCTTCCCGGCCGCCGCGGGAGACGCCCCGGGCGTCGGGGGCTACGTCGTGGCCCCCGGCCACCGTAGGCGCGGGCCTGTGGACGGCGAGCAATGGGTAGCTCGCCGTCCGTCCGTCTAACGACGACAGGCCGTGTCGACGGCGCGTTTTGTTCCACGCGCGCCTCAAAGAGCTGTCAGCAGTGTGAAGGGGCCCGCAAGGGCCGACGCCTGCCGGGGCTGCGGGCTGTTCGAAAGAGATACCGCGGCTCCGGAACGTAAGGGCACTGAAGGAACACGGATGGTTTTTAGTCAGTACAAGTCTGACACTCCCTTCCGCTCCACCCAGAGCGAAAGGCGTCATTAGATGATTTTCCATCCGCAAAATAAAAGAAAAAGGGTAAGCAGTATAATGATTGGCACTTTAAGCGGATTTCTACTTGTAAATGGTTAATTCTCGTAAATAAACAAATTTGTTATATTTTTTATTGTTTTGTTGGATTTTAGTTTAGATAGCCATAAATAAAATAACGCATTACGTTTAAAAAGAAATGTTTTATTAAGTTAAAAATCTAATTAAACTTTTGCCAGGTAATATTACAATCATTGGCACTTTAGCATAGTGAATGGCACTGTAAATTAAGTATAATCTTTGGCACCATTGGAAATCTTAAAAAGTTATTATTAGTCGTCATTCTTAAAATATTTGGTAATTCGGCGTAATGACACGGAACGGTGATCATTTAAAATGGCTTGCTGTGATTTCGAGGGCATCGGACACTTTGTTTAATCCACTTTGTCTGAACTAAATGGTGTGACCATTTAGTTCAGACAAACCACATGTCTCAAAACCATTTCATAATGTAGATTTATTTCAATGCGGTAAAAGTCTTGCTATATATGCCCGCATCTGTTTTAGTAACCTTTTTGTCAAATTGTTTGTCCGTCATTGGAAGTCAGGTGTACGCCACATATCTTTGGTGGACCAAAATGCAGTGATATCAGCTGGTTGCAATAGTCGCGCTGTATTCAGGTTAAGGGCTATAATTATTATGACGAGACTTGGGCAAAGTTGCGCCGTATTTAAGATAGTAAATAACCCTCTAGGCATTAACTTTTGAACGTCTGGTCACATTTTCTGTAGGGGGGGAAATAATAGGTTTTACCGTCTTCTCCAAAGAATAGTGATGCAAGACTTGGATTAGGCATGATCCACCTCATAGACGTTTTATTCTTCCTCTATAAAACGGTTTAGTATGTATGGGGTATTTATTCAAAAACCTCATTGTTTTTTGACATTTTTATGACATCGAAAACTGTGCCAGGACCAGGTCGGCTTTTCAGCTTCTTAGTTTTTTTGACTTTACTTATTTAGTGGGAACTGCAAATTCGCGCATGTTAGTGCGGCAGTTATTTTTCTAAAGCGCCCGCTCTTCATAGCGGTATTCTTCTTCAATTCAAAATATGAAAAAGGTCAGTCATAATCATTGGCACTCCTCAAAGGATATAGTCATTGGAAGTGTCAAGAATAGATTTCGGACATAATTTAAAATTAAAAATTTTGTACAGCCGACTTCAATATAAGTTAAATAACTCAAAAACTATTGGTCTGACCTTGATCAAATGATTCATATGGGACCACACAAGAACTATCAGCTTTCATATAAAAAAAGAATCATCGAAATCGGTTCAGCCAGTACAAAGTTATGAGGTAACACACATAAAAACATACAGTCGAATTGAGTACCGTCTCCTTTTTGGAAGTCGGCAGAAAAGAAAGAAAGTATAGTGATTATTACAATGATTTTGTAGTCAAACAAAGTAAAGTATAGTCATTGGCACAATTAAAAAAACCGTTGCTTCTATTTTACAACGATAAAATAACTTTTAATATGCTTTAATGACATAAATTGATAAAAATAGACAGAAACTTGCGTATAAACTTACCTAAAAATCACATTTTTGTCTCAAAATCTAGCCACAAAACCTTAACTTTTTGTTAAATTTTAACGAATTTGTCCGCACACATTTTTAAAACAGCCCTTATAGGAAAATAGTTGACGCTTTAAATATAAATGTGTATTGTTAGTATAATTAATTATATATCTTAGCAATATCTGTGTAGCTGTGATATAGAAAAAGGAAAACATTCTTAATATTCAGATTAAAATAGCAAAGTGCCAATCATTGAAGGAGTGCCAACATTAGTACTGTTTACCTACTACGTTTTTATTATTATATTATTTAAAAGATATTTCGCAGGTACTGCCCGAAGGCCGCGTTACATATTATGTGAGGGTACCTATTTACTACGCTACAGATATATAACTTTTATCCATATATAACTTATATTTAGCATGTAACGCAGATGGTCATTTAGTTATAGTTGGTAAACCACAGTCTTGACGTAGCAAAAACCTCACTCTAGCCTTGAGGATATACATACAGGTTGTCATCAAAATGAATGACACATACTGACAAACTATTTCAAATCGTTTAGTTTGAACATGTGGAGTGACGAACACAAAGGGGTGGATACCCTTTACTCTACATTCCTTTTCACCCGACAAATTATAAGAAAACATGTATTCTCACACATTTGGAAAACACGTATGATAAAAAATTACCTCAATTGACCCTTTTAATATTACTAAAATGGATTCAAAACTAAGTAACTGAATAGTAATCGGACATAATAGAAGTAACACATACAATATTAAGCTTAAAATCAAACAGCGCCCCTGTATGTGATAACATTACGGCGAAACTGTTGAAAATGTGTACTCATGAACTAGCTCCACTCATCACACACATCTGTAATCTTAGCTTTGAATCGCGTAGTTTTCCACAGGTTTATAAATTGGCAACTATCATTCCCATTTATAAAGCAGGAGATAAACTTAATCCGTCCAACTATAGACCCATATTTCTGTTATCAATAGTATCTAAAGTAATAGAGAAAATTGTTAATAAACAAATCATTAAATATTTAGAAAATTACTACCTATTAGCACCAAACCAGTATGGTTTCAGAACGGGTCGGTCAACGAATGATGCTGTGCTAGATTTAACCACACAAATATCGAGATATCTTGATACAGGAGAAAAATGAATTGGGGTGTTTTTAGATCTGCAAAAAGCTTTTGATACCGTCTCAATTCCAATCTTAATATCACGACTGCAGAATATGGGCATCAGGGACGTACCCCTTCTATGGATTTCCGACTACTTAAAAAATAGAAAACAACGAGTACGCATTTGCAATCAATTTAGGGACACTGAGAACTGCTCCTATGGCATACCACAAGGAAGCACATTAGCAGCAACTCTATTTTTAATTTATGTTAATGAACTGTGTAAACTAGATATTCCAGGAGCCACCATAATAATGTTTGTTGATGATACTGTGCTGTTGTTTCACGGGAAAGACTGGGAAATTGTGCAAAAAGTAACTGAAACTGGTTTAACTATAGTAAATAAATGCTTGGAAAACAGTTAACTAACACTGAACATCTCCTAAACAAAATACATTTGCTTCAATAAAACCAAAGCATCGAATCACAAAATAAATTTGAGCTTAGTCATATATTCTAATTCATGTAACAAAACTCAGGTTCAATCAAGATCCAACTGTACTCCCATAGAAAGGGTAACGAACATAAAATACTTGGGTGTCACAATAGATAAAATCCTGTCATGGTATATACACATTTCGAATACGGCCAAAAGAATAAGAAAACTGTTATTTATTTTCAGAAACTTAAGAAAAATAGCTAATCTACAACTTTTAGTCCAGACTTATAATGCTCTATGCCACTGTTTAATAAATTACTGCATATGTTCTTGAGGTGGTGCGTGCAAAACACACTTAATGGAAATGGAACGAGCGCAAAGAGCTATCCTAAAGGTGATGCTTTTCTTACCTTACCGCTACCCGACCAGCTTGCTATTTAAAAAAACAGGTGTTTTGTCTGTTCGGAAAACTTTCGTGTATCAATGCATCAGACGGTATCATCGTTTATCTGTACCACACACAAATGTCAAGAACAAAAGAACTGCAAAGTACCCTGCTCCTAACAGCAAAAGCTCGATAGCAAGAAAGCATTACGAATATCTTGCGCCTCGGCTATATAATAGATTCAACAAAACAAAAGTTATACAGAGGCTAAGCAACTTTAAATTAAAAATCGTTTTGCTAGATTGGCTAAAAGAATTTGACTACTACGCTTGTGAAAGACTTCTTAGTGTTAACGTATAAGCTAAAGGTAACGTACGCACACACACACACACACACACACACACACACACACTCACTCTCTCTCTAACACAAACACACGCGCGCGCACGTGCACACACACACACACACACACACACACTCGGTAGAAGAGGAATAACTTAGTTTTACTTAAAAAAAATGTTTTATAAAAGTCTGCGTTAAAATTTAATATTGTAAAATTGTATGGGAAGGTACTGATATCCTAAGATATCCTAGTTTAGGAATCAGTGCAACAATTTGTTTGTAACCTATATAAGTTTTAATAAAGATTATTATTATTATTAGTAGTAATCAAAAATATGTTAGTGTCGTGGAACACACGGTTGGAACGAAGTTCCTTGCGTAGTATATTATTATTGATAAACGTAGGTATTACATTATTGATAAAAAATACAAATAAATGAATTACTAGCTTCTATTAAAATGAAGCCTCATTTGAAATAAAATAATATTTCTTTCATGGCAAGATAAGAAAAAGTGCGAGAGAGATGGATATTATTCCATCTCACTTTCTTATTTCGCCGCCAAGGCTGTCTACACTATGACACAAGGGGTAGTGACGAAAAAATCTTACACTTTTTGTCGTCTCTCATCCGCCAAACCCGTAACGTCCAATAAGAACCTTCGTTCCAAAAACATACGTGAGTGTCGTGGAACACTCGTTTGGAACGAAACTCCTTTCGTAGTATATTATTATTGATAAACGTATTGATTAACAAACAGAAAAAAATGAATTACTAGCGTCGTAAATTACTTGGGTTTACCAATGACCATCACAGTTTTCTATTATTTTGAGATGTTATCAGGCAGATGCTGCTGCCTATCTACTGTTTGAGATTTCCTCTGTCGACTGTTATAATATCCGATATACACGATTTAATATTAGAAAATGTTTTTCAAGCAAAAGACATTAGGTTAATATTCAATTGTTACATAGTCCCCATTTCGCAAGCATGAATAGAGTCCACAGTACTTGAATCACTAAGTAAACGAAACACGAGCACGATCAAACAGGATTATCCTGTTAAAGTTCTAGTGACAAATTTGTAAATTTAATATTACTGAAAACGGACTTCAAGATCCAATGACCTGATTAGGGCGTGAAAAGTGGCTCAATAATAAAACGAGCGAAGTATATCTCGATTGTTTTATTTTAGCAAAATAATTCTCTTTGCATAATTCAAAATATTTAATCAATTTCTTTTCTTAGAATAAGGGTAAAAAATTAGCCTACCTAATGGTAAGTTCATGCAGATGTCCATAGATTCCTAGATCTGTCCCAATACCACACTGTTGGCGACGCGCTTAAGAAATCATTTTTAAATTTTCAATTCATCAAAATAACTAAATTCATACTTATAATTATTCGCTATTATAAGTATAAAAGACATTCCAAATGATAAAGCAATCTATGTTAAAATTCAGTAGATTCAATATAATGATAAGAACATTTGACTGTCGAGCAAAAGTTTGGGGTTCGATTCCCCGGTCGCGGGTTAATTCCACAAAAGTTTGTTTATAGATAAACTTAGAGTTATGTGTTACATAGTAATCAGCTATGTAATACGAATAAAGGTCTAATATTAAATTAGATACTTATTTTAGATAAAATATATTTTGTGCTTGTGATAAGAGGTTGATAAGAATAGCATATGTAAACAAATAATGTTTTATAATAAAAAGGGATAGCTGTAATTTAGACAAAGAAAGCACTAGCCTCCTTTTTTTGCGCCCAGATGCAGTGGAAAGGGCTACCCTCCGGAAAGCGAGAAAGGGAGGTGGTGAATGCTCTAAGCATACCACGACAGCCGGCTGTCGTGATTATGTGGGACTCACTGCGACTGACCTAACCTAAGTGCCTACCCACTAAACACCTGTGAGACTGCCATTGACTTTTGTGGCCTTTAGTATAAGGTACACAACACAGTAAAATTACTTCATAATAAGTTAACTTAGGTATCAAATAAAATAGCTAACTCTTTTGATTTTGCCGTACCTACGTGACGTAAGAATATGACGACGCGAGCAAATGACTAGGAAACGACATGCGTATGCACTTGCCAGGAGTTACCTATTATCTTAACACAATAACAAAATAAACAGCATGCTCTTACTGGTACCGTACTGCTGAGCGAGATAAAATATTCTGTCATAAAATGTACCTTCCTTAATATTGTTTGGCAAAGAAAGAGATAGCTTTAATTCTTTAATCCACTTTTTTACATTAGAAACAAAAGATGTATAGGTAATCATTATTTACTGAAGGTAGTCATATTTTTGGTTTGTTTTGTGAATTTAACTTAATAAAAATGGTAGTAATTAATTGCCAATAAATACAATCATTTCGATTAAATCGATGGATTTAGGTTGGTCCAAAAATGATTATTAACTTTGTCTGTGTGGCTTTATATAGTCTCCGTTTTTTAAAAAAAAACGGCCAAGTGCGAGTCGGACTCGCGCACTGAGGGTTCCGAACAAATCCGTAGGTTAAAATTATTAAAAATATTTTTATTATATGACGTAACTAAAAATTTATGCGTTTCGCAATTTTTCCTTTATCTGTGCTATAATACGTTGCTTCGTACCAAATTTTAAGATTCTGAGTTCACGGGAAGTACCCTGTAGGTTTTGATTCCCTTGCGACATAATATTTGCGGCATAAACGGCTGTATCTTTTGATTGCGTCACAGATCCAAGGGACAGTAGACTTGAGTATTTGATATGAATTTTAGCTTGATACCTCCACGCGTTCCTGAGAAAAAGGGTCTTGACAGACAGACAGACAGACAGACAGAGAGACAGACCGACAGACAGACAGACAGACGGACAACAAAGTGATCCTATAAGAGTTCCGTTTTTTCTTTTTAAGGCACGGAACCCTAAAAAGTGAAAGAAGTAAACACTTTTTTGCCCTTGTCCATAAAATAAAACAACAAAATTATTAAAACACGGTTACATATTAAAATATTATTATTTAAATGAGATTAAGTGAAGAAGGGATAAAAGTGTTGTTTATAAGAGAAAGGGTTTTCATCTTTTATACGTACCGTACGTACGTACCTTTTTGTAGACCCTACAGATGTTTTAAAAACTACTATACAGCGTAAGTAATAAAAATAATCTATTATACAACAGATTAAAAACTAATTGCTGTATGATCTTTTAGACTGCTTAGCAAATTGTCGCCATTTTAAGACCTATAAAAACAAAATTTAAGTTGTAAATTTCAGAATATGAGACAGTTTTAGCCTAAACCATTATTTTTAGTTTGACTAATGATCACTGTGCCCCAATATGCATTCATATTCACTAATTTAATTATTTTCTTATTCTAACAGCGCAAAAAAACAACTCAATGCTTTTGTGTTTTGAATGTTGAGTGAAGAGCTTTTTACTGGTAAAGAGTAACTTTCATCTTAGTCTTTAGGGGTAATATCGCAGCTACTTTTTGATTCTTAGGCTAGGATAGATGTTGCAGTGCTTGGGCCGCAGTAGTCTATATTATGCATATTTTCACCTTTTTCTATAAAAACACACAGTTCAAATAATGGTAAGTGGATGCAGTGACTAACAGACATCTACATCTATTACCGATTAAAAATCAAAATACATAGGCGTATCACCTCGGGCACTGAAATTGAATGGTATTGTATGAGAGCGCAATCCGACCCATTCGTGTTCCAACCACAATATAGCTGCAGCGTCGCTCTAGAAGTGATGTTCTTTAAGACTCGTGTTTGAGCAAACTGCCGCGCTAGTAGTTATTTGTGCGGCTGGTGACCTGTACTACAGGTTTTTATACTTACATGAGGCACTAGTCTTTCACAACTTAGGTACCAGTCTGACACTTTTGTAATACTTAGCATTAATATTACCTATTGTGATGTGACGGAGATAAATTTGCCACTATTTCTGGCGTAGGTGGACTATGAGAAAGCCTTTGATTCCGTCGAAATTTGAACGGTGCTGCAGTCCCTTCAGCGGTGCCAAGTTGACTGTCGGCATGTCTTTTGTAACCGCATCGGTCAGCGTACATGCTCGTTCACGTCACATTATCAGTAAATAATAATATTTATTTAATCTATTTTTATAATAGTGTATTGATGTTAGCAAAATAATACTACGTTTGTAAATTAGGTGGTGTCTTAGCAGATTTCTTAAACGATATATTGTAGTGAGAGAGCGCGGAATGGCGAGTTAAAGGCGGACCGAATGCTCAAAGTTGTTCGCTAGGAGATGCGCCTTAAGTGACTTTACAAGCGCATAATATGTTCGTCAGTTACCTTACAAAAACAAAAATTACCACGCGCGATATGCAGGTTAGTGAGCGGTCGGAAGCATAATCATCTTTCTCATGAGGGAATATTTGACATAATCAACACTATAAATAGACGAATTGGCGAAACAATACTATATTTATCATGTTATGACGCTAATCTTGTCACTGTTCTCGTTATTTAAAAATAATCTTTTAATAAAAGTTTAAGCTTAATGGATCTTAAACTTTTTTATATACTATGTCTTAGTAACGGCTTTAGAATGTGCAATTATTTTATTCGTTTTCGTGCTATGAAGTCGTTTTTTAATTTATATTAAGTTGTTCTTTACCCTTTAAAGTGGTATAAGGAACAAAATAATCTCAATGTCAATTATTAACTTAAAACTACAATAATTTTGCCGCTTTCTTTATAAAATTCCTCAATTTATATGAGACTGAACATATTAAAAAGAATAATCATCAAAATTGGTTTATAATAGACGAAGACCTAACGTAATACATTTATAAAACATACCGATGAACTGAGTTCTCTGCCTAAAGTTGGGCGTCTTTTTAGTCGACTTCAAATAAGTCGGCTTAAAAGACAAATCATGCCGCACAGATAAAAATAATGCTCGAAAACAGTTTAACAAATTGCCAACATTTTATGTTATTGCACCGGGAACCATGTTAGCAAATAATAGCTTTAAATTTTTTTTCTTAAACAATTCAAACAAGTCGCCCGTTATTAATGATCAGATTTAACCTCTCAGTAAACGCGCTCTCATCTCGAGTGATGAAGTTTGGTTTCATGTACAGACTCCCAAAATAAAATTAAAGTTATTATAATAGACATTAGACAGATATGAATCCAATCAATGTGAAATTAATTGGGAGTATATTTATTTAACATAAGTACCAAAGGTACAGAGAATTTAATTCCGTATGACATGTTCTACCAGCCAATCGGAGAGATAGTGAGAGACGTGTGTAAGGCAGTGGCGTGACAGCTCATGTGATAACCCTTCACTATGAATTTCATTGTAGGATATATATATATAGCAACCAGGATTCAATTACCTGTTGATACAGGTACCGTGTAGTGGCGCTGTAAGAATATCGACTGCCCTATATATTTCTGTCGGTGTCCATTATCTTGTACAGCTGAATTCCTGACAACAACTCAAAATAATAAAAAAACCGCTTACTAAATGTGAAGACTATGGCAAAGCGTGAAAATATAAGGCAATCTACGGAGAGGTCTATGTTCAGCAGTGGATTTTGATAGCTAATATAGGCTGTCATGAATGTAACCAGGATTCACTTCCCACTGACATTAATGAAATTAGCTTGGCGGGGAAGAAAATCAATGTAAGGAAAGCTGAAGTTTTAAGGAATAAAATATTTTAAGGATATGTGAAGTTCGCCAACATACCCTGGATGCTAGCAGAGTGATGGACTCATTGCTTCATAATCCTCTCAAAAGTGAAAAAGGGTCCGCTTTGGGACGTATAATGGCTGTAATCTTATTTTAAGTAGAGAGAAGAGGCCACGTGTCTGTAAACAACAGTGCCCTTAAAAATGATTATAATTCTGATTCCAGGTCCTTCAAAAGAATTATTGGCAAGGCAAAGTCAGAGCACATAGGCTGAATTGGCGAGACACTAGTTCGCCTTCCTTCGGGAACCCGTGCATTCTGGTCTTTCGCCAAGGTTTTCCAAGGGAACTTCTATCAGTCATATCTTCCATCTCTGCACAGGAAGGACGACTCACTGGCTCATGCCGCAAAGGAGAAAGCCGATCTTCTAGGCTTTTTCTTGCATCCAACTCGACTCTCGATGACGAGGGGAGCAAATCTCCGACCATCCCGTGGTGTGAGACAGCAAGAAGATCTGAAAGCCCTTGGTCTTCACCGATCCATCTGGTACGCAAGAAAACGGACGGCTGGTGCCCCTATGGTGATTACAGGTCTTTGGACGTACGCGCGATACCGGATAGATACCCTATGAAGCACTTACAGGATTTCACTGGCCAGGTGGTAGGCAGCACTATTTACTCTGCCCTGGACTTGGTAAAGACCTATAACACGACAACAACAATCACGACACTATTCGGCCTCTACGAATTTCCGTTCACGAATTTCGGACTCTGTAATGCCCCACAGATCTTCCAGCGTTTCATGACCGAAGTTATCAGAGGTCTAGACTTTTTCTATGTATACCTGGGTGACACTTTGCTATTCAGCAGCAGCGCCAGCCAGCACGAACAGCATCTCAGGTTATTATTACAACGATTAACAGAATACGGTGTACTGATAAACACAAACAAGTGAATTTTTGGACAACCTGAGGTGAAATTTTTGAGCTTCAAGGTTTACGCAGCAGGTATACAGACACCTGATACTAAAGTCGAAGCTATTCGTAATTTTCCAACTCAGACGACAATAAAGGAGTTGAGAAGATTTCTCGGAATGATAAATTTTTACCGTCGCTTCATTCCACACGCAGCCTCTACTCAAGCGCCACTCAATCAGCTACTCACCGGCCCTAAGGTTAAAGGATCACATTCAATCGAAATGACACCAGCACTACTGGAGGCTTTTAATCAATTTAAGAAAGGCCATGCAGATGCCATATTGCTAGCTCATCACGATTCACAGGCAGAGTTATCGATCCAGACGGACGCTTCGTATACGGTTATAGGAACGGTACTGCAACAAAACAAGGACAGCGAATGGCAACTTTTAGCATTTTTCTCAAGAAAACTCAGCCCCGCCAAGAGAAAGTATTGCCCATACCGCCGCGAGCTTTTAGCAATTTATGAGACCATTAAGCATTTCCGTTATAAGGTGGAAGCAAGAACTTTCGCAATCATCACGGACCATAAGCCACTTACATTCTCTTTTGCCTCAAGCCGCGAAAACTGGACGCCACGTCAGTTCCGAATTTTGGACTTCATCAGCCAGTTCAGCACTGACATCAGATTTGTAGCTGGAGAAGATAACGTAGTCGTAGATACCATTTCTTGTGTTAATGCACTCATTTCTCTACCTTTAGATTAAAAGTCACTGGCCAGCACACAAGAAACCGACAGCGAGTTGCAAGGTCTCCTGAAAACCGGATCAACCCTGAGACTCGAGAGAGTGCAAGTGGACGAGCAAAACTTGCAAGCATACTGCGACATTTTCACCTACAGCCTGAAACACTTCATCACACCTTCGTTCTGCAGACAGATATTTGACTCACTTCACAATTTAAGTCACCCTGGAGCGACGAACTCAACGATACGTCTAGAAGGTATAAGCAGAGACTGTTGACAATGGGTAAAAGAATGTCAACAATGTCAACGTAACAAGGTGACGAAACATACCTCAGCACCTCTCCAGCAATTTGAATCTCCATCTGTACGCTTCCGACATATTCATTTAGACTTGATAGATGCCTTACCTCTATGTTCTGGTCACAAGTGCTGCCTCACGATCGTCGACCGCTTCACCCGTTGGCCTGAGGCGTACCTTCTCCAGGACATGACAGCTTAGACCTGCACTACAGCATTTATATCTGGGTGGATCTCCCGATTCGGCTGCCCAGAGCACATCACTACGGACCGTGGCAGGCAGTTCGTGTCACAAACCTTCAAAAACCTAGCCGCGATGATCAGGTCAAAAAATATAATGTCTTGAAATAAATGAAAGGCTGGAAATGCACCTGCAATTCCACTGATATTGCAGATGCTGATAGGCGGCGATGATCTTACAATCAGGCGAGTCTTTTGCTCCTTTGTCTACTATTCTACAAAAATAAAAATAAAACACTGAAGTTTAAAAGAAATTTCATAGTAATTGATTTTATACATTTGTTTCCAAACTCTTACATATCGATGCTCTTGGTATATTATTTTGTTCAATCAAGCGGCAAGTTCGTAATATCCCCTGACACACCATCAATCCACAGAATGAGGAAATGTTACAACATTAAAAATACATCCGAAGTAGTTTTATTGCGATGACTTCAATATTTGGTTAGTGGAGGTATTTGAAATATTTGCCTTAGGTTTTGACACTTTACAGCAACGATGGTAAATATTTCACACAATATTTTACTGCATATCGCAGATTGAGAGCTTTATTTTGTTAATTTTAAGTAATAGCAAAATTTGTTTATTTTATAGGATAGGGTGACAAACGAGCTCACAGTTTACCTGGTGGTAAGTGGTTGCTATGACGCATAGACATCTACATCTATCCTTAATAAAGAATCAAAATGCAAATGCGTTATCACCAGTGAAGGCTAAGATGGATCGCTTCTTTTCCAGTAAAAAGGAGTCTCCGGTTCCCTACACTCACCATACGAAACACAGCAGTGTTAAGCTACTATTTTACGCTAGTATTCTGTGAGAGCATGGTCTATTCCCGGCCGAGTCGACCCATTCGTGCTACAACTATACTACTAATATAGCTGCAGCATGGCTCTACCACATATGAAAGATACTGTTATTACATTTTAAAACTTTTATTTTTGCCACAATCTATGAAAGTACAATATACAATAAAAGAATTAAATATTAATATACTAGGCTTTATACGTTTGACGGCAGTAGAGTCAAACATGCGAGACGTCTGTTTCTACTACCGGCATATCGATTACGTGACGTGTATCCAAGCGCGACGATTAAGGCCAGGGTGAGGCAACTTTGTATGAGAGCTGAAAAATCTGCACACAATCATGATTTTGTCAATGTACATGTTGGGCTTGTAAAAATAAAGCGAGAAAATTTATCGCTGTTTCTTTCCTTCATGTTGTTTTAGATTGCCATTTTCAAAATTAGATAAACAAATTGATATTATATCGGAAGAAACTAAACATGTTAATTCTGTGTTAAACTTTTTTTGGTTTGCTATTTAAAGTATAATTACACACATATTACTCTGAGATTTGCACAATTAATTTACCTATTAATTCATTTAAATTAAATCATTTAATATTAGCAGAATTCTATCAAAAGAAGCCATGAATTAATAGAAGAAGAAAAAAATTACATTTGTTTGTCAACGGCCTTCATATTGAATTTGTATTTCGTAGGTTTCGTTTTTAATATTTATTGTTGATTTTTGCTTAAATTCAGTTATTATGGATTTCATTTTTGTATGTAGGCGGTGTATTCGCCTGTATTTATATATGTCATAATATTGTCGTGAATATACAGTAAAGATTGTTTGTAATATGTTAACTCTGTATAAGATATTAACTATAAATGAATTCATTATTTAAAAAATTTATGCACGATTTGTGATCATCATCGAAAGTAAGTTAAGTGTTGTGCAAATAAAAAGCATAAAATCATCTCATCAATTTCTGCAGGTTTCCTATGATAGGAAAAGAAAAACTTATGACAATATTGTGGTAAGCCTATAAACATTTTAAATGTATTGACCGTTATTTGTAGGGATTATTACTACATAGACTTGAATTGTATTTGTTTCAGATCACGTATTGTTGGCTGTTGTTATCATCATGAGAATTTGCTGATTTAAATTAACGTTAATGTTCTGTGAACAATAACTCTTTGACAGTAACATGTGTAAACATGTCTGAGCAATAAAAAACATCAATAATAATGTATAGTTTATAAAACAATCTGTCTTTCAGAAAATAAAATTACATAACTATACTTATTTATAGTTTGATTTTATCCCACATACTGATCTAAAGTATATTCGAGTAATTTTGGTGCAGCCTCTCAATGGGAACCTATCCTATAACTTTGTGAGGCTTGAGCCAAAATTACTCGAATATGCCTTAAATAAAAAGTTTAAAGTTACAGAATACAAAGATTTGAAATTCCCGTTAAAAAGGTTTTATATGGGCGTCCTGTGTAGCGCTTTTAGTGTGCACTCATAAACACGTGTTTCCGTATTTTAGTATGAAGTTGGCGTTCTTCTCTTGGTAGAGAGTAATTGTGTTCTGTGATTAAGTCAAATCCCCATCATAATTGAAAAGACCTTACTTAGTCCAGCAATGGACTTTTACTAATTGCTGATGAAGAAAAACACTTTTACGATAAGACAATAACAATGGAAATGTAAGGGACAGTCCAGACATGATAAACAATAATAATAATATTAAGAACAACAGGATGAGAAATTGTGTTGTAATAGAAAAGTGTGGTTTTTAAAATGATGATGTAACCAGGTTAAGAAAGGAATTCTTCGGTGGTTTGGTCATGGAGAAGGAATTAACGAGGAAAGAGTGACAAATCAAATTTATATTGCGTAAGTTTACCGACCAAGTTGGCGGTATATTGAAGATGGGCCAGATTAAGAGTAAGTAACCTTAACCGACTAGCGCGAATGCGTAGATATGTGAATCTGAATGTAATTCATAGGATGTTAAGGAGGCGAGAAAGGTGTGCCAAATGGAAGTCCGCAGTCTCTGCTTACACCTCTGAGCGTAGTGTATCCTGACGGGCGTGAGTGTTTATTAATTTATTAAATTTGGACACCATCCGAAATTCAAATCTAGAACTTAAAGTTAAGACAGACACGCGATTGGTTCGATAGTTATATCATTACGGAACTGTGCATGGCATATGATACAATGTTCTTTTGGCAGACACATTCGCGAGTGCGCTCACTGTAATTCATCAAAATTTCACTGTAAACAAATGCAGGTATATAACGCATACGGGACATACAAAGAAACATAATTAATAAAATTATGTTTCTTTGTTTATTAGATATATTTCGGGCAGTTTGCGCAGGAATGAAACGCCTTAATTCCTCCCTCCCTTTCACCCTTTTGCTGACGATATTTTACGCATTCCAAACAAACAGTTTGCTTCTTCCTTCGCTTTGCGTACAGTATAGGATTGGAATAGGTTATCGGCAGTTGTCTTTTCGTCCGATAACAATCTGGATGTTTTTAAGCCAAGTTTAAATATAATGTTGTTATGTTAAGACAATACGATTTCCATCTAGGGCGTCATTGCCACTTACCATCAGGTGAGATTGTAGTAAAGTATTGGCTTATATCGCCGTGTAGTGGCGGTTAAGAATAATCACTACCCCATATCTACCCGTGGGTGTCGTAAAAGGCGACAAAGGGAAACAGGCAGGAAATTGGCAGCAGCATCTTTCTGATAACAGAAAAATTACAATAAAAAAACTGCGGTTTCCAACCCGCTCGCCAAGCGTGGCAACTATGAAAAATACCCCCCTATAAAAGTAACAAAGAGACGGCCCCCAGTCCCCGGCGGTCCCGCTATTCCTGGCTACGGTGGCGACCATAGTAACGGCGGGGCAGGGGATGCTAAGAATCTCCGGTGGAGGTTCGGTTGCCACCTACGACGACTCGACCTGGCAACATACAACGCACGCTATCTGAGGACTGACGAGAAGATCGTGGAGCTGTAAGAAGAGATAGACAAGTTACGCAGGCATATTATAGGATTATCCAAAGTCCGAAGAGAGGGGGAGGACACGGTAATCCTCGAATCTGGCAACTTGCTCTATCACCGAGGGGCGACCATCTGTCCCAAGCAGGTGTCGGATTTATCATTCACAAGTCTCTCGTTAACAACATTGTAAAGATTGAGAGTGTGTTGACAAGGATTACGTACCTTATACTCAGAATCACCAAACGGTATTGGCTGAAGGTCATACAGCACGCACCAACCTCGGCACATCTCGATGAGGAGGTGGAAGTAATGTATGAGGATATCTCTAGAGCCATGCATTCCTACAAAACCCACTTTACGGTGTAAATGGGAGAGTTCAATGCAAAACGGGCACAAGAGAGAATGGTGAGCTGAAAGTAGGGAAATTTGGAATAGGGCAATGGAACCCAAGGGGCCAGCAGCTGGCTGACTGCATGAACAAAGAGGGACTCTTTATGATGAACTCTTTCTTCCAGAAGCAGCCCAAAAGTAAGTGGACCTGGTCGAGCCCCGACGGTTCGACAAGAAATGAGATTGACTTTATTATGACGACCAGAAGACAACTGTTCAATCGTGTCTCCGTGATCGCGAGGGTGAAAACTGGTAGCCATCACCGAATGGTTAGAGGCACACTGAACCTAAACGTTAAGTTGGAGAGGTCTCGTCTAATGAAGTCAACACTCCGTTTCCCTCGTGCTCTAATTCAAAGTCCCAAAACCTTTCAGCTCGAGCTACAAAACCGTTTTAAGTGCCTAGAAGACTGCAATAAAGTGGCCGATATGAATGACAAGCTCGTGGAAACTGTCCATGCGGTCGGAGCTAAGTTCTGCAAGACCCGCCGCAGAAGAACACAAAAACTCTCCGATCACACTCTTAATCTAATGGTTGTTAGACGGGAGATAAACTTCAAATTCTTTAACTGTCAAACAATTAAATACTAATGTAATTTTAAATGGGGAGAAACTGAGTCTTGTAGATACCACCATTTTTCTTGGAATCACTCTAGACGTAAAGCTTCAATGGAGCCCCCATATATCAAAACTAGCAAGCAGACTTAGTTCTGCAGCATATGCTGTAAAAAGATAAGAAGTCTAACCAGTGTTGAAATAGCTAGACTAGTTTACTTTAGCGATTTCCATAGCATAATGTCTTATGGTATTTTGCTAAGGGGATACGCAGCTGACACTGAAATTATATTTGTTTTACAGAAGAGGGCCATAAGAGCAATTTATGATTTAAAGCCTAAAGAGTTGTTGCGACAAAAATTTAAGGAAATTAATATATTAACTTTGGCCTCTCAATACATTTATGAAAATGTAATGTACGTACACAAAAATAAAAGTAGTTTTACAAAAATAAGTGATATTCATTCTGTAAATACTAGGAACAGGCACAAGCTAGTAGTACCAGTTACTCGACTCCATCGAGTCAGTAATTCATTCTTGGGGCGATGTACACGCTTTTACAATAAAATTCCAAAAAATATACAAAATTTGACCTGCTCAAAGTTCAAAAACTTTATTAAACTAAGTTTGTATAAAAAGGGTTATTATAATATTAAGGAATTTATGGATGATAATAACCCCTGGAAATGAGGTGATCGCTACCAAGCTTTTTCTAATTTGTTCTGTTGTTAATTTGTGTAACATCATGATTGTAAGCTGTTATTTTAAAAAAATAGTCCCGCTGGGTTTCTTGCTGGTTCTTTTTAGGACAGAGGTTTTTCCCGAACCAGTGGTAATCAAACAAAAGAGTGACTTTCAATAAGTATTATTTATAATCTATATTGAATAAAAAAGTGTCTGTTTCTGTTTCTGTTTCAACAGATTTGACAGCATACAGGTATCTGAATAGAAAGATCTCCAAATGCATGCGGCGGGACTTAGAAACTTCAATACATCTTGTATTGAAGAAGCGATTGAGCGAAACCAAGGCTCCAAAGTCATTGCCAGAGATCTGTCTGCCAGAAAGAGCCAACTGTCAAAGCTGAAGACCGAATGTGGCAGCATCGTTTCCGGGCCAACTGAGATTTTGAGTGAGATTGAGAGGTTATATGGACAGCTGTACACGTCATCGTTAGAGCCACACGCGAGTGTGAGTAACAATCCAAGAGCGAGTCTTATCCGATACTATTCCGAAGATATCTCGGACTTCAGTTTGAGCGAGATTAGAATGGCTCTCTAGCACCTTAAAAACGGCAAGTCCCCGGGCGAGGATGGAATTACATCGGAGCTTCTGAAAGCGGGTGGAAAACCGGTACTTGAAGTCCTTCATAAGCTCTTTAATTGCGTCCTCCATGGTGGCATTACACCGGAGGCGTGGAGCAGAAGTGCGGTGGTCTTGTTCTTTAAGAAAGGTGACAACGCTCTCTTGAAGAACTACAGACCGATTTCCCTTCTGAGCCGCGTCTACGTGCTGTTTTCGAGAGTTATTACGAATCGTCTCGCACGCAGACTTGACGACTTCGAGCCTCCCGAACAAGCCGGTTTTAGAAAAGGCTTTAGTACCATAGACCACATACATACCCTGCGGCAGATTGTACAGAAGACAGAGGAGTATAATCTGCCTTTGCCTTGCGTATGTGGACTATGAGAAAGCCTTTGATTTCGTCAAAATTTCAACGGTGCTGCAGTCCTTTAGCAGTGCCAAGTTGACTGTCGGTATATCGAAGTGCTGAAGTGTTTGTACAGTAGAGCTACGATGGCTATCCGAGTACAGAATCAGAGTACGAAACCCATCCAACTGCAGAGAGATGTAAGACAGGATGACGTAATATCCCCGAAACTCTTCACTGCTGCATTGAAAGATGTTTTTAAGCTACTGGACTGGAAAGGATACGGTATTAACATCAATGGCGAGTACATCACTCACCTTCGATTTGCCGATGAAATAGTCTTTATGGCAGAAACGCTGGAGGACCTAAGCAGTATGCTCAATGACCCTAATAGTGTCTCCCAACGGATAGGTCTTAAGATGAACATGGACAAAACAAAAATCATGTTTAAAGTCCATGTCACACCTATGCCGGTGGTTGTTGGGAGCATTAAGCTCGAAGTTGTTGACGAGTATGTTTACCTGGGACAAATAGTCCGACTAGGTAAGTCCAACTTCGACCGAGAGGTCAATCGACGGATTCAACTCGGCTGGGCAGCGTTCGGGAAACTACGACACATCTTCTCGTTAGACATACCTCAAAATCTGAAAACGAAATTGCACTAACAGTGCGTTTTGCCAGTGATGACTTCCGGATCTGAGACGTGGTCCTTCACTGCTGGCCGTATGAGGAAGCTCAAGGTCGCTCAGCGAGCTATGGAGAGGACTATGGTCGGGGTTTCTCTGCGTGATAAACGTAGAAATGAGTATATCCGCAAAAGAACCAGAGTATCCGACATAGCCCAACAGATTAGTAAGCTGATGTAGCAGTGGGCCGGCCATATAGCTCGATGAACCGACAACCGATGGGGAAGAAAGGTTCTCGAGTGGCAGCCTCGTACCAGTAGGCGAAGTGTAGGGCGACCTCCCACTAGATGGAGTGACGACCTGGTGAGACATGCAGGAAGTCGATGGATGCGGGTGGCTCAGGACCGTGCTTTGTGGCATTATTTGGGAGAGGCCTATGTTCAATAGTGGACTTATGAAAGGCTGTAATGATGATGATGTTAACTGGCTTATATATAAACATTCAAAAAATTAGGGGAGTTGTTGGAGATTTTTATCAAGACAACTGTAGTAATATTGTTTTGAAAAACCCGGAACATATTGTGTTTAATAAACATCTTTATTTATTGTGATCATGATTTTTTCTATTAAAAGAATTTTAAAACCCGCGTAATTACCCAAGCAGAGTGCAAGTAACGAAAATTGATGGCTCAATTTGGCAGCAAAAGGAAATTGCATCCAGCAGTGTGGATTTTTGCCAATTTACGTTTTGAGAGTCAACAACTGGCCTTCTTTAGCAGTTTTTAGCTGCAAAATAATTTAGTAAAGCTTTTAAGTTGAATATTGTACACAATTTGTAATATATAGTTTTTAAGCAGTGCTTGACAACTCTCCTACCAGATAGTAAGTGGTGATATAGCCAATGATGGTGAAGCACACTAATCTTTATAAAATCTTTGTATGAGATGAGTTGGGATTTATGCTATAATATCTTGATCGTATAACATATTTCATTTAACTAAATAAGATGCGAGTAATAAAATAAAATGATGTTTCTAGTTTGAATATCCAGCCCTTCCTAAATTACATGCACTATCCATATCGACACATAAGACTTGGGAACCTAAGTAAGCGATATCATTTTGTTATTTTTTATATTATATACAGGGTATTTTTGGAACGCTCCCGAAAACTAAGACAGGCGATAGCACCAAGTATACCTTTGATCATGGGTCACAAATAAATTTGATCCTGATGAAAAAAAAATCATATTTTTACAACGTTTTATTAGATTTATTCACGCGCCATCATGTTAGTACAGCTAAATGAAACGATAATTTCATAAAAAAAAAATCATGAAAATACTGAAACCTAAAACCAGCAGTGGAATAACTGAATTCATATCAGCTGATTAAAGGTCAATGTACGCGCGAACGCAAATTCGCGCGGTCCGCAACTAGCGGGCTATACCACAATACCTAATAATTTACAACACTTGTCTAAATACCTAACTTATCTACTTAACATACTATTTTGCCACTGTACTTGTCTCCACGTAGCCATTTTAATTCGAATTTACAGGTTAAATAACCCAAATAACTGGTTCGATTTCCCGCTAATAACAAAATACATAAATGAAATGTAACCAAGGTTAGAGTCATGCGTTTTTATTCATCGTGTAGGTATGTTTATTATTCTCATGTATTCAGTTATGTATGTATTCAGATTAGTTCAGTACTAAGTTATTTAAAAAAAATTGTTATGAAACAGCTTACCGCTCTAAATCCTCCGTGGTCTTATGAGATGCGGCTCAAATTGTGCTCCATTCATTTCAAGGCAGATTTGGGCTCGGTGTTGCGTCTCCTCATGGAGGCGGGGCATCATCGTGTGATCTTCGACACAGTCCGTACGTAGTTTGTCGAAAACATCCACGATCCTTTTGTAGTTTCGTCAGCACTATCACACTCACGATTAAAAACCCTTTCTTTCACATACCCCACAGAAAGAAGTCTAACGGGGTCAGGTCTGGTGCGCGAGGTGGCCAAGCGTGTGGTCCTAGTCCGCCAAATCCAGCGATCATCAAATAGCTCATTGAGGCGCTCACGGACGAACCTCACATGTGGAGGGGCACCATTATACTGGAACCATGTGCGGCGATATTCAGCCAACGATAGGTCGTCTAAAATGTCTGTCAACTGTTCATTTATAAAGTTTAGGTATCGCTGTCCGTTCAGTCGCTGTGGCAGAAACACTGGTCCCAGTATGCGATCCTTAAATAAACCTGCCCATACGTTAACCGACCATCGGGTTTGGTGCCCGGTTTGTCGAACAGCGTGCAGGATAACCTCTGAATACACGTGTGTATTTCTTCGGTTCCACAGGCCGTTTCTGGTAAATGTCGACTCATCCGTTCAGATAATGTGCTCAATGGAACCAGCCACACGTTGTTGCTGGTATAATAACCAACGGCAGAAAACTCGTCGGCGGTCGTGATCGCCGGGAACTAAAGCTTGCACTTTATGTAATTTGTATGGGCGCATTCGGTTACGCTTCAACACTTTGTGCACTGCACAGTATGACACACTTGTTCCATCCCGACGTCTTAACAATTTATTTAGCGATACTTCGTGTACCTAGGTTCGGATACATAACATGTTGTCGTATTCACAATCACTATAAACGTACGCGTTAAGCATTATTAAAACAAAAAACGTAACAACAAGTAACAAAATCAACACGGAACTGTTTCAAAAACTACAATTAAACTGAAACCTACTGCGTCACAGCGTGATGCGACACGAGCCGGGCGGGTTACATTATTTCGCACCGAGCTAGCAGGTCGAGTGGAGGGAGGTTACAGTCGCGTTCTAAAGTACTACATGGTATTGGGATATTGTTTTATAATATTATAGTAAGTAATTAATTGTTTTATTGTAGAATCATAATAGGTGCCTTACTTGGAATTAAAAATGGATAATGTTTACTTGAGCATTATTTGTTATTTCTATCGTAAAATATAAAGTAGTTTGTAACAAGTAAACTTAAGGTAAGTGTGGCAGGCCGTCCATTATGTCGTCTTGGGTCACATGGAAGCCAGATGTTGAAGGTGTGTTGGTGTTACTGGATGCTACTTCATCATCACTTTCATCTTCGCTTGAGCTTCCGTCATCAGGTCGATCACATGGTAATTTTTTCGGTATTCTTCCTCAACACTTTTAAATTTACTGCACAATTTTCCCCATTCACCTTCTCCTATCATATTTACCTTTTCGTTCACTAGTTTAGTCATAAAACAATAGATATAAATAATTTTTCTTTCCTTCCTTTTTAAAACATCGTCGCGAGTCGCAAAGTAAGCTGTGTATGCGACTGTATTTTTGGAGCGAACAAAGCGCGGGAACCAATAGCATGCAGGCACAGTAATACTGGCGGATTGTTCCCCCGTCGCGCCCCCTTCGTACCAATATGTGATAAATCGCTGTGCCCAAGTTCAAGGCCAGCGTTCTTTTTTCACCGTTCGCGCGTACATTAACCTCCATTAGTCAGGTGATATCAATTCAGTTTTCACTGCTGGTTTTATGTTTTAGTATTTTCATGATTTTTTTTTATGAAATTATCGTTTCATTTAGCTGTACTAACATGATGGCGCGTGAATAACTCTAATAAAATGTTGTAAAAATATGATTTTTTTTTCATCAGGATCAAATTTATTTGTGACCCATGATCAAAGGTATACTTGGTGCTGTCGCCTGTCTTAGTTTTCGGGAGCGTTCCAAAAATACCCTGTATATATATAATGAGTTTTCGCTAAGTAACGCCTTTTGTATAAATGGAGGTAAATGAAATGAGTAATATAAAAATGTGAGTACAACTGGGTGATCTCGTTAATATAATGAATTTTCGCAAAGTAACTCCTGACTCTACTAGTTAGCTATCAACTTCTTCATCTCCAACATCAGTTTGTAAAAGTCTACTTTAGGACGTTTTCCTATAATGAGAGGATTTGCCTTTATTTTACAGACGATAGATTCATCAGATGGATTGTATCTTTGACGATCTTACCCGTTACCGATCTGGGTATTTTCAATATGACTTAAACGAGATTGTAAGCTATTACTACACAATAAATATTATTAAATTATAGAACATTCTATATAATATGTTATATTTAAATGAATTTAGTTATATTACTATAATAGAATACTTATAATATTAAATATTAAAGCGGGGTCTTTTGTACTAACCTACCTGTATTCGATAAAAAACTATTGAGATAAGAGGTAAGCTAAGATGTCGTGTCCGAGAGAAGACAACAATCGCAACACAATCTATAAGATATACTTACTGGCCCAGTAAATTTTGACGTTGTTCTGCCCTTCCCCTTAGTTGGGACATTAAGGCCTTAACAGTGGTTGAAATGCCTAAATCTTGGATATTTAAGTAAAAATATCTCAATAACTGTTGATTTAATCCATAAAAAAAAATACATGTTAACAGAAGAGGATTTGGTAAATGTTTTTAATTGAACAAAATTGTATTTTTGTCAACCCCTTATTAGAAAAAAAATCCCCAAAGAGTACCTTTCTTTGTCATATTTTGCAAAATTTCTCCAAAACGGCACAAGCTTTTTAAGTAGTTCTTACACTAAAAAAAAGGTCTTAAAAATATTAATATTTTTAATTGAGAGTTTTATTTTTATACCCCGTTTTGTAAGAGAATATATCATTTTTCCCTGAAATTGAATATATTTACGCGAGCGCGCATGCTCCGTCGCCCTGTCAGCCTGTCACAGTCCGTTTTCGGACATCGTTGAGGGTGGACCGCGCATCAGTGTTGGACCGACTTTGTTCAAATATATATTAGTTTTTTAAAAGTTTATACTCAATTATAAATATTTTTATGACTAGAAATACTTAATTTAGTTAATATCTGTACACTGGTAACTGTAAATATTATTTTCTAAATAAATTAATTTTTAAAGTGCCCAAAGAAGAAGAAATTTTCGCGGCGACGTTGATTAGTGAAATTGAAAAATGCATTTTTATATAATTTAGATGTGGAACGACCAACATGCTTTCGTTCCTTAGATTTCGATAGTTTTTTATACCTATGTAATTTTATTGTTGTATATTTTTATTAATTAGTTGATACTGAATTTTATAATTATGTATTACAATAAAACGCTGTTTTTATGAGTATGACTTTATAAAATATTATTGGGGAGGGAAATATAGATACAGATACTTACATTTAGGTACACTGTTATCAAACTAAATCAAACAATTTAAATAAATTAAAAAAATGGAGCTTCCCTAAGTATAAATAACTATATAAAGATATTCTTGGGTTTTGTTTTTTTTTATGTTAGAAAAACTATCATCTAAAAAATGTTAAAAATTTAAATTGGAGAGGGGTTTCTCTACGTGATAAAGTTATAAATGAAGATATTCACAATAGAACCAGAGTAACTGACATAGCCCAACGGAATATTACAGTGAAATGGCAATGGTCTGGCTATATAACTTGGAAAACAGATAAAAAATAGGAAGAAATGTTCTCGAGTGGCAACCTCGTACAGTTAAGCGAAGTAGTACTCAACCTTTATTCTTCTTCACGTATTCTCATACGCTTTTTTTCACACACACACACACACACACACACACACACACACACACACACACACACACACACACACACACACACACACACACACACACACACACACACACACACACACACACACACACACACACACACACACACACACACACACACACACACACACACACACACACACACACACACACACACACACACACACACACACACACACACACACACACACACACACACACACACACACACACACACACACACACACACACACACACACACACACACACACACACACACACACACACACACACACACACACACACACACACACACACACACACACACACACACACACACACACACACACACACACACACACACACACACACACACACACACACACACACACACACACACACACACACACACACACACACACACACACACACACACACACACACACACACACACACACACACACACACACACACACACACACACACACACACACACACACACACACACACACACACACACACACACACACACACACACACACACACACACACACACACACACACACACACACACACACACACACACACACACACACACACACACACACACACACACACACACACACACACACACACACACACACACACACACACACACACACACACACACACACACACACACACACACACACACACACACACACACACACACACACACACACACACACACACACACACACACACACACACACACACACACACACACACACACACACACACACACACACACACACACACACACACACACACACACACACACACACACACACACACACACACACACACACACACACACACACACACACACACACACACACACACACACACACACACACACACACACACACACACACACACACACACACACACACACACACACACACACACACACACACACACACACACACACACACACACACACACACACACACACACACACACACACACACACACACACACACACACACACACACACACACACACACACACACACACACACACACACACACACACACACACACACACACACACACACACACACACACACACACACACACACACACACACACACACACACACACACACACACACACACACACACACACACACACACACACACACACACACACACACACACACACACACACACACACACACACACACACACACACACACACACACACACACACACACACACACACACACACACACACACACACACACACACACACACACACACACACACACACACACACACACACACACACACACACACACACACACACACACACACACACACACACACACACACACACACACACACACACACACACACACACACACACACACACACACACACACACACACACACACACACACACACACACACACACACACACACACACACACACACACACACACACACACACACACACACACACACACACACACACACACACACACACACACACACACACACACACACACACACACACACACACACACACACACACACACACACACACACACACACACACACACACACACACACACACACACACACACACACACACACACACACACACACACACACACACACACACACACACACACACACACACACACACACACACACACACACACACACACACACACACACACACACACACACACACACACACACACACACACACACACACACACACACACACACACACACACACACACACACACACACACACACACACACACACACACACACACACACACACACACACACACACACACACACACACACACACACACACACACACACACACACACACACACACACACACACACACACACACACACACACACACACACACACACACACACACACACACACACACACACACACACACACACACACACACACACACACACACACACACACACACACACACACACACACACACACACACACACACACACACACACACACACACACACACACACACACACACACACACACACACACACACACACACACACACACACACACACACACACACACACACACACACACACACACACACACACACACACACACACACACACACACACACACACACACACACACACACACACACACACACACACACACACACACACACACACACACACACACACACACACACACACACACACACACACACACACACACACACACACACACACACACACACACACACACACACACACACACACACACACACACACACACACACACACACACACACACACACACACACACACACACACACACACACACACACACACACACACACACACACACACACACACACACACACACACACACACACACACACACACACACACACACACACACACACACACACACACACACACACACACACACACACACACACACACACACACACACACACACACACACACACACACACACACACACACACACACACACACACACACACACACACACACACACACACACACACACACACACACACACACACACACACACACACACACACACACATACACACACATACACACACACATACACACACACATACACACACACATACACACACACATACACACACACATACACACACACATACACACACACATACACACACACATACACACACACATACACACACACATACACACACACATACACACACATACACACACATACACACACATACACACACATACACACACATACACACACATACACACACATACACACACATACACACACACACACACACACACACACACACACACACACATAGGTCGCAAATAATACTTAGGTACCTATTACTATTAGGCAAGAGTGAATAGGTTTTTGTTAAGTCAGTGAAATTCACCATCTTAGGCTACATAACCACTTGCCGATGGGATTTTAGTTGCTTTACAACATACTGGGTAAAAATAGTAAAAAAAAATTTACCTTGTGTTAGTTTTCATTTAGATATAATTTTTCTAACCAACCATAAAAATATGATTAGAATATGTATATAAGTATAAAGGTTCCCTCACACGGGACAGTAATAATATAATATTATATCTTCCATTATCTACACATGAAAACTTTTAAAATCTCTGAATCCCGAAATATGTTCATATTAAGTGGCCTATTCAGGGCCACATTGATATGCATGGGGATCGTTTTGTAATTTCACATCGTTCTCGAAAAAACATTGTGCGAATTTCAGGTGGCGGTTTGCAAAACACGATTCCACAAAAATTCACTCAATTGAAAATATTTGCAAAGTTACTTCTGAAAATATTTAAATTTTCAGCGTCAATTTTTCTTACGTGGTAGAGCCATGCTGCAGCTATATTAGTAGTAGGTATAGTTGTAGCACGAATGGGTCGGCTCAACAGGGGAAGGGCCACGCTCTCACGGAATACCATGTAAAATAGCAATTGAACCCTGCTGTGTTTCGTATGGTATGTGTAGAGAACCGGAGAACCTTTTTACTGGAAATGAGGCATTACATCTTAATCTTCACGGGTGACAACGCATTTACATTTTGATACGTAATCGAGAATAGATGTAGATGTCTATGGAACGTAGCAACCACTTACCATCAGGTGAACTGTGTGCTCGTTTGTCACCCTTATTCTATTAAAAAAAACTTTCTGAGATTTCAGTAAAATAATGTTAAGTATTGTAAGCATTCGTACAATTATATATCTCATGTTAATAAAGCTATTGGGCTATTTTGATTTTAAATAAAGTGATTTTACTTTATAGGTTAAATAATTTATTTACCCTTCTATATCAAGAACCGTTTTTCAGTCACTCCTATTGAATTTGACAATGATTGCTGAAATTTAGCATCTTTAGATGGATCAGAATCGCGCGCTGATCCGGCTGTTAGACATTGCAAAAATAATGGAAAATATTTATTTTTACTTTCATGCCGAAGACTACCTTGTTTTATTTTATTACGGTCAAATAATATTTATTAGGTTATAAAGCAAGTATTTACAAATATTTTCATTGTTTTGTTATTCTATTGTTTACAGTTATTATCACGTCTTAGCTTTACACCAAGAATTACATTAGAAATTCTTGATGGGATGCGATGTAACGCGCATACTTTATTTTCATCAAGAACTTTAATATATATATATATATATATATATATATATATATATATATATATATATCTTTATATATAAAAAGTACGTATCACGTTGTTTGTCCGCGATAGACTCCTAAACTACTGAACTGATTTCAATGAAATTTTTGGTCAATGTGCAGTTTGGTCCAACTCAAAAGATAGGATAGCTTACATCTCAATGGGGAAGAAAGGTTCTCGAGTGGCAGCCTCGTACCGGTAGGCGAAGTGTAGGGCGTCCCCCCACGAGATGGAGTGACGACCTGGTAAGACATGCAGGAAGTCGATGGATGCAGGTGGCTCAGGACCGTGCTTTGTGGCATTCTTTGGGGGAGGCCTATGTTCAGCAGTGGACTTGTGAAGGGCTGTAATGATGATGATGATGATGACATCTCAATTTGTAGTCGCAATACAATATTATTTTATTGAAAATTATTGGTCTAATATTTGACAGTCACAATTATCTGTTAGCTCCAAACGATTCTGTCAGATGACGATATCTGTTGACTGGATTGAGTAAATATTTAATAGATGGCGCTATGTTAAAAATACAAACGTTTAATATAAGCTACAATAGTAGTATAACCACCACGTGTTGCTGTAAGTATTCAACACATAGAAAAAAAAATTTGCAGACTGTATGGAGTTTGGTTCAACTTGAGAGATAGGATAGTTTTTATCCCGATAAGTGACCCTCAATTTTTTATTGCTAATTTCAGGAGTTTTTTTTGGGAAAGCAAATGGTCGTTCGGAAACGGCAGCACAACGTCTGCCTGGTCAGCTAGTATATATATATATATATATATATATATATTTGTTTTTTTTTACCAGTAGAGTTTCAACACAAACTTAAAAAAGTTCAATGAATTAAAAAAATGCCGATAATTATATAATTTCAAGCCAGTGTTTTACATTTAAAGATCAGTTATAAAGAGCCAAAATTCTTATTTTCATTTTGCTTAATTTAATCCGAGACTACAATAAATGTGAAAGGGCTTTTATCTGCAATAATAATTTTCATCAAAAATAACATAGACTTATAAAAGTCATATACACGGTCAATCATACTGAAGATTATCAATTGTACTACAAAATATTTAAAAGACTATTTCCAGTATAATGACCCGAATATCATCATTAAAATTTGACTGGCACACTTAAAAGTTTTATCACATGGCTAAATGATTAACTATTATATTATGACAAGGTCATGCTTTTCCATAAAAAGTTGCAAGAAATTTTAAATCACGGACCTATTGGTTTTACTTTTCACTTAATTAGTGAAAAACAAGATGGACTGATCTAAAAGTTTACTTTCTTGTGTAAAAAGTGCTATTTAGAATTTTATGCAAATGATTATTAAAATTTCTATGTAAATAAGTGTAACATAGCGGGTATTATATTCAATGGAAGCGGCCATCCATATTTGCAAAGCCAGTATCATTTTCTGTACAGAAACCGGCAAATTGTTGCTCAAGGCACTATAAACAAAGCAGCTGATAAAATGTTGCACTCATAACTGTTAACAAAAACTGTTTCTGCAAATGGTCTTATAGATAATAATAACTGTTCCGCCGTTGTTTTAGAAATGCGCAATCAATATTGTTTTGTCTACAATTGAGCATAAAATAAAAAATAACTTCAGCCAAAGAGCATAACTGGCATTATACTCAGGCCCATCAATTGGGATGGAAAAAAATAATTTTACCAGGTTTCAAACAATCAATCAAAATTCAAAAAAAAACATAAATATTAAAATCAAAAAAATAATATATGTATGTCTATACATACATATAATGATTTATGGCTTAGTAACTGACGATGACTCAGTATAACATCCTACAGTCACGCCGAAACTAAGAGGAGAGAATCACTGTAGAAAAGGTAATAATTTATTGCGGAAATTTTGTGATAAAATTAAAAAAATTACAAACATATCCAAGTTAATCTAACTTATCCTTATGCGTTACAAAAAAAAACAAATAATAAAATAGTCAGATAGCGTCAGTTTTTAAGAAGATATAACAAAAATAACCAAAAAAGAATTTCAAAAAAGTTCAGTATTTAATTGATTATATACCGCTGACACTTAATCACGCTTTTAGAAACCACGCCAGTTGTAAACAATACTTGTGTGAAAAGACAAAATCTTCTCTTTAAATTTCCGCAGAGTTGTAAGTAGAAAGCCAAATAGGTCATGTGTCAATTTTAATTAAATATATTTTATATGAAGTGATCTTGACTACGATTCATCAATTAACCATTGGTAAACATTAAAACAGGAATTTTACAATTGTGTTTACAAGAAACATTATTAGTTGTACCTTGCAGCTTGTTCATTATTTTTATTATAAAAACCTATAAATTTATATATTATTAATAAATAGTTTCCATAATATTTTGGATTATTTTTTATTTTGCCCTATCTGCAATGTTCTACGCTCTATAGAAAATGTGGCGTATGACATGATTGACAATCTTTCGAACGTTTTATCTAGGTACAAAGATGTTTTACGTTTTCGTCGCCTCCACGTGATATTTTTGTCAGCATAAGGTACCCTTCTGTATCTAATATAATATAAATATAATATAATATAATATAAATATTGCTACAAATTAATGTAAAATGCTATACAAATCTCTCTACTGGGCACAGAACTCTTTTTTTATTTCTGAGAGGGTTTTAGGGCAAGGAAATGCCCGCCGAACTGCCCCAATGCGTGTTGACGAAAATTGCAATTACAAATTGCATTCGTTCTGTCGGGGATCAAACCCGGGAAAAATTTACAGCGAACCCTTTGACCCAGATCTACTAATACGATACAAATAAATACGATTTAACATATATAATAAAAAAACTCTTACGCTCTTGAAACTTGAACACTTGATAGCTCGTGACGCCTACCGGACAAAGCTACAGCACAATGTATTTGAAGATGCGTAACTACAACATAATTCTCAGTGATGCGCAAGCATAACGGGCAGTATGTCACTTTTATAATTGTCATCTCTGCAGTCTATTAATCTTTGCACTTTTATTAGTAATACAGAACGTAGTTGCTAGACAGTGTAGACGTTGGTTAAAATCTCTGCGATAGCCGTTTCGCCAAGGTCATTCAGAGTAGTTAAAGCCTTAATGATTTTGTTTTTGGTAATAAGCCAACATTAAAAAAGCGTTAAAGTGGTATTTTCTTCTGTATCGTGAATGCGGTTTACAATTTATGTAAGCCATCTCCTCTCCTTCACAATGGAACAATTTGCCGGTGCGTTACTGAGCCGCAACGTATTTTGTAATATTATGAGTGTAATTCCGTTTGGTCCATAAATACAAAATTTGTTAATAACTGCACTACAACAGCTTTGGAATTCTATTATGGCTATGGGCCAATGTCTTGTTAAAACAAAACATAAAAGTGTAAGAATATGACCTCAATCGTTCAAATCGTGCAGGAGTTACACGATCTCTAACAGGTGCACCGACTATTGTTTATTTAAACATAAACATGAAGTATACCCTGTCGTAATAGTCGTATTATGAAATAAATAAATAAATAATTATTATCATAAAATAACACACTTGGTAACAATAAAGACGTTTGGTTTAAATCGATAATTCATTTACACAATACTACTAAAAAGGCGTCGAACGTCAAAACAAAAACAAGCACGACTCCCACCAGAATTACACTACAGATCTGAAAATCAAATAGTTGTCACTTGTTAATATCGGTCTTGAAGCCGGGGCAAGGCTACATCCGCGCGCCGGTTGTAGCCTTGCCCCGCCTAACCTACTCTATATGTTTATTTGATACCAAACAAGAAAAACTATTCCCGAAATGGTGGATAAATTTCGGCCGTGTTTTGCAGGAAAATGAACAACGTTAAATAACTCTACGCTTTAGCAGTGACAAATGAGATTTGTGCAATGCCGACATTTAAGAGGGATTGCACTAAAATGTTCAGTAAAATATAAAAATCGGCTATACGAGTACCTTTTGTAATGGATATAATTTTTTCATGAACTCTTATTTTCTCATATTTTACATACATTTTGTCTTCTTGCCGTTTAAGAGCAAATTTATGGCGTTAAACGAATGTTCTAATTTCAATGGAGCATTATGTACATTGTCAAAATTGAGAGTCGTTTGAGTTTGAAAATTAATGAGGTGTCATCAGCAAATAATACTATACCGTGATTGTCTGTGAGTCTGGATGTTTGTCCTTGTGCAATTTATGTTGGTAAACTGCTTCCAGGAACTGGTTAAAATCCTAGTGAGGAGGTTACGTGTTTTAAAAGTCAAAGAAAATAATTGTCCCCTACAAAATAATGTAAGTCATTAATATAGACTAAGAACAAAAATGGGTTAAGAAACGAGCCCTGATGAACGCCCATTGATACTACTGATAGTTACAGAGATTAACGTGTTTAAACAAACGAAAAAACAATAAAGCAAAAATATCTTCGGCTTTATTATATTAGTATATTTATATAAAAATTACGTGTCACGTTGTTTCTCCGCGATGAACTCCTAAACTACTGAACTGATTTCAATGAAATTTTGCACACTGTGTGCAGTTTGGTCCAACTTGAGAGATAGGATAGTTTTTATCCTGATAAGTGACACTTAATATTTTTTTATTACGAATTTAAGGATTTTTTATATGAACGGTCGTCGAAAAGGGCAGAACAACGTCTGCCTGGCCAGCTAGTATTAGTATATATTGAAGCACGTAAAGCCGTTGGTCATGCGCCTGATATCTCTCCGGTCGTGTTGATTTACCGTCCCATTGGTCTATGAGAGTGAGGGAATAGAGAGTGCACCTGTGCTTACGCATACACTTGGGCACTATAATCCTGTCCTGCGCCGATGGCTAGTCTACGTTGAGACTGGCCACCGTGGCCGAAATTCGGTCTGGAGGACATTATTATATATTGAAGTTTTTTTTTTGAGAAAATGAATTTTATTCTAAATGACACTGCGTTAATAGATATTACCCAGACAAAGCCAGGACGGGTTACTGATAGGAATGAAGTAGATAGGTTTTTGAAGTATCTTATTTATAAAGGATTCTTAATAACGATATTAACATTACTAATATTCGCCGTATAAATTGATTATTTAGTTTAATTTAAATACCTGGACCACTGGGTTACACTTGATTTGAAAGACGATATGGACTTGGAGAAGGAGCGTGGATCGTTGGCGGTTCGTTGTAATATGCTGGCTCGCAGGTTTGCGCAATGTAGTAGGCAGGTTAAGGTAACGATTTTTAAAGCTTTCTGTCAATCGTTCTACTGTTGCAGCATGTGGGTGAGCTATACACAGCTAGCAGGCAGTGATCTACGTGTGCAATACAACAATGCCTTGAGTGTACTATTAGGGCTGCCATAGCGATGCAGTGCCTCAGGTATATTTGTTGAGAGCCGTATTGACGGCATCACCGCGAGAGTTAGGAGCCGGGGTGCCTGCGCGCTGACCCGTTTGCGGAACAGCACCAACAGTATCCTTGGGGTATTCGTTGATCGGTGGGACTTGCCACTTCTACAATGTGGTTGCGGGTCCACACAGCAGCATAACAGTGTATAATATGCTGTTGTGTGGATCTATCTTACAACTGTTTGAGTTTTTCTGTTGTTTTTATAGATATGTATTTTTTTTAATAACCTTAGCTATAATTTTAATTTCTTTAAAACTCATATGGGCTCTACCTGAAATAAATAAAAAATAAGCTTTAAATGCTTGTTCTAGGATAGCCTAACGACTTATTCGAACCCTCGATTTTCCGAGTTTTGAATCCGCATAAAAAATTAACAGTAGATTAATGGTAAGGCATTAATCTACTGTTAATTTTTAAATTTTATTTAATTACTTTTTTATTACTTAAGATGTACATAGTATGTTCAAATATTGCTCAGTGATAGAGGATATCGTGCAGTAATTTGATCGCTCCAGAAATATTATTCGAGGACGTTTAAGATCCATTAACACACAATGGAGCAACATGGTACAATCGTCACGTTCCCATATCAAAAACCCGTGACTAATGGTCACGCAAAATATGGGAAACATCAAATATTACGAGTGAGTAAATTAAAATATGACTCATAATATTCTGATGAAATAATAGTAATATAAACATGGTAGCGCCACGCTGAAGCTGTTAGGCCATACCATACTTGTTTTGTTCGGGATTCGAACCCGCAGCCCCAAGCGTTGCAACTCATTGCTAAGCCACTGCGCTACAGAGCCGTCTAGATGCTGTTATCTATGAAAGATAATGAATGTAAAACCATGATTGCTTTATATTATGTTACTAGCTGTTCCCGCGTCTTCTTCCGCGTGGAATTTATTACGATTGGATTTCATAGCTTTTCATTTTGTTGCGCGGAATCTTAATTAATTTGATTAAATAAAATTAGCCTAATTTACACACGCCTTTACGTTAAAATCGGTCAAGCCATTGCGGAGACTAGCCGGAACAAATAGACAGTGGGTACACAAGTAGCGTATATACTTTCATATTATGCATTTAGTTAAAAGTCGTTATTTTGACATTACAGCCAATTCAATTTTATTTATTTGTACAGATGTAATATCATTCATGTAAGACCTATGTTTAGCAGTGTGCTTGTGATGATTATAATAATGATTAATTGTCTTGGCATTTTAAAACCTATCAACGTATAAAAGAAATATTATGTTCTGTAGTCGAACATGCAAGCATGTTATTTTAATTTAAAATTGATATAGATCGCATGTCTTTGCAGGTTGCAATTTTGTTAACAGAACATGGTTGTCACATCAGAACTTAAAAACTAGATGGTACCACCTGTATGTTGCCAGTGACGACTTTCGTATTTGAGAACTTGATAGCTCAAGTTTTCTCTGCAAGCTATGGAGAGTACTATGCTCGGGGTTTCTCTGTGTGATATTAGTCAAACTTATAAATAAGGATATCTGCAATAGAACCAGAGTAACCGACATAGCCCAATGGATTAGTAAGCTTTATGCTAGAAAGGGCAATAGGCTGGTCATATGGATCGACAAACCGACAACTAATTCGGAATAAAGGTTTTCGAGTGGCAGGCTTTTACGGGTAGACGAAGTGTAGGACGGCCCCACCACTAGATGTAGTGAAGACCTTGTAAGACATGCAGGAAGTCAATGGATGCAGGTGGCTTAGGATCGTGCTCTGTCGCGTTCTTTGAGGGAGGCCTTTGTTCAACAGTGGACTTGCGAATGCTGCAATGATGATGATAATGATGCTGTTACATTGCATAATTGTTTTAGTTTTACTTTCCATTAAAATATACAATCTAAAGCTAAGCTAAGAGGCTTGAAACACACTAATACTAATTGAGAATATTACATGCAAAATAAATCACACACACTAAAATGAAATTGCTTTAAAAATGGCCCAATTACAGACTTAGTTTGCAAAATTTATTTAAAATATTGCTTCAACGTAATACACACATCAGTTTATGAAATAAAATATTACATGTGCATAAATGAAAATATTTTGGTAGGAAATAAATGTTTCTTTCACTGATTCCAACCGGGGCAAGAGCTTTTTTAAAAACGATGAGAGGTGTCTGATTAGACAGAAGGTATTATAGTGCTAAACGTGTTCCTCTGAGGACTAAGATGGAATGCCTCGTAACCAGATAAAGAGTTTCAGATCACTACAGCCACCATAAGAAACATAACAGTATTTTGCTGTTTCACGCTGGTATTTTCTGAGATCGTACCCCGGTCGAGGCAACACATTCGTGCTCCATCCGTAATATACATATAAAGGAGCAGCATGGCTCTATCATTTAAAGTTACAGTTAATAAGGCTTATGGGGAAATTCCCTTTAGATTATATATTTATTGTTATGTAGAATAAAGTACTCTGTAAGCAATCAGTGCCATAAAGGTCTTAATGGAGTTACATTCGCAGTTTGTCTTCCTTATAACAGTAAATTCACAAATGTTCCATAAAGTTTCACACAAGCTGTAAATTGCAAACTCATTGACCGAGTTTCCGTGAATATGATTTGTTACTAACGCTACACTTATTTGAACCTATAAAATGGAACATTAAGATAACGGTGAAACTTTAAATGGGGCTACCATTACATTCTTCTGCGTAGCACGGACTTCTTGCCAAGTAATTTTTTTTTTCAAAAACTGAAACTGTCAAATAATATTGCAATCCACCTGATGATAAGTAGCTACTGCGATCCATAGGCACCTGCAGCGAACCTTAAATAAAGAAGGCTACAGACACGCTGTCACCTCTGTATCTACTGTATCTCCTGGCTCTCTATATACCTGAGACTGAAACACAGCAGTGTAGTCTAAAGGGCGGCAGAAGTAGTTAAGGAGGACCTACTTATACGTATTCTTAGGACTGAGAGCCAGAAGTCTCGTAAAGTTTTCTCTGCTTCCCTACATTCATTTAATATTTTATCATGCATTTGATTATCTTCTTTTCTATTTCTATAGTTGTCCGTAATAATCCACTTGTGAACTTAGGTTTCATCGATAGCAGGATTCATTATTACATATGTCTTGCGCCTTTGATGTCGCTGATTATTTTCGAATTTACATCTGGTATTTACAAGTTGCCTTTTGTTGTATGGCATGCGGTTAAGACAAACCACTACGTTGTAATTTCATCCCGTGTTGCTAGCTAATGACTCATTTTATACAAACTAAAGTAAAAATGTTTTAAAGCTTAGATAAGTTGTTCCCAAAGGCTGTTATAAAATCGAGCCCTAGGAACATTTATCGATATTGCTCGCTCTCTTTACCGCTCTATGATTACTTCAGATGAATGATTATTTTAATTGTATATGAATTTCAAGTTTGAGTTAATAATAAATGAAATATTATAAAATTGGAATTAATTCGATATATTATGATAACAAACATGATGACAAACACAGTCCATCAGATGGTAGGAGAGTGGTTAAGTAATTAATGCAGTGCCATTTGTACACTAACAGAACTGTAAACAGATCTTCATCGCTGATGACATCAGACATGCTTGTTAGATAATTGATAACATTGTAGTCCATCGTCTTATACATACAATAATATTATGGTTAATAATTAACGCGCAGCTTATGTACTAAGCGATTGTAGTTAATGTTATGGACTGTGAAACTATAACGTCGTGGGTTCGAATCAGCCATTCGACTAATTTCATGAACCATTTCTAACACAAGCTTTTTTGTATGTAGTAATTAAAGAGAATTATATACGTATTCAATTCGGACTCATTTCTTATATGCTCCAAAATTACCTCCTTCGACGTTATATCCCTTCCTTAAGTATGAGTGGTAGAGAATGCATTAAGCATTAAGTCCGTCTTTTGTTCCTATACAATAAGTAAATGAGAAAAATTAAGTAAATAAAAATGATTCTTTGCTTCGGAACTTCTGCTTATTTAGGAAAAAGCCGTACTCCTTCTCAGAACTTTATATAATCATCTTCATAAACCCATTAACAGGTCACCATAGATGTTCATGTCGAGGTTGTACGATGGAGTAGTGAAAGTAAGATTATATAATGAGTTTAAATACCTGGGGTATCAGTTAAAATGTTGACCTTTGTACGGTAACGTAGAGAATTTTCTGTGAGAGCGAACATGCTTGCTCGCAAATTTACTTTTTGCTGTAAAATGCTAAAGTAACTGTTAACCTACTGTTAACCTCCTAACATACATTCTGCATGCGGCTCTTATGCTTTCCAGTCTCAACTATGCACACATTATTATAATAAGTTATTTTTATCTTCTAGAACAAGAATGACAAACGAGCACACAGTCCTTCGGATGGTAGATGTAGATGTTGATGTAAATATTGTGGCCTTTAAACATCTACATCTGTCTTTTATTATGAATCAAAATGCAAATGCGTCCATTCCATGTCACCCGTGACGACTGACATGGAATATTGACAACCTTAGCAAAAACAGCAGCATTGAGCTGCTGTTTTACGCTGATATTCTTAAGTGTTGTCCATACCCCGTCGAACCGACTCATTTGTGCCAAAATGAGCTTCAAAATAGCTGCAGTGTGGCTCTGTCACGTTTATTGGTGTGAAGTTTCGCTAACGCATAATATTAGGCCTTTACTTACGAAATTGTCGTTTATTATGTAATAAGTTAACTTTTTTTTCTATATTTTTTATTTCTATTAGCAATTGATTCATCTTGCCAAAGCAGTGACAGTTTATTGATTACCTTCTTGAAGAAATAAGCTGGAGAATTTTTTTCAAATGCATTTTGTACTGCCTCTCGTGTATTGAAGTATTTTCCTATTTTTTTTTTCCTAAAAGTTATCCAAATTGTAGAAAAATTAAAAGTCTGTAGGCTCGAGGTCTGTAGAGTGCGACGGATGGGCGGAGAGTTTCCCACCCCAGTTGTGTAACTTGGAGACCATATGTTGTGCAGTATGAGGTCGCGCGTTGTCGTACGGGAGCAACGGGGACGAGCAATTGACCAAATCTGGTTGGAGACGTGCGAGCGTCTTCATCATTGTGTTCAGTTCTTCACAGTACACATCTCCAATAATTCTGATCCCGTTTGGTAAGAAGCTGTGATGAATTACACCGGCGCTAGACCACCAAACAGTAACCGTCAATTTTCTAGGGTAAGATTTTGTTTAGGGCATTGTTTAGGGTGCTGAACCAGGATCGATCCAACTTTTTGAGCATTTGTGATTGTTTTGTGCAAAAATGTTTTCGTTTGTACGCCTGTTGAGCAGTACAAGGCACGTTTCGACGCGTACTTGGCGCTGGCGATCATTGAGTTCGTTGGGCACCCATTTGTCAAGCTTTTCTATCCTGCCAATTAGACGCAAATGGGCCAATATTGATTAGGTGCCAACGTCAAAAGTTGCTGCTGATTGAGCCGTAGATTAAGCATCATTAGCTTTCACAATCGCCTTTAATTCGTCATTGTCGAGCAAAGTTTTCAAATGACCAAGGGATTCATTTTTCATGTCAAAATTTCCAGAACGGAAGCAGGCAAACCAATAACAGGTGGTGTTTGAAGTATTAGCTCCGTAAACGTCGTTGATGTTGCGTACCACTTGTAGCGCGCTGCTGTCACGATGGTACTCATATTCCTTAATTACTCGAATTTCCATTGTTGAATACAATGGAAATTCGATGACGAAAAATATTTAAATGTGATGAAAAGATGATGCTAAAAAATAAAAAATAACTAATTTTGAAAAAAGATTTCCACGTTTTTAAAATAAAATTAATTGGAAATTAAAATTCTTATCAAACAAGAACTATTTTGCTTTGAAACGACCAGTACTGCAGAATGGCAATTTCACAGATATACAGACCTATACACAACATCGTTATTTATACTGTTTCGTTCCTTTACACAGTATAAATAACGATGGCGTTTGAGAAGCCAAATAATTTACTTCGTGATGGCTTCTCAAACGCCATCACCATTTCATTTTGCCCATTTTAATTATATTGTGTAGGTATTATGGTGGCGACAAGTGTCACCATACGTACTAAAATCATGTAATGTACACAACGTGTCTGGGAAATTACGAAAAAGGATTTTTATTTTAAGTACCCGTAGGTAAATTATATATAAGTACTGAGTGAATTTTATACCGAAGAGACTAAATTCATAAATTAAGAATCGTCTACTTTGAATTAACTCCACATTCTCTCCGCATTTATTTCAATTTTAATCCGCGCTCATTCCATAATTTATTAAAAATGTTATACTATAAAATCTACAAAATAACTTGACACACAGCGCCATTTATCAGGTCCATACTTTATGATTTCTGTTTGAACTAATCAAACATAATATAGTGGTGACTTTTTTAACGTCTGGAATAAAATAGGGTGTGACAGAATCAAGTAGAAACCGGAACAGAACGGAGTACAATCCTATGACACTCATGGTTTACAATTTTTTTAAAAAAATTCAAAGTTTGTATATAATTGATCTATTAATAAATTCTATTAATTTGAAGTAAATTTGCCATACTAAAAACATAAAAACGAAAGTTTTTAAATAAATCAATCAAAAACTATCTATATACCACTTACCATCAGGTGGTTTATGTGCTCGTTTGTCACCAAATCCTATAAAAAAAAAACAATCTATTAAAAGTCCACAGCATTTTGCCTTAAAAATGGAATATTTGATTTTTAGTGCCACGCTTGGCAGGCAGGTCAGCAACAGCGACCAATGATTACATACATATGTCTAACAGAGATTAGTTAGTCTCATAATATTTATTTTTGTAATTCATAAAAAAATTTGACATCATTCTCTCGTTTATATTTTTAGTAGGCGTTTTGTGTCGTAGTTCCGTTTTTAGTTTTTAACTTTCATTTTATTTCTGGATATTTCTTTAATAAAAATGATGTAAGGAATAACGAAACGGGTGAAATAAAACCGGGACTCTGATTCCCAATTTAGTTAAAGGCGACTACGGAACGCAAAATTTATTATTATGAAAAGTTTTAACAAAACTTGAAAAATGGAACGCTGGGCATCCATTTAAATGCTGCCTTTCAAATGAATAAGATAGTTGCAAATTCGCCGTCTACATTGAATTTCATGGCATTCACTGTTGCACTCCATTCATTTTTTAAATATTGTATCTGAACTACAGTTTGAATACAATTTTATGTTTGCGCTGAATCATCCTACCAATGAATCCATTTACTCATTCTCATTCACAGCTATTAAAAATCCACTGCTAAGCATGGGCCTCCTATAGATTGCCATAGTTTCCACGATCGGCTGGCGAATTAGCAACCGCGGGGTTTTATTTTATAGGTGTCATTTGATTTGTTTCTGCATTCGCGTCCGAAGACATCCACGAGACGATATGGGAGTTTTTTTTACTTATTATAAGCCAGTGCTTAACCACAATCCCAACTGGTGGTAAGTGGTTATGCAGCCCTAGATGGTAAATTGCACTGTCTTAGCGTAACAAAAGCCTATTAACTCTTGCCTTCAATACGCCCAGATTGTATTCGGACGGAAAGATAAACGCCGGCAAATTATTCCACTCCTTTGCTGTACTTATTACAAAAGACGAAGCGAACCGTTTGGTTCTAATGCGTGGAATATCGACAACAAGGAGGTGAAGATCTATTATATAGATCGGGGGTTGTCCGAGGGGGGAATAGAGAAGGAGGAATGAAAGCGTGTATTTCCTGCACACACTCACCGAAATGCATCTCAGCGAGATGCATTTCGGTGACTACTCTTCGCCTGTGTTCGAGGCTGACAAGATTGATTTCAACCAAATCAAGGTCACCAATGAGCCTCTTAGCACGTTTCTCCACAAAGTTCACTTGCGCTTTATATGACGTAAGAAGCTGCCCCGGCGTCAAGTACCGCCGCACCCTTATAAGGACACCAAGTTTCTTTGCGGCTGCTTTGTCGCACATTCAATTCATGTTTCCAAATGACATCGTTCAAGCAACAGAAATAGTTCAAAATATTGCTGCAAATGTTCAACAATTTAGTTCCACGTTCAAAATCAAAGGCCAAGATTATCACAAAGTGGGCTCATTGCTGCCATTGCCAAATGAGTCTCATAAATTTTTACAAATTTCTTTTATGGGTGGCGAGGACTTCGAACGCGCACTTGCCAATCGCTTGGAATGCACGTTACGACTGCAATAACCTCAATTCACCTTTCGCCAGGCGCATCGTCGGCGAGCTGGACGCTCTGTTAAATGAGCACAATGAATTGTTGAAATTATTAAAATCTCACATGCCCAATCTACAAAGTGACAATCACGCTATTGTCATCAATCCTGATAGAACACCAGCTGGAGAGCATATATGTAGATTCAACGCACCTGTTGTTAACGACGTTGCTGGAATCATGGTTAGTGACCGTACAGCTACGCAATAAATCGTGATTCGAAGAAGAAATAATAATCTTCAGTTCATTGCCGATAACCACCGTTCATATGACGCTCTTCAATATCCGCTAATTTTCTGGAAGGGACAAGACGCATATTGCATAAACATTAAACAACGAGATCCGGTAACAGGTAATTCATTCATCATTAATAATATAACTAATTTATTATTAAATAATAAATCGTCAATTAATTTAAAAATACATGTATATTATTACAGGAGCCGAAACAAACAAGAACGTTACTCGTAGCTCGAAAGATTATTATGCGTATCGATTGATGATTAGACGCGGTCAAGACAACGTCATTTTACGATATCGTGAGCTTTGCCAACAATTCATGGTGGACATTTACGTGAAGATAGAGAGTGAATGACTACGAAACTTGCGACATAACCAACAGAAGCTGCGTGCGGAAGAATACATTCACTTGCGAGATGCTATTGCGAACAATGCTGATACTGCCGAAATTGGTAAATCTGTCATTCTACCATCATCGTACATAGGTAGTTCACGTCACATGCAAGAATATATACAGAATGCTATGACTTTCAAAATGGCCGGAAATTACATCGTTGCTATTACCAGGACAACATGCAATACATCATCATGACATTACAGCACGAATTTTTAAACAAAAATTGAAGTCTTTAATCAGCTTTATTACAAAATTACATGTATTTGGCCCCGAGTTGTTGGATGTATTCGGTCAAGTGGCAAAAGCAAGGATTACCTCATGCTCACATTTTAATATGGTTTATCGACAAAATACGTCCTGAAGACATCTATAGTTTAATTTCAGCAGAAATTCCCGATCCGTCTATTGATCAATTACTGTTTGATATTGTTACTACAAACATGATTCATGGTCCATGCGGAGATCAGAATCGTTCATCGCCTTGCATGGTAGACGGAAAATGTAAAAAGCGTTTTCCTAAATATTTCATAAACCATACGGTCACACATGTTGTCAAATATATAAAAATACCGATAGTGGCGGACAATCATCCATTAAAACTATCAGTAACGCAAACATTGACATCGACAATCGTTGGCTGGTACCATATTCACCTCTGCTGAGCAAAACATTCAATGCTCATATTAATGTTGAGTTCTGCAGTTCGTTGAAGAACATTAAATATATTTGCAAGTATGTGAATAAAGGAAATGATATAGCTGTATTTAGAATTCAAAATACTAATTTGAATGCTCCTTCTTTAAATATAAGTGATGAAATAATGAATTACCAAATTGGCCGGTATATCAGCTCCAATGAAGCTGTCTGGCGTATCTTCGGTTTCCCAATTCATGAACGGAATCCAGCAGTTATCTTTTTTTCTATACATCTTGAAAATGGCTAGCGGGTATTTTTCACCAACCAAAACAGCGCTTGATCGTGCCATAAATCTGCCAAAAACTACGCTCACCGAATTTTTTTAATTGTGTAATCATGGGGATGCTTTTGGTGCCTTAGCACAAACACTACTTTATTCAGAGGTTATTTTACATGGGCTCAATCAAAAAATTTGATGCCCCGCAAACAAAGCACACGGTTTATTCAAATCAAATAATTTGGGTCGTGTATATACAGTCAATCCAAGGCAGACTGAGTGACAGATAAAAGCATCTGCGACTGTTGCTGGTTAATGTCACCGGACCATTGTAACTTCAAGATATACGTAAAGTAAATGGACAACAATATCCAACGTATAAAGATGCTAGAAGACGACAATCATTGGACAGAATGCTTGCTGAAGCAGAATTAAACTGCATAGGAAAAGAAATTCTCTAGTTGGCATCGCAAACTGCATCGACAGATTTGTATGACACCAAGTCCTCTGGCAACAGATGTTGTATGTTGGAATTTAATATATTGACGTCCACATTTTTTGCTACTAAAATCGCTCTTTGTGCCAGTTACTCAAGATTTATGTATTGTGTTTGTACATCGGGATATATGTGATCGATGAGAGAATTTTGCGAGTTGATGATTGTGCAGAAATCGCTGGGCAGTTTTATGCATCCAGTATTTTCATGTACAGCAACTTTTATATTGCCAATATCTAACAGTTGTTTTGAGAAAGTTTCGGTGGATGAATCCTGAAGCATTTGAACGCGCATATTCACTGTCAGTTGTACTTTTTCAACATTACGCCACAGTCGCGATGATTTTAAGCAAGCGTTGATTTCATCAGCATACGTTGAACGTGTAATAACGGGAAGTGTCTGTCTGAAATCACCTGAAAGGAGTACCAGAGTGCCGCCAAATAGTTTGTCGTTGTTTTTAATATCTTTCAATATTCTATCCAATGCCTCAAGCGAATGTTTGTGTGCCATAGTGCATTCATCTCAAATGATAATTTTACAGTTTCAGCACGGTGGCCATGGACGATTGTTTTTTTATGTTGCACACTGCATCTGGGTTATTTTGAATGTTTAATGGCAGCTTAAATGCTATATGAGCTGTTCTGCCTCCATCTAATAAAGTTGCTGCAATGCCAGATGATGCAACGGCCAATGCGATGTCATTTTTTATCGTATCTCGGCAAGAAGTAACGAAATAAGGAACGTTTTGCCAGTTCCACCTGGTGCATCCAAAAAAAGAATACCCCTTGCCCCGCCGAAACTGCCTGCATAATGCGGTCGTATATTGTTTTTTGTTCATAATTTAGTTGTGGAACATTGCGAGTAACAATCGCTGCCAGTTCTACAGTATCATACTGCAGTTCACTATTCATATCAGTGTTAAATAAATTAGATGCACTTCGATTTGGTGAACTCATACCGAAATGACTGATTGGTAAATTCGCAATGGCAATGCAATGATCCGCGCGACCAATCAATGCTTCACTGTACATTGCGTCATTGAATGATATCGTTAGATCGTTGCACCTTGTACGATGTCGATACAATATATCATCAGTCATTGAAGTTTTGTGATTATCGCACAACATTTGTGCTCGGGCTGGGAAAAATGTAGTCAGTACTATAGTAAATAATAGACTGCTACTCCGGTTATTTTACTTCGTAATTTGAACCCACCACAGCTTTGCAATGGCACACGATTAGTCATTAAAAATTAATGAAAACCTTATCGAAGCTAGCATTTTGAATGGTAAGTTCCGAGGCGAAAATATATTGCTGCCACGAATCCCTATGATGCCTACAGATGTGCAACTACAATTGAATTCAAACGCATTCAATTCCCAATTAGATTGGCATTCGCAATAACTATAAATAGGTCACAAGGACAAACGTTGTCTGTTTGTGACTTAGATTTGGGTACAGCATGCTTTTCCCACGGACAACTATATGTGGCATGTTCTCACGTGGGAAAACCATCCAGTTTGTTTGTATTGGCTAAAGGCGGACTGACCAAGTATATTGTACACTCCATTGCGCTGAGAGATTAACCTTTGTTTATTTTTTAATTGCCGTAATTATTAGTAGAAATATGAATAACTATTTTCGATATATATATATATATATATATATATATATATATATATATATATATATATATAATTTATTTTTCAATTATTATTACATCCCCACACACTTATAGTGTTAGCTATTTTTTATTGAACTAATATTTAAGCGTCAATTGCCTAATGGCAGGGCGCGGACCGCGAACTCGAAAGGTCGTGGGTTCGAATCCGCCATTCGACTACTGTCGTTAACTACTCCTAACACAAGTATTTTAAGCTTACCAGGAGCGGTTAAAGGGAATATTAGTAATGTTTAATAGCATTACTAGTATTTTTTTATATTATAAAAAAAATCCTAGAAATAATGTATATCGCAAAACAATGTTTCCCGGGTGAGCTAGTACTCTTCTTAGAAGTTAATATCTGATAATAAATTAATTCTCTAATTACGTTGAGTTGGCCAGAAAATCTTCATCGATAATGTATTTGAAGTCAGAAAATTATAAAGCAAACATTCTCTTATATATCTATAATTAATGAGAACAAAATTCAAGCTGCAGTTATTTTTGTAGCTAGAACAAAAAAGAAAGAAAATGAAACGCTGCGAACATTTCAAGTGACTCGAAAACGGAGCCTAAACCATGATTTCTTTATTGTAAGAACACGCACTCATGTACTTTTATATGTATATAAAATATTTTGTAACCAAAAACATATTTTAACACATGTGTGCGTGAACGCAATTGCGTATAGTTTCCGCATCTATTGAAATGTGCACCGTGCTCCGTCTGTCTTTCTTTGTTGGTCTGAGGTGTTATAATACAATAATTTAAAACAAGTGTTAAAAATGCCAAAAGTAAAAGTAGTCGTATGCGATGCGTAGCTGTACAGGTTTTAGTTGGGCCAAAATTATTCGAAGCATACCGAATTATTGTAAATGTAGAATGAAGTCTCTGAGCCAGCGTGTTTTGTTTCAACGCTTATGTAAAGGTAAATTATATTTCTTAATAGATTTTAATGTAAATCGGAATGCAGTAAAGCATCAAATCTGCCATTTGTGTGCAAACAAAGCATAAATAAATAAATACGATTAAGCTTTGACGATTGCCCGAGAACATGGCAAGCACCGGGCGTGTATTTAGATCGCTAATCCATTTTCCGTAATAAAAGTATAAGTAATAAGAAGATATGAATAAAATTAAAAAAATCCTCAATGGATCAAACATTTTTACTCCATATCGACAAATAAAATGGAGTGGTGTCGTCGTAAGAAAATCATGCGTCACCCTTTTCGTCAACCCGTTTGATAACCGTTGCGATTAATCCTCTGTAAGACAAGAAATGTTTTTTTTTTTTAATATGGGTGACAAACGAGCAAAGAGACCATACGATAGTAAGTTGATGCTGTGGCCCATAAACGTCTACATTCAGCTTTAAGAATCAAATTGCAGATGCGATGTCACTCCTGAGATCTAAGATGAAATGCCCGTCTCTAGGAAAAAGGGTCTCCGGTACTCTACACTCAACATACAAAACACAGCAGCATTAAGATGCTAATTTATGCTGGTATTCTGTGAGAGCGTGGTCCTTCCCTGGTCGGGTCGACGCATTTATGCTACAACAGTAATATACCTGCAGCGTGGCTGTAACACTTAAAAATAATTATCTATTCAAATAATACCAATAGGTTTGAGCAAAAAACATATTTGCTATAAACAACTTTTTTGTTAATGTTTCATGCTTGCTTAAATTCTATATTGTTTTTCGTTTTATTTACGACGGATGCTTAATTCAAAAAGACAAACCTCAACCGCAAATTTCCGGCCCTTCGTCATGCACAGCACGTACCAATTTACATTTGTGGCACTTGCGGCTGATTGACATCGGTTTAACCTTATCCAATACCCAAAGCTTCCAGTTCGTTATAACTTTTGCTAAATTTTACGTATTTGTATTTAGTAAAAACATGGACAATACGTAACTTAAGTAACTTAAGAAAATGAGCAAACAAATGTTGCAAACCACTCCTGCCAAGCGTGGCAACTAAAGCAAAATTACCCCTATGAGACAAATTATGAGAAAGGCCTATGTCCAGCATTTAACCCTACAAGGTAAAGTTGTAATAGAGGATGTTATCTCCCCGTGTGGAGTTGCCAGAGCTCCCATCGGGCGCGTCCCCAGGTGGCGGATAGGGGAACGCCACCCAGATATGGGTGGTAGCGAGAAACCGCCGCGGACCAAAACTGGCCGGGTATGAGTGTACCCGTGGTTCCATCAGGACCAGAAAAGACCAGGGGCTTAATACCCTAAGAGACGGGCCTTCACAGGCTTGTTGTTGCTCCCGTTATTGCTCTTTGATTAGAGCGAACACGGGATGCAACACACGCGGCGATGTGCCAAGCGCACCAATGCTGGGTGACCCCACGCGGTTATGTGCCAAGCACACCGAAGGGGCAAAATAATAAGGAAGGAGCCATGTCGGGTGGTACAACGGTGCCGACACGAGAAAAGCGTGGGCGCTTTAAGCGCCCCAATACGTCGGCAAATCAAGCGATGGAAAGCGATGGAGGCGCGTCCGATTGCTCGTCCATTTCACTTAAATCGGCCCCATCAGAAGGGGGAAGAAAGCGTAAGGCCAAGCCCCCAAGTGCTGCGGCTAAATTTGCGGCAGTGTCAGCCACAGCCTCTGAAGAAGAGGCCGCCACAGGCATCGAAACAGAAGAGGATCTTTTCGACCCCTCCGTAACGCTCACAAACACCAGGGTGAAGAAAAGCCTGCCCGACCTAGAGGAGTTGGCCCGCGAAATGTTGACGCATAGTGACCGTGAGCTTGGCCAACAAATTGAAATAAATCTCCAGGCCTTTGAAAAGGTAGCCTATCTGCTACCTTTTCTATCTGGTTATACTATGTTATACTTGACTCCCTCCCACAAAACAATAGGAGGCCTTTGCCTGGCCGTGGGACATATAAAGGCTGCAACTTTAACTTTTATAATAACTTATAGGTTCTGGCACGTCTTCATGGCGGAAACTGGGACCTCCGTGGGTGAAATCAGCGGACAGTCGAAACCTATCACTCGGTCGACTTCAGACCGGCACGCCCGTTCAGGATCGTGACCGCTTCGGAGGACAACACGATCGGCGTGTTCGAGGGACCCCCGTTCAAATTCAAATGCACCAAACAAGTGAGAATTGCTAATATATCTGGAGCGAGAACCTTATTTTGACATATTATGAGGTCCCTAGCGTCTGTTCTACTATTTTTAAAAGTAATAGGTCGGGAAAAAAGTTATTTATTTATTATCTCGCAACCTAAAAGGCAATTTCGTGAGGGGTATAAGGCTAGCTGTGCGTAATATAAAGGCGGCGACCGAAGAACTTGCGCGAAGGACCACGACAAGCAAAATCATCAAAAGGCTTGAAAAGGCGAACGAGGAATTGCGATCACAGCTGGCGAGTCTTGCGGCTAAAACGGAAAAACTAACGAAGGAGATTTATCTCCTCCGCAAGCAGGAAACGCATAAGGTCCATCCTCTGAACATCGCAGCTACGTCCAATCGACCGGTGCTAGCATACCATAAGGCCAAGCACTGAGAGGAGGACCTCATGGAGCGCATTGGGTCACTAATCGAAGAAAAGCTGGCAATATTTGAGGCCAAGATGTTTCCCGATAGGGTGATCCAACCTCCATTGGCAAGTGCGAGCCGAGGTGAGTAATCGCTACCTCAACGGCCATCACCACCTTTGCAATCTTGTATTGATAATATTTTTACAGGTGTTGTACCAATCAACAAATCAATAATTCAAAAACTTAGTTCAGATCACTGTGGACAACTGGTTTCATTACCTTATATGCACAAAAAACAGGAAATTGAGAAAATTGTGTTAGTTCCTATTAATGCAAAACGCCTGAAGAGATTTAGAAGTAATATGGTAAAAAACCTTCCATCGCTTTCTTATAAGAACAATGCAGACTTTTTATATGGAGAATTATTTACCCTTATAAGCAATGAATTTAAAAAAACATTTACTTCTAAAACATTCTCCGGAAACAGTCGCAAGGTATTTAATGAGTGGGCGACAGTGGGAATTCATAAAAGCAGACGAAGGTTATATGACCTTTACCATGAAAGATCATATAATCCTTCTGATGCTTTTAAAGAATATGTCAAAAATTATTCTAAAATGTTTAAAAAAGTTTGCTCCACAGCCAAATCGTTACATATTAGCAAGAAAATTAAGATGGCTAAGAATAAAATTAAAATGACGTGGAGTATAATTAACAGCGAAACCGGTAATGAAAAACCTCGTAACGCAAACTATCAATTAAAAATTAACAATGAATTGACTAAATCAAATCAAGAAGTCGCAGCGGTGTTTGAGAAATATTTCAGTGATATTCCTATTTTGACAACAGAGTCTTTGAATTCTTCTCCAACTGTCGCCGAGTCATTACTCAAACAGAATGTTAATATCTGTTTAAAAGAATTTAGATTTGAAAAAGTATTACCGCAAGATATTGTAAAATACTTCAAAACCATTGATGTAAAGAAAACCGCAGATTTGTGGGGGATTTCCGTGACAGTTATTGCGTCCATAATAGATTTAATTGCACCTCATCTTGCTATTATTTTTAATACTTGTATCGATTCTGGTGTGTTTCCTGATTTAATGAAGTATAGTAAAGTAATACCTTTATTTAAATCTGGTAGTACATTGGACCCCGCTAATTTTAGACCTATTTCTGTACTACCAACTCTTAGTAAAATTTTTGAAAAAATTATTTTGGATCAATTGTTATTTTTTTTTAATACAAATAAATTACTTTATAAAAACCAATTTGGATTTACAAGGGGTCGCTCGACGTCTGACGCCGGCGTTGAGCTTATGAAATATATTTTTAATGCCTGGGAGAATTCACAGGATGCCTTAGGTGTTTTCTGTGATCTTTCCAAGGCTTTCGATTGTGTTCATCATGAAACATTAATCAGGAAACTACAACATTACGGTGTAAAAAATTTGGCGCTTAGACTTATTACTTCATATTTAAGTAACAGAACTCAAAAAGTCGTGATAAATGGTAAAGGTTCCTCCGGATCGGTAGTATCAATGGGCGTTCCTCAGGGCTCGATTCTTGGCCCATTCCTGTTTTTAATCTATATTAATGACTTACCTTATCTTGTAGGGGACAATCACGATATAGTATTATTTGCTGACGATACCTCTTTAATTTTCAAACTCAAACGGCAGTTAATTAATTATGACGATGTAAATAATGCTCTATCGAAATTAGTACATTGGTTTAACGCCAACAATATGCTCTTGAACGGCAATAAGACAAAGTGCCAATGTGCTATTAAATGGGGAGGAGTTGAGTCTTGTGGATACCACTGTTTTTCTCGGTATTACTATTGACGCGAAACTTCAATGGGGCCCCCATATATCTAAATTAGCAAGCAGACTTAGTTCTGCAGCATATGCTGTAAGAAAGATTAGAAGTCTCACAGATGTTGAGACAGCTAGATTAGTGTATTTTAGTTACTTTCATAGCGTAATGTCTTATGGAATTTTGCTATGGGGTTATGCGACTGATATTGAAGCTATATTTGTTTTGCAAAAGAGAGCCGTTCGGGCGATTTATAACCTAAATTGTAAAGAGTCCCTCAGACAAAAATTTAAAGAAATAAACATATTAACTTTGGCATCGCAATATATTTATGAAAATCTAATGTATGTACATAAAAACATAAATAGCTTTAATAAGAATAAAGATGTGCATTCTTTAAACACTAGGAACAAACATAAGCTTGTAATACCAGTTACTAGACTCCACAGAATCAGTAATTCATTTATGGGGCAATGTATACGCTTTTACAACAAAATCCCAGAACATATTCAAAGTTTATCAATAAACAAGTTTAAAAGTTTTATTAAAGAAAAACTGTACAAAAAGGGTTATTATAATATCAAGGAATATATGAATGAAAATAACCCCTGGGAATAAGGTGATCGCCACCATGCTGGTTCTATTAAAAATCATTTAAAATTTTGTATAAATGAAATTATTGTTAAGTGAAATATGTTTGAAAAAAAAAGTCCCGCTGGGTTTCTTGCTGGTTCTTCCCAGGACAGAGGTATTTTCCGAACCAGTGGTAAATAAAAAATGACTTTCAATAAGAATTATGTAATAATCAATATTGAATAAAAAAATATTCTATTCTATTCTATTCTAATCGGCTCCATCGTCGCAGCCATAGAAGACGAAAAGGTAAAGGTCGAAGAGGAAAAAGAAGCCTGCATACCCACCACTGGTAGATCTTCCCCCTGTGGCTGCAACGGTATCGTATAACCCGGTACCGCCCAATGCCACCTCGTGGGTTAAAATGGCTAAAAAGCCCAAAAAATCAAGGGCCACCAAAAAGCAGATCGCCGCGGCGGCAACACCTTCCGGTACCCCGAAAGAGAGGCGGAAAAATAAAAAAGTATTGCGTGCCCCAACATCTGCGGCCGTAACTGTTACGGTGTCAGAAAGCTCCACAGTTACTTATGCTAAAATAATGGAGGAGGCAAAGGCCAAAATACACTTGGCTGATTTTGTCATTGAAACAGTCCGCCAGAAGCGGGCGGTAACCGGTGGACTCCTGCTGGAAATTAAGGGTCCAGATCGCGGCGCGAAGGCGGACAAGCTGGCGGCCAAAATGCGTGAGGTTCTCTCAGACCTAAACGTGCGAATCAATCGGCCAGTTAAAACAAGCGACGTTCGACTGAGGGACTTCGACGATGCCGTCAGCACTTTGGAGGTTGCGGCGGCTATGGCTGAGGCAGGAGATTGTTCGGTGGATGACATAAAAGTCGGGGAAATCCGCCGAAATCCCACTAGCATGGGGACATGCTGGGTGCGGTGCCCAGTCACGGCAGTCCGCAAGATTGCGGCTGTTGGGCGAGTGCGCGTGGGTTGGGGGTCTGCTCGGGTAGAATTACTGGAGCCCAGGCCCATGCACTGTTTTCGGTCCCTAGAAAGGGGGCACGTTGCCAGTAGGTGCTCCAGTGAAACAAACAGGGGCGCACGTTGTTATGCTTGCGGAGAGCAAGGACACAGGACAAAACAGTGTACTGCGTCGGCACTAAAATATCCCCTGTGTTCCGATCTTGGGCATTCTGCTGGCCACAGACTAGGAAAGAAGTGCATCCCACCTCCAAAAAAAAAGGGAAGGAAGAATGGTGAGGTATCTGCACCCACCAGCAAGGCGGCCACAACGACTTCTGTCGCTGCACCGAGTACTAGCTCGGCTATGGAGGTGGCTGAATTAGAAATTCGCGCCCCTTAAAGTCCTCCAGGGCCACCTGAACCACTGCCGCAATGCGCAGCATCTGCTCATGCAAATCATTGCGGAGTGGCGGGTTGTCCTTGCAGTAGTAGCGGAGCCCTATGCCGTCCCCGACCATCCTCGCTGGTTCAGTGATGAATTGGGCTCCGACGCCATCTACTGGGAAGGTGGAAAGGGTGCCCATCCTGCGCTCTATTGAGAAGAGGGCAGGGCTTTGTTGCAGTGCAATGGGGCCCCCTGGCCATAGTGGGCTGCTACGTCTCTCCTAATAGGTCCCTTGCCGACTACGAGGCGTACCTAGACGAGGTGGCGAATTCTGTTCGCGATTGTCAACCTCGTCCATTGATCGCTCTTGGAGATTTTAACGCCCACACAAGGGCTTGGGGCAACTCCAGAGACGATCCCAAGGGAGAGACAGTGATGGTATGGGCAGCTGGGCTGGACCTCCGATTATTGAATCAGGCGTCCGTAAGCACATGTGTACGGTGGCAGGGGGAGTCCATCGTGGATCTGACGTGGGCAACTCCTCCTGCAATGCAAATGCTGTCGGGCTGGCGAGTGGCGGAGGAGGTGGTCACTTTGTCTGACCACCGCCACATCGTATTCGATGTCGCACTTCGACAGCCCGACAGTAACCCCAGTCGCCGAGATAGCAGCCCACGGCGGCGTTGGTGTCTCAAGCGGCTCGAACGAGATAAGCTCGAAGCCGCCGCCATCGTCGCGTCTGGGCCAGAAAACGCCGAAGAGGTTCAGTGCGATCCTGAAGTGGAAGCGAACTGGTTTCGGGGTACGATGGCGCAAATTTGCGACCTGTCGATGCCCAGAACCAGTCGTCCCAAGCGCAAAGCAGTGTACTGGTGGTGAGCAGAAATTGCACGGCTCCGTGCAATCTGCTTGCGGTATCGGCGCCAGTACACTAGAGCCCGAAGCAGAAGACGGCGAGCTCTGCCTGAAGAGATAGCCAGACTCTACGGGGCATACCGAGTGGCTACAAAGGCGTTGCAAATCGCCATTATCAACGCCAGGTCTCGGTCCTGGAAAGAGCTCCTGGAGGGACTCAACAAAGATCCCTGGGGGCGCCCATACAGGATAGTGCTGGGTAAGCTCCGGCCCTGGTCGTCCCCTTTGACGGAGACTCTCAACCCGGATCTTCTGGAAAGGGTTATCAGCACGCTCTTTCCAGAGGACCGATCAAGTCCCGAAGGTCACCCGCCGTCTTCATGGGAGTGGCAAGATCAGATGGGGGTGACCGTCGAGGAGCTGGACCGAGCCGTTAGCCGCTTAAAAGTCCGGAACACAGCGCCGGGGTCCGACGGAATCCCGGCCGGGCCCTAGTGCTGAGTCTGGCTGCCCTGGGAAACAGGCTCAGGCAGCTGTTTACCAGCTGTCTACGGCATGCCAAATTCCCCACAGCCTGGAAAGAGGCAAGGCTGGTCCTCTTAAAGAAGGAGGGCAGAGCCGCAGATTCTCCCTATGCGTACTGCCCCATATGCCTGCTGGACGAAATTGGCAAATTGTTCGAGAGGATAGTTGGCACTCAGCTCAGCGGGCATCTGTTGCGCGTCGGTCCCGATTTGTCTGACAGCCAGTTTGGGTTCCGACGGGAGCGTTCCACAGTAGTTGCGATTATGCGCGTCCGCTCCCTGTCGGAACAAACAGTATCATAGGGTAGCGTGGCGTTGGCGATAAGTCTTGATATCGTCAACGCCTTTAACTCTCTACCCTGGGACGCAATCAGGAGAGCACTGCCATATCATCAAGTGCCCCACTGCCTGCAAGGTATTATTGGGGACTACTTGCGCGACAGGTACATTCTGTACATGGGGAAAGATGGTAGAAAGATTCGGAGGGAGATCAGACGTGGGGTTCCACAGGGCTCGGTGCTGCGTCCATTACTGTGAAACCTCGCGTACGATGCGGTTCTGAGAGTCGACCTTCCCGCTGGCGTAAATATCGTGTGCTATGCCGACGACACCTTGGTGATCGCCAGCGGGATAACTTTCGAGAGGGCCAAGGAGCTCGCCCAACTTGGGGTGGAAGTCGTCGTCGCCAAAATCCACGAGTTGGGTTTAGAAATAGCGCCTCACAAGACCGAGGCCCTATGGTTCCATAAATTACCACAGGGCAGGGAACCACCCGACTCGTGCGTCCGCGTGGTTGGGTCCGAAGTCAGAGTGGGGAGGTACATGAAGTACCTAGGCCTCCTCCTTGACAGTCGCTGGGGCTCCGAAGAACATTTCGAGCGCCTAGTCCCACGGATCGAAAGGGTGGCGGGTGCAATGTATAGACTGCTGCCCAATCTAGGGGGACCGACGAAGGAAGTACGTCGCCTCTATGCGGGAGTTATACGGTCCGTAGCTCTATATGGAGCGCCTGTATGGGCAAAAAGCTGGCCATCCTACGCTGTAGAACTAAATTTTTTAGTGTCCAGCGGAGGATAGCCATACGGATCGTACGAGGATACCGCACTATATCCTTTGGGGCGGCGACAATCCTGGCTCGCTTTCCACCACTAGATATACTGGCGGAGATGGACGCGAGGGTGTATGACCGAATCCGTGCCCTCCGCCAGAGCGGTGGTAGTGAGCCAGAAGAGGCGCTCGAATCAATTATATGGCAGGAACGACAAAACGCCCTGGCGACATGGCGCACTCGACTCGCGGAGCGCTATGAACACAAACGCGTCATTGGAGCAATCCTGCCGGTCTTCGAAGCCTGGATGCAGCGACGAGCAGGAAGACTCACCTACAGACTTACACAGATAATCACCGGGCATGGGCGCTTCGGTGATTATCTGTGTAAGATCGAACGCAAGGCGACGGCGAACTGCTTCCACTGTGGTGGACGGGACCAGGACTCCGTTTCCCATACGCTCGCAGTATGCCCAGCGTGGGAACGGGAGCGGACATTTCTGGTGAACCGCATTGGACGGAACCTCTCCCTGCCAGCAGTCGTGTCGGCGATGCTGAGCGGGGATTTGGCGTGGAGGGCCGTAGCCACCTTCTGTGAATCTGTTATGATTCCGAAGGAGGCTTCTGAACGGTATCGGGAGAGGGCGGATCCCGCGCGGAGACGACGTCGCCAAGGCGTTCGTCACGGCCCTCCTCTTGAAAACGGTGTTCCCCTACCAGAAACGGGGCCTCCGGGGTTGCAGACGCTCGGGGTGGGGGCCTCGAACGTCTAGTAATGTAACCCCCGAGGTGGACGATGACTCGGAAGTGGTCTCGAGACATCGTGATAGCACTGCGAGGGTGCTGGGGGCAGCAATTACTGTCCCCGGGACGTGCTATAAGCGTAGCAAAGCGATGGAGGGGCTCCGGTTGCGTTCCGAACGGAGATTCCGGGACCCCTCGTATACGCTTATGGTGACCACCGTGGGGTTTTACCCGGTGTGAGTCCGGCATAACCTTTTCGTTGCCCCCGCAGCGGAAGGTATCCATGAGGATTTCCCCACGAAAAAAAAAGAGGATGTTATCTCGTAATAAACTATGCGGTTGCTAATAAGCCTCATAAAATGGACTGTAAGAAACGGGGTAAAGCAGAGTTGCAGCTATTTATGCAGCAATGGATCGGCTCAATCAGAAAAGTACTTCACTATCACAGAATACCAGCGTAAAATAGCAGCTTCTTGATGATGCTCTGTTTCGTGTGGTGCAGCAAAACGGAGACCTTTATTCCTGGAAAGGAGTCATTCCATATTAGTTCTCAGAGGTAACAATGCATCATCATTTTGATACTTATCCGAGAATAGATGTAATTTCTATAGGCTACAGCATTCACTTATCATCAGGCGAACGATTTGCTTGGTTGTCTGCCATATTTAATAAAAAAAGATTATTTCTTCTTTTTCTTCTTCAGCAGCTTTACGTCCACTGCTATACACGGGCCTCTCCCATTGTAGGTAGGATTTTCCTTAATCGTTACATGTGACACGTAGAGTTACAGTATCAGATATCCCGTTACTCTGACGCTCTTCTACGTCGCCAGTCTGAGTATTTTAAAATTGACGTAAACGAGATGTTAACACCAATATCTACGGAAAGACAAATATTTTTAGGCATCAGTAACTGGAACTTATTAAGCACAGGTAGTATCACATCTTATCGTTATCACAATTTAAAACCACCAGACAGAGGTGGTTTAAAATTTTTTGATTCTTGAGAATCTAAAAATTTAAAACCACCTCCTTTCCCGTTCTTTCTCCGATCACGACAGTAGAGAGAACCCCACTCCGTGAACCGTCCATAGATTCTGCCCTCGATATGACATTCACAATTTCGTGCTTCACCACTCTACACATCTGTCTATTTTAATATTGTGTTCAATTCTGTTTGATATAATGTTATGCTATCAGTTAAACGTAGTAATTGGCTGATATTATGTCAAAAAGTAAGTGATACTTAAATCAAGAAATAAAAAAAAACAGAAAATATTAGGAATAAAGGTACCCGAGACGGCTAAAATCAGAAGCCTAAACCATCGGTATCCATCGAGGCTTCGGAGAGGGTGCCAAGCTACACCAACGAAGGTGGGCCTTCAATTCAATCTCTTCGAGACCATCGCGTTGTCTATCTATAGATAAGGTATGCAGGGCAACTGGTCTACCTTCTAAAACAATGGTTACTTATTACCAATAACCATGAATGCTTCATACTGTCAAGGGTCTATAGCCCTGAATTCATCAAGAACAACGGCCAAGCCTACACACTTTCTCTAATGTGAAACAATTGCTGTCTTATGAAACGATAAATAACCTATTGTGGTAATAATTTCCGCGGCACTTCCCGGTGCTGGCCGCTGATCTTATATTAAAGACGTTTTTATCAATAAAACTGCTATATATTTTCAAAAGTACCTTTGGTTTTTTTATAACGGTGTGAATTGTCAAAATGTCACCCGTAACTAAGTTACTAAGGAAAGTAGGTTACATGACCACCGTGTACCATCTTGTACATTGAAATTACTATGAGCGTAAAGAAAAGAGTAATGTTATATTTAAACTATTAACTTAGCTTAGTTTCAAAATCAATTTTGAAAAAAGCGCATTAGCATTACAAATTTTTCGGGTCCAATACTGAATCTAACAAATTACAACATTTATAAAAGGGTTTACTAAATCAACTAGCGGAGCCTGCATGGTTGTTGCTTTTAGCTTGTCCTGAGATAAAATATGGTACACTTTATACAAATCTTTTCACTTGTAAGGTTATGATAATTATATAAAAATATGACCATTTCTCAGACTGGTGGTGAGAGCAGTAAATAACTCTATCCGCAAGATCAGAGTGGACAGTTATCACAATGAAACATTTTTGACGCCTCAACTACGGGTTGGGGAGCCGCCTGTGATCTTAAATAGTGGAAAGTTGTGTGTGAAGAAGAATATGTCATGCATATTAGGTTATTTAGGGTGGCTAGCAGCATATTTTGGTAAAGTGTTGCAAAAGATTTGTAAGGTGGTCAATAGTAACTCACTCCCGCCCACCCTTCTGGTAACCAATTATTCAGGAAATATCAAAAAGTTTGTTTTCAGCTCTAAACTAAATGACATATCGAGGGTAGAATCTATGGACGGTACACGGAGTGGGGTCCTCCCCACTCCCGTGACCGGAGAAAAAAGGGAAAGGCGGTAGTTTTAAATTTTTAGATTCTCTACTATAATGCAAATGGTGAATCCTAGACGTGATACTACCTGTGTTTAACCTCTTAAAACTGATTTTGTCCGTTTTAAGGGACATAGTGTTCAAACGCACACGGAAACTATTTTAAGACACATAAGTGCTGTAAAAATACGTTACGATCTCGAACTAGCTATCTCTTTCGCGTTTGTGCATGTTGCGATGATGTAGTAAGGAACGGTTGCGAGCAAAAATTATTTAAAAAGTACAACGTTCGGACTTATATAAATAATCTCCTGATAAATTTGATAATAATGGTGAGTATTCTGGTTGTTTTGTCCATCGCGTTGTTTTTTTTTATAGAATGTAAATAAAGGTATTGTACTGTAGTATTCTTTTATAAATATATTGTTATTATTTTCAAATATATTGTTTATTATTGCCAGCTTAAACTATCAACTAGGGTATTGTTTGTGTGTTCCATATAACGGACATTGCCATTTGAGCCTAATTGTGTTTTCTTTTATTGTCCTATGAAACGGACGTCGCCAATAAGTTATCACTCGCAATATCGTCAATATTAAATTATATTTTTAACTATTTTTATTTTATTTTACAGCTTGAAGATCAAAGAAAATTCTATGCCTCATACCTCCGTCAGATTCTGAAGGATCAGATATTGAGTCGGATAGCGTTTTAGAAGCGTAGTTTGAGCAACGTGAGTTTTTTCGCATTGTTAATGGTGATTTCTCTTCGCCCCGAAATTGCCGTCCTCCCTTACTATATGACTTATTAGCTGATCTCAGTGGCAGTGAAGACAAAAAATATCAGGAATGTACTGATCTCGAAAATTATATTACTGAATAACAGCTACTAGAGACGACGCAAGATGTCCCCACTAAGTTTCTAAGAATGTCCTATCATAATAAACTATATGGGAGAATGCTAGAAACATATAGTACGTACCAGTATCAGAAGCTAACTTCGCACCAAGGCTCGGTCAGGCCGTGAGTGGGTGTAAGGTGAATGGCGAGTAGTGTTCAGTGGTGTGTAAATATCTGAGACCTTGACCAACTTAGGCGACCAGCAGCGGCCGAGTTCCAGGCTGCCCCACAATGCGGCATCGCTCCAGCAGGCTCCACCGCTGGACCATTTCTTTCTTCATTGTCACTATTTCAGTCTATTAGCTTCATTGTACATTTAACTAACTTAAACTCGCCTAATTCCACATTATTAACAGTGGTAGAGCCACGCGGCTGCTCTTGCTGTAGCACGGATGGGCCGGCTCGAACCGGGGTGGTACCACGACCTCACAGAATACCAGCGTAAAGTAGAGGTTTACCTCTGCATTTCGCTTGGTGAGTGCAGGTGGCCGGAGGCCCTTTTTACTGGTAATGAGGCATTCCATCTTAGTCCTCACGGGTGACAACGCATCTGCATTTTGATTTGTAATAGAGGATAGATGTAGATGTCAATGGGCCGCAGCAACCACTTACCATCAGGTGGACTGTGTGCTCCTTTGTCACCCTTATCCTATAAAAAAAAATTCATCGTAGAATCGAACACGTGATACCCGACACAGTAAGGACAGTAGTTCGAAATTCGACATTCAATGTCCCGAATTCACTTATCACAAAATTATAAGTAGGGAACTAACGCGATCTCTTAATGAGTTATACGGTTCAGCGTTAAACACAACTAAGTTCCTTCATTCGACTCCAAAACACCACGTGGCGAAAAGAATTCAAAATACGCCTCGTTGACACGTAAACAAACGAACTAACCAACACACAAAAAGGGCACTTAACGCGACGGCACAATTATAAGGATTTTCATACAATCAACCGGGAGACGCTCTCGACCAAGGAATGCGCTGTTCGAATCCTGGACCGTATATCGACTCGGCGCGCGCGTGCACCATTACGCATACCCTAAAAAGGTAAATATTGCAAAATTCACATATCCACGTAGCGAAGTACACGCCTAAATATAACTATCTGGACCCTACACGGTCGCGTGCCTTCGGCCGCGATGACCTAGATACGCGGCTTCACCGCCTCGCGGCAAGCGAACCACTCTCTCCTCTTCGCCCACGCGTCGAGCCACTGCAAGCCGCACACGGCCGCCCCACCTCGGCGTTTACCTACCTCCTCACCTACATACCATCAGGTGAGGAGCCAGCTCGAACGCAATTGGATGGCGTTCAAAAATGACCAAATTTGGGCATAGACATAAATGATTAGTTAGTTGAGTTTATTGTGTTTTTATTATTTTATTAAATTGCTTTATTTTTTCGCAACTGTATTAAAAATAGTTGTTCAGTACATGTGCAGAACCGTCATTGCAACTTGTTCCGACAGTCAAAAAAAAAACACTTTGAAATGACAGGCTTTCCGCACTCGTAATGAAATATACTATTTATTCAATGTGTAGTGTTCACGTAAATATAAGAAATCATTACCTAAGAATTATTTTCAAAAATTATTTAACGATGAGTTGTTAGATTTAATAGTTAAAAGTACAAACTAGCGGGAAGTCCATATGTGTGACGCAAAAATAAATGGAAATATTAATTGGAATAGAAATCATGATGGGTATTGTAGACTTGCCGGCAGTCGAATATTACTGGAGTACTGATCTGAAGTATGAGCAGATTGCATCCGCTATGTCACTTAAGCGATACAGATATATCAAACGCTACTTGCACTTTTGTAATAATAAAAATGTAGACAAAAATGATCATTACCATAAAATTACTCAGTCAGTTCGTCAGTAGTGACGATAGTAGAAGAACGGTCATTTGGAATCGACGAAACAATTATACCTTACAAAGGTTAAAAGGTCGACAGCAGAAAGCAATACATGCCAAAGAAACCATATAAATGGGGGCCATGGACGTATAAATAAGACGGACTGAATCTCGCTATACAACTCACCGAGGCACCCATAATAAGTCAGCTCGCTTGTACGTACTAGGGGTCACGCACACATTCACACTAATAATAAGTCTAGCACCCGCATTTACCCCATTACGCAACAAACATCAAAAATCAATATGTCGTCTTGTGTCGTTAAATTTTGTAAAAATCATAGTGGTTTTATCAAAAATCTTAAAGGAATCACCTTTCATAGATGTGTCAGCAATTATAATCACTAATTTAAGAATTTTATGTCTTAAATTAAAATGCTATTTTTGGAACACAAAACATGAGTCACGTGATCAGTGTTGTTAATTATTTATAGCGAAATTACCCGAAATTTGGGAATTTGCTATTTTTACCCGCGTTGGCACGGATACGGTATATATGTTTGCCGAACAACCTCTTAAGGTTTATTTGTGTGCACTTTTTTGTTACAATTTTCCTGAAAAATTACCTGATCGATTATAATGCGGTTATATGCATTTTTGGCCATAGTTCGTTATGTTGTGCTGTAATCGTGATTTTTATTTTTTACTATGTTACTATTTCCTGAAAATTGGACTGATTATAATACGGTTAAGAAGGTTCTTAAATGTGTTGCCATGTTTAACTTAGTATATAAATCTAATATCGAATCAAAAAACATATCAAAATTAGAAATGAAATACTCCAGCAAAAGAAAAGAGATGGGAGGGTAACATTTGTTATTACTCGGTATCATATATATTTAATAAGAGCTAAATGCAAAACAGCTTTCCTTGGCACTTTAATAAATATAGAAAGCTTAAAATATTTACATGAAAAATATATTCATAATGAAAAATAAAATAATGTACCTGCCAACCTACAAACCTACAAACTAAGTCAGGATCGTTTAGAAATATTTTTTTCTTGTGTACGAATGCAAGGTGGCTTTAATGCACAACCCTAATGTCAGATAGTTCAAAAGTTGCTACAGAAAACTGCTGGCACAGTTAGGTGTTTAAAGGAAATTGTGTTACTTTGGAACAAGTAGCTGTGCTTAATTGCAATTCGGCAACTCAAATATTCAATTCCACCACACTATCATACCGTCATGAACGAGATGATGATAGTATTTATGATTCATTATCATTTTTAAATGAAATCACTGAAGAAGATGATGAGCTAGCTAAGCGACTAGGAGTAGAATCTTAAAAATGTACCACGCGTTTGTATACTGTAAAAAGGCATTTCTTTCATAAATAAATAAATTTGAAAAATAATAAATAAATTTAGGAGGCTTAAGTTTTCCATCTTACGATTTATTTATTATTTGTTGTACTTGCAAAATAATTGTACGAAAGATTATTAGGGAAAACATTACAATTTACAATGAAAGGTAACAAAAGTATATCATCATCATCATCATCATTACAGCCCTTCACATGTCCACTGCCGAACATAGGCCTCCCCCAAAGAATACCACAAAGCACGGTCCTGAGCTACCTGCATCCATCGACTTCCTGCATGTCTTACCAGGTCGTCACTCCATCTCGTGGGGGGACGCCCTACACTTCGCCTACCGGTACTAGGCTGCCACTCGAGAACCTTTCTTCCCCATCGGTTGTCGGTTCTTTGAGTTATATGGCCGGACCACTGCCACTTCAGCTTACTAACCTATCCAATTGCAGAGAGGTGTAAGACAGGGTGATGTTATATCCCCGAAACTCTTCACCACTGCATTGGAAGACGTTTTCAAGCTTCTAGACTGGAAAGGATACGGTATTAACATCAATGGCGAGTACATCACTCACCTTTGATTTGCCGACGATATAGTCCTTATGGCAGAATCGCTGGAGGACCTAAGCACTATGCTCAATGACCTAAATAGTGTCTCCCAACGGATAGGTCTTAAGATGAACATGGACAAAACAAAGATTATGATTAATGTCCATGTCACACCTATGCCGGTAGTTGTTGGGAGCACTAAGCTCGTAGTTGTTGACGAGTATACTTACATGGGACAAATAGTCCGACTAGGTAAGTCCAACTTCAACCGAGAGGTCAATCGACGGATTCAACTCGGCTGGGCAGCGTTCGGGAAGTTACGACACATCTTCTCGTCAGACATACCTCAAAACCTTAAAACGAAATTGTACAACCAGTGCGTGTTGTCAGTGATGACTTACGGAACTGAGACGTGGTCCTTTACTGCTGGCCGTATGAAGGTCAAGGTCGCTCAGCGAGCTATGGAGAGGGCTATGCTCGGAGTTTCTCTGCATGATAAACTTAGGAATGAGGTTATCCGCAGTAGAACCAGAGTAACCGATATAGCCCAACAAAAGTATATACTTACAAAAATATTAGAAAAGTTTATTGCCAATGACAGGGTTTTTGTAAGCTTGGAATTTGAGCTCACATTCGCAGGGATAGATCACAAGACACGTCTTATTAAATAGATACAGAAGAATATTTGGCGATTCGATTCCGCCATATTTCTAAATTAGAGGGGATTTCAAGAACGTTCGAAAAGTCTGTAAAAGACAGTTGTTTAAAAAAAATATTCAACAAAAAGGTTTTAACATTATTTATTTAACAATTTATGTACACACAAAATAATGTTACAATGAAAAAAAAAAGATATTTTGTACAAAGGCACTGCTTATTTCATATTGAAATCTCTTCCAGCAGGCCTGATACTGGACAAATTAAAAGAGAAGCTGAACAAGTGTGCACTCTTATATTAAAATTTTATAATATTAATATACTTAACATAAAATAAAGCTAATAAAAACAAATATCCATGTAAACATACATATAACTAAATATCACTATAAATACATATACACATACACATTTATATACATATATATATATATATATATATATATATATATATATATATATATATATATATATATATATTACATATATAAATATAATAATATATTATATATATAATCATTGGGACGACAAAGAAAGATAGTGCTCTTTGACTCGCCTTTTGAACACGGACACTGTTTGAGCCTCTCGAATTGCAGCAGGAAGAGAATTCCATAACTGACAAACGAGAACTGAGAAACGAGCCGACCATGTACTGTAAAAGAGTGAGAATAGGACTTTGTTCTAGAGGAAGGGAAATTTAGGAGGGTCTTTAAATGTGATCTGCAAACTGCATCGGGGGAGTGCGCAAAGTGGAATCGATCACGTAGATAGGGTGGTGATGTTGGATTGTATAGTATGTTAAAGAGGAGGCAAAGGATTCGAGTATTCCTGCGAAGTCGGATTGGGAGCCACTTGAGCTGTTTGCGATATGAGGAGACGTGGTCATACTTTTTCAGCTCGAAAATATAACGAATACATAAGTTTTGCAACCGCTCAAGTTTGTTTATTTGCTCCTCATTGTTGTTTATTAAGAAAATTAGTAAATTATGGTAATTATTTATGACTTATTGTTGTATTAATAACTATAATTTACACTTGCAGAAAATTTAAAGAAATAAATATACTAACTTTGGCCTCTCAGTATATTTACGAAAATTTAATGTGTGTATTTGTATTTAGTGATGTTCATTCTGGAAATACTAGGAAAAATCAAAAGTTAGTTATACCAGTTAATTGACTCAAAAGAGTCAGTAAGTTCTTCTTGTATTCTTCATACTAATTCTAAAATAATATATAGTAAATTAGTTTTATATTAATTTTTTGGTTACCTATAATATGTTTATTTATTATATATTTCGTTCCAATAATATAATACAATTTTGTATAATACAATGTTTGTAATAAAATTAATTTAAATCGAAATTGATTAAAATAGAAAAATTCGATTTCAATCAAAATCTAAATCTTAAATTCATAGATTTTTTTAATCGTTAAATGTGTTATTTATATTAGTTACGTAATAATAAATCGTATTTCGTCAAAGTTATGTTATATTTTGACAGATTGTTTTTATAAAAAAAAATGGGGAAATTTTGTTTCACATGACAACCCTATTTAACACGCAAACATACTTGCACCGCCGCCATTACAGTGCATCATTCCGTTCTTAACAAAATTCTGTCCGCCTTATTTATACGTCCATGATGGGGGCTTAAATTTCTTGTTCGTGGTGGTATTTCAGGTATGGTGTATGACTTCTCTGCTTACGATGAAACCAACACTTTTCACGGTATCAGTTTTAGTGAATGGGAAGAAGAATTTCTTGGAGTTGGAGGTAAAACAGTTCTCAGGCTATGCAGAACCATTTCCAATCCAATACTTAGTACAGTATACTTTGATAACTGGTTTACGTCACTTGAACTTATATATTGTTTGCATAATAAGTTGGGTATTTTGTCTTTAGAGACTAGATACGAAAAGATAGATTGCGAAATTGTAAGCTGGTGACTGACAAATCTATGATAAAAAAGGGACGTGGAACATTTGAGGTAGTATATGATAATTCTAAAAGAGTAGCCGTAACAAAATGGTTGGATAGTCACAATGTATTAAAATTATGTAAAAAATTGATACTAAGGGTAGCTCCCTTAGTATCAATTTTTTGGCTCATAGTATATATTAAGATTAAGATAAGAATAACTAAATGAAAATTACTATAGCGAATTGAGTAAGTATTTAAGCTATTCAGGTAGAACTGAAATGTATACACTTTAACCTTGCAGAAGGTATAATTTAAAACGAAGCCTTAAATAGAAATTCATTATTGAATAGGTCGTATCAAATATCGTAAAGCTTCGAAGAATTTTGAATAGAACCTTTTCGAATATTTAAATGCAAGTAAACATTTTTTTATGCGAGGTATTTTATGTCATATACTGATTAAGTAAAATATTCTCGAATGTTCATATAAACCCAAGAGTAGACTAAATAAAATACAGTTATCAACAAATTATAAACGACTAGAAGTTAAAATGAATTTATTTTGTAGTAATGAAATTCCACAAGGTCGTTTCGGCACCCAGTGGCTAAATATCAAGCTACGGCGGTGCGAGCTAAGGCTACTATACCCGCACAGAATAATATTAATATTGCCTACGAATAACTGTACCGAAGTGTGTATTTGTTTTATTATTGTGTATCCATAAACACTAATATACATAAATAAACACAAGGACTAGGATGGGACGCATCGTTTCCGGATCACCAGTTCTCTACACTCACCATATTTTGTATGCAGCAATGTTGATTGTTGTTATTAATCTAAAACTGCGAAGCTGCTGAAAGTTCTTCCGTGATCGAGCTAACCCATTCGTGCTGCAACAAAACAATAAAATAGTAATATAGCATGATGATATTTACATTGTCGAACTGCTAATACTTTCTTCGATTAGGTTTTCCCATGTACAACCCCCCAACCCCGAACGGGTTCCCGCTTTAGTTTACCGGGGGAGGGGGGGGGGGGGTTCCGTAGCGGTGGCTTGGTCACATATGGCGCACAAAGAGGGACCACTGGGCTAGCTTAAGGTGTAGGGCCTGCATAAGATAGCCGCTTAAAGTAGACTTTAAGCCTAGCTCATTCATGATACGCGTAAGTGGACTGTGCCGATAGAAGTATCCTCTCCCCCTTCCCGCCGTGGCTAGAGTAATGTCGGGGGGAAAAGAGTGTTCGTATGGCGCTACACCACGGATAGGTTATGCCACTCACCCTATCCTCCACGACTGTTGCGGGGCCGCATCGTTAGTGGTGGGGTCACGATGGAAAAGGAGTAATATTGCGAGACGCCCTTCTCCCTTAATACCTTCTGCGTCCGAAGCTTAGTAGGCGACTATGCCATAAACCAGATCCGCTGCCGGAGTCACGAATATTGGTCCTACCGAGTATATTCCTGGCCCCATGACCTCCACGTATTGGACTCAGAGCGAGAATTAGAAGCCTCGGAGGAATGCGTGGCTAGTGTTCTAGTGCACCTTACTTAAGAAGGAGAAGGAGCTGTCTTCTCCCGAGAAGGGGCCGTATAGCCGGTGCTATCACGGATGTGTGCAAAAGCATTCCTGTGATCCTGTCAATATCCAGCGAAGATGAAAATAAATAAAATTGATAAAAAAATTAAAATGAGTCTTAAAATACAGGCAGTAAAATATGTACATCAATCATCTAGGCTAGAATTTTTCTCTATTGATGAGTGGATTGAGTCTGATGTACATGAATTATTCTTCGATATGAATAAATTCAGAATTTCTGAAAAAAACAGTAACTTTAATGCAGCAAAAGAAATATCAGCACATATAAGTGAATGAGTCAAACACAGTCTGCTGAATGTAACAAAAAGAAATACAGGACGTCTCGCGTCTGACGTTAGGCAAGTAGCACGCGTTCACGCGCATTGCTGTTTACGTATAGATTGTTGTTCATTGTTTACTCACGCGTGTAGGTAGGGCCGCGCGGCCTGCTTCCACGCAGGCTTACCCGGTAGTACTTGCGAGTATAAGCGAAAATGACGGACGAAAATGAAGAATTTAACAATAATACTTTATATAACGAAGACGATATTACAGAATTAGAAGTGGAAGAGCTCGATAGTATTGATATAAATACGCCTATAGTTATAAAAAGAATCAGAGAAACGGAGGAGAGTGATGAGGAGTGGAGTATTGTGAACGGAAAGGGGAAGAAAAAACGACTGCTCAAGGATGAGAACTTACGTAGAGAAACAGATATCGAGGTATATATTACATGCATTGAAACACTGCACAAGCAATTTTCTTTGGCACGGTTATTCAAAGAAAACGGAATAACTGATATAATTAGAGTTAAATATTTAAATCCTTTTAAAGTAAGGTTGCAATTGCCGAACGAGGAAAGCGTTAAGAAATTAAGTACCTGTGCGACATTTATTTCTATGGGATGGAGAATTCAAAAGGCAATGGAGGTTAATTATTCTTATGGAATTATAAGAGACGTGGAGTTAGAAATATCTGAAGAAGAAATTATGAAAAATATATCTTGCCCAGATTCTACAGAATTAATATCCGTAAAAAGGCTTAAGCGACGAAGTAACACGAAATAGGAAGGTTGGTCTCCAAGTGAAACCATACGGCTTTGTTTCAAAGGGTCTTCCCTACCTTCATACGTATATATTTTCGATATGAAAATAATTGTTCAGCCTTATGTATATCCTGTTACACAATGCTCACAATATTGGAGGTTGGGCCACATTCGCAAGTTATGCCCATTCAAGAAAACATTCTGCCCCAAGTTTGGGGGAGAACGCGAGAATTGTGATACTAAAACATTCAAATGTATCAATTGCTCTGGTGCTCACATGGTTTTAGCTAGGACTTGCCCTGCTTATCTTAAAGAAAGGAAGTTGCGAGAACTTATGGCCGAGTTCAATTGCACACACAGGAGGGCTTTAACAATCTATGTTGCGCCAACACCACATAGAGAAATGGACGTAAAACTTACAGGACATAATAATATCCAGCAGGAGATGTATAATTATAACATACCGAAGAGAGAAGCGGCTACAACCTAGAATGTTCCTACTTTTGCAGAAGTAACAGCCAATGTTATTATGCATAACGAAGATAATATTAGTCAATGTGAAAGTAATGTATCTTCGTCCCGCCGACACCAAACAAAAAAGGAGAAAAGAAATACAGAGCGTGACACGTCATTACAAAGTAATAGATTTGAACCTACTACTACTATACTCACTATAGAGTGAGGAAAATAACAACAAATCTTCTGGTAAAATATCATTTAGTGAGCTACTTGTGAGGTTAAAGGAAGTAATATTTTTTAATAATTTTAGTTTGCAAGAGAAAGTTTACAAAGTGTTAAAATTAGATGTTGAGTGGTTAATTTTGGTAACTGTAGACAATATCTCGGAATGGCCAATGTTGAAAACTATTTTAAACTTATTTAATGGATAAAAACCTAAAATGTAATACAATAAACCTTAATATCATACAGTGGAATGCTCAAAGTCTTAAGCCTAAACTAATGTCTTTAGAGCCTTTGTTAACTCGGGAAAAAATACATATCGTAGCCTTAAGCGAAACATGGTTAAATTCTGAAACTTATATTAAAATTAAAGATTATAATATTTACCGTAATGATAGAAATGACTCTTATGGGGGTGTTGCTGTTTTAGCACACAAATCTATTAAAATGGTTAGGGGACATTTGCAATTAAGTAATGATGGCATAGAAGATATTTAAGTTAAAATTTTTAACTGTCAGGATTTAGAAAAAAATGTTTCTATTTATTGTCCATCGTCGGTGCGTACCTGCCAAAGAGATTGGGATGAATTATTTTCGACATTTAGTTGCAAAACCTTAATCATTGGGGATTTCAACGCTCATCACTCAAGCTGGTCGTACAAGACTGATAACAGAGGTTCATAAATATTTGATGCTCTTTTAGATGCTAACTTTGCTGTAATAAATAATGGAGAAAGCACTCGAATTAGAGTTGTAAATGGAGTCTTACAAGCGTCATCTCCTGATTTATCGCTCATTACGTCTGACATCGTCTATAAATTTAATTGGAAGGTACTTCGAGAGACTTTAGGCAGTGATCATCTTATGATTAAAATATCAGCTTTATGTCAAAAGCGGTTAGCGTGCGATCTTAAAAGAAATTTTATAAAAGCTAATTGGGACGGATACATGAATACTCTTGAAAATGTTTTTCTCCAATTCCCAATATATACAACTGACCTTCTAAAATGTTACAATATATTTTTAGAATATTTGAATTTAGCAGCTGATATTTATATCCCTTTTATTAAAATAACAGAGTCTAAATTTGTACCTAAGCCTTACTGGGATGTAGAAATATCGAAGTCGGTAGCCATTCGTAGACAAGCACTGGCCAGGTTTAGACGTAACTCAACACCTCAGAATTTAGCTATACTCCAAGACAAAATTAGAGACACACAGAGGTTAATTCGTCAGGCTAAATTACGTAATTGGGAGAGGTTTTGTGATTCTTTAAATGAAAGAACAACTATTAGGGATATGTGGCAAAAGATGAGATGTATGAAAGGTTTTAGATCACATAATTGCCACCATATAGATGGAGAAAAAGCGGAAATACTTCTTCGCAGTCTAACACCAGATTTTGCTTCACCAGAACCGTCTAGTTTTAGTTCTAGTAACATGTTACTAGAAGAAGAGGTCTCAATTCAGGAGCTTTATACATGTATTAAATTAAAGGATACATCTCCTGGATGCGATGGTATAGCATATTCAATGTTAAAACACCTTCCATTTAACAGCAAATGCATTTTAATCTAGCTGTATAATGCTTTTCTCAAAACCAGTTTTGTACCATCACAATGGAGAGATATTGGTATTATAGCGATCCCAAAGCCAGGAAGAGACATTAATGATATATCGTCCTTGCGCCCGATATCACTTATGTCTTGCTTATGCAAAATCTTTCATTTAATTATTAAAGGGAGACTAGAGTGGTTTCTGGAAAAAAACAAAGTCTTTTCTCCTAATACGTTCGGTTTTAGGAGAACCCGATCCTGCTTAGATAGTCTTAGTAGTTTGGTATCAAGGATACAAATAGGTTTTACAAGGGAGTCAGTCCACGATAGGATGCTTCTTAGATTTAGACAATGCGTATAATAATGTTGACATAAATGCATTACTGCACACCTTAGATCAACCTAATGTAGGAACGAAAATTTGTCAATATCTTAGTAGTTTCCTTAATGAACGACATCTTAAAATATATGCGGATAACGTGTGTATCAGTAGATTTACAGGACGAGGTCTAGCCCAAGGAGATCCGTTATCTCCTCTTTTGTTTAATGTAGCTACTCTTAATATATGTAAAAGCGTGAAGAACGTTTATATCTCTCAATATGCGGATGATTTTGTTATATATAAGAATTGTGATAGTATCAGTAACGGAGTTATTGATATACAGTTAGCTCTGAATACTCTTAATAGTTTATTTTTCAAGTTAGGACTAGAAATATCTTCATCAAAAAGTAAAGTATGCATATTTAAAAATGGACGCGTAAGAGAACAAATAAATATAACGGTTAACAAAAAAAGCCTTAAAATCGTTGAAAGCATTAAATATTTAGGGTTATGGTTAGATCAATCTCTTCGATGGGCCAAGCACATAAACGAAATAAAAGAGAAAGCCCTTAAGTTTGTAAATATTTTAAAAGTTTTAATAGGACCAGGGTGGGGAGTACATCCAGTTCAGTTGCGTTGCTTATATATAGCTATTATACGTAGTCGATTGGATTATGCTAGCTTTTTATTTGATAATAGCCATAAAACACATTTAACAAAACTAGATATAATACAAAATCAGTGTATGTGGATAATTGGTGGGTTTGTCAAGAGTACTCCTATCCATGTAATGGAATCGGAACTGCTTTTACAGCCATTGTCTATTCGAAGAAGATATTTAGCAGGTAAATTTTGGTTGAAGTGTAAGTCTATTGATGAAAATATTGTAACAAATTTATTATGTATCCTTGATGAACGTAAAGAAAGCTTCTACTGGCTACATAGGAAAACCCCACTGCTAGTTACAACCCATAGATTATTTAAAGAAACTCGTATATTTTCAAGTCCTTACTTAGAAATATTTTCACTCAATTCGTGGATTAGCAAGTTGGATTTATCTGATTCTATAATCCCTCAAATAGAATTTGTTAACGCACCTAAACATAAGTACAATCCCCTTTACTTACAAACTTTATGTCGAAAATATTTAACTGAAAACTTTACAAATTACTATAAAATATATACCGATGGTTCTAAAGATAAAAAAGGAACGGGTGCTGCATTTTTAGACATTTAAGCCAAAGAATACATTAAGCTCTGCTTAGGTAAGGAAATTTCAGTTATGCATGCGGAACTCATTGCAATTGCGGAAGCCTTATCTTATGTCAAGTCATTTAATTATGATAAAATGTTGATATTAACTGATTCTCGCAGTGCCCTTCAATATTTAAAAAGATGTACTTTACTGTCTCGCGGTTTTCCATTGGCTTACGACATATTAAGTAATATTTTAACATTAAAATCAAGCCATAAAAGGATAGTCTTACAATGGGTGCCTTCCCATATTGGTTTAGAGGGAAATGAGGCGGTAGACGTTCTTGCTAAAGAGGCGATAAGTGATGGGGATAATTTCGATTGTGTTCCTTATTTCTCCGAACTCTTATCTAAAGTCCGAGAAAACTGTACAGAAAAGTGGTCCGAATATTTTGATGAAAGATCACTGTCAAAAGGTATTTGGTACAAGACGATACAACCCCATCTTTCCCGCTTCCTTTGGTTTGAAGGATGCAATATAGGAAGGCAAGAAATTATTACAGCAATGAGACTTCGTTCTGGACATATTCCATTAAACAAATTTGAGTTTATGATGAGAAAAGTAAATTCACCAAATTGTGTCAAATGTGGAGTTCTGGAAGATACTATTCATTTTATGATGGAATGTGAACGGAACGAAGCATATAGAAAACTATTAGGTTTTGACAAAAATAATGTTGGATTGTATAATAGTATTTTAGCTTTTCCATTATCGGATAAGGCTAGAAAACTTTATAAACTAGTATTGTTAGGTATTAAGAACAGATATTTTTTTTAATTATTGTTTACGTGAATTTATCATTGTCTGATTATATGTATTTGATTGTGTACCTATGAGGGTGACATGATCTAATGGATCAAACCCTCTATAATGAATAAAGATTTAAAAAAAAGAAATACAGGAATCAAATGTAACATTTCAAAGTACTGCGGCTATCGTCGTAAGTTTTTCTTCTGTAACATCCAGATTATATTATAAACAAATTTGATTTTTGAGATTTTTCAGGTTAGGTTATGGGTATAATTATGTATATCTGATTAAAACTATATTTAAAATCCGCACTTTTCTATAGTAAATATATGTTTTTCTTTTAAAGACGTCCAAATAAATTATTAATTATTTTGCAGGATATTTATTAAAGTGTATTAATGTTAGAAAATAAGCAAGCCAAAATCTGTAAGAATTTATTCATGAAAAATGTACATAATATATATTTCTATAACAATGAAGGTAATCTTTATTTCGTTTCAGTAATAATTCCAAGTAATTTTGTGTCTTCAGCTAAACATTCAGGAACAAAGACTTTAGGCATAGAGCCTTCACAATAGAAATTTGACAGGTCTTGAAAGGAAAGTCCATTGCTAAACAAAAGACGTTTAATGTATTCTTGTGAAATTATTCAATTCAATGCTTTCTTTACGAACTTTTCTAACAAATTATATGTTTAATACAAAAGATACTTGAGAAAAACGTTTTCAATGTATTCGTATATTACCCGACTTCAATAAATAAGAAGGTACACAATTCAACTGTATGCTTTTCTTCGTAATTTATGAACTGACTTTGATATTTTATTTTATTCCATAGTTTATCACTCAGGGGTTGTATTATATAAATTTAGAGCATAAATTCGATCTCAAAGTGTGACCAAACGGGAATGACGTTTTTTTATGTTACTACTAATACTCCAGTCAAATAAGACCTAAAAATAAGAGTAAAGCTACCTAAATTCCCACCAAGCTGAAAATCAGTCTAAAATCAATGAAAAAAAATGGGGAACTTTCAAATTTTATTTTTAATTATATTTTAAACAATCTTACTGATTTTCAGCATGGTGGGAATTTAGCTAGCTTCGAATGTCTAAATTGAACGACATTGAGATTGAGATATTGAAATATTTTTTAAACCATTTAAAGGCAAAAAAAATTATGAAACAAAATAGACAACTTCAACGAATTAAAAAGGTTACAATTATTTCACAGTCTTAGTCCCGATTTTAGAGTGTGAAATTATTTTATTCCTTTAAGTTATTTGAAGACTTTTTGTTTTGAATTATTATTCAGAATAGTTGTGTATTTAGATCTTTTTGAGTCTTTTTTTCAAAGCTATTTTTAATCCATTGCTGGTAATGAGCTGTTTTAAATGCACCATTTGACAAGCGTGGCTTATACTCGTAAGATGACCACCTATCAGTAGTGTTGGATTTGCGTTAAGCGTATTCAAATAAATATTTGATCGTGAAAGAAAAGGGGAGATATTCTATCCTATCCTGTTAGGTTCTTGTTTAATTGTTTAATGTTCCATGTTATTATACAGAGCTTGTTTTAAATAATGTAATTACTAAGTTGTTCGAAAATTCAGTACAGTGTTTGATCTGCCACTACACTGCTAACTCTAGCAGTGTAGTGGCGGTGTAAAAGAACCTACTACCCCAAGTCTTCCCGTAGGTGACATAAGAAGCGACAGAGGAATCTCGAAACAACGCAGCAACAACTTCTTGATAATAATTTAATAATAATATAAACTGCAGCAACCAAATGGCCTTACAAGCGTGACAACTATGGCTATTAGGTTTTAGTATGGTAACTGCATGGTAGCATATATACTATATGCATATATAATATATATGCTATCACCTATTACCTATATAGGTAGTAATATATTATATTATATATGCCTATAGCTACCCTACCCTACCCTATGTACCTACTACTGAGAGGCAATCTATGCAACATTCCGAAGTGGAATTTTGATATTTACTTATGCTATTGTGGCGTGCTGAAAACACCGCTATCTCCTTTTTAGAGCGAATTTCTTTTTAGATACCAGTGCGTTTTTAATGTAGCAGGATAATTCACGCTGTAACCATAAGTAATGCAGCAACCTTGTTGTTAATACGTTGCACCACCTTCAGGTGAGTATGGAACTTTAATTTTTTTTACATTCTAACACGATGTAGATATTACGATGAAATAAAGTAAAAAAATATATCTCAATTGATTCGATGTAGTATAAATAAAATACCGAATCTCAATAATAATTTTAGACTGTTTCAAAATTTTGTGGTTCTGACTGAAAGAAAATAGTCAGCGAATAGATTTTTTTTGCTATTTATATACGCAAATAAAATAGCAGGTATTTTATAAAAAATATAAAAACACATTTGTAAGAATATAATGATAGTTGTTTTTTTTTAATTCATCATCATCATCATTACACGGTCCTGAGCCACCTGCATCCATCGACTTCCTGCATATCTTAGCAGGTCGTCACTCCATCTAGTGAGGGGACGCCCTACATTTCGCCTACAGGTACAAGGCTGCCACTCGAAAACCTTTCTCCCCCATCGGTTGTCAGTTCTTCGAGCTATATGGTCGGCCCATTGCCACTTCAGCTTACTAATCCGTTGGGCTATGTCGGTCACTCTGGTTCTACTGCGGATATCCTCATTTCTGAGTTTATCATGCAGAGAAACTCCGAGCATAGCCCTCTCCATAGCTCGCTGAGCGACCTTGAGCTTCCTCATCCGGCCAGCAGTAAAGGACCATGTCTCAGTTCCGTATGTCATCACTGGCAACACGCACTGGGTGTACAGTCTCGTTTTCAAGTTTTGAGGTACACCTGACGAGAAGCTGTGCCGTAATTTCCCGAACGCTGCCCAACCGAGTTGAATCCGTCGATTGACCTCTCGGTCGAAGTTGGACTTACCTAGTCGGACTATTTGTCCCAGGTAAACATACTCGTCAACAACTTCGAACTTAGTGTTCCCAACAACTACCGGCATAGGTGTGACATGGACATTAAACATGATCTTTGTTTTGTCCATGTTCATCTTAAGACCTATCCGTTGGGAAACACTATTGAGGTCATTGAGCATAGTGCTTAGGTCCTCCAGCGATTCTCCCATAAGGACTATATCGTCGGCAAATCGAAGGTGAGTGATGTACTCGCCATTGATGTTGATACCGTTTACTTTCCAGTCCAGAAGCTTGAAAATGTCTTCCAATGCAGAAGTGAAGAGTTTCGGGGATAAGACGTCACCCTGTCTTACACCTCTCTGCAATTGGATAGGTTTCGTACTCTGCTTCTGTAATCGGATAGCCATCGTAGCCCTACTGTACAAGCACTTCAGCACTTCGATATACTGACAGTCAACTTGGCACCGCTGAAGGGACTGCAGCACCGCCCAAATTTCGATGGAATCAAAGACTTTCTCATAGTCCACATACGCCAGACATAGTGACAGATTGTTTTCCTCGGACTTTTGTACAATTTGCCGAAGGGTATGTATGTGGTCTATGGTGCTAAAGCCCTTTTGGAAACCGGCTTGTTCGGGAGGCTGGAAGTCGTCAATTCTACGCGCGAGACGATTCGTGGTGACTCTCGAAAACAGCACGTAGACGCGGCTCAGAATGGAAATCGGTCTGTAGTTCTTCAAGAGAACGTTGTCGCCTTTCTTGAAGAACAAGACCACCGCACTTCTGCTCCACGCCTCCGGTGTAATGCCACCATGGAGGACGGAATTAAAGAGCTTCAGAAGGACTTCAAGTACCGGTTTTCCACCCGCTTTCAGAAGCTCCACTGTGATTCCATCCTCGCCTGGGGCCTTGCCGTTTTTTAAGTGCTGGAGAGCCATTCTAATCTCGCTCAGACTGACGTCCGTGATATCATCGGAATAATGTCGGAAAAGACTCGCTCTAGGATTGTTACTCACACTTGCGTGTGGCTCCAACGATGACGTGTACAGCTGCCCATAGAACCTCGCAATCTCACTCAAAATCTCAGGTGCCGTGAAAACGATGCTGCCACACTCTGTCTTCAGCTTTGACAGTTGGCTCTTTCTGGCAGACAGATCTCTGGCAAAGACTTTGGAGCCTTGGTTCTGCTCGATCGCTTCTTCAATACGAGCTGTATTGAAATTGCGTAAGTCCCGCCGCATGCATTTGGAGATCTGTCTGTTCAGTTGCCTGTACGCTGTCAAATCTGTTGAAGAATGTAGCTTCATCTCCCGTCTAACAGCCATGAGATTAAGAGTGTGATCTGAGAGTTTTTGTGTTCTTCTGCGGCGGGTCTTGCAGAGCTTAGCTCCGACCGCATGGACAGTTTCCACGAGCTTGTCATTCAAATCTTCCACTTCATTGCAGTCTTCTAGGTACTGAAAACGGTTTGTAACTCGAGCTGAAAGGTTTTGGGACTTTGGATAAGAGCACGAGGGGGACGGAGCGTTAACTTCATTAGACGAGACCTCTCCAACTTAACATTAAGGTTCAGTGTGCCTCTAACCATTCGGTGATCGCTGCCGGTTTTCACCCTCGCGATCACTGATACATCACTGAACAGTTGTCTCCTGGTCGTCTCATGAAGTCAATCTCATTTTTTGTCGAACCGTCGGGGCTTGACCAGGTCCACTTCCTGTGGGGCCGCTTCTTGAAGAAAGAGTTTATCATAAAGAGTCCCTCTTTGTCCATGAAGTCGGCCAGCTGCTGGCCCCTTGGGTTCCGTTGCCCTATTCCGAAATTCCCTACCTTCAGCTCAACGTTCTCTCTTGTGCCTAGTTTTGTATTGAAGTCTCCCGTATATTGGGTTTTGGAGGAATGCATAGCTCTAGATATATCCTCATACATTTCCTCCACCTCGTCATCGGGGTGTGCCGAGGTTGGTGCGTAAACCTGTATGATCTTCAGCGAATACTGTTTGGTAATTCTGAGTATAAGGTACGCAACCCTCGTCGACACACTCTCAACCTTTACAACGTTGTAAACGAGAGACTTGTGGACGATAAATCCGACACCTCCTTGGGACAGATGGGCGCCCTCCCGGTGATAGAGCAAGTTGCCGGATTCGAGGATTACCGTGTCCTCCCCCTCTCTTCGGACTTCGGATAATCCTATAATATGCCAGCGTAACTTGTCTATCTCTTCCTCCAGCTCCACAATATTCTCGTCAGTCCTCAGGGTTCGTGCGTTGTATGTTGCCAGGTCGAGTCGTCGTAGGTGGCAACCGAACCTCCACCGGAGATTCTTAGCACCCCCTGACCCGCCGTTACCATTGTCGCCGCCGTAGCCAGGAATAGCGGGGCCGCCGGGGACTGGGAGCCGTCTCTTCGTAACTCTCATCATGAGGGGTATATTGCTATAGTTGCCACGCTTGGCGAGCGGGTTGGCAGCCGCAGTTTTTTTTATTGTATTTTTGCCGTTACCAGAAAGATGCTGCTGCCCATCTCCTGCCTGTTTCCCTTTGTCGCCTTTTACGACACCCACGGGAAGATATGGGGTAGTGAATATTCTTAACCGCCACTACACGGCCGTTTTTAATTACTATAAGCAAAATTGGTTGAGCTCATCATTGCAAAGTAGACCAGCCTTTAGAAACAGCATAAGCATAGTAATATTATCGTGTATTAAATATTGAGGTTATTTAACAATATGTCACTGAATGTTGCGAATAAATATCTTTTTTTATCTTGAGTTTCACATGTTTAATTTATAATTAGTATATGAGAACTGAGTACTAACTAAGAACAAATAATAATACAATATACAACATAACAAATAAATATACTAATATAAGGGTTTTTTTTTTCGCATTGTCTTAATATTTTGTACACAAGTCCATAGCAATTTACTTAAAATTTTATTGCATGCCTTATAACGCCAAACGTTATAAGATAGTGCTTTACTCTTGACAAGGCAAGGTTAAGCAATTTTGTGTTCTTAAAATGCCTCTAATAGTATTGTGTCTTACATGAATGATATTACATCTATACAAATAAATAAAATTGAAGTGTCTGTTTGTAATGTCAAAATTACAGCTTTTTACTAAATGCATATATAAGTAATATATTTGTACTATATACGTATATACGGTACTAATAACAAAAATACAATTTTTAAAGTTTTTGTTTGTCTGTCTGTATGTCCGCCCGTCTGTCTGTCTGCTTTTTCGGGCTAATATCCGAAACGACTAGACCGATTTTGACGGGATTATCACTGGCAGATAGCTGATGTCACAAGAAGTAACTTAGGCTACTTATATTTTAGAAAAAGAATTAGGGTTCCGCGCAAAAAAATTAAAACCACAATTAACACGCGGGCGAAGTCGCGGGGAGCAACTAGTACGATAATATGAGTAGCATTATATTAAGAAAACACTCTAATTAATCTATCTTATATTGTCTAAAGATCATTTTACATTATTACTTTGAATAAAATGGTTTAAAAAAATGTATGTGGACGTCCGGATGTTGATTTTGTATGTAGTCACGATAGCTCCCGAAAAAATTGTCGTATCGAGACTGGGTTTTTTTTAACTTCAGAATTACATCTACTAATTCCCTATTTCATATAAATAGCCTAGTGCGCGTTGTAATCATCAAAAGTAAATGAAACGCTCATGAGGCGTGCGCTTTTGGATTTTACAAACTATTTATTGCACTCAAAAACTCTAACTAGTGAATTCTAATCTTTCTGTTTGCGTCACAGATGTTTAAAATATGTTAATACTGTTTTACACAGTTTCTTCAAATTAGTAATATTTTCCATAGAAGTAAGGGTACTTATCGAGATCAACATAATGTAAATATATCCTCGATTAAAAATCATAATATCGATGCTAAGCCTAGACTAAGATGGAATACCTCGTTACCAGTTAACCTTTTAAGCTTCGTGTCCGGTGTTCCTCACTAAAATTTGTTACCATGGTCCAAATTAGTTGATCGATGTTGTATATTCTATCGCGGGGAGTGCTCAGGGGAATTTTTAGGACTAATTCTAACCGATAAATTTCACCACCGCACATCGTAACAAATTTCGCGATGCCATCCAAACGATCTGGATGATTTTCGGTCCACCACTGTGAGGTTCACCAGAATTATTCTTGCCAGCACACCTTGAGACCGATACGACTTAGGATATTTCAAGAAAAGAGCCTGTTCTTTGAATTCCTCAGGTGTAGCAGTTGTTCATGGGCGATGGTAGTCACTTACCATGAGTGAACAAAAAAAAAGCTAAAATAATATTTAAGAATATGATCTAAATCAATATAACAAATGTAATTAAAAGGTAGAATAGAATAGAATATTTTTTAATCGTATTGACTACAAATAATTCTTTTTGAAAGCCATTTTTTTAACATTACCACTGGTTCGAGAATAATCCTCTGTCCTGGGAAGAACCAGCAAGAAACCCAGCGGGACTTCTTTTACAATATAAATGATTACAAACTATTTACAAAATTTATTTAAGAAACAGTTTGGAAGCGACCACCTCATTCCCGGGTGTTATTATCAACCATGTATTAATTTAAATTAGAATAACCCTTTTTATACAGTTTTTGTTTAATTAAATATTTAAGCTTGGTAATAGAGGGACCTTGTATATTTTCTGGGACTTTGTTGTAATAGCGTAGAAATTGCCCCAAGAATGAATTACTGACTCTGTGGAATCGCGAGACTGGTAACACTAGCTTGTGTTTGTTCCTAGTGTTTACAGAGTGTTTATCACTTTTTTACCAAAACTATCTTTGTTTTTGGGAACATACGTTACATTTTCGTAAATATACTGAGAGGCCAAAGTTAATATAATTATTTCTTAAAATTTTTCTTCAATAGACTCTCACGGTTTAAGGTTGTAAATAACTCTTATGACCCTCTTCTGCAACACAAAAATAGTTTCTAAATTAGCCGCATTTCCTCATAGCAAAATACTATAAGACATTAGCTATGCAAATAAATAAAATAATATAGCAGTCTCGATACTAGTGAAATCTTTAATCTTTTTACAGCATAAGCTGCAGAGCTTACTCGGCTTGCTAGTTTGGATATATTATTATACTGACGCTTTGCGTCGAGAGTAATTCTAAGAAAACAGAGGATTCAACGGGGCTCAGTTCTTACCCATTTAAATACATATTGGTATTCATATTTTTCACATTCGTTTTTTAAATTTAATACACTTAGTTTTATTGCCGTTTAAATGTAGATTATAAACGTTATATCAAATGACTAATTTTGATATATCATTATTTACTTTGTCACATTTAAATGATAGACGTTTAAATTTAAAAATCAAGGAAGTATCATCAGAAAATAATACTATATCATGATTATCCCTTACAAGGGAAGGTAAGTCATTAATATACACTAAAAATAGGAATGGGCCAAGAATAGAGCCATGAGGGACACCCATCTTTACGGACCATCCGGAAGAACTATTACCATTGATAATCACTTTCTGCATTCTATTAATTAAATATGAAATAATAAGTTTAAGCGCTGTGTTCTTGACACCATAGTACTGTAGCTTCCTGATTAATGTCTCATGGTGAAGTCAAAGGCCTTGGAAAGGTCACAAAATACACCCAAAACATCATCTGAACTCTCCCATGCACAAAAAAATATTTTGTAAGTTCGACTCCGGCGTCGGTAGTCGAGCAAATCCTTGTAAAACCAAATTGATTTTTATAAAGCAATTAATTTATATTAAAAAACTAACAGCTGATCTAAACCAATTTTTTTCAAAAAATTTACTTAATGTTGGTAGTACAGAAATTGGTCTAAAATTGGATAATTTAATAGCACGCATAAAAAGGATACAAGTAACAATTTATTCTCCTGCTACATTCGGAATAAAAATCAGTGCTAAAAATCAAAATGAATAAAAGGAAAGTTCATATTCCTGGAAAAATTCTCTTATCGTAGCTGTGTGCAATATTGGCGCGGATTGAAATATTTGTCTAATCCATACCGTTCGTTTTTGTCGTTTTGTCGAAACGTGTTTCCAGTGATTCCAGTCATACATCATACGATTTTCAAACGTAGCAATTATTTGTGACAGCTGGAAAAAGCTTTAAAGTTTGTTAAAAATGCCTTTTGTATATTTAACAAGCACTCTCAATTGGAAAAAATTTAGATAAAATAATCATGATGATATGTAAATTATTATCAAAGTATAAGAATCAATTATAAGCAAAGTTAAAGTCATACATTTGAGTCATTCCAAATCAGACCGACAACACTTAATACATTCCAATGCTCTGATGCTAACTAGAATAAAACGATGTAGATTTAACTGCCGGTTAAAATTTGGACGTGTTTTGAAACCTGAGAACTGTTATACGAGTATATAAGATTTAAAATTCTCATGTGTTTGTTAAAGATTGCAAAGGATAAGAGAGTTTTTAATACTTCTAAACCTATGCCAGTAATATGAACTGATTATACGTGTAAATTAAATAAAACATACGCCTCTAATCTCATAAAAATAGTAACCATTCTTGAATTATTAATTTTCTATAAAAAGCAGTTATTCCAGATACTGTCGAGCTAGATTTTAATTTAAATTTTATACCTACTTCTTTATCTACAATTTTATTATGAAATCTTTCAGATTTGTTTAATCAAATAAAATAGTTTTATCTAAAAATTTTCTTACTTATTTTTTTCTTAAAATAACTAAACTTGTTGATAACAATTCAACCTAGTTGTAAGTGGTGATGGAGCCTTAGATGATAAATTGCACTATCTTAGCCTAATAAAAACCTATTCACTCTTGCCTTAATGATGCTCGCCCAGGTTGTATTCAGATGGATTGGATTCCTTCACAAGTCCACTGTTGAATGAAATGGCCCTTAAGGTATGCCACGTAATAAAGGTCACAAAAACCTTATGTAGCTAAATAATCCTAATTTATCCTTCTAAATATCTGCCGTTTACTTATCGCACAAAAATAATTTTATCAGTGACAGTTTAAGAATATCCAGTATCCTGTATCGCCCTGTGGGTATTGTAAGAGGCGACAGAGGTAAACAAACAAAGTTGCAGTTGCCAATCTGCCCACCAAGCGTGGAAACTATGGCAAATATACCCACTAAGTCAATTTATGGGAGATGGCTATGTTCAGCAGCATTTTATAGACATAACGGCAAATATCTTTAATTATTATAATTTTTAACTTTATGTTGTACCTAAGACCGGAGAGTACATAGTTTAATTCTAAAAGCATGTTAATGCTTGTGTTTGGAGGGATTCACGACAGTATTTGAATGGTGGATTTGAACCCACGACCTTTCGTGTAGTAGTAAGTTCGTGGTACGCACCTTGCCATTAGGCTACTGTCACTTGTCGCTTTTGCCGTTCAGAATTATTGTGAAAAGGGTGCAGAGTAATCGGCTAAGTTAGCTGAGAACGAAAATAAGATTCATGGTCATATTTACGACGAACCAATGTATTAAGATGATGTTAATACATGTCTGAGCAATATTATATACATAATGGCTATATTTAACTTTATGTGTCTAATGTTTTTCTAATATTTCTGCATGTCCCTTTTAATATTCATCGGTAACCAACGAACGAATATTTACAACTGGTAAAATAATTCTCGTATTTTGGTAAATAGCCGACCTTAGTTTAAAATAAGTATGTTTAATTGTAAAAAAATATTTTTACGTGACGGCGTAAGCTTATCTACTACATGTAGGAATCGTCAGAGGCGACAGAAGGACATTTCCTACAAACAGGAAATGGACAGCAACACTTTCTTGATAAAAAAATAATAAGTATTATTCGGTAACAAGGACATTGTAAATGGGTACAGTGTTATAGTTGATAATTTTATTATATTTTTATGCAATCCTATTTTTTATATTATTTTATTTGACATCAATTAATTTATTGAAACTTAGATATAAATTTGTAAATAAAATAAAATATCCTCAATACACGACAATTCTCAAAGGACGAGAAACTCAAAATAATGAAAAAATCTGCATAACAATAATTGTTGTCGTCGAGTTATTTTTAAAGTCAATTCAATAGGTTAATGTATGTACGACAGGGTCAAAATTTATAAAATATTTCCATGTTTCTCAATATCAATATTTCTATTGTTTACATTTTTTTTATTTATTTATTTAAAGAAACTTACAGCTTTTATATCACATTTGAATGTAAGATGAATGTTAACAATACATTAGCCAGAACAGTTTCCAACGTTGAGAATTACATTGCGAAAACTTTAAACATAATTAAATGAAATACATATTTGAGTTTTAAGATTTTTGAAGGATATACTTACTGCATACCTAATAGCAATATTAGTAAAGGTAATTTTATAATTAGATAGGGGACAAGAAGTACACACACCACCTAAGCATGATCAACTTGCTTAATAGATGTAATATAACCGTTTAGTTTGCAGTTAAATATGTCAATATGGTTATAACGCTCATTATGTGTGTTGCAAGCACGAACCAGAAACCGGTTTTTCGAATACTTAGTTCTGCAAAAAGAAGTAGAGAAAACTGCGTTGGAGCGAGCATTATAAATTCTGTAGTGCGAATGTGTGAAACTAGTGATCTGTCCCGGCTTCGCCTGGGTAGAGATCTATTATGTCATCATTTAGGTTTATTGCCATTTATTTTATAAATTTTCGATTAAAAAAATTGCCATTTATTTTTTAAATTTTCGATTTCACAAAAACATCTCCAAGTTTTTCGGACAAAATATAACATGGGGCACTCCTGGTATTGTTCTCTGTCTGTTCCTAAAATTTCATCATAATCGGTTCAACCATTCCTAAGTTTAGTGCGGACAGACAGACAAGTTTAAACAATTTCGGGGTATACCCTATCTAATAAAAAAAATTATCAAAATCGGTCCACTATGTAAAAAGTTATGCGTGGTCTAACATAACATAAAAAATATACACGTCCACTTGAGAACCTCCGTTTTTTCGTCGGTTAAAAAAAAGGTTATTCGTGTCTTAATGACGTGCAAATAGCCACATGAGCTCAATAAAAGGCAGTTATTTCACTACTATAAACATACACTTAAATGTTATTAATATGATTTATATAGATGTCCAGTATACTTAAAGTGTATAGACGCCAGACATCATTATTGTCACGCATGCCGTAAGAATTTCATCATTTAAAAAACCATAATTATAACAGCTATGTAATTTTTTCCTAAAAGTATTTATTTACTAACTTCCTTAAAGAGTGCAGTAAGTTAGTACAAATAGTGTTTCGACCAAAACAAATTTCACGTGAAATTCACTCCACAGCAGATCAGGTAACAAAAGTTAATATTGTTTCCTTGCAGCTGGCTAAGTTGCCAAAGTGAATTTCCAACTTCAGGTTCGCTTCGTCTCCGTGTACCGGCGGTGAGATATGTGTAATACGATATCTATACAACAAATGGGTATAAATTTACTCATATAATATTCCATCATATTACGTCTTGTGGGTTTTAGTGTATATCCGATTAAAATGAGTAAAAGCATAAATTTATCAATTTCAAAACACATCATGAACAATTCCAGCAGCTTCTGGATTAATATCAAAATAACTGAAGTGCAAATATCAGTATACCACGAAGCACATAGCCCACCCGATTATAACTGACCTCTGTGGCTGATAGAGAATGGCGAGGCAGACTATATACTAGTCAATTAATGTTCTATTTACTCTATTTTAAACTGGAAAACAACGGTGGTAGAAAAATTATATTCACGCCTATGTTCTCCTAGATAAAAAGGACAACTATTTAAAAATTGGCTAATATGTAATACTTTATGTAAGGTTAAGGTAAGTTGAGTTACTTTAGGTAAAGTTGAGGTAAGGTGCTTAGTTGTGATCAATATGTGTGGATGAACTGTTTTAACAACCAGTCACTAATTTGTCAATAAACCTAGACACATATTTTTCATAGCGAAAAACATGCGCGAGTTATTCTATGTTATGAAAATTTCAGGCCCGAATCCTCTCTAAGGCATTTGAATAACTCCGATTCTGTTGTAGCGATACGTTCTATTGTTGTTCTAGAAGTTAACAACGAATATTCAAGATTTATTCACAAAATCTTGAAATAATTCAGAATCAGATATCCAACTAAGACGGCATTGACATTTTCAAGGGGAACGTCCATTTTTTTTTTTCACAAAATGTTTGCATAAAAAGCAGGTTAAGTTGGGGGGGGGGGGGAGTTCTAATTTGAAACAAGCATGAAATGCTAAGAGCTGGTTCAAACAGAACATAGTAAAATATTTTTCGGTTTATGGATGAATGTCTATGTAATAATGAAAATGATATACACTTAAACTGAGGTTAACTCTAGACACTTGTTGATTTACGACAACTGTTATTGTACAAGACCCCTTCGTACATACAATCCTGTTATATTATTCAGAACTGTTTGTGTTACAAGGCAGATCCGCAACATCACTTAATTTTATGAAAAACATTAAATCCAAAATATACAGTATCTTATTAAATGTGTATAAATAAAAGAAAAATAAAAATATACAGTTATTTATTAATGTGCTTTTGACCATGGTATTTGAGCGTTTATTAGCGATGTAATATATGTAATAATTCTATCCGATATCATCCCGTGAGTTTCGTAAGGGGCAAACAAACGAAAAAACAAAGAAATTGGTAGTGGAGTTTTCCCAATAGGGATATAATAATAATAATAATAATGTCCTCCAGACCGAATTTCGGCCACGGCGGCCAGTCTCAACGGAGACTAGCCATCGGCGCAAGACAGGATTATAGTGCCCAAGTGTATGGGCAAGCACAGGTGCACTCTCTATTCCTTCACTCTCATAGCCCAATGGGACGGTAAACCGACACGACCGGAGAGAGATCAGGCGTAGGACCAACGGCTTTACATGCTTTCCGAGGCACGGGGGTGAAACACCGCCAACTTCCTGACTCCAAGCAGCTACTGAGAATTTCTGGATGGAAAACTCAATAACTGATTTTTGGGCCCGACCCGGGATTCGAACCCGGGACCTCATGATCAGCAGTCGCACCACTACAACCACTAGACCAACGAGATATAGGGAAATATAATAGGAATAAACTACGGTTGTAACTATAGCAAATATCCTTCCGATGAGGCAGTCTATGTGGATTCTATGTTTTTCCATTAAAAATATATTTGCAACGCTTTTTCTGTTAAAAAAATTCTCAGAGACAGCCCAGAGTTAGGAAGTTGGCGGTGTTTCATACCCGAGCCTCGGAAACCACATGAAGTCGTACGTCTTGCGTCTCTCTGCGCGATCTCTCTCGTGTCGTGTCGGATTGCCGTCCGATCGGACTATGAGAGCTGAGGGAATACAGAGTGCACTTGTGATTGTGCATAAAATTGGGCTCTGTGATCCTGTCCTGCGCAGATTGCTAGTCCCCGTTGAGACTGGTCGCCGTGACCAAAATTCAATCTAGATGACATTATGTAGTAGGCGTAATGCACATCTGCAGCTGTTTTGTTGTTTAGTACATAAATCTGCGTTAAGCACACTACAACACACACCACATACACCGGAACAACACTAACAACACGTTACACATGTGTAAATAGTCTAGGTATCTATACGTATACGTTATAGTAAGCGTACCCGGACAATAAAAAACTATGCTTCATTGATTTTGACGCGTTCTAAAAATGAGATTGTTGCATATAGCCGCGGGTAATTCTATTGGTCGCCTGTTCGGTACAATAACTTCATTTTTACTTTTCAATTCTTTTAATTCTCCGGGTTCTAAATTGTTTGAAATTTTTATTAAGCTCCTTTTTTTATTTCTTTATTTATTCATTTATTTTTCACAACTTATCAAAGTCCACTGCTGAACATAGGCCTCACAATAGTTTTCCTTATTTAGCAGATGAGTTTACAACGGCAGTTTTTATCTTCCAGTTATTATTCGTAAGGCGCTGCAGCCCAAATCCTGGTTTGTTTCCCTGCGTCGCCTTTTACGACACCTATGAGACGATGTGGGGTAGTAGGTATTCATAAATCGCCAGTTCACGGTATGTTTTGTTCACATTTATTCCTTCACCAGCCTTAAAATTCCACTTTTGTCATAGGCCTGTCCCTTTTCTGGGCCGATTAGTTCTAATCGTCACCCTTGGCAGGCGCATTAACGATTCAGATATCTCGCATCTTTGACGCTGCTCTCGTACGCCAATGTGGTTGGCATTTTGCATCTTTTGAAAACAAGATGGTTATCCCTTTATATGGAGCCATTAGGCATATCTTTGACATGGCATATCTCATAGGCATAACACCTCTTACGTCACCCACGGAACAAAATGAAGTGAAGGATTCACTTACGCCGCCGTTATTTTTTTTTTATTGAATTAGATTGACAAACAAACACACAGTCCACCTGATGTTAACCGGATTCTGTGGCCCATAGACATCTACATCTATATTCGATTAAGGACTGAGATGGAATGCGTTGTTTCATGTTAAAGACTATCCGGTTCTGTGCACTCACCATAGGAAACACAATTACAGATTAACAGTGGTAGAGCCAGGCAGCAGCTTTTGCTGTCGCACGGATGGGCCGGCTCGAACCGGGGTGGTACCACGACCTCACAGAAAACCAGCGTGAAGTAGAGGTTTACCTCTGCGTTTCGCTTGGTGAGTGCAGTTGGCCGAAGGCCCTTTTTACTGGAAATGAGGCATTCCATCTTAGTCCTCGCGGGTGACAACGCATCTACATTTTGATTTCTAATAGAGGATAGATGTAGATGTCTATGGGCCGCAGCAAGCACTTACCATCATGTGGACTGTGTGCTCGTTTGTCACCCTTATCCTATAAAAAAAAAAACAATAGCAATGAGCTACTATTTTACACTGGTATTCAAGATTATGTACAGGCCATTTTCGTGAAACCATTTTAACGCCCGAGGTCAAAAGCCCTTTCTACTTTACTTATTTATATTGTACTTATCTGGAATGTTAGTTATTTAATTCACAACGTTATATTACAAATTTTCATCATCTTCTTAGATAGTTAGATATCTCTTAGGAGTAATAAATAGTTCAGACTTTTTCTGTTTTTTTTTGAAGTGGCAACCCCAGGAATAAGTTTTTAAAATATTAGCTCCCAAATAAATTTAAGTTTTACTATTTTAAATCATTAATATCCACCTCAATTTTGTGTTGCAATTGTTAATTGTGTTTAAATTATATTGTGTATTAAGTAAAACGTAAGTTACTTTCCTAAATATATTATATTTAAACGTTCGGATTTAAGTGACAGGTAACGTACATATTGTTTGAATACTGCATATTGTAATTCTTGTTATCCCTTTTTATTACATAATTTTTCAGTTCGGTTTTACATATTTAAATCTTTTCTTAAGCGTTTCATTTAAAATCTACAAATATAACCTCACACCATAACTTCTTGTCGTTATTTACACTGCTACTTCTGTATTAAGTAGAAGTTCTAGTTTTAATATTTTAACTAATAAATACATAGCAAAATGAATACTCGTAATGCCAAGACGCGCCAGCTTGAGACCCAGCTCCAGCTCGCGCTTCAGGAACTAAAGTTGTGCAAGGAGCAGTGTGAAATATTTCTAAAAGAAAGGGATGACAATGAAAAAGAAATAGTTGAAATAATTAAAAAGAATACACAATTAAAGTGTGACATGGTAATGTTACACACAGATTATCTTAATGTATTAAAAGAAATGGACCAGCTTCAGGGAACGATCAATGAGTTTGATCAGTGCAGCAAGGAATATGAGGAAGCTCTCAAATTCATTGCTGCATTGCAATTACAATTGAATGAAGCCCAAGAGCAAATTTTACAACTAAACAACAACTTAGATAACTTTAAAGCCTCCAAAACTCAGAGTCTGTTCCATGAACTTGTAGAATGCACAACGTCTCAAGAATCCTCAAAATGGTTACAAACATCATCAACAGTGGATTTGACGGGGAAGATGTCTTCATATCGGGAACAGCAGGAAAAATCGCTTGCAGTAACAATAAATTAAAAAAATACATTAAAATTAATAAATACATTAATAAATTGCAAAAAAACATAAAAAATAAAATAAGTATTGAAAATCATGTTAAGTTATGTAAAGAAAAACAAGAATTAATTAATAAGGTCAAAATATATTCAATTGAGGTGGATAGCATTAGGAAAAGTTATGAGACTGACTTGGAGTATCTTAATTCAGAAATTTCTTCACTTGATAATGCACTACAAGTTATAACAAATAAATATAAATTAGCTCAAAATGAAATAAAGGAACATATACTGGCCATGGACGAACTGGTGACACTGTGTAAATATAATGAGGAACGTTTTGAGTCATTAGTAAAGCATCAGTGTGAGTGTCAGCGCTCATTACCGGTTACTTCAGGGGCAGTATGTGTTAATAATATGGTGAAAAATAATCCCTCTCCTACTTATAAACTCCCTGACAGTTCCAGAACAAAAAATAATTTGAATAATTTAAATGTTAGCAAAAATAATATTGTTGTGTACAGTGATGATATAGGTAAAAACTTAGGTTTAGTGTTAAATAACTGTCTAAAGGAACACCAAATTACTAATTGTTGTATGCCTGGAGCAACATTTAGTCAAATTATAAATAAAATTCTAATAAGTAGCCATAGTTCTAATAGTATATTGATACTTCTTATTGGGAGAAGGGGCAATGTGAATAAAAAACAGTTATTGGATTATATTGAAATTCTAAATAATTTAAATGTTCACAAGATTGTTCTGTTTACATTGCCTTACTTATGGGGTCTGCCACAAGAAAATAAATTAAGACATTATGTAAATATCCAAATGACTAATTTAATATGCAATAATAATGTAAAACTGACATATAATTGTAATAATTATAAATTTCATTTAATTGATTTAAATAATTTAATTTAGAAGTTTTGACAAGAGATAGGTATTACCTATCAAAGTATAGTTTAAGACTGGTAGCAAATACGCTATCTTATTATTTATATTTTAACTCAGCCAATGATTTGGCTACCTTGACACCTGCTTCTTTTGAGCAACAAAATAATTTTACATATGATTTGGAACCAGTTCCAAGTAATTTAAATTAGATAATAAGACAATAGAGGTAATCTCTAGCAAAGATAATTTAAATAGCTTAGAATGCAACTTACCAATACATAATTATGTAATTTCACAAAATAACAATAATAAAAACTGTATCGACCTGGTGCATCAAAACATACAAGGTATGTTAGGCAAAGAATTAGAAATTGAATTATTTTTAAATAGTAACAGTATACATATTTTATGTATTACTGAACATTGGTTGAAAGATTACAACTCCATATTTAATTTCAGTAATCACCAGGTGGTCAGTTCGTTCAATAGAGATACTAAGTTACGTGGTGGCTCCTTAATATTAGCTAATAAATCCTTATCATGTAAAGAACGTAAAGACATTGTGAGCCTCTCTGTTGAGCGTACTGTAGAAATGGCATGCGTTGAGCTTGAGCACCTTATTGTTGTCAGTGTTTACAGACCCCCATGTTCAAATTATGATACCTTTGAAAAGGTTATGGAAGAAGTCTTAGTTAAGCTTAATAAACAGAATAAATCTCTTGTAGTGTGTGGAGACTTTAATATCAATCTCCTGGAAACTTCTTCCATCAGTATTAAATTTTGCTCTTTGTTTAAATCCTATAATCTTGGTAATTTATTCTTTGAAGCTACACGTATTGCAGGGTGTAGTGCAACTTATATTGATAATATTTTTACAGGTGTTGTACCAATCAACAAATCAATAATTCAAAAACTTAGTTCAGATCACTGTGGACAACTGGTTTCATTACCTTATATGCACAAAAAACAGGTAATTGAGAAAAGTGTGTTTGTTCCTATTAATACAAAACGCCTGGAGAGATTTAGAAGTAATATGATAAAAAACCTTCCATCACTTTCTTATAAGAACAATGCAGACTATTTATATGGACAATTATTTACCCTTATAAGCAATGAATTTAAAAAAACATTTAATTCTAAAACATTCTCCAGAAACAGTCGCAAGGCATTTAATGAGTGGGCGACAGTAGAAATTCATAAAAGCAGACGAAGGTTATATGACCTTTACCATGAAAGATCATATAATCTTTCCGATGCTTTTAAAAAATATGTTAAAAATTATTCTAAAATGTTTAAAAGAGTTTGCTCCACAGCCAAATCGTTACATATTAGCAACAAAATTAAGACGGCTAAGAATAAAATTAAAATGACGTGGAGTATAATTAATAATGAAACCGGTAAAGACAAACCTCGTAACTCAAACTATCAATTAAAAATTAACAATGAATTGACTAAATCAAATCAAGAAGTCGCAGCGGTGTTTGAGAAATATTTCACTGATATTCCTATCTTGACAACCGAGTCATTGAATACTTCTCCAACTGTCGCCGAGTCATTACTCAAACAGAATGTTAACACCTGTTTAAAAGAATTTAGATTTGAAAAGTACTATCGCAAGATGTTGTAAAATACTTCAAAACCATTGATGTAATGTAGACCGCAGATTTGTGGGGGATTTCCGTTACAGTTATTGCGTCCATAATAGATTTAATTGCACCTCATCTTGCTATTATTTTTAATACTTGTATCGATTCTGGTGTGTTTCCTGATTTAATGAAGTATAGTAAAGTAATACCTTTATTTAAATCTGGTAGTACATTGGACCCCGCTAATTTTAGACCTATTTCTGTACTACTATCTCTCAGTAAAATTTTTGAAAAAATATATTTGGATCAATTGTTAACTTTTTTTAATACAAATAAATTACTTCATAAATACCAATTTGGTTTTACAAGGGGTCGCTCGACGTCGGACGCCGGTGTTGAGCTTATGAAATATATTTTTAATGCCTGGGAGAATTCACAAGATGCCTTAGGTATTTTCTGTGATCTTTCCAAGGCTTTCGATTGTGTTCATCATGAGACATTAATCAGGAAACTACAACATTACGGTGTAAAAAATTTAGCGCTTAGACTTATTACTTCATATTTAAGTAACAGAATTCAAAAAGTAGTGATTAATGGTAAAGGTTCCTCCGGATCGGTAGTATCAATGGGCGTTCCTCAGGGCTCGATTCTTGGCCCATTCCTGTTTTTAATCTATATTAATGACTTACCTTATCTTGTAGGTGACAATCACGATATAGTATTATTTGCTGACGATACCTCTTTGATTTTCAAACTCAAACGACATTTAATTAGTTATGACGATGTAAATAATGCTCTATCGAAATTGGTACATTGGTTTAACGCCAACAATATGCTCTTAAACGGCAATAAGACAAAGTGTATTAAATTTACAATACCTAATGTAAAACATTCGAATACCAATGTGCTGTTAAATGGGGAGGAGTTGAGTCTTGTGGATACCACTGTTTTTCTTGGTATTACTATTGACGCGAAACTTCAATAGGGCCCCCATATATCTAAATTAGCAAGCAGACTTAGTTCTGCAACATATGCTGTAAGAAAGATTAGAAGTCTCACAGATGTTGAGACAGCTAGATTAGTGTATTTTACTTACTTTCATAGCGTAATGTCTTATGGAATTTTGCTATGGGGTAATGCGACTGATATTGAAGCTATATTTGTTTTGCAAAAGAGAGCCGTACGGGCGATTTATAACCTAAATTGTAAAGAGTCCCTCAGAGAAAAATTTAAAGAAATAAACATATTAACTTTTGCATCGCAATATATTTATGAGAATGTAATGTATGTGCATAAAAACATAAATAGCTTTAATAAGAATAAGGATGTGCATACTTTAAATACTAGGAACAAACATAAGCTTGTAATGCCAGTTACTAGACTCCACAGAATCAGTAATTCATTTATGGGGCAATGTATACGCTTTTACAACAAAATCCCAGAACATATTCAAAGTTGTCAATAAACAAGTTTAAAAGTTTTATTAAAGAAAAACTGTACAGGAAGAGTTATTATAACATCAAGGAATACATGAATGAAAATAACCCCTGGGAATAGGGTGATCGCCACCATGCTGGTTCTATGAAAATATCATTTAAAAATTGTATAAACAAAATTATTGTTAAGTGAAATTATGTTTAAAAAAAAGTCCCGCTGGGTTTCTTGCTGGTTCTTCCCAGGACTAAGGTATTTTCCGAACCAGTGGTAAATAAAAAATGACTTTCAATAAGTATTATGTAATAATCAATATTGAATAAAAAATATTCTATTCTATTCTATTCTAGACTGCAACGATTACGATCCCGTTTCGTTCAACAATCAATAAAACTTTCATGTTTATTATCTATATACATATTCAATTTGTTGGTTAACTTTTCTTTTATATTTTGCCGTGAATTTATGTCCGCTTTGTTTGTGTCAGCCCACTGCTTTACTGGGATGTATTCCTAGAGTCTTATCACAGTAAGAAAATTTGTCGTCCCCTGGAGCGTCGTAAGATACGATTATATAAAACTTTAGCAATTTTTTTATAAAACATAAATGTAAATTCTCCACCTGACGGTGAGTGGCTACTGCGATCTATAGACACCAGCGGCCAATTTCAAACAAAGAAGGTTACGGAAGCATTGCCACCTCGGAAGACTAAAACTCATCTCCTGTACTGCAAATGTAAATTTTTAATCGCAATAATTTAAAATTAAAAATTTTGTACAGCCGACTTCAATATAAGTTATTTAAGAATAACTCAATAACCATTGGTCTGACCTTGATCAAATTCATATGGCACCACACGAGAACTATCAGCTTTCATATAAAAACGAATCATCGAAATCGGTTCACCCAGTACAAAGTTATGAGGTAACACACATAAAAAAACATACAGTCGAATTGAGTACCGTCTCCTTTTTGGAAGTCGGCAGAAAATATATTTTAATGGCGTAATTACATATTTTAAAATATTTACCATTTTCGTAGCATAGTTTCTTTTACTTGGACGGATAGATAATAAAGTGATCTTATAAGGATAACATGTTTTTATTATTTTGAGATGCGAAACTCAGGAAGACGTAAAATATCCATATTTGGACGTAAAGCATCGTGAAATGTATAAAGTGTCGGCTATCGTCAATCAGCATTGCGACACAAGATCTGAATGTGGTGTGATACTTTTAATATTGTTGTACGGTTGTGGTGCTATATCCAATTTGATATGTTTCGGCAATGGTACAAATCGAAAAAAAACAAACATTAATGTAGATATTATTAGTAATACAGGTGAGAATTCTACATGGTAGCATGAATGGGTCAGTTTTATCGTGAAATAATTACATAATGCTACTACGTTTCGTATAGCGAATGTATAAAATGAAGGAATAGTAAGTTTGGTGTTACTAGTAATAACAACTTGCATTTCCAACTTGATTCTTAATATATGACAGCTTTAGATGTGTAAAGACCACAGTATTCACAATATATCAGGTAGACTGTGTGTTCCTTTGTCACGCTTACCTCTATTAAAATAATATTGCAGTTTATTTGCCTTATAAAGGGGAAAGTTTCCATAGTGGTTACGCTTGTCAGGCAGGTTGGGTTGGTGAAGACGCTGCTGCTGATCTTCTCCTGGTTTATTTCCCTCTTTAGCCATTTACGACACTCACGGGACAATATGGAGCAGTTGATTGCCTAACACCGTCACTACACGGCTAGACGAACATTATTGTCATATTTAAGGTTGAAACTCCCTTAAAATATGTAGCAAAAAGTATATACCTTGGTATTATCGATTTTATTTTACTGATACCACGCATTTCCTTCTTACAATGAATGATACAGACCTATGCTATTTACCTTTATAAGTAAAAAGCACATTCTTCATTTTGTGTGTAAGATAACCTTGAAGCCAACATGATAATCTACTTTTGTTGTAAGTTATATAAATTATATAATTATATACGTGGTAGAGCCACGCTGCAGCTATATTAGTAGTATAGTTGTAGCACGAATGGGTCGGCTCAAACGGGGAAGGACCACGCTCTCACAGAATACCAGCGTCAAATAGCAGCTTCATGCTGCTGTGTTTCGTATGGTGAGTGTAGAGAACTGAAGACCCTTTTTACTGGAAAAGAGGCATTCTATCTTAGCCCTCACGGGTGACACCGCATCTGCATTTTGATTCGCAAACGAGAATAAATGTAGATGTCTATGGGCCACAGCAACCACTTACCATCAGGTGGACTGTGTGCTCTTTTGTCACCCTATCCTATAAAAAAAAGCTAACTCAGATTAAAACATGTTACATTCAAGCAAGTTTTATGAAGCATTCAACATAAATATTTGCCAAAAGTACACATTACGCTGTCGAATATTGCACGCTATGCAACGATAGTACCTCCGTCGTTGACCAATAAAATTGTTATACATCATTTTATTGCATGTTATTGGATTTTGAATAACGATCAATGTCATTTATATTCTTATATACTTATAGTATGGTAAATAACAAAATAACTTTTAGTAAGTATTATGTAATAATCTATGTTGAATAAAAAATATTTCATTCTATTCTATTCTATTATATATTAATAATATGAATACTACTGGCAAAACTATTGGCGGTAGGTAGCTCAATTTCATTCAATAAGCAATGGATTGGACAAATTTTAGTGTATTTGCGCTTGCCTGTATGACGCTTTAAGGGTCAAAACCTTAAAGCGTCATACAGGCAAGCGCAGTGAAGAGTGGACTCCCGAAACGATTTATGTGGCAATATGGCAGTTTATTGAATAGATCTCTGTTTGACAGTGGTAAAATAATGTGATGTAATGATTTAAGTTATTTACATCAGAATTATAGCTAAAAATACAGTCACAGGACTACTGTAATTCCTTGCAATGTTTTGGAGCAATTAATTCGCCGCGCTGCTTCGGCGCCCGTTAGCAGATCGCACGTGTTCTTAAAATTATTAAATCTCAGACATAATATATGGGTTTAACTTTAGGACTAATTACGTGATTAGTCAACGCCTCAAATTACAATTTTCAATTTCACTGATGCCAACGAGGCTCGAACTCAGCATCTTATAAGTTAACATGACTAGAAATTTTTTACAGGTTTTTAACCTTTGTCAGTCACCATTGCACTCTTATAAAATATATTTCTAGTTTTCTAAATACTACTACATTTATCTACCATTCGACGCACCTTTTATTTGATAATGCTATCGTTAGCGGTTGCAAAAATTGATTAACAAATATATTTTTAAATGCTACGATTCTGCCTCTCTGTCCTCGAAACTACCATTATAATTTTATGCGGAAACTCTGTACGTATAAAAACTTAGTGATTAATGTATTTTGTTAGCACTGCATACAAACTTTCATGTTAATTTTGGTCGCCTTTCTAAATAATGTTGCATTGGAATATTTATATTTATAATGCAATCTAAATCTTCAAAGACGTTAAATAAAATCTAATTTTGGCTATTTCTTTAAAAGGGTAGTGAAAAATTACTTAATTTTATTCATCGAGGCACTAGTTGTGCTCGTGTACTAGAACATTAGTCGTGGGATACTCATCCCAATTTACCTGTCCGGTAATTGTGGTATAGTATACGGTTATGCGACCCCGGCTTACCTAGCTATTACTGTACTATCCCTTGCCCTCCTGAACGATAATATCCTACATTTCCTATTTCCCACCCTAACTTACCGTACTCTTCCTTTTAACACCACCTATTCTTCCCCTTTTCCTATTCCTACCCTCTCCGCCAATCCAACGTCTGCCGCGCGGATGGATGCATGGCTAGGGGTAAGCCTAGTCGTTAGCGTGCCACACTGCCCTGGGACCGGGCGACCCCAGAATTAGGCCAGCCTTACCCTGGCATGCGGGGCTCTGCTGGGGGGTACAAACCTTTCCCTTACTATTCGTGGGAACGCAATGGATAAACGTAAAAATAATTTAATTAACCAAAATGGCGGCAATGTGGTTCGCCACCCATCACGTCTTGTTTCTCGCGGGGGCGAAAAGCGGCCCACGGAGAGCCGCTTCGCTACGTTAAATGTAAGAGGAGGAATGGATGGTAAGGTAGATGAAGTATGTCAGATAATGGATGAACGATGCATTGATATTCTGTGCGTAAACGAAACCAAGAGGAAAGGATGTGACACCACGGTTCATGGCCCCTACACGGTATACTGGTCGGGAGTCCCCCAAACCAGCCGAAGCTGTCACGGAGTTGTTGTGATTCTTTGATCTCGAATTGTTGAATGTGTGATGGAGCACGAATGTATAATCCCAAGACTCCTCTGGATTAGGTTAAAAGTCAGACTCACTCGCTTGTTTATCCTTGGGGTCTATGCACCGACGGATCTGCGTGGAGGTGGGTCATTAAAATCCCAACAAGAGAGAGAGGAATTTTGGGATAGCATGAGAGAGGTCTTGAATAAACGCGGAGAAAATGAACGCATCGTGATGTTTGGGGACTTTAATGGATGGGTTGGAGTAAAGCGTGATGGGTATGAAGGAGTTCTGGGTACGTTTCGGGACGAGAGAGTGAATGACAATGGGAGAATCCTGCTTGAAGTATGCTTGGAATGGAATCTGTGCGTGGCCAACACAGTGTTTGACCACAAAAAGATCCATTTGTATACAAGAAATGAGGATGAGTCTAGAAGTACGATTGATTTTGTAATTGTGGATAAAAGACTTAGGAAGAAAGTGCTAGACACTCGGCCATACCGCGGTATTGGCCTCAACACAGACCTCTTCCTGGTCATAGCCCGAATGCGTGGCCTCTTTAAACGGTGGCGACACCGAGTGGCCGAGCTTACGAGTGATCTGGACAGAGTAAAATTGGAAAATCTACAAGAAAAATAAAAGAAAGACAAGTATGTAGAGAACCTGAAAGAAGTTTTAAAGGCATAGAAGAGATAGGTGTGATTGAAGATTTGTGGGAAACATTTAAGAAAAGGATCGTGAATGTTGCTGTTGAGGTATGCGGGGTAGCTCATAGAAAGAAAGGAAGAAAGAACTATAACGTGTGGATGGAGAAAGATGTAAAAAGGGATGTGCACGAAAAGAAGAAAGCGTGGTTGGATTGGTGAGCAACAAAATCTAACCAAAAATTTTAAAAGGCAACGAATGGCGAGATAAAGAAAGCAAGAACGAAGTATAAAAGATTGAAAACAGCAGCGAAAGAAGTTGTGTCTAGAAAGAAAGAAGAACGAAAGGATGATTTCGATAAGAGGCTCACTGAAGATTTCCAGTCAAACATTAAGTTTTTCTGGAAATCCATCAAAACAGCCAGAGGAAAAACTTCTACCTCGGAGCTGAGTACAATCAGGAGTCAAGATGGGAGCATTATAAAAGGAGAAGAATGTGTGTTAAAAAGATGTAAAGAGTATTTTGAAAGTTTGTTTGAAAGAGAGGAAGTGCAGGAACAGCATCCGACACCTTCTATGGAAACTAATATAAATGTTGATGAAAGTGAGATAAGCATGGATGAAATAGTGAAAGCGTTGAAAATTATGAGATTAGGTACGGCTGCAGGGTATAACAGGATTACCGTCGAGATACTGAGGGCCGGACAGGGCATAGTGGCTAGTCAGCTGTACCGCCTATTCAATTTGTGCTGGCGAAATGGGCAAGTACCGGGAGACTGGTGCAAAGCCGTAATCGTGCCATTGTATAAGGGAAAAGGGTCACGGCAGGACTGCATAAATTACCGCGGTATAAGCCTTCTCAGCGTCGTCGGTAATTGTATGCGAAAGTATTGATTGAAAGGGTTGTGAATGAAACAGACGAAAAAGTATGGGATGTACAAGCGGGATTTAGAAAAGGAATGGGATGTACGGATCAGGTCTTTTCCATGCGGTGCAAAGCCGAAAAGTGTTTGGCTAAAAACAAGAAGGTTTATTGCGCGTTCGTGGATCTAGAAAAGGCCTATGATAGAGTGGTGAGGAAAGAATTGTGGTGAGCACTGTCCGTGAACGGTTTTTTTTATAGAATAAGGGTAACAAACGAGCACACAGTTCACCTGATGGTAAGTCGTTGCTGCGGCCCATAGACATCTACATCTATCCTCGTTTGCGAATCAAAATGCAGATGTGTTGTCACCCGTGAGGACTAAGATGGAATGCCTCATTTCCAGTAAAAAGGGCCTCCGGCCACTTGCACTCACCAAGCGAAACGCAGAGGTAAACCTCAACTTCACGCTGGTATTCTGTGAGGTCGTGGTACCACCCCGGTTCGAGCCGGCCCATCCGTGCGACAGCAAAAGCTGCTGCGCGGCTCTACCATTGTTAAAAACGGTGTGAGCAGTATCCTCATACGAGCATTGCAATCTCTTTATAGGGATCTCTTGCTTGTGTAAGGATAAACAGGGCATACACTGAATGGTTTAATATCGAAAAAGGTGTTAGACAGGGATGTGTAGCGTCACCGTGGCTGTTTAATCTGTTTATGGACAATAGTTTGACAGATTTAAAAGAGAATGAAAGTGGGTTGAGAATGAATGAGTTACTCGTTAAATGTTTTCTCTGTGCTGATGACCAAGTAATACTTGCGTCTTCGGCCAAGGAGTTGCAGGAGATTGTAACCACTATGTGTGGACCTTTTGTTAGAAAAGGAATGAAGATGAATGTAAGGAAGACGAAAGTGATTGTGTTTGAAAGAGATGAGGCAGTAACAGACTGCAATATCGTGATTGGAGATAAACAAATTGGACAGGTGAAAGAGTTTGTATATATGGGTTCAAAGTTTACAAGAGATGGAAGTGTGAGAGTGATATCGAAAGAAGAGTGAATGCAGTAAACATGGTGAATGGAGCTTTGCACTCCTTTATGAGCAGTCGGAAGGTGTCATTTGGCACAATTTGTAACAAGGCTCATTTGGCTGTGCATGAGGGGGTGTTGGTTCCGACACTCATATACGGAACTGAAAGTTGGGTATGGCAGAAGAAACATGAAGCAGAATAAATGCAGTTGAGATGAGTGCGTTAAGAAGTATGATAGGAGTTAAACTGAGTGACAGGATAAGAAAGAGTGAGATAAGGAAACGTTGTCGTCTGAAAGAAGATGTAGTAACAAAAATTGAGAAAGCTATGCTGAGATGGTTTGGCCATGTCGAGAGAATGAATGAAGAACGGTTGACGAAAAAAGTGTATAAGGCGAGTGTGAATGAAAGTGTTGGAAGCGGTAAACTTAGGCGGACGTTTCAAGACCAAATCAAGGACGTCTTGAAAAAAGGCAAGAGCACCCTAAACTGTAGAGCATGTATGAAGAGAATAATGAAAGTGGACGAAGCGAAACAAGTATAAAAGGATCGTAGCAAGTGGAAAGAAGTGGTCTCTGCCTACCCCTACGGAAAAGCGGCGTGATTATATGTATGTATGTATCGCAGCACCAATAATAATAATAATAATCGTTATTGATAAACATATTACTTCACTTATTCACATATATTTACAATGGTCAACAGGCCAATGCTGTACATACATAACGCAATATTGACGACAAATTATAGCAAATCAATGATATGTAGAAATCGAATACTACAAATAAAGCATAGTGCGTTGTTAGTTCCATCGCTTCCATTCTAAAAACTTCGACGAAAAGAAACCCCGTATACCACTGTCTTTAATGGGCTCGTAATTACTTTTTTTTCATTCAGTACAGCCCATCACAAGTCCACTGCTGAACAAAGGCCTCCCCCAAGGAATGCCACAAAGCGCGGTCTTGAGTCACCTGCATTCATCGGCTTCCTGCATATCTTACCAGGTCGTTACTCCATCTAGTGGGAGAACGCCCTACACTTCGTCCGCCGGTACGAGGCCGCCACTCGAGGACCCTTTTTCCCCATCGTTTGTCGGTTCTTCGAGCTATATTGCCGGCCCATTGCCACTTACTTATCCGTTGGATTATGTTGGTCACTCTGGTTCTACTGCGCAAATCCTCATTTCTAAGTTTATCTCGCAGAGAAACCCCTAATATAACCCTCTTCATAGCTCGCTGAGCGACCTTGAGCTTCCTCATATGGCCAGCAGTAAAAGACCACGTCTCAGATCCATAGGCCATCACTGGCAACACGCACTGATCGTAAGTCTAGTTTTAAATTTTTGAGGTATACCTGACGAAAAGATGTGCCGTAATTTCCCGAACGCTGCCTAGCCGAGTTACATTCGTCGATTGACCTCTCGGTCGAAGTTAGACTTACCTAGTCAGACTATTTGTACCAGGTAAACATACTCGACAGCAACTTCGACCTTAATTCTTCCAACAACTACCGGCATAGGTGTTACATGGACGTTATACATGATCTTTGTTTTGTCCATGTTCATCTTAAGACCTATCCGTTGGGAAACACTATTGAGGTCATTGAGCATTGTACTCGCCATTGATGTTGATACCGTATCCTTTCCAGTCCAGAAGCTTGAAAACGTCTTCTAATGCAGCGGTGAAGAGTTTCGGGGATATAACATCACCCTGTCTTACACCTCTCTGCAATTGGATAGGTTTCGTATTCTGGTTCTGTACTCGGAGAGCCATCGTATTCCTTCTGTACAAACACTTCAACACTTCGATATACCGACAGTCAACTTGGCACAGCTGAAGGGATTGCAGCATCGCTCAAATTTCGACGGAATCAAAGGATTTCTCATGGTCCACATACGCCAAACATAGTGGCAAATTGTACTCCTCGGATTTCTGTAAAATTTTCCGAAGGGTGTGTATGTGTTCTATGGTGCTAAAGCCTTTTCGGAAACCAGTTTGTCCGGGACACTGTAAGTTGTCGAGTTTGCATGCGAGACGATCCGTTATGATTCTTGAAAATAACACGTAGACGCGGCTCAGAAAGGAAATCGGTCTGTAGTTCTTCAAAAACCAGAAAGACCAGAAAGTCCACCGAACTTCTGCTCCACGCCTCCGGTATAGTGCTACCATGGAGGATGGAATTAAAGAGGTTCTGCAAGACTACAAGTATTGGCTTTACACCTGCTTTCAGAAGCTCCACTGTAATTCCATCCTCGCCTAAAGCCTTGCCGTTTTTAGGTGCTGCAGAGCCATTCTAATCTCGCTCAGACTGAGGTCTGGAATATCATCGGAATAGTGTCAGATAAGATTTGCTTTTGGATAAATAAGTGTGAGCACTTGCGTGTAGCTCCAATGATGATGAGTACAGCTGCCCATAGAACCTCTCAATCTCAGTCAAAATCTCAAAGTCTTCAGCTTCGACAGTTGGCTCTTTCTGGCAGACAGATCTCTAGCAACGACTTTGGAGCCCTGGTTCCGCTCGATCGCTTCTTTAATACGAGCAGTATTAAAGTTTCGTAAGTCCCGCCGCATACATTTGGAGATCTGTCTGTTCAGTTGCCTGTATGCTATCAAATTTACTGAAGACTGCAGCTTCATTTCCCTTCTAACAGTCACAATGTTAAGAGTGTGATCAGAGTTTTTTTGTGTTATTCTGCGGCAGGTCTTGCAAAACTTAAATCGCATGGACAGTTTCCACGAGCTCGTCATTCATATCGTCCACTGCATTGCAATCTTCAAGGCACTGAAAACTTTTAACTTTTTGTAACTTGAGCTGAAAGGTTTCGGGACTTTGGATTGGAGCACGAGGAGAACGGAGCATTGACTTTATTGGACAACACTTCTCCAACTAAACGTTTAGATTCAGTGTACCTCTAACCATTCGGTGATCGCTACCAGTTTTCACTCTCGCGCTCACTGAGACATCACAAAACAGTTGCCGTCTAGTCGACATAATGAGGTCACTCTCATTTCTTGTCGAGCAGTCGGGCTCGACCAGGTCCAGTTCCTGTGGGGCTGCTTCTGGAAAAACAGATTATCATAAATAGTCCCTTCTTCTCCATAAATTCGGCCAACTGCTGGCCTCTTAGGTTCCATTGCCCTATTCTGAATTTCCCTACTTTCAGCTCACCGTTCTGTCTTATGCCTAGTTTTACGTTGAAGTCTCCCACTAAAACCGTATAGTTGGTTTTGGAGGAATGCATGGCTCTAGAAATATCCTCAGATAGAATGGCGTGGAATAGCTTGGATTTGAACCGTTGTGAAATAAGATAGAATACTGTTTTTAAAGACTGTTTTCTTTCGAATAAAATGGCTTCGTAAACCGCCATCTCCTCCATTCAATTGGTGAAGTCATTTTATCGAACGATTATTGGTCGACTCTCACGGCGGTACCTCCGTAAGGACGGCGTTAGATGATATAAATACGGCTAATATAAATCAGTAACGTTGTTTTGAATGGAATGACATATGATAATTTTATTCAATTAACCATATTGAATAAAATTATCATATGTCATTCTATTTATTTAACAAATTTGTTCTGTCTATTTCAACAGTCAAAATATATATTAACCATCTTTACTATACAGTACCTATATTATCTATGGCTCGTAGTGAGGAAGGCAAAGTGAATTAAGTAAAATGACACCAAAAATAACAAACTCGGCATATCTAGTTCTCCTTGTCGAGGAGTTCCAGTAGCAGTCATCAAAGTACACTTTCAAGTCGCTCCGTCAAGTCCGTAGGTAAGTTCTAAAAAATTCATAACTAACAAATCGAGCCCAAACTCGGCACATCTAGCTCCCCTCGTCCATGAGTTCCAGTGGCAGTCTTCAAAGTACACTTTCAAGTCACGCTATCAAGCCTGGTGGTAAGGCCGCATCATAACTAACAAAACGAGGCCAACCTTGGCACATCTAGTTTTCCTTATCGAGGAGTTCCAGTAGCAGATATCGACACCCCTTCAGGTCTTTAAAGTCCAAGACGTATATTTATATATATATATATATATATATATATATATATATATATATATATATATATATATATATATATAAATCCTACGTGATTCTAGCAAAACAAAATATTGAAATAAAATCTGTGATTGCGAAAATAATAATAATATCTTACCTTGGTCAAGTATGTATCGAATTTGGTTTTTTGAAATATGTTGTATTTCTACGGCTATCGATATTTTTCAGCACGATGACCACTCGCGACAGCATTTGAGGCCGGAGTAAATTAAGTACTCTGTGGCTATGGCTCGGAGTGTGGCTTCGGCCTATTTAATAAAATAAATGTAATACAATGAAATATAAAATGTAATATAAAATGCAAATACAAGACTGCTAAAACGAGTTGAACAACTGATATTTTCAAAAGTTATCGTGTTTACGCCGCCATGCGGGCTTGATAAATCCACGGCATAAGCCACTAAAACCCCTTTTTATGTAAACAATAGCAATTAATCGATAAAAAAATATTAATAAGTTCAACATTCATTTATCTTTATGACAATGTGCTTTTAATTAATTACAATATTATAATTAATACGATTTCATGCGACAAAACGTTAAAATCTTAATTTTTAGGCCCTAGCACATACACATTTACACCTGCGCGCTTCGCGCTTAAGGCATGCCATATAGATTAAATACAAGTAATTCATACATGCCATTTATGCTTTTACCATTAGTTTGAAAAACATTTGCACTGGGAAAAACCTGAGAGGAGCGGGACTCTGTTTCACATAATAATTTACAATGTTTTACTATAAAGCATGGCCCCTTTTATACAGTTTTTGTATAAAAATGTGCCAATAATAAAAAAAAACTTAAACTATTGATAGTAGTCTCCGCTTATTTTCTAAGACCGTAGAAAAAATGTGCATACATTATACTTTGTCCCATGTAGGAATTATTGATTTTTTGAAATCTAGTAACTGCTATTACTAATTTGTGATTTTTTCTAGTATTTTCAAAATGTTCATCGAAACATCATTTTTTTGTAGACACATCTTAATCAGAAAGAAACACCACGCTTTAGCAGTTTTTTTTATAGAATAAACATGACAAGCGCGTACACAGTCCACCTGATGATACTCAAGTGAATGCTGGGACAGTGTGAATAAAAATGCAATGCCAACCCCTAAGGATTAAGATGGAATGACTCTTTACCAGTATGTGTATCCGGTTCTCTGCACTCGCTCATTATCAAATGATATTCTGTAGAAAGTGATCGCCGGAAAAATACAGTTGACCCTTTCGTGCTGCAGCCATTACATTTAAATCGAGGCTCAACCACGTAACGAAAGATAAATGCATATTTTTCTTTTTCATCATCAGCTCGTAAAAGTCTCATGGTCTCTCCGGTTGTAGGGAGCATTTGTCTTCATCATCACGCTTGACAGGCGGATTGATGATCATATTACCAGATATTTCTTACTTATGTTGGTACTTCTCCTTGCCAATCACGATGTTTAAGCTAAACGTTCATTTATTTAGTTAGTACACAAATTAATTCTTATTAATTCACACATTCGTACATTAATTCTTATTAATTCTAAGTTAGAACCAACATGCAATCAAGTTGCAGGTAAACTTTCATTTACTTGTTTAAAAATATAATTTAGGCATTAACATGATAGTTTTCAACATGAAACCTTCATCCCTCGGATGCCGTTCGTTTGGGCGTTTGTAGTTATCGTTTTGACATAATATCCCATAGCAGTTTTCTACGACATTGGCGGAAAGAAATGGGGTGATGAATTGAAAAAAAGAAAATTATTTTCTCATCAATCTTATTATGGTAACATTTTTTGTTACAGTCAAAACTTTTTTGTAACAGTTTAATTAAGTGGTGCATGAAACAAAGTATTCCAATAGAGTTTTTCAAATCAAAAATGTATAAATAAAAACAATGCTTTCCCTGGCCGTCTACGATTTTTTTCTTTCGTGATGTTGATTTTCTTCACGTGTTCGGCGGTAAAGGTAAATATTGAGATAACCTACATGCTTGAGAAGTAAAAAAAATATTTATATCTTGTTAGCATATGTGAAGTCGGTTGTTTCGCATTGGGTCGGAAGTATACTGAAGGAGTATGAATGGAGCTGTTTGTAATTCATATTTAAAGAGATATTACATATTTTTGTTTTCATTGTACTATTAACATTAATGATAGCGACGATAAAAACTTGAACATTCATGAAATCTTGAAGTCTATTCAATCTTAAAAGGTATCGCTTAGGGTTTTTTTTTATAGGATAAGGGTGACAAACGAGCACACAGTCCACCTGATGGTAAGTGGTTGCTGCAGCCCATAGACATCTACATCTATCCTCGTTTGCGAATCAAAATGCAGATGCGTTTTCACCCGTGAGGACTAAGATGGAATGCCTCATTTCCAGTAAAAAGGGCCTCCGGCCACCTGCACTCACCAAGCGAAACGCAGAGGTAAACCTCTACTTCACGCTGGTATTCTGTGAGGTCGTGGTACCACCCCGGTTCGAGCCGGCCCATTCGTGCGACAGCAAAAGCTGCCGCGTGGCTTTACCACTGTTGAAAAGGGGTGCCAATCAATTGGGCAAATTTTATAGATCAAATATAACCCGTAAACAATATGCCGTAAATTAAGCGGAGACAATTAAATTCAACATAATTTTTCAAATTAACTAAATTTAAAAAAATGTAGTAATAAGTAGTAATAGTAAAAAGTATGAATAGCCTAATTATTTCGTGAAAACTATTTTAATGGCTTTATGCATAACACATTTATACCTGAATGTGATACAATTCTCCAAAACTTATTTCTTTATTAACGTTGTTGCATGTTATAACCAATAAACCACTTACATTAAAAAGTCTGAGAAAACGAATGATGCACACAGAAAGACATTATGGCATGGAACACCATATGTTACTATGCAGGAGCATACGTAAGCGCAAACGTGGGTAAAAAGCTAGTACTTAGTTAATTAATATATATATATTTTTTATTTAGGTGTATATGATAAGCTAAATTTTTAATTAGAGAACCTTAAAGGTGCTTTACTTCAAAAGCCAAGCAACCTAAACCTACCTAATGTGAATTTGTTTTGCATTCTGCAATATGAACTGCACTTTACGAGTAAATTTTCGCAGTAAAACTTGTAAATATATGGTTTGTGCATCAAATATCTCATTTAAAAATCGAGAAGTTTGTAAACTTTGAACTGGAGTATATATCCAGTTTAAGCTTCGAACCTTAAACTACTGTAGTTTTCTAGTGCGCAAACTTTTAGTCCAAATACTAATAACATTTAAAAAAGCATTTAAATCATTAAGGATATATTTAGGAAGCATGCAAGCAAAAGTTAAAAAATATCGATGGAAAAGAATGGTGATCCGGATTAGTTCTTCCATATTATATAATATGTTACAAAACGTTCAAATGTTCCAAAATATAAATTCATCCTCATTAGCCTGTAAACTCTACCAAAGCAGGAAGGATTTGTTGTAATTGTTACGCATGGCAGACGGACTAATGATCAATGTTCTAGTTGTGTCGTACCTTTGATGCTGCTTACTGTCGGATGATTATGGATTTGATAAAACACATAACCAAGATTTAGTAACGAATGTTATAACGAAACAGTTTTATATTTCTTTTTCATAAATTACTCATAAGAATCCATTACTGGGCATGGACCTCCATAATTGTGATAAGAATTTGTCTTAATCACAGTGTGTAGCAAACGGAATTACGATCACAGAACAACTCGCAGATGTCTCGCACTTTTGAAGCCTTTTCCCATCTGCAAACTCGATGTTTTACGTTTTACATAAATCAATTATAGATAATTAGGTAATTATTTATTCTTAATTGCAGCCTTAGAAAAAATAATACAAATAGTGGACTTAATGCCTCTTTGCATTCCATACTAGTTAACCCTGATTTGTTTTAATTGCATTAATTATTACAATTTAATATTAGCATCTTTTAGATTTTCAAATTTAGAAATTCTCAATTTAACAAAACTATTGTATTGTTTTAAATTTTTGGTCATAATATTATGTTTTGTAATACATCGTACATATAAGTAGACATATATGAATACTATAATAAGAAAACTAAAACTAGTAACTGAATTATCATACAGTGCTACTCCCCACGATATCGTGCCAAGAACGCTGGCTGCGTTTCCCCGAATGGCTATACTTAGCCTTTGAGCGAGAAAAGAACCAGCCCTCTTATCACCAGCAGCAACGGTCAGCCGCGGGTGGAGTGCCTTTAGGAACTTCATCGCTCGTGGACCGCACGGACCGATAGTCTCTACAGCAATTGGCACAAATATGTAAACATCTCTCAGAGACTCATATTTGCGCCACTTACTCAGTTTAGCTGCCAATAAATATATGAATACGAATATACAAATATAATAATACGACAATAATTTAAGTAAAAATTGTTTATAAACCTGACATGTACTACTAATAATGTAACATATAAATAAATAAATAAGTAAATCTACCATGTTCCACATTTTATAGCGCCAATTCTAGAACCGTGGTAGATTAGTGGCTAAGCGCCCGCTGTAGACTCAGTACGCGAGCAACCCGGGTTCGATCCCCGCCGGCACGAATGAATTTGTTAATTGCAATTTTAAGTGCTGATTTACCATGTGCTTGGCGGTGAAGAAAAACATCGTGAGGAAAACCAAATGGAAGTTAGCGTAGAACATTATTTTTTTTTAACTAAACTGTATGCCAATTAATTGCTCCATAAATGCTCCAGCAGAATCCGAAATTGCTCCCCTCTATTAATATTAGTTAATTTAAAATTAATTTTTAAAAAAATTAGGTATCGAAAATTTTATTTTGCTATAAAATATAAAATATCTACTTTTTAAAATTAAACTGTATGCCAATTAAATGCTCCTTAAATGCTCCAGCAGAACTTGAAATTGCTCCACCTTTATTGTTATTAGTCAATTTAACATTAATTTAAAAGAAATTAAGTATCGAAAATTTATTTTGCTATAAAATGTAAAATATATAATTTTTAAAATTAAACCGTATGCCAATTAATTGCTCCTTAAATGCTTCAGCAGAATCCGAAATTGCTCCACCTCTATTGTTATTAGTTAATTTATAATTAATTTAAAAAAATTAAATATCGAAAATTTAATTTTGCTATAAAACATAAAATATCAATTTTTTTAAATTAAACTGTATGCCAATTGATTGCTCCTTAAATGCTCCAGCAGAATCCGAAATTGCTTTACATCTATTGCTATTAATTAATTTATAAATAATTTTTAAAACATTTAAGCATCGAAGTTTTAATTTTGCTATAAAACATAAAATATGTACTTCATAAAATTAAACTGTATGACAATTAATTGCTCCTTGAATGCTCCAGCAGAATCCGAAATTGTTCCACCTCTGTTGTTATTAGCTAATTTACGAGTATAATTAATTTTCAAAAAATTTAAGTATCGAAAATTTTATTTTGCAATAAAATATAAAATATCTAATTTTTAAAATTAAACCGTATGCCAATTAATTGCTCCATAAATGCTCCAGCAGAATCCGAAATTGCTCCACCTATATTGTTATTAGTTAATTTAAAATAAAAAAAAATAAGACTCGAATATTTTATTTTGCTATAAAATGTAAAATATCTAATTTTTAAAATTAAACCGTATGCCAATTAATTGCTCCTTAAATGTTGAGCATTTAAGGAGCAATTAATTGACATACAGGTTAATTTTATATAGTAGATATTTTATATTTTATAGCAAAATTAAATTTTCGATACCTAATTTTTTTAAATTAATTATAAATTAACTAATGAGAATAGAGGTGGAGCAATTTCGGATTCGGCTGGAGCATTTATGGAGCAATTAATTGGCATACAGTGTAGTTAAAAAAAAGAATGTTCTACGCTAACTTCCATCTGGTGTGAGGAAAACTGCATTTCTGAAAAATAAGAAAAAAACATTTCGAAGACTTGTAAATTTCACCAACACGCATTGGTGCAGCGTGGCGGGTATTTCCCTGCCCTAAAACCCTCTCAGACATGAAAGGAGACTTGTGCCCAGCAGTGGGACGTATATAGGCTGTAACTTTAATTTTAACTTTAATTCATCATCATTCTCTAAACCATTTCCCATTATCTGGGGTCGGCGCAGTAAATCTTTTTGTTCCATTCCTCTCTATCAGCCGTCATTTCCATACTTACTCCTTTCATTCTCATATCACTCTTCACACAATCGATCCATCTTTTATTCGGCCTTCCTCTGCCCGTGTGTTCCTCCACATTCATATTCAACACTCGTTTTGTGACATGACTTTCATTCCTCCGCATCACATGCCCAAACCATGCCAATCTGCTTCCTCTCACCTTTTCTACCACTGGCGCTACTTTCAGGCTTCCTCTTATATACTCATTCCTTATCTTATACATCCTTGTCACACCACACATCCATCGTAACATTCTCATTTCATTCGCATGCAGTCTATTTTCATCCTTCTTCTTGACGGCCCAGCATTCACTTCCATACATGACGACAGGTCGGATGATCGATTTGTAAATTTTCCCCTTCAGCCTTATTGGCATTCGGGGATCGCACGTTGTGGCTGTGACCTGTCTCCATTTCATCCACCCTGCGTTAATCCTATGCTGCACAGCTCTATCTATTCCGCCGTCGCCTTGAATGAGGGAACCGAGGTACTTGACATCTGAGCAGATAGGCAGTATAGCGCCATCCAACGACATGGGTACAGGACTGGAAAGACCGCCGAAATCACAGCACAGATATTCGGTTTTGGATCTGCTGATCTTCAAGCCAACACTTTCCAGCCTCCGTTGCCACCCCGTCAGTCTGCTCTGTACCTCGATGCCTTCTTCCCCGACAAGCACGATGTCATCGGCAAAGAGCATGCACCAGGGTGCCTCATCCTGCAGGTCCGACGTCAAAGCGTCCATAATCAGTAGGAAGAGGTAAGGGCTCAATGCCGACCCTTGGTGCAGCCCTACCGCCACATCGATACTGCCCGTAGTTCCCGCGGCAGATCGTTCACATGTACGGGATGCTCTGTACATAGCACGGACCAACCTCACATACTTCCCAGGCATACCTCTCATCTTTAACGCCCACCACAAAACCTCACGGGGAACCCGATCATACGCCTTTTCAAGGTCGACAAAAACCATGTGCAGATCTTTATGCACGCGCTTGTACTTTTCGCACAATTGGCGTAATGCGAAAATGGCATCTGTCGTACCTCGACCAGGCATGAATCCGAACTAGTTTTGTGTTATCTCACACTCTTCTCTCATTCTTCTCTCTATTATTCTTTCCCAGACTTTCATCGTATGTGACATGAGTTTTATTCCCCGGTAACTGCTGCAGTTTTGGACGTCTCCTTTGTTTTTAAAAATGGGGACCAGTATACTACTGCACCATTCCTCAGGTATTTGTTCTTCCAGCAACAATTTACCGAAAAATAAACTCAACCACTTCCATCCATCCGCCCTCAGCAACTTCCACACTTCTACTGGTATTCCATCTGGGCCGACCGCCTTCCCATTCTTCATATTCCTAACAGCCATTTTTACTTCTTCCACACTAATTTCTCTCACTAAGCGCATATTCACTGGTGGGTTTTCAAGCATACCATTCCATTCATTCTCCTCATTCATCAATTTCTCAAAATACTCCTTCCATCGCTTCTTTATACTTTCATCGTCAGTCAAAATCCTTCCAGAATCATCTTTTATACATTTTACATGTGAAACATCTCTTCCATTCCTTTCTCTCGCTCTTGCAATTTGAAAAATTCGATTTTGACCTTCGGGGCTTTCAAGGGACCGATATAATTTATCTTGCGCCTCTGCCCTACAAATAGCAACTTCCTTCTTCGCTCTCTTCTTACATTCTTTATACGCCCCTCTCTTACTTTCTTTTATGGATTCATTCTGGTCTTCTACGCTCTGCCATTCTTTAAAGGCATTTTTCTTTTCTCTCAAAACTTCTCTAATACTTTCACTCCACCACCACCCATCCTTATCTATCATACGCTTCCCTTTTGTTTCTCCTAACACCTTCCTTGCCACACTTCGGATACAATCAGCCATTTCCTTCCAGCACTCATTCACACTCATTCCTTCCATATCACCCATCTCTATCATCTTGTTTACAACTAGCTCTCTAAATTCACTTGCATACCCCTCCTTATGCAACAAATGCCACTTTATTTTGGGTGGGGGACGATCCTTATGTTTGTTGAGGCGAACAGTTAAGCAGATGTCAGCCAGCAGAATTCGGTGCTGGGATACTAAGTCTTCACCTGGAAGCACTTTGCAGTTTTTTACACTCTTGATTTGGTTCCGTCTTATCAGAAGATAGTCGATCTGTGTCGCGTGGTGGCCACTTTTATAAGTAACAAGATGCTGATCTCGTTTTTGGAACCACGTGTTTACTACAGTCAGGTCGAAAGCACATGCTGCTTGCAGAAGAACTTCCCCCTCACGGTTCCGCATTCCGTACCCCCATCCACCGTGTACTCTTTCATACCCGTCATTCACTCTCCCTACATGTCCATTAAAATCTCCTCCCATATAAACATCCTCACGCTCAGGTATTCCCATCATCATACAATCAAATTCCTCCCAAAACTTCTCTTTCACACTCTCTTCGCAGCCTGTTTGCGGAGCATACACACTTACAACATTCACTACTTTGTTTTCAATCATTAATTTAACAACTATCATTCTGTCATTTACTCTTTTCACATCTGTCACTCGTTCTTTCATTCCACTATCTAACACAACTCCTACTCCATTTCGCTTCCCATCACTTCCACAATAATAAAACTTGTATCCCTCCCCAATCTCTCTTGCTTTATTGCCCTTCCATTTTGTTTCCTGCAAACAGGCAACATTCACTCTTCGTCGTTTCAAAACATCTGCTAACTCTCTTCCTCTTCCAGTCATCGTACCTATATTCCAGCTTGCAAACCTCACTCTGACATTCTTCTCTCTCCGGGCTCGCCTCTTACGTCGCACCCGCTCCGTAAGGTGCGACAACCCTTGCCCACTTCCCACAGGAGCCGGGTGCTGCCCCTGCGCGTCGCCTGCGGGGTACCCTAGCCCTGTCATATATCCCACAACTCGTACTATTCATTTACTGCATGGGATTTGGCAGAAGTTTTACAGTCGGCCGCCTGCCTGACACCAACCCTCTTTGGGTATGCTATTGTTGGTAGAGGAAGCTACCATTTTGGGAGAAGGAAAAAGAAGTTTGGGGATAGGAGCATAGGTGTAAGGATACTGTTATCTCGGCAGGAAAGGTATGAGAATAACAGTAGCTCGGGGAGCCGGGGTCGCGTACCCGTATTCCATAACAGGATCACCGGAAAGGTAGACCAGCATGGAAACCCCCTGACGAGATTTAATTTTAACTTTAATTATAGTAGTTTAATAATCCGTCCAACCAAATTAAGATTCTTATGTCGTTAAATATTATTAAAACATAACTGAGTGCTAGTGCAGAGACCGCATTTTGAGGAACTTATTAATATGACCCCTTGTAACAGTATTCTGCGCAATATAACGGGCAGGAACCAAATGTTTGTATAGATTAATAAACTAAATTACATTTTGAAAAATGTGTATCGCAATATCTTCTCCTTCTATTTTTTATCAGCCCGTAATAATTCATTGGGCACGGGTCACTCACATTGTAGAAAGTATTTTTGTCGATCGAAGTACCAGATAGTACATGTCGCTAAGTATTTTACACCTTTTATTCAAAGTATAAGCCTGCCAGACAACAATCCCATCTGATGATATGTGTTAAGAAACATCTGACGTATATAAGATGGTAAGTCGTTACATAATATTAGAATACATTATGTCATGCTGATTTTTATCATAGTCGCCTTTTAGGATGAAATGGGGCAATGGATTAATTTGCTAATATCAGTATAAATTATTATAATTTATTTAACCTTTAAGTACCGACGTGTATTTTCTGTAACGTTAGTACCGACGTGAGGCCTGAGAGGCCGCGTATATTATGTAGTGTTTTTAAAGAAAGCGATGCTTTAAATATGTATGTATGTAATTGTATTGAAAAATAAAGAGTTTTAAGAAAAAAACCGACCAAGTACGAGTCGGACTCGCGCACCATGGGTTCCGAACAAATCCGTGGGTATATAAGTTTAAAATTATTAAAAATATTTTTATTGTATGACGTAACTGAAAATGTATGCTTTTTGCAATTTTTCCTTTATCTGTGCTATAAAACGTTGCTTCGTACCAAATTTGAAGATTCTGAGTTCACTGGAAGTACCCTGTAGGTTTTGATTCCCTTGCGAATTGCGAATGCTGTACCTTTTGATTGCGTTGGCTTAGAAGTTTGATTTTTTCACAGCTCTAAGGGACAGTAGACTTGAGTATTTGATATGAATTTCAGCTTGATTCCACCACGCGTTCCTGAGAAAAAGGGTCTTGACAGACAGACAGACAGACAGACGGACGGACAAGAAAGTGATCCTATAAGGGTTCCCTTTTTTTCATTTTGAGGTATGCTAAAAATAAGTATAAAGAAGAGATTAACTTCATTAAATTTTTAAATATAAGACTACAATAATATTTGGCTTGATTTTTTGGGGAAAGTCCGACTATTAGATGTAAAAAATCAAAAACCAAGAATATTCCTCTTAGAATAATAAAAAGTATTTTAAGGACTAATATAAATAAAAAAGGAACATATACATTCTGGAAAAAATGACCACAGTCCAACTACACCTTACATTCTAAGCACAGTCAGGGCACACTTGTTTCGCGCACTGTAAATATACGTGTTTTTGCACGCTATTCGTATCTAAACTGAAAAGAAAATCGACATATAGGTATGTCGATTTTATTTTCAGTTTAGGTTGACATGAGTGACAAGTCTATCGTGTCTTGCCTTCCTCAGCTTCATCTTCAGATGTCTCTGGCTTATCAGAATCAAGTCAACAACTCTTGCCAAACTCATCCAAGTTCACGTGGTTCAGATCTCTTTGATTGCTGTAAATCTATCGTAGACCTATTTCTTTTACTACTTGAAGTCCCTATTATATTCATAGTTAACAATATATGTAAAAATAGCAGTTTACCTTAACAAAAAATAAGACAAAACACTTACGTAAGAACTGACGTGCGGTCGGAATTTCAAATCGCAATTACACTTCTTGCTTCGACGTTAACGTGGGGACTGTCCTTGCAGCTACTTAAAAGCAGGGATCGGTATTGCGCGGGAAAAGGGGTAAACTAACAATTCAAGTACCTGCCGGGGCCTCTCAGACCGCACGACAGTACAAGGTTAAAGAAAAGTAGAATCCTTTATACTACTGTTGGGCACAAATCTCGTCTCATTTTTAAGCACTGGAGTAGCGCGTTGGACACTTCCTTGCTTCAAAGTCCCATAGATTTTTTTATTAATTATTAGATTTTATAAAATTTACAGCAAGGTCATAAAAAAGCCTAAATCGTTCCAATTAATACAATTTTGATATAATATTATATTATTTTCAATTTACAATGACTGATTAAATGGTTGAATATATTATTTTTACTAGAGGTGATAGGACTGTTCCTGCAAACAAATAGCGGTGCCTGCACTGCTGTGGTCCGGTCCGAAGGATATAGTGAGCCAGTACAGTCACAGGCTTTGGGCATTCCATCTTAGTCCTCATAGGACAACGCATCTATAGTTTTCTTTGTTCGAAGTTGGTTGCATGTGTCCGTGGGCAGCAGTAGCCTCTTACAATGAGGTGGACTGTAGCTTCGTATTTTGTACCAGCTTTTTTTTTTTTTGAAAACTGTTTCTACTAGAAAAATTTAACTATTTTCGCAAATCTTGCAACAAACAAAAATACTTACAAAAAAGGTAAAATCACTTGAAAATATCATTAATATCAATAGAACTTAAAACTCGGAAAAAATTAGGAATATTTTTTAATATTTTACCTTAATTAAGTAACAGCTTTAATTAAGTTGTCACCTTTAACATTTTCAACCGTAATTAGCGTTAAGCTTTCTTGCCGCAGCCAAGTATATTTTTGAGTGTATATAAATTACGAATTAGTAAAGCAGGTACGTGTTAATATTTCTTTGCGTATTTTCTCATTTTTATGACTAAGTGAGAAATTTGAAATGCCTGTGATAATATTTAACTAAATAGGATAGAGCTAGGGATCCACCTTGGCTTCGCCTGGGTAGGATCTATTGATGCGGCGTTATTTAGATTTAAGATAATCTATAAAAAAATCGAAAACACTTATTTTATTAATTTTTGTTTTGTCTGAGAATATCGGATTAAATATAGCCTACATTACAATCAGTTCAACCATACCGACATTAGCCAGGACAGACAGACAGACAGACATACATACAGATAGAGAGGCAGACAGACATACATACAGACAGACAGACAGACCGACAGACAAGAATTAAAATATGTTTATTTATGAAATGAACATGCAACCCCTCAGCTCAATGTGAGGCAGCTGTTTCGATATTACAGACAGACATGACCATTTTATTTACATTTTGTACAGATTTGAATCATTAAGTTGCCGTGTGGTGTGGTGGTGGCGTATGAGAATCCATCTCTCCATTTCGTCCCTTGTGAAACGTTATATTAGAAGCGCCAAAAGAATCAAGGTTTCTAAGATGGCGACATAACCACTTCGTTCACGCCAGGCGTAAATACCCAGACCGGTATTTGCAAAACGTCTGGTGCTGCGTTTGTCGGTCCGCTGACCCAGCACGAAAACTAAGGCAAATCCCTGCAGCGGGAGAAGGCATACACAGCAGTAGACTTTAACAGGTTGAATATGATAAAGCAGAATCTTTCATAGCGCATTACACGATATCTCTAACAATGTTCACGGCTCCGTGGCGCAATGGCTTATCAATGAGTTGTTGTGCTGGGGGCCGCGGGTTCGAATCCCGCACGGAACAAGTATTTGTATGACCTGCAAATAATTGTTCCGGGTCTGGATGTTTGTCCTCGTGCAATTTATGTTTTTAAACTGCCTCCACGATACGGGAGAAAATCCTAGTGTGGGGATAACGTTTTTAAAAGAAAAAAATTATGATGATGATGAAGTTTATAGCTATTAACTGAACAGCAGGGGATATACAACAGTGCCACAAAACTTAAGCATACATGCACTTGCATATTCTTTCTTAACCATTCTCGATATAATCATAGTGATAAAAGTTTGATGATACATTGAAATAGTGTTGGAGACACGAGAACAAACACATCACAACTAGCAAGTTGTATTATTGCATAATCGTAGGCTTCAATTCAAGTTCCAATCTGGGACCCAGCACCTAGTAGCCAGATATTTTACTATGAGGAGGCCACGCAATCGCTATTCTATTTTGAGATGATGGCTTTTTTCGCGGCTTGGTAATGCAAATTGCTAAGTATTTGGACGCGGCGATTCGGTGCTGAGAGTTCGAATCCTGCACGAAACAAGTGTTTGTATGTTCTACAAATAATTGTTCCGGATCTAGATCCACTACACAGAGGAAAATCCATGTGCGAGGTAATTTTTCTTCTCCGGAAGAAAACCAGCGGAAAAATCTAGAATCATCGCTTCCCGGTTCGTGTTAATCTCGTACTTAGCTACTGCAGCGAAAAAAGCCATATGCAAATACACTTTTGCAATTGTGTATTTTCACATTTGATCACATGGGAGTATCCGGCGTTAGATCATAGATGTTGCTGCACGTTTGCTGCTCATCTGATAATTTTAAGTAATTAAGATCCGAAATTTATCAGCAATTCAAGGATAATAAATTTTTCCCTATTCTAATTCAATATGTTGAACGGGTGAGAGAATCAATTTATAAAACCTTAATAATTATTGAATCTTAAAAATAATTTGCCCATAAATATATTTTATATAAAGTAACACGTTAAAAAAAAGTCCGATAGCATTCTTATCCCATAAATTAATAAAGATCTGACTTTTGGTAAACCGATACAAAGTAAGAATATCTATCCACTGCTCCATATCATCCCGTGGATGTCGTAAGAGGCTACAGCAGTAGACGGGCAGCAGCGTCTTCTTGATAACAACTTAAAATAATAAAAAGCGGCCAAGTGCGAGTCGGACTCGCCCATGAAGGGTTCCGTAACAGCAAGTAATATAATTTACGATTTATGACGTTTAAAAAAAAACTACTCACTAGATCTCGTTCAAACCAATTTTCTGTGGAAGTTTACATGGTAGTGTACATCATAATTTTTTTTTAATTTTATCATTCTCTTATTTTAGAAGTTACAGGAGGGGGACACACATTTTACCACTTTGGAAGTGACTCTCGCGCAAACTATTCAGTTTATAAAAAAAATATATAAGAAACTTCAATATCATTTTTGAAGACCTATCGATAGATACCCCACATGTATGGGTTTGATGGAAAAAAGTTTTTGAGTTTCAGTTCTAAGTATGGGGAACCCCCAAAATTTATTGTTTTTTTCTATTTTTGAATCATAATCAGAATCAGAATTTTTATTTGAGAAAGAACATGGTATATAAAGGTGGTACATGTTAAAAAGATGCACATGTCTCGCTATTACAAATAGCATGCAAAATTAATATTATTATCTTGTATAATCATAAAAATAATATCATCTCATTACAATAAATTACATTAAATTAAAGGTAAATTAAAATATGTCATATAACATTAATAGTATTAGGGATTGATGTCAATAAAGTCTTTAATGTCATATATTTTTCTGTCAATGAGCCACTTAAATAATTTTGATTTAAATTGATTAATATTTAAATTTTTGATATCATTAGGAATTATATTATATATCGTTAAACACATTTTTAGGCAACTTTTATGGTATTTAGCTGACCTTGGGATAACGTCTAACACAAGTCTATTAGGATTTTGCTTCAATCTTGTGTTCATGTCACTTGATTTCATAAACAAATTGATATTTCTCTTCACGAAACAGCTTATTTCAAAAATATATAGTGCCGGCAGCGGAAGTATGTTGAGATTTGCAAAAGCTGTTCTACAGGATATGCCAGGCGGTATTCCAGAGATAGCTCTAATACACTTTTTTTGAGCTATAAACGCCTTTTGTATATTTGTGCTATTTCCCCACATTATTATCCCGTAGCGCAAAATGGAAGCTATATACGCGTGGTATGTAATAAGAGCCGTTTGTAAGTTTGTCACTTTTCTCATTTTGTTAAGTGCATATACAGAACTTTTAATACGATTACACAAAGACTCTATATGTAATTTCCAGTTTAGATCCTGGTCTATGACTACTCCCAGAAACTTGGTAGACCTTATTTCCTTTATTTTATTAATATTTAGCTTAAAATTTAATTGTTTAAGTTTGGATTGATGAAATTGGATAAAATGTGATTTATTTAGATTTAGTTTTAAATTGTTTGTGTTTATCCATTTAATAACGTTGTCAATTGTTTTATTTCTATCAATTTCGTAATTGTGTATAGAGTTTTTATCAGATGTCACAATAATAGATAGATCATCGGCGAACAAAACACATTTATAATTTGTCACTACCGTTATATAGTTGATATATAAAATAAACATTAGAGGCCCTAGCACACTTCCTTGGGGGATAGCACACTCAACAATATTTTTGCTTCAGAAGTGTAAGATATAACTTCGTCGCCTACTAACTTGCTGACTACTACGCGTTGACTTCGATTTTTTAAGTAGGATTTTAGCCACCGATAAGTGGGTGCTCTTATTCCTATTGATTCTAATTTATTTAATAAAAGTTTGTGATCAACAAAATCAAAAGCCTTTGACATGTCAAAAAATAGTCCTGTGGTCAAATATCCGTTATTTAAATTATTTAACATTTTTTTAACTAGAGTGAAGATTGCTAATGTTGTGGACTTTTCCTTTTGAAATCCAAACTGTTCTTTATTAATAATATTAAAAGTGTTACAGTAGTTCATTATTCTTTGATGCATGCATTTCTCAAATATCTTAGATAGGATTGGAATTAAAGTAACGGGACGATAGTTGCTGACCTCATCTTTTGCACCTTTTTTATGCAGAGGCTTGACGATAGATTGCTTCAGCAACTCAGGAAAAATACCCATTGAGAATGAGAGGTTTATAAGGTGTGTTAAGATGGGCACAAGCTGTTTAGTACATTCTTTAATAATTCTCGTACAGATTCCGTCAATACCCTCGGAGTTAGTATTGTTTAGGCTAATAATTTCTTTTTTAGCTTCATCTTCATTTATTGGAAGAAGAAACAATGAATTCGGCATAATCTTGGTATTTTAATTTCGTTGTGTATTAGTTATTGTAGTATCTTTAAAATTAGTCAATTCAATGAAATAATTATTGAAAGCCGCAGCTATGTCAGAAGAATTGGTCAATATCTTATGGTCAAAATTTATTTCAGAAATGTTATTATCTACTTTGGAATAACAGATTTCTTTTTTTATTATTGTCCATGTCGCTTTACATTTATTTTTACTATTATTAATATATTTTATATTAGAATATTTTTTTGAATTGTCAATGCATTTTCTTAGAATTTTGGAGTACCTTAAATATTCATTTTTATTTTTTTCCGTTTTACTTTTATAGTATCTGAAACGTAATAACCGTTTTGTTTTACAGCTAGTTTTCAGCCCGTTGCTTATCCATTTTGGTTTATGTGTATTAGAATTATTGATCTAAATTTTTTTGACTGGGAAACATAGGTTGTAGAATAGACAAAGTTCAAAATGAAACTCTGCGAATGCCGTGTTTAGATCGGTGTTCGAGTAAATTTTGCTCCAAGTCATACTGTCTAGACACTTCCTGAATTTGCGGATGTTTTCATAACTGTAGTCCTTTCTCAAAATAGTAAATAACCTTGGTTTAAAAGATTGACGAACTGGAAAACTTAAAAGCTGTGCGGTGTCATGATCCGATAGATATAGGGGAATCACTTTGGCAGTAGCGTCTTTGAAATTGCTAAGAACATGGTCAATACATGAATCTTTGCGAGTTGGTACATTAATATGTATGTTCAGATTATAATTACGACATAAATCACTAAAAAAGTTTGCAATATTACCTTTTTTTAAAGTGTTGATGTTAAAGTCACCAGTCAAGACAATTTTGGTATGTGTATGGACTGTTTATGCTTTCTTGATAGGTCAAGTAATAGTTGGTCTAGTTTATGTAGGAAGACTTTAGGGTCTGATTTGGGTATACGATAGATACATATAAGTATTAATTTATGCAGAGGTATTTCAATTCCACAAACCTCGAAAGTCCTTTGGGTTGCATACGCTTTTAGTTTTGTAATTTCCCGCTAAGTACTGTTCTTTTTTTTTGCTAAGATACATGTGCCATCCCTCTGCTTATCTCTACAAAAGGCTGTTGCCAACTTATAATTATTAATGTTTATATATTTTTCGTTACCTGTTTTCAAAAAGGTTTCAGAGAGACATATCAAATCCGGCTCATTACCAGACTTGTTTAGTTCCTCTAAAGTGATTTCCAAAATATCTTGCTTTGCTAGTATACTGGCAATTTTTTGGTGCATTATATTGAAATGATTTTGGGTTTTTTTGCTTTGAGGCGCGAAATAAATTGTTTTTATTTATTCGTGGCAAAAACTGATGTAAAGTAGTTTGATTTAATCGCGATAACTTGGTTATAGCAGTATCGTTAGAGCTATTATTCCTTGGTAGGGTTCGAGAAAAGAAATGTGGAATGGTTCCTTTTGTGGGTTCTACCTGAATATTTTGCATTTTAGGCATACCGCGCACTATAAATTTTGTCAGCTATTTAGGGTTGAGATAGTTGCGTTCATAATCGACACAGTCAATCACATATATAAAAGACTTAGCTAACTGAAAAAAAATACTAGAGTTACATTTGATATAGTGGCAGTTTTGATATTTATTACAAATTCGATTTATACTGTAGTTCAAGTCAATTACATTCAAGTACTTATTCGACAATATATTTACTACAATTATGTACTGTGTAGATTTGCAGCTGTAATTTTCTTATCGTAATCGTTTTCTCCAATACAAATTATTATTTTGTCACTAGAATTAACTTTTAAATTGTTTACATTACATAATACATCTGGGGACAGTGCATACGGTTTTGTTTGTGCAGTAACGACGTATTTTTCATACTGTGTGTGCTCTCCTGTACGCATTAAGGCAGCCGACAACCCAGTACAGCGTTGCGTTCCGAAGACAAATATCCGTTTACTATCGTCAGCATGTCTACAGCATTCAATGTTCGTCCTTTCAAGAATGTCTTGTGAATCATATGATAGTCTTTGTTCCAATGTATCAATATATTTCTTCAGCTTCAATATCTCCTTTTCTGCGGATTTTAGTTGCTTCTGCAAGATCTTGATTTTATCGTAGAGGGTTTGTAGTGAAGAGTCCAGGTGAGCTGTTTTGACGGTTGATGTAGGTTTTGAAAATGTCATGGGAGATACAGCTTCGGAATGTAGTATTAAGCGCCTATTACTTTTTTTGGAGCAATGAATTGTTTGACTGTCGTTTAGTGGAGATTGGCACAGGGCTTTTAGCATATCATTTTTCTTTGCCAATTTGCTAAGTTGCTGACGGAGGTTGTTATTTTCCAATGAAGTATTATCAAATTCATTCTGTAGGATTGCATACTCTGACCGTAGCAGACTGATAGTCTCTTTCATTTCCTGAATTGGGATTGGGTCGGTCACAGTGCAGTTCAAGCTTTGTCGTATATCCAGGGAATCAAGAGTCTCATGCGTTATTGAGTCATTACTCAGATCAGGGATCGGCAAGTCTAATGACAGATGCGATGCAACACTCGTGTTCGGTGTTTGTGATTGTTGTTCATCAGTGTGTGATGATATGCCTGAGGGTGTTCTTTGGAGGTGGTCTATATTTGATTCTATGCTCACTGGTGTCGATTTCGAAAACTCAGGCGCATTTGTTAATAGGGTCAGACTGGATGAAGGAGTATCGCTTAATTTTGGGATATTGTCCTTTTTCCTTTAAGTCACATAAAATGGGGGATTTGGTGTAGAAGTCTCCTTCGCTGTTTTGCAACACGACTTACATTTCCAATTCTTTTTTGTTTTTGCATCTTTGAGACGGTGTAGTTTTTCAGAGTAGCCTATGCAATCGAATTCGAAATAGTTGCAGCATAATGAACATAATACTGTGTTTTTTGAGTCAACTATCAGTTTGCATTTGTGGCATTTAACGGTAAGTGCCCTCTTGCGCTCACTGATAACACCTTTTTTAGTGGGTTTCGACATTCTGTTGTATATCTGAGTATACATTTAGTTGCAGAAATAGTACCGTTATATCTCGGTATATGTCACGCTGTTGTTTCAGTTGTTGTATGGCAAATAGCGACTTCAAGTGATGAGTTGCAAGATTAGTTGTAATTATCTTATATTGTGGAAATTTGTGCCTTTATGTATTGGTAGACGTCGCGCTGTCGTTGGCAGATGTATGGCAAGTAGTGACCTCTAGTGGTCAGTAGTAAGATTAGAGGCGGTGGTCCTGGTCGCAATCGGTGCTAAGAATCTGTTCTTCATTATTTTCAATAAGTGTCACCAATATTTGTATGGCAACTAGTGTCATCTAGTTGTGAGTAGTAGTGACCCACTGTCCTATCATACCTTAATGAATCATCTGCTAATTGTGTTTACATGTCATTTGAAAATATAACGTACGAAATTATGTCTACTACCAATTTTCACGTAATTTACTTTCACTCACCAGGTCAAAATGCTTGAATAATCCATTAGGTTACTAGTTAATATCCCATACTGCATTTATTTACTCGCAACGTCAACGTTTATGGTCACTATTTATCACGGAATACACATAAGCACGACACAATAATCCTTGATGGTTTCCTTATAATAACGTTTGTGGCACGTTATCAAACTAAGTTTTATAAAACACTGCTGCTTTTATAGTCATGTTGGAAGTATAAACATTTTTAAACATTAAAAAATTCACAGAGTCGATTTGACTGTGGCGACGCTAGCGCCTACTTTGTATGAAAATCTTAATGCGGTTCACAGAATACATGTACTTACCAAGTTTCAACAGCATAGTTCTTATAGTTTCGGAAAAAAAGTGGCTATGACATACGGACGGACAGACAGACAGACATGCCGAATAAGGGTTCCATTTTTTGCCATTGGCTACGGAACTCTAAAAAACTACGGTTTCGAAACCACGTGCCAAGTGTGCCACTTATGAGAAAATATCCGGCAATCAGTGCAGAGGCCTATGTTCAGCAGTAGACTTTTGGTAAGCTGTAGTGAATGAATTATCGCACGTTAGTATTACATTGTATAATATTCTATTTCATTTTTCAAAATTCAAATTTCATGTTCATTATTAATTGAGAAACAATTTCTGTTGTCGTAAGAAGCACACAGTCTACGCTAATTAAGCTTGGATGTAGAAAAGGCGCTTGCTTAATTAAAAACCTGTTATTCTTACATTAAAAACGAAAACTTTAATAAAAGAAATCGTATTTTACGAAAGTACATTATATGAAAGATGTTAACAAATAAAATAGTGGTAGAATTGGCGGTCTTATCTAAATCATCATCTTTACGTGTTAGAGCATGCTGCAACCATATTATGGTTAAAGCACGAAAGAGTTGATTCGACCGGGGAAGGGCCACTCTTTCACAGAATTACAGCGTGAAATAGTACTTTTATACTGTACAGATAGAGTGTATGCTTATTTATCACCTATATTCTTTAAAAAATTAACATATTAAATGTAAACTTTGTAAAAGTAACATATAAGTTGCGTGACTATTGATAATATTATCTTATATAATTTAAATATTATGTGGGTAGGACTCGTGAAATTTCTTTAATATTAATTAAAAATTATTTCAGTTTTATACTACGCAATTAAATGTTTAGAAGCCGATTATATAACAATTAAACCATGATTCTATCCTTCTTCTTAATATAAGAGCATAAGATTTTCTTGCAGAATTCAAAATCTAATTTTCTTCAGAGATCTAAATATAATGTGAAGTGCTTTTACATGTTTCGTAATACATTGTAAAATGGTATTCAGAAACAATGTAAAAGTACATAATATAATATCATTGACATATAATCAGACACTACGGTTTAAAATTTAAACCCTATCCAGGTGGTTCCACTACTTCTCTGTCGAGATGGCCGTCTGGGAAGTTAACCCTCTTAACTATTTCTATCACCGAATGGCAGGCCTGCACTATTGTTTTCCAGTTTGAATGGTAATGGGAGCCAGTATAATAATAATCTATATTAATAAAATTATGGAGGTTTGCAGTCGTGCGCGCATCACGGAAAACTGCTGGATAGATTTCAATTAGGTTTTTTCTAAGTTGTATTTACCGAGGGAAATTTTGTTTGTTTGTTTGTGACTACAGTTTTTTATAAAACATAGAGTGACATTCCCTCTACATAATCAAATTCAGATGAAATTCTAGTAGATAATTGATTTCGATTGATTCTGATTGATATCAATGAGTGCAAGATATTGCTTAGTCCACTCTAAAGGGTCAATAAATTAAACTTATAATAAAACAGGAAAAGACCACTTCAAAGCATTGAATAGTATGAAATCATTTTCAACGGCTAGTCTGCGTTAAGACTGGTCGCCGTGACCGGAATTTGATTGGATGGCAATATTATTATTATTGTATTGTTATTGGTTAAAACTTCTACACTACGTTTTTAACTACACACTTTTTTAAATATTCTTTGAAGTGTGACTTTGTTTTGTTGCAAATTTTATTTATGAATTAACAGGTTTTTAATTAAAAGCGTGCGTCTTGTAAAAAATGTAATTAATGGCGAATAGCTTGTTCCCTCCCGAGTCGAGCTCAGAATACGCCAAATTATAACCATCAAATTAAAGTAGGAATTAAACAATGAAAAACGTTCTCTGGTTTTTTTTATCTTAAAAGGCTACATGTAAAATGTGAACTATTTTCGAGGAACTTACCTAAGATGGAGGTATCTCAGGTAAGTTCCTCGAATCTTTATTCGAATTTGAGTAAATTTTGTGAAAATATTTTTTTTAATACAGAACAGCTTCATAAAACTAGTTTTCTTCTATCGTTAATATCTTTATTTAATTTATTATTACAAGCCGTTGCTTAGTAGTAGCGCTGCTCCACTGCGTATTACTTACTTACTTACTTATCTTCACGCACAATCCCTGACGGGGTAGCCAGAGAGAACAGATCGCCAAGTGTCACGATCCTTACATACCTCTTTCGCTTCTTTCAGATTCATTATCTTCTTCATACATGCACGTCTAGGTATCCGAGTACTCTTGACCCACCCCTCTTCGAGCAATTTGCTCACATGGTCTTCGAAAGTTAGTCTCGGTCTACCTCGACACCTTTTAATATTAATTTTCGCGCTGTATATTTTCTTCACCATTCGGTCTTCACTCATTCACTCAACGTGCCCAAACCATCGAAGCACGCCCTTATCAATTTTTGTGATAAGGTCATCTTTCAAACCTGCCATATTGCGAATCTCCTCGTTTCGCTTTCGGTCGGCCATGGTAACGCCGCACATTTTACGAAGAGATCGCATCTCCACTGCATTCAACTTGCTTTTATGCTTATTCTGGCATACCCAGGTTTCGCTGCCATATAACAAAGTCGGCACCAACACTGCGTTATGTATTGCAAGGCGTGCACTCTTCACTACGCCTTGCCTTTTGACTAACGCAGTCAGGGCACCATTGACTTTGTTCCCGGCAGCGACGCCTGTCCACATCTAAATCACATCTTCCATCCCGGCTAAAAGCACTCCCCAAGTATACAATTTAATTTACCTGTTCTAGACATTACTGATTTACTTATATTTCACACTTCGTTCTCTCTTCGTCCCTTTCAAACTGTGTATTGGTAGGTTTTATATTACTTAACATGAACTTATGTCCTTCACTTAGAAGGGTGGGTGACTACGGATTTCCATTAGGCAAGATTTTGACATAACTCTATTAAAAAAAAAGTTGTGAGATCCATGTAATACCAAGTCGGTTAATTTATACAGTCCATACTTAAGAGTCCTCCTGTCTCAAGTTATTACGTAATTAGCTAACCTAACAACATCTTATAGTGACCATATCAATATTAAAAATCTTTTATGTTTTAAATAAATAAATTGACTTGGCAATCGCACTAAACAATCTAACTTAATATTATATGTATTACATTGTGTTTTTATGCGATGCCATTTACCGGCGGAAATTCAGCTTTTCATTATTAATTTTGGTACGATCTATGCAGAACTATGTCACTGTATATTTGAAATATCGTAGTGATGTGCTAATTATGTTTAGAAAATTAAATGTTGTATTATTTAGTGCGTAATATTATCTTAAACTAGAGGAAGCATTTTCTCTTTTGTATAAAATAGAGATGACAATCTTAAAAGTGAATTATTTTCGAGGAACTTAGCTATGATTTCCTTTATTCGAGTTTGCGTAAATTTTGTAATTTAAAAACGATATATTATTTTTTTAAAGCTCAATCTAATCAGTGCACAAAATTGACTTGTATTTTTTTTCTTTTTTCGTTAGTATATTTTTTATGTAGTCAAGTAATGGCTTGTATTGCTTGAATTCATCCCCACACGTTACGTGGTAGATTCATGCTGCAGCTATATTATCTTTTTTTTATAAAATAGGTGATACTTCAAAAGGTGGTCCCATGTAAATTTGTAGAAAAAATTTGAAACTTCTTTTTTAGTCGTCGGTTTTTACTTTTTGTTAAAAGTTATAATAAAGGCTATATATAAATGCTATGAAAACAGTAAAAACTCAAGCTCTTCCTCACCTCATTTAGTTTGAGAAAGCAACACATGTAGCGTTCATTGTTTGAAGTTGGATTATACTAGGCGGAATAAGTTGGTTTATAATTTCAGTAAAAAAAAACTCGGACGCCATGTCAACATTTCTGGGTGTAGGTATTCCTCATAATTATGTACGCCAATCTTCTCTTTTCTCGTTAATTTTCTTTTCGTAAGCCTTTTCAATAGGAATTCCAATAGAAGTTTTAATTCGAGCCTCGCATAACTATTTCCTTTGTAGCTCATAAACTACGAAAACCACGTTTGTCGGATGTAATTTCCTTTTGTTGCCAAATCGAGCAGCCAATATAGGACGGTCACAATCAATTGTGAAAACCGGCACTAAAATTTGTTACAAATATTTGCATAAGATGATTAAATTTAAATAAATGTTTTTGAAGTAATTTTAGTCAGTTACCTACTAATGCATAAATTTAAAAAAACAACAAAAGACAATTTCAATAAATTCATCCATTTACTCCAGAATATTAAAAAAGTATATTTCACTAATTTTACTGGTTGCTAGCCTAAAATAAATTTCATAGCAAATGCTTATCACATGAACTGTCACGGCACTGCCTTCACGTCTTTCACTATCTTTTCGATTGGCTGGTAGAAAATGTCATACGAGATTTAATCCTCTGTTTGTTCCTTTGGTAAATATAACAAATAATTGTGCCGGGTCTGGCTGTTTGTCCTTGTGCAACTTATGTTTGTAAACTACCTCCACGACACAGGAGAAAATCCTAGTGTGGGGGGGGGGGGGGAAACGTTTTTTTAATAAATAAATAAAATGTGTTAAAATAAATAAACTCTCAATTACATTACATTACATTAAGTGAATTCATATCTGATACTTGTTATAACTTTAATTTTATTTTGGGAGTCTGTTCATGAAACCAAGCTTCATCACTCGAGCTTAGAGCTCGTTTACGGAGATATTAAATCTGATCATTAGTCACGGCCGCTTTCAAAGGATAATCCGATTTGATCATTACATTACTTAGTCTTTTGAATGGTTTGAAATAAAAAAAACTGAATGTTATAATTTGCTAACAAGTTCCCTAAAGACAACTTAGAATATTGTGGCAATTTTTCAAACTAATTATTTATATTTTTGTGCTATGACTTTTCTCTTTCGCCGTTTTATTTGAAGTCGGCTAAAAGACGCCCAACTTTAGATGGAGTATTCAGTGAAACGGTATGTTTTTGTACGTACATATTTTACGCGACGTCTTCGTCTAGTTTAAACCAATTTTGATGATTCTTCTTTTTTAAATATGTTCAGGGGTGTTTATTGTGTGCAGGCGGCGAAGTTATTGTAGTTATAGTTTAGACGACAATGAGATTAACAATCTCTATTTCTTCCTCTATTCCTTATTCCACTCTAAAGGGTAATAAATTTCTTTCAATAAAAATTTAAAGCTGAATAACGAAAAGGAATTCTATATTCTGAAGCCGATGCTCAGACAAAGTGTATGAGAGAATTTAAGCCCAGCTTAAGCTTTTTATTAAAGTTAGTTAAGTAGTTAGTAAAGTTTCGCCAATTTGTCTACTTGTAGTATAGATTATGGCAAATATTCCTTCACCAACCTGCATATCGAGTGTGGTAAGTTTTTTTTTTACAGTGAATGTAAGGATGAATGACGAACATAAGCGATTGTAATGCCATTTAAGTTACTTCAGTTCTAGAGCGACGCTGCAGCTATATTGTGGTTACAACACGAATGGGTTAGATTGGGCTTTCATACAATACTAGCGCGAAATAGCAGCTCAATGCTGTTGTGTATTGAATGTAGAGTGAAGAGCTTTTTACTGGTAAACTTACTGGTTACTGGTAACAACGCATCTATTTTTGATTCTTAAGCTACGCGGAGGCCTTTTTAAATTCGCGGAATGGGTAGGTAGGTAATAAGTGAAGACGTCGCTGAGTTACGTGCTAAATGAGCAAACCATTATTAGTATAAATACCGGGTTTTATTGTAATTAGATCATTAGTCTTTGAGTTATCGTCAACCAAACAAGTCAATCGGGAAGAAATTGTGAAATATGGAGAAAATCGAGTTCCGTGCCGTTATAAAGTTCCTTACCAAGCGCGGAAAATCAGTTCAGACTATACTGGGAGTGTTGTCGAGATGTGAGAGATGAGATCCATTTACGGAGACTCTTGTCCAAGTAAAACTATGATTTAGAAGTGGCATACCCATTTTAAACAAGACAGAGAGTCACTTGACGACGACCCACGGTCAGCAAGGCCGATCGAGGTGACAACTTCGGAAATTATTCAAAAAGTCGAAAATTTTATATGAGAAGATGACGAAGAGACGCAAAAATGGTTGGAGTATCAGATACAAGCATTTTCAAAGTTGTTCATGACCATCTTGGGATGACTAAAGTGAGCGCAAGACTGGTGCCTAGAATGCTCACACCGCCTCAAAAGCAACAGCGCGTGGTTCTCGTGCATTTTTGGTCATCTGTATGGAAGACAAAGATGGAGTATCAGCTCGAATTGTTACTAATGACGAAACCTGGTTTCACCATTATGAACCTGAGTCCAAACAGGACTCTATGCAGAGGCACAAAAAAGGCACACCCAAGAAATTTAAGGTGGCACAATCGGCTAGGAAAATCATGGCGACAGTCTTTTGGGAATCAGAAGGAATCCTAGTGATTAATTATCAAGATAAAGGTGTCTCCATAACCGAAAATTACTACGCTTCAATCCAGATAGTATAATATCCATATCCATATAGTAGATAGATAGTAATAGAACAATTGAAGGAAGCCTTAAAGGAGAAAAGAAGGGAAAAATTGACCAAAGGAATCCTTCTTCTGCACGACAACGCGCCAGAAGATGGGTTTCGAAATTTTGCCACACCCACCCTAGAGTCCTGACCTGGCCCCAAGTGATTATTATCTAATTCCAAACTTAAAAAAATAACTTGGTGAGAAAAAGTTTTTAAGTGATGAAGAAGTGAAAGAAGCAGTTTCGGCCTATTTATTAGACAAAGACAAATCATTTTTTTTGAGAGTATAATGAAAGATCCGAAAAATGTATTAGGGTAGTAGGTGAATATATTAAAAAGAAAAATTAATTTTGATTTTTATTTCCACTCCTTACCCCCATTCCGCGAATTTAAAAACGCACCCTCGTAGGATAGATGCTGGTGTGTTTGAGCCACAGCAGTCTGGATTGTGCCTGTGTTTCACTTTTCTTCTATAAAATACACACAGTTTACCTAATGGTAATTGGATGTAGCTCATAGACACGTACATCTATTAACGATTAAAAATCAAAATACATAGTGGTATCACCTGAAGCTAAAATGAAATGCCTCGGAAATTCCACACTTACCATAGAAACACAGCAGCATTATACGACCACGTGAAATATTGTACTTGGCGAATAGCTTGACGAATGTCTGCCAATTGGCGCATTCTACAAGAGATGCATGTTGCTGTAATATATAAGCGCTGACAAACTAGAAGACTTTTTTCCGGACTATAATATATGATAAATATAGAATGTAAGGTGTGTAGGTAGATGTAGGTGTTTATGGGTTACAGCATTCACTTACCATTAAGTGAGTTGTGTGCTTGTTTGTCACCCTTATTCTATAAAAAAAGATTAATCATTTTGAATTATAAAAACATAATTTATTCTCAAAATAAAGCAATTAAGATAAACTTTGCTCATTTTATTATTGAGCTCCTTGTCATGCTCCAGTCAGGCCGTTGGACCTTAGAGCCAGTGGCGTAGCTATGTAACCAAGGGCCCCGGGGCAAAAACGAAATTGGAGCCCTATTTAAACTAAACTAAACACTTTAAAAGTGCAAAACTACTTCATTATCAGCTCCTTGCCGCCCACTGCAGGGCATAATAAAGCAAAGCCAAGTATTATGTGTAACGCATAAACAATGACGAAGTTGATTACAGTTAATAATATTTGCATGCAACATAACAGTGGAAGAGCCACACGGCAGCTTATGCTGTTGCACGGATGGGCCAGAATAGATGGGAGTGACGACCTGGTGAGACATGATATGTAACAATACATTTCATTTCAATGGGTGGACCGGCTCGAACCGAGGAGGTACCACGACCTTACAGATAACTGGCGCGAAGTAGAAGTTTACTTCGCCTGGTAAATGCAGGTGGTCGGAGGCCTAACCCCTCTTCCCTTTAACATGCTAATGTAAATAAATAAGAAACCATTCCAGGAGGGTACCAACACCCCTGTTATTGGAGAATCCCTGACTGAGCATTCACACCCAAGCTATCCGAATCTTCCTTGGCGCGGGTGCTCAGTATGCCTCGCGTATCCTGGGGAGGAGGGGGGGGGGGGGGGGGGGGTGAAATTCCACTCAAGACTAATACTGCTCGTGGCAAGTAGAGCAATAAGACAAAGGTGACCCCTGCCACGCTATCCGTAATTTTCTGCAATATCAGGAGATTTCATTAGAACGTTAACGAAGCCCACTAGGCACCATCGGACGACGGCGAAGCCAACCTTGTTCTTTCTAACCGAGACGCAGGTGTCCTCTCTGGTCGATACTTCTCTCCTATCCAGGATACAAATTAGAACACCTTTGTGCCTCGGGCTGGAGTTTGCGTATACATCAGAGAAGGTCAGGGACGACCATCGTCGCGTCTACACCCGTAATTGGTCTGTGTTGGCATTACCTATAGTAGCACCCGCCTTTATAGGTAATGTCAACACAGACATACTCATCGACCATGTCCAATTCGATGCAGACTCCGTACTACAACAGTTCCTATCTGCAGAGATCGTGATCCTTGGTGATTTTAACCGCCACCATGCTGAATGGTTTGGTTCTCGTTTAACCAATCATGCGGGAAGATCTGTTTATGACTTTGCCTTGGTATATGGTCCGACACAAATGGTTACTTCGCCTACGCGGATTCTAAATGTGGAGGATCGTGCACCTTCCCTGTTGGACTTTCTGCTGAGCTCTCATTCGGACGTATATCAGGTCTGATAGTCAACACGGAACTGTCTCAAAAACTAAAATTATTAATCAAACACGATAAAACAAATGCACACAATGTAAAATCTTTGAAGCACTGGAACCTTCCACACACCGTTAAAGCGTTATGTATGTTAAGACATCGCCAACGTTTATTTAATTTATGTTTTATCCCTACGACAAGTTTTCATATGGAATTTAAAAGTTATGGTTGTCATTTTTAATACAATTACACAAGCAATTGTACCCTGACGCAACAAGCAGTTCTTTACTATAAAAATTATTGAAATTAATAAACGTACGTAATTGGGTACTCAGTACTCACACAATTCTCTACACTATTTCATCGTTATCTTCGATTTTGTATAAGAAAATAGAAATGAAAAATGAAACTAAAAAATGAAACTTCGTAACACCAATTTGATCGATAAATCGCTCAGTACCCAGCTTCAAGGTCAGCGTTTACACGTGACGGGGCCTATAAGAACTCGGCGCCCGCGAGGATATTGACCCTATTGTCAGCTGATGTTATTTTTAAATTTCACTGCTGGTTTTTTGTTTTATCAAATTATCGTTTCATTTAGCTGTACTAACATGATGGAGCGTGAATAAAGTTAAAACGTTGTGAAAAGATGATTTTTTTTCCTCGGGATCAAATTTATTTGTGACCCATGTGCTAAGGTGTAGTACCTACTATCATCTGTCTTCGTGTTCGAGAGCGTTTCACAAACATCCGGTATAATAGTTTTAAAGTATATCTTTGTAATTTTATATATTTATATTTTTTTATTGAAGACAACAAACAGTTGTATAATAAGAATTACAATTCAAATCAAAATGGAAAAAATGTATATTATATGTGTATATATAAATTTTAATAAAAATAATGTTATTTTTGTCGCCAAACCCCACACGTTTTTATTGTTTTCTTGCAATACTGTCCATCCAAAGTTTGTCTGGAAGAGATCGCTCTTAGCTATAAGACCACCCATTGTACCACATTTATTTTTCTCATTTTTTGTTAATATTTATGTTATTTTATGGCGTACTATTAAGTGTTTTCTATCTATCTATCTATCTTTGCTTCCCTATGAATTTTCTAAAAAAATATACATACGGCTAAAATTGTTAGAAAAATAATAATAAAAATTATAAAAGTCATCGAAATAGCCAAAAATATGTATATAAGAGTAAGTAATTTTTAAAGGGTGGTAGGTAATACTGATTATTGCGTACTGAAATACTAAGTGTTGGGGAATTATTATTTAAGATTGCCATTAACTGTCGTGCATATTTTGTTTTGTCGGAAATTTGAATTTTCCCCATCTGTAAAGATATTTAAAAAAAGTTGATTTAAAATTGATCGTATCTTTTACTATCTAAATACATAAGTTTACATTATATAACATATACCTACTATGTATCTTCTATGGCACAAGTCTATAATATTCCGTTTAAGTTCGGTATCAACCCTAGCATTACACGCTCCGGCCTAATATCACCGGCGCTTCAACTCTCACATACAGAGAGTGTCACCGCTGTGACACAGGGTCGTCGGAGAGGGCAGAACAACGTCTGTCTGGCCAACTAGTTTTATATAAATCTTAAGTTATATATGGGTTGGTAAAGATAATTTAATTCAATTTGGTTAATTTTATTTATTTAATAAATTTGTTATTTTTTAATTTAATTTTAACAGATAAAAGATTTATTAACCATTTTTAAAGCACCGCACAACGAGGAGATTCAGACAATAGTACTGTATACTGTATTCTATTTCATTCTCCCGCAGGCTCTTTTTACTTCTGTTTTTTTGTTTCATCTAGTTTCAAATTACAACGATTCTAAAGAAATTTTCACTTCAAAAATATTTCGAAGACGTCTGAAGTGCGCCAACACGCATTGCGGCAGCACGACGGACACGGCAAGCAATTGCATAAAAATTATCTCAGAAATGAGGAGAGGCCGGAGCCAAGTTGAACGTATAATGGCTGTAACTTTTCTTTACTATATTGTACAATTATAGTCCGTTTAAAATTAATATGTTTTAATTATTACATTAAGTTTTAAATTTGAAGTTATCTTGTTATACATAAAAATATTTTATTAGTAATAAAATTATGAAATCTTTATTATCTTTATTAAATTATTTGTAAATTTTTAACAGTGGTAGAGCCACGCGGCAGCTTTTGCTGTCGCACGGATAGGCCGGCTCGAACCGGGGTGGTACCACGACCTCACAGAAAACCAGCGTGAAGTAGAGGTTTACCTCTGCGTTTCGTTTGGTGAGTGCAGGTGGCCGGAGGTCCTTTTTACTGGAAATGAGGCATTCCATCTTAGTCCTCACGGGTGACAACCCATCTACATTTTGATTTGTAATAGAGGATAGATGTAGATGTCTATGGGCCGCAGCAACCACTTACCATCAGGTGGACTGTATGCTTGTTTGTCACCCTTATACTATAAAAAAAACGAAACGATAAATTATTGTAGCTTTTCGTTGCAATGAAACGAGATTGGCTGTAATACTTATTCCGTGGATTGAATAATATTATAACTAGATATAACTAAATTATTAAATGCTAATGCAAATATTTAGTAGTCAAAATTAATAAAAGTAATAAGTATTTTATAGACTAAGGTGGCAAATATTGACTTTAATTAACATAATATAAATATTATAGCTGCAGCGTGACTCCACCGCACAAAAATATCATGATGTTGGTGATATGAGAACTACATATTAAATACAAAATTCTGATGTGCCATTGAGTTATATGTACTACGTACTAGAGAAGCTATTCCAAACAAAAATGTGCGCTACTCTGTCTTCGCGCATGCGCGGGAGATAGTAGAGTCGCGCATGCGCAGTTGATATAAGCGCGTTGCGCCTGCGCGGTCAGTTTTTGTCATCATAGATTAGGTATACGAAGGTAGAATGATCAGTATGTAATAATGGTTTATTTATATTGTATTGTTAACTACATCGATTACAATTCTTTTATTGTTATATTTATTTTGCATATGTGCTAATTTAATATAATATAACATAATATATCACAATTATATTTTAATGATATTTTAAAAGGTAAACACGTAAAATATATGACGTGCGGCGCGGTAGCCGTCGGTGCAGTTAGACAGAATTCTTGTAAATAACACGTGTTCCGCACACCTGCACCATTGCACCTGCGGTGGCGCCCATTTTGCTTGTATAAAACGGACGGTGTGGCCGCCGTTAGGGCAGTCTTGGCTCTGACATGGAACGGTGCGCTTGTCGTATTCCGTTACTAGTTTACCCTTGACTCGTTGGATAAGTTATTCGTGTAAACGAATTACTTATTATTCCTAACTACAAAATTAGTCTCTGTACTATAATCAATTATCATTTCTACATCAGAAGTGGGATAAAGTCCCAAAGTGTCCACATATAATCTTCGAATAATACGAGGATTATTACATTTGTCAAAGACTATAATGCATTCCGCATTGATGAATCTGTTTTTATGTTAAATACCGTTATGAAATTTGCTGTCCTACTTACAATATTGTCGTATCATTAAAGTGTAGAGAAAAGATAAAGTGAAATTATTTATGCCAAAAGATATATCCTTTTGTTCGATTTGTATTAAAAGTACCCACAAGTATTTTCATTATTTCTTGACGTACCTAAATATGTTAAAAAACGTCGAAAGAAATGTCGGAGGCTTTGTAGACGAGTTATAGTTTGCTATCAATGAAAACTTAACTTGTTCAAGTTTTGTTGTAGTTTGATAGTTCAAAATTAGTCTCTGTACTATAATCAATTAACATTTCTACATCAGAAGTGGGATAAAGTCCCAAAGTGCCCACATATAATCTTCGAATAATATGAGGATTATTACATTTGTCAAAGACTATAATGCATTGATGAATCTGTTTTTATGTTAAATACCGTTATGAAATTTGCTGTCCTACTTACCTTATATATCATGTCACTACGTCCTTCACGATACACTTTTGTGTGGTTGTGACAGGGACATGTTTGCGGTATGGTTCGTCTGTACCTGTTCTATACTGAATTGAAAAAACAGAGAGTAAGAAAAAAAAGTGGTTCTTACTATCATTGCAGGGCGTTTGCCGGTCCAACGATATAGCTACAGGGAATAGTGATACCGGACTAGCAAATAGTACTTGAAAAAAAAGAGTAAGAAAAAAAATAGTTCTTACTATCATTACAGGGTTTTGTGCCGGTCCAGTGATATGGCTATAGGGAATAGTGATTCCGGACTAGCGAAAACAGTACTTGAAAAAAAAAAGAGAAAATAGAAAAGCTACAGACTAATCATTCCGACAATCAGTTTATATCCGGCTTACTGCCGGATCAAACAGAAACAGAAACAGAAACTTTTTAATTCAATATAGATTATAAATAATACTTATTGAAAGTCACTCTTTTGTATAAATACCATTGGTTCGAAAAAAACCTCTGTCCTGGGAAGAACCAGCAAGAAACCCAGCGGGACTTTTTTTTTTAAATAACAGCTTACAATCATGTATGTTACACAAATTAACAACACAACAAATTAGAAATAGCTTGGTAGCGATCACCTCATTTCCAGGGGTAATTATCATCTATAAATTCTTTAATACTATAATAACCCTTTTTATACAAACTTAGTTTAATAAAGTTTTTGAACTTTGAGCAGGTCAAATTTTGTATATTTTCTGGAATTTTGTTGTAAAAGCGTATACATCGCCCCAAGAATGAATTACTGACTCGATGGAAAAACTGATTGTCCCCCAAGTCTGAAGGGTCAATATAGACCGGACCAGACGCTGTTATGTCAGGATAGTCGAACGATGTTTTTTTTTTTTGTCTACAGATAACTAAAATTGCGATGGAGCGCGAGCGAGGACGCACGCATGTCAGTATGGCTGTGACGGGACTAGCACCATTGCACGTGCGGCGCGGTAGCCGTCGGTGCAGTTAGACAGAATTCTTTTAAATAACACGTGTTCCGCACACCTGCACCATTGCACCTGCGGTGGCGCCCGTTTTACTTGTATAAAACAGACGGCGAAGCCGCCGTTAGGGCTTTCCTGCGCCCTCTTTTCCTAAAAGAGGGTCGCTTCCGATACGGCATAAGAAGCTTTAAACAGCTAGTTGCCAGTCCCTAAAGGCGGTTTTTAGCGGGTATCACTTAGGTCCTCCGGTAGGCAGTGAGTCCCGCATAACCAGGACAGACCAGCTGTCGTGGTATGCATAATGCATTTTCCGCCTCCCTCTGTGGTAGCCCTTTTCCAATTGCTTCGGGCGCAAAAAAAAAGCCGTTAGGGCAGTCTTGGCTCTGACATGGAACGGTGCGCTTGTCGTATTCTGTTACTAGTTTACCCTTGACTCGTTGGATAAGTAATTCGTGTAAACGAATTATTGCATACCTTAAGCGAAAGCGCAAGGTAATGTTCTACTATCGCCTAAAAATTAAAATTCCAACATTTTATCGAATAAAATCGTATCTAGCAATCATATTATACATATAAATGATATAAAAAGCACATTGTTAGAAAGATAAATGATTGTTGAACTTATTAATAATTTTTTTAAATCGATTAATTGCTATTTTTAAATAAAAAAAGGGTTTTAGTGGCTTATGGTGTGGATTTATCATGTCCCTGTGGCTTGTAAACACTATAACTTTTGAAAATCTATTTTTTAATCTCTTCATCTATCATGTGGGAAGCCACTGAATGTAATTGGCAGTGTAATTTTGTTTTGTTTAGCTATAATTAATTTTTTTCGGCTCCAAAATGGCGAAATTTTCGTTGATTTGGTTGCCTCGTATATAAATTGTTTCTGTTAAAGGGGGTCTACAGTCACAGAGTAGTTTAGTTCACAGAGTACCTTTGTATTAAGTTTAGTTCGGCTTCAGTCGCCACCGTGAGTGGACATTGTTTCGGTTGTTTTCAGCGGCTCAAAAAGATCGCTGTACAAATACACAATATTCGAATAACCAAATTTCTTAAATACTTGATTATAATAATAATAAGAGATTTTTTTTATTACAATATTTAAAAGCACAGAATAAATAATAGTAGTACGTACTAAAAGTAAGTAGTATAATTTTTTTTGTCATGGGTGACATTTTCATGCTTTTCGAGGGTGTCGAAACCGATAGGGTTGTCGAAATGTAAATCCAAGATGGCGGCCGCAATAGGTATCAATTTTTTTATCATGGGTGTCATTTTCATGGTTTTCGAGGGTGCTGAAGCCGATAGTGCTGTCGAAATGTAAATCTAAGGTGGCGGCTGCAATGAGTATCAATTTTTTCATCATGGGTGTCATTTTCATGGGTTTCGAGGGTGTTAAAGCCGATAGTGCTGTCGAAATGTAAATCCAAGGTGGCGGCTGATGTAGGTACCAATTTTTTCATCATGGGTGTCATTTTCATGGTTTTGGAGGGTGTTGAAGCCGATAGTGCTATCGAAATGTAAATACAAGATGGCGGCTGCAATAGATATAAATTTTTTCGTCACTGGTGTCATTTTCATGGTTTTCGGGGGTGCTGATGCCGATAGTGCTGTCGAAATGTAAATCCAAGGTGGCGGCTGCAATAGATATCAAGTTTTTCATCTTGGGTGTCATTTTCATGGTTTTCGAGGGTGTTGAATCCGATAGTGCTGTCGAAATGTAAATCCAAGATGGCGGCTGAAGTTGGTATCAATTTTTTCATCTCGGGAGTCATTTTCATGGTTTTCAAGAGTGTTGAAGCCGATATTGCTGTCAAAATGTAAAGCCAAGATGGCGGCTGCAATAGGTATCAATTTTTTCATCATGGGTGTCATTTTTATGGTTTTCGAGGGTGTTGAAGCCGATAGTGCCGTCGAAATTTATTTAAACTACTTTAATAATTCCGTATAATCATGTTATACGTAATTTTTTACTACTACAAAATTAGTCTCTGTACTATAACCAATTATCATTTCTACATATACATTTATATTATATTATGTTATTTATTTTTATATTTGTAAGAATCACATTTTTCTGTACATAAATATCTTCTCTTTGTATTTTCTTAAATTTCTCAGTAATTTTCTTTCTAGGTGAAGATTGCGTAATTTATTTTGGAGTACAATTTTTCTTGGACTATCAAAAATGGAATTTAAACTGCTTACTGATTCAGACAACGGTTGTAATATTTCTTGTTCACCACATATTGTTGGCTGAAAAAAAAGATACTAATTGTCTGGGAAGCCTGTAAAAATTATAGCGTTACAGTATTAAAAACCCGCCATATACTAGTACGACTTGCGCGCCGAGGGTACCGCCTCTCTTAAGTCCCGTAAATATACCGACTTTACACATTACAAAAATTCGTTCGTCATCCAATCACAAAATAAAACAAAAATCAGAGCAATATTATATAATAATATAATTACGTTATCGTATGGCACTGCAGATTTCTTTAAGTATACTCTTCCTGTTTTAGTGAAGTATTAGTTGTTTTCTTTGAAATGTACGGAACATATGCCTGAATAATCTGACGGTAACCACGTTTCTTCGCTGCGATTCTGCTGAACAAATTTGATCCATGATTCTCTTTCTTTTTTTTTTTGATTCAGGGAACTTTTAAATCCAAATAATAATAAAACTATTAATTTATTGTATTATAATAAATTAATAGTTTTTAATTATTATAAACTAATAATTAACATTTCCTACCGTGATTATATATTAATATTTACTGTCCATAATTAATTAACATTATACGTCAATAGTGTTAAGTATGCGCATAAAAATGTTTTACTCTTTGACATTCCCATATACGTTGCAGATAAAATATAATTAAATTAAGCGTGTTTTAAAGATAATAATATGTTGAACTTACTGGTGAAAAGTCCCTCCTTGACTTTTACTAATATTTCTCGAGTTGTTTGAGCAGTATCTCAATGCACACGAAGGCATATTAATTTAAAAATAATTCTTCACTCAAACTTCTCACGTTGCAGCAACCGCTTGACACAGACTAAGTGAGTTTGAGAGCGCGCACTCTAACGCGTGTTACAAACAATCGAGTTGAGGTGTCTCCTCTAGTACGTAGTACATATAACTCAATGTGATATGCGTGAGATCATAATTATTCTTCTCCTAAACGGCTTGACCGATTTTGATGAAATTTTTATGGGATACTGGTAACGTCACCTGTACGGTTCTTAGCTATAATAATTAAACCCGGTAGGTAGTGCTGTTCTTGAGCTCCATAAATCAAGCGTGCGATGTCCGGGCGGATTGCTGTTGACTTATCTCCAAAGAATTTCTTAATCTCACTCAAAATTTAAGGTCAACCAGAAATTACGCTGCCGTAGTCGAACTTTCTCAGACAGTTGGCTATTTCCGCCAGATATTTCTCCTTTAAAGACTTTGGAGCCTTGTTTCTTTTTATACAATTACTTCTTAAATACGTTACAAATATGGTGGGATGTGGGCTTAATATTTATCTTCTTATAGAATAAGGGCACAATCCATCTAGTGATAAGCTGATGCTGTGGCCCATAGACACCTACTATCTGTCGCCGATTAAGATATGCAGATAAGTTGACAACCCTGAAGTTTAAATGCTTTTTAATATTAACGATTTTAAATAAGATAAAATATGTTTTATATCTTATGTAATACTAGTTAACCAGACAGGCGTTGCTCTGTTCTTTCCGACGACCCTTTGTCTTATAAAAAAACCTTAAATTCGCAATAAAAACTATTGATGGTCACTTATCGGGATAAAAAGTATCTTATCTCTCAAGTTGGACCAAACTGCACACAGTGTGTAAAATTTTATTGTAATCAGTTCAGTAGTTTTATTAAACGTGGTAGAGCCATGCTGGAGCTATATTAGTAGTATAGTTGTAGCACGAATGGGTCGGCTCGACCGGGGAAAGACCACGCTCTCACAGAATACCAGCATAAAATAGCAACTTAACACTGCTGTGTTTCGTATGGTGAGTGTAGAGAACCGGAGACCCTTTTTACTGGAAAAGAGGCATTCCATCTTCGTCCTCACGGGTGACAACGCATCTGCGTTTTGATTCGTAAACGAGGATAAATGTAGATGTCTATGGGCCACAGCAACAACTTACCATCAGGTGGACTGTGTGCTCGTTTGTCACCCTATTCTATAAAAAAAAAGTTTAAGAGTTCATCGCGGACAAACAATGTGACACGTAATTTTTATATATAAATATGTGTGAAAAGACTGTTTGCTTCAATATATTATATTTTTTTTTATATAGAATAAGATTTAAAAATGACCTCACAGTCCACCTGATGGTAAGTGGATGCTATAGCCCATAGACATCTACGATTATCTATTCACGATAATGATCCACGATTAAGAATCAATATGCAGATGCGTTGTCACCCCTGAGGACTAAGATGGAATAATTTGTTTCCAGTAAAAAGTCACCGGTTCTCTACACTCGCCATACGATACAGAGCTGCATTAAGCTACTATTTTACGCTGGTATTTTGTGAGAGCATAATCCTATTCCGGTCGAGTTACTTACTGCTATATTATAGTTGTGCTACAACTATAATATAGCAGTAAGTAAGTGCAGCATGGCTCTACCACATATAAAATATAAAACTACATTTAGATGTACATTTAAAAGTGCTACGTTTGCCCAATCGGGGGGCACGGCAGTGCCACCGCCAAGTCGAGCGCGAAGCAAACACTGCCGTACCATGCTTTACTGGAACCATTTCGCCGCATTTTCAGGCCCCTATTTGAAAACCTCTGGATAAGACCAGAACGCAGAAATTTTCGTCATTCAGTAAGCTATAATCACATACTTAAAATCCAAAATTTCAAGTCTGTAGGTCATTTAGTTCCGAAGTGAAGCGAAAGCAAAGTATCGCATTTATGACACTCACTTACTCACTCATGATCATCAGAATAAAACTAGTACTTCCCATAAACTCAGAGAGCTGAAATTTGGTACAAAGTTAGGGTTTAATGGCCACATAAAGGAAAAACTATAAAAACTAGGATAATCGTAGATCTGGAGTCCTGGTGACCCTGATTAGAAAACACAACAGCCCAACCAAACTATTAGAAGAGATCGACATATCGCCTTTACAAAAGATATTCAACTTGGTGGGCCGCTTCATTTGATGTCAAAAATCGAAGGTCTGAAGTATCTGATGAAGAACCCTCAGCTGGTCTCAGCTGTATTAGAGATATGGTAATGCCCCATTCTACTATTGGTACATAAAAAAAATCTACTGTCATTGCGAAAATCCAGCGTAGTGAGACACATCTTATAATTTAATCTAGCCTATAGCGTTCCACTGCTGGGCGAATGCCTCTTCTTCTGCTTTTAATACGCATATAAATAAAATTAAAGGAAAACTCTGGATAACACAAGACTGGCTTTTATACTTATACTTACAAGTTTACAAGAAAAAATAGTAGAACGATTAACTTTATTCTACTCGAACATTACACAAATTAAATAAAAAAATTACACTAAAATATTAATTTCGGTCAAAATATAATGCATTGGACTAAGAGTAGCGGTGATACCCGCACACGTCGCTAGCACCTCATAAATGTTGACTTCAAGAGTATAAAAGCTCAAGCTTCAGTGATCACCGAATACAACCGGCTTAGGTGTAAATACCGCGCCGATCTTTCAGAAATTAAACCGTCTAAAAGAATAAATAATGAACGCGAATGGGCAATACGAAAAACTGTTGCTACTGTACAAGAATCAGAACCGGAAAAAAAGAAAAGAAAGATTTGTAATAATAAAAAAACTACTCCTAAAAAGAAAAAAAAATGTGTCAAATAAGAAAATGTAATAAAATAAATTAATATGCCCGTTTCTACAAAAAGCAGTGAAATCCCACCAAAAACATTCTGTAAAAAAACTAGCCGAGTCTCGATGGAGCTGCTTGTTTATCTCTAAAAAGTAATGAAATCTAGACAAAGTCATGCCAAGTCTAAGGTTCCTTACTGCGAATTCTGTAACTACCTATGTTTTTTAAGCGAGATAATAGCCCATTCAACGGCCAAGTCACACAACATTAACTATAATAATAAAGAAATCGTAGTAACCTTAGACTTGGCACGACTTTGTCTAGATTTCATTACTTTTTAGAGATAAACAAGCAGCTCCATCGAGACTTGGCTAGTTTTTTACAGAATGTTTTTGGTGGGATTTAAGATTTACCCTAGTAAAGACATCCGCATGTGCATAAATAGCTGTCGACTTTCGCAAAAGTGATATGTTGCATGAATTATTCATGAGAAAACATCTTTCACAGGTAACGAATGTCAAGTTACGAAGTAAAACATTGAAGCGTGAAATATTTTGAAGTCATGATGTAAAGTCTACCAACACTCTCTGGGACAGCGTGCGGGCATTTCCTTGCCACAAAACCTTCTTAAAAATGAAAAGAAGCCTTTGCCCAGGAGCTAGACGTACATAGGCTGCAACTTTACATTAATTTGATTGCCATCAGAGATGGAAGCCTCATATGGCAATGAAATGGACAAACTTAGTCGGAAAATAAAGCTTGAATTTTAATTTGAAAGGGATATAAGAATGGTTTAATGTAACGGTTATCGCAGTTGCGTCAAAATCGTCCGTGATCAATATAACCTTATCCATTTCACCTTTTTTTAATGATGAAAACAATATTATTAAGGGTTTCCGTTGCGAAACTCTTAACTAATTTACTCTATTAGATGTTTAACAAAATGTTTGTCTGGTAATATAGATTTAAAATTAGAGCAACTTTAAACGTAATTCATGGATGGCTTGAATTTCAGGATTCGTTTTACGTAAAAATATATTCAGAATACTTTGTACTGAAAAATTATATTCTAATGTCATGTTTTTAATTTGAGCGCAATGAGAATTTTTGCGGGAATTTGGAGATCGTATTTATAATGGTAGCAAGTTTTATTATTAGGAACTGATACGAATGAAGGATTTTTTTAGTCAAAATGCCAAATTTAAATACGTAGTGAAATCACATTTTAAACTCGATTATAAATTATTAAACATTCCAAACTAAAAATTTCAAATTATTAACTAAATATTTATTATACGGGGTGGCGATAAAGTTATCACATTAAATGAAAAGACTTATCCTATATAACGTTCTTTGAACATACACAACTAAAAAAATATATAGCAATTAAAATTCTAGTCGTAATAGCCCTTCTTTTTGTTTTTATCTAGTTACTTATGAACGAAAAAGTGTAAGTAAATAATTACCTATGTCGATGCCGCGTGAGCACTGCGTACCTGCCGCGCCGTTGCCGCTTTTACATATCACTTCTGGTCAGTAAAGTAATATTATCGAGGTGATTTATTTCGTGTCAATTTTTACGCTTTTATTTTGTTTTAAAGTTACATTTTTTATTTTTGGTATATTTGTTTATTTTATTATTTTAATCGACATATATGAACTTGTATATACCGCTCTGTTGTTTAATGTGATTACCTAATCGCCACCCAATATATATAAAATATAAATTAAATTTACGTGGTATAGCCACGCTACAGCTATATCATAGTTATGCAGGAATGGGTCGGCTCGACCAGGAAAGGACCACGCTCTCACAGAATACCAGCGTAAAACAGCAACTTTATGCTGCTGTGTTTTGTATGGTGAGTTTAGAGAATCGAAGATTATTTTTACTGGAAACAAGGCATTCCATCTTAGTGCTCAGGGGTGGCAACGCATTTGTATTAATCGAAGATATTCCAGCGAAGAATCGATGCACCGGTAAGTCTGCAGTTTGTGAACACGTACAGGATCGCCTCCGTCACTACATTAGATTTTATAGACTACAAACCCTCGCTAAAGAACACCGATTCCTTCCAAGAATGATTCGTGAGGTTATTGAAATCAAAAACCATCCTAATTTCAATAAAGAAGTTGGCTAAATGCTACAATCTGCTTGGGATCCTATAATTAATAAAATTAAATCCCAAACCAAGTACTACTGATCACTTTAGTACGCAGTTGTACCAAAATTTTAGCCATTTTGGACGCGCAGTTGTTATTTGATAGTCGTTTGAGTCAATGTGAGCGTTTTTGGGAAAATGGAAAAAATAGAGTATCGAGCTGTCATTAAATTTTTGTTTTTGAAAGGCAATACGCCAACGCAAATCAAAGATAAGTTGGACTCTGTATATGGAAACTCTGCAACAATCATTTACCACAGTAAAATTTTGAACAGTTGAATTTAAACGTGGCCGTGAGAATTTGGAGACGATGAACGGTCAGGAAATCCAAAAACCGAAGCCGAAGTTCTGAAGAGATAGCAGACTATAAAAATGTCCAAAGAACGTGTTTCTCACATATTAAATCCAAATTTAGGCATGAGAAAGCTGTCAGCGCGTTGGGTTCCGCGTTTGCTCACGTTAGACCAAAAACGTGTTCCAATGAACACTTCCAATGATCTGTTGGTGCAGTTTAGGCGCAATAAATCAGAGTTTTGGCGCCGATTAATTACTAAAGATGAAACTTGGATACACCATTATACGCCTGAATCAAAATACAGTCAAAACAGTGGACACCAAAGGGGGAACCGGTTTCAAAGAAAGCAAAAACAGTTTATTCGACTGATAAAATGATGGCAACTGTTTTTTGGGATAGTCATGGAGTTATTTTAATCGATTTACTTCAAAAATGAAAAACTATTGTAGCAGCACTACTACGCATCATTACTTGACAAACTGAAGGATAGGACAGAATAGGGTGACAAACGAGCACACAGCCCACGTGATGGTAAGTCGCTACTGTAACTCATAGACATCTACGTCTATCCTCATTCCTCAATAAAGAATTAAAATTCAGATCCGTTGTCACCCGTAAGGACTAAGACGGAATGTCCCTTTTCCAGTAAAAAGGGCCTCGGGTTCTCCACACTCACCATGTGAAACACAGCAGTGTTAAGCTACTATTTTACACTGGTATTCTGTGAGAGCGCGGTCCTTCTCCGGTCAAGCCAACCAATTAATGAATATAGCTGAAGCATTGCTCTACCACGTATAAAAAATTATTAAATGAGTTTCAGATGGCTCCTATGTGCCTCGGGCTGGAGTTTGCGTGTATGTCAGAGAGGACATCTGTTCTCGACGCCTCGGCAGTCTTGAAGGTTCGGACCTGTCCATCCTTTGGCTACGCGTAGACAGCGATGACCATCCGCGCGTCTACGGGTGCCTCTATAGGTCCCATAGCGGTAACGTCTAAATGGCTACAGATTCCTTGCTACAACAGGTCCCATCCGCAGAGATCGTGATCCTTGGCGATTTTAACGCCCACCATGCCGAATGGCTCAGTTCACGTTTAACCGATAATGCGGGGAGATCTGTTTATAACTTTGCCTTGGCATATGGTCTGACACAACTGGTTTCTTCGCCTACGCGGATTCCAGATGTGGAGGATCATACACCTTCCCTGTTGGACCTTCTGCTGACCTCTCATCTGGACGGATATTAGGTTTCCGTCGATGCCCCTCTCGGCTCTTCGGACCACTGTCTGATCCGGAGTATGGTACCACTCACGCTCCCTTCGCGGTTGCGTTCTGCAGGTTGCCGCCGTGTTTGGCATTACAGGTCGGCGGATTGGGACGGAATGCGGTCTTTCGTTGCATCCTAACCATGGGGGCGGATTTGCTTCTCGCCGGATGATCCCAGCGCTATTGCTGACTCTGTCACTGATGTGATGCTACAGGGAATGGAACTATTTATTCCATTATCTATGGTACCCATCGGAGGCAGATCTCAGCCTTGGTTTGGTCGCTCCTGTAAGACTACATTACGCAGTAAGCAAGAGTGTTATGGGCTGCGGCTTCGGCGACTCGGGATGTAAACACCAGCATACTTAAAAAGAAGTATAACTTCACCTCCAGGTCCTTCAAAAGAGTTATTGCCAAGGCAAAGTCAGAGCACATAGGCAGTATTGGCGAGAAACTAGTTCGCCTTCCTTCGGGAACCCCTGCATTCTGGTCTCTCGCCAAGGCTGTCCAAGGAAATTTCTGTAAGCCATCACTACCATCTCTGCACAGGGAGGACGACTCACTGGCCCAAGACGCAAAAGACAAAGCCGACCTTTTAGGCTCCCTTTTTGCCTCCAACTTGACTCTTGATGACGGAGGGGAAACACCACCGACCATCCCGCGGTGTGAGTGCTCCATGCCGAACGTGCTGTTCTCACAGCGCTCGGTTCGCAAAGCACTTCTCTCCCTAGACATCCAGAAGTCGAGTGGGCCGGACGGAATCCCCCCAATTGTGCTGAGGACGTGTGCTCCGGAGTTGGCACCGGTCCTAACGCGGCTTTTCCGGTACTCCTACTCCCAAGGCGTAGTCCCAAATTCATGGAAGACAGCTTTTGTCCACCAGATCCCTACAAAAGGCGACCGCTCAGACCCGTCCAACTATAGGCCTATCGCGATCACCTCCTTGTTCTCTAAAATAATGAAATCCATTATTGACTGCCAGCTCATGCGATACCTTGAGGATCACCAGCTGATTAGTGACCGCCAATACGGTTTTCGTCGGGGTCGATCAGCTGGTGGTCTTCTGGTCTACCTGACCCATAGATGGGGGGAGGCGTTGGCCGTTAGTCTGGACATTGCGAAGGCCTTCGATCGAGTTTGGCACAAAGCGCTTTTTTCGAAGCTCCCTTCTTATGGGCTTCCCGAGAAATTGCGCAATTGGGTCACCAGCTTCCTTGCAGATCGGAGCATCAAGGTCGTTATAGACGGTGCATGTTCTGAATACAAGCCTATTAACTCTGGTGTTCCACAAGGCTGTGTGCTATCACCAACGCTGTTTCTTCTGCATATCAATGATATGTTGCTAACTGGTAACATTCATTGCTATGCGGATGACAGCACTGGTGATGCTCTATACACCGGCCGTGCCAATATTTCTCGGGAAAACGTCGCCGAGTACCGGAACAAACTTGTGTCTGAAGTCGAGTCTTTGCTGGACAAAGTCTCGGACTGGGGTGACTAAATCTAGTCCAGTTTAATCCTCAGAAGACACAAGTCTAAAAGAACCCCTTTGTCGTACCTCCTCAGTTTCAAGGCACTCCCCTAGTTGCCTCAGCCAGTATCAGAATTCTCGGCGTCGACATATCGAGTGACATGCAGTTTCGTGGTCAATTGGAAGAAAAGGCCATATTGGCCTCTAAAAAGCTTGGCGTGCTCAGCAGAGCGGGACAGTATTTCATGCCGGCACACCGCCTGCAACTTTACAAGGCGCAGGTTCGGCCTCACATGGAATACTGTTCCCATCTCTGGGCAGGGGCTCCCCAGTGCCAGCTCCTTCCACTTGACCGCATCCAGCGCAGAGCGGCTCGAATCGTCGACGACCGAGTCCTTTCCGATCGGCTCGATTCATTGGCACTGCGAAGAGATGTTGCATCCCTTTGAATTTTTTTTCGCATCTACCATGGGGAGTGCTCTGAGGAATTGTTCGTATTAATCCCAGCCGCCAAATTTCACGAATGCACATCGCGGCAGAACTCCCGATACCATCCACACCATCTGAATGATTGGCGGTCCACCACTGTGCGATTTAGAAGATGTTTTCTTCCTCGCACGACTTCCTTGTGGAATCGATTACCATCAGCGACTGAGGGACCTTCAAGAAAAGAGCGTACTCCTTTTTAAAAGGCCGGCAACGCATCTGCAATTCCCTCCCTGGTGTTTCAGTTGTTCATGGGCAGCGGTAGTCACTTACCATCAGGTGAGCCGCATGCTCGTTTGTACTGTAGTACTATGGTGTCAAGAACACAGCGCTTAAACTTATTATTTCATATTTAAGTAACAGAATAAAGTTATTATCAATGCTAAAAGGCTCACCTGTACTAATGAGTGTTCCTCAGGGCTTGATTCTCAGCCCATTTCTATTTCTAGTGTATATTAATGACTTACCTTCTCTTGTAGAAAATAATCATGATATAGTATTATTTGCTGATGATACTTCCTTGATTTTTAAACTTAAACGTCAATCATTTAAATGTGACGAAGTGAATAACGCTATATCAAAATTAGTGCATTAGTTTAAAGTTAATAATCTATATTTAAACGGAAATAAAACTAAATGTATTAAATTTACAACAACGAATGTTAAAAATCTGAGTACCAATGTGTTTTTAAATGGGGAAGAACTGAGACCTGTTGAATCCACGTTTTTCTTGGCATCACTCTCGACGCAAAGCTTCAGTGGGGCCCCCATATATCCAAACTAGCAAGCAGACTAAGTTCTGCAGCCTATGCTGTAAAAAAGATTAGAGGTCTCACTAGTATCGAGACAGCTAGATTAGTTTATTTCAGTAATTTCCATAGCATAATGTCTTATGGGATTTTGCTATGGGGAAATGCGGCTGATTCAGAAACTACTTTTGTTTTACAGAAGAGGGCCATTAAAGCTATTTACAACCTAAAACCGAGAGAGTCTCTTAGAGATAAATTTAAAGAAATAAATATGCCATCAAAAACATAACTTGTAAAAAAAGCCAAGTCTCGCAACTCAGTTCTTCTACCGTAAAAAGTTGTGAGATCCATGTAATACCAAGTCGGTTAATTTATTCAGTCCATAGATTGATACATAGGTTGACTTGGCAATCGCATGAAAACACAATATATCTCACAAGTAATACATATTATATTAAATTTGATTGTTTAGTGCGATTGCCAAGTCAATCTATGTATCAATCTATGGACTGAATAAATTAACCGACTTGGTATTACATGGATCTCACAACTTTTTACGGTAGAAGAACTGAGTTGCGAGACTTGGCTTTTTTTACAAGTTATGTTTTTGATGGCATCTCATTTCTTTTTGTAGATAGTTATATCTAGGTAGCTATTTACACCTATTATTCTATTATACATATACGTACACTGATTCATTCACTGCAAATGTAACTTTGTAATACTATATGTTTATATGGGATTACAAAGTTATTTATGCAGTTGGTGTATCTCGAAAACTGGACCGAAATTGTAAAATATTTTAATTTTTCCTTGATTTATATATTAAACAATAATAGTATTCCAAATTTGAAGTTTCTATGTCTGCTAGAAGTGCCTCAGGGTTTTGATGATCAGTCAGTCAGTGAGTGACAAAATTAAGAAATTTTGACTAGTTATAATTTTTAAACTACTAGTTCAAATTTAATGAAATTTGAAATATACTGAGTCTATACAATGCCTACTTGGTTAGCAAAAATACAGGCTTCTAGTTTTATCCATAACGAAGTTATAGGGTTTCAGAAATGGCCTGAACTGCTTCGAGAAAAGGATGGTACGGCCGTGCCGCTTTTTTGCTCGACTTGGCGGGGGCACTGCCGTGCCCCCAGATATTAACTTTGGTCTCTCAGTATATTTACGAAAATTTAATGTATGTTCACAAAAACAAAGGTAGTTTTAGTAAAAAAAGTGATGTGCATTCTGTAAACACTAGGAACAAACACAAGCTAGTGATACCAGTTTCTCGACTCCACAGAGTCAGTAATTCATTCTTGGGACAATGTCTACGCTATTACAACAAGGTCCCGGAAAGTGTACAGGCTCTCTCTATTAGCAAGTTAAAATGTTTTGTTAAGTTGAAACTGTATAAAAAGGGTTATTATAGTTTAAATGAATACATAGTTGATAATAGCCCCTGGGAATGAGGTGATCGCTTCCAAGCTGTTTCTAAAATAAATTTTGTACTTATATAGTTTGTATAACCATTATTGTAAAATTTGCTTTAAAAAAAGTCCCGCTGGGTTTCTTACTGGTTCTTCCCAGGACGGAGGTTTTTTTTCGAACCAGTGGTAAAGTAAAAAATGACTTTCAATAAGAATTACACATGTGATCTATATTGAATAAAAAAATATTCTATTATATTCTATATAAGCTCTTATGAATGGTCCAGCGAAAGAACAAATATAAGAGATTTTTTTTTAAACAAATCTACTAATTTTAACAGATAACAGTTTCTATCAATGTAAACATTATTTATATAATTTATAGACATAAAAAATAATAATTGAATATAATACAATATAACACTCATTTGTTAAGTTATTCCGTTGAGATTATTCTGTGCGGAACTTGATTAATTTCAAATGACTGTAATTAATGAATGTAATTGTCAATTGTATAATATGCTTTTCTAATCAAAGGGTTTTACATACTTTTTAAATTTATATAAAGGCAAGTCAATCATTAGATCAGGTATTTGGTTGCAAAAAGAAATGCCTTGTGCCATAAATGAATTGTAAGTTTTATGTAGTCTAAAAAATGGTATAACAAGTTTTTTATTTTTAATAACCGACCGCATATTTTTTTATATCATTTAAGTTATTTTCTATTAGTAACTTAAGAGTAAATGTATATTTATATTACTTAATTTTCTTTAAAATATTTTAATAGTAACTACTGAATTTTAATTTCATACGTATTATGGTTGTATACGAATATCCACTACCTCATATCGTCCCGTTCTTGTCGTAAGAGGTGACGAAGGGAAATAAACCGGGAGATGAGCATCAGTGTCTTTCTTATAACAACAAAAAAATCTGCGGTTGCCAACCCGCCTGCCTATGGCAAATATGGGGAATATTTGGAGAATGTTATGGAAGATATATATATGAATGCATAAAGTGTTTTATGAATTCATATATATGTTTTGTATTTTATTGTCTCTAGAGTCAAAGCATCCACTTACCATCAGGTAGACTGTGTGCTCGTTTTTTCATCCTTACTTCAAAACATCATGATGTGAAACGCTATATGATAATACTATGTCTATTTTATTATTTTATATTTTAAAACACCATTTAAACATGCTTTCAATCTAGTCTAAACATTAAAAGAAAACGATGCTAATCATGAAATTTTCCCTTAAAATAATTCCAAGATTAGTATCATTTTCTAGCATGATTAAAGCAAAGGAAAATCCAGAGAAACATACCTGATCAGTCTTACTGACAAGGTTCAACGCTGTGCCTATTCAAAGTGCTGGATGATAAAAAATTACTCTTTGTGCTTTTCTACACATTGAGCGCGACTTCGATAGCAGCCCCACATCACTGCTGGTTGAGGGTTTGACATCCTATGACATTTGTAGCTGTGCAGCAGGCGTCTTCATTGTACTGTATAATAAGACCTACCAAAAACGGCTGCAGATAAGTTCAGCTGTTTCTATTGAGGTATATTACCACGGTAAATACTGGTTCATATCCGGCTCGAAGGACCAAATGTAGAAGTCAACTAGCTTTTTATGGTATACTAGCTGTGCCCCGTGGTTTAAACCATGTATATCACGCGTCTGTGCCACGCGACATGCGAATTTCGAGAGAGAAATCACGAAGGACGGTTGCTGAATTAACAAATATTTAAAAAGTGGAAAATGTTACTTAAATTACATGGTTAACGTAACTGGTGATTATGCATGGTACAGGCACTGATATAGCCTTAAGTTTGAATTATTATATATTATATATATTAAAAATAGCTAGTGCTCAGAAGTAGTTAGCTTCCTACATCAGCGATTTGAAGCTTCAAACAAAATGAAAGTCGGCTATTCTTTAGATAAGATGCAGTCATTTAGCAGTGTTTAAGTTGACCACTAAGAAAGTTTAAATTGGTTTTGAACTTAATAGATTATAAATAGGGAAAGTTATCTCATTGGCTTCTGAAGAGAAAAGAAAACTAAAAAAAAGTAATTTGATAGTAATTTCTAGTGTGCACTCAACGTACCGTGTAGTGGCGGTCAAGAATATCCACTACCCCATATCCTCCCGTGGGTGTCGTAAAAGGCGACAAAGGGAAACAGGCAGGAGATGGGCAGCAGCATCTTCCTGGTAACGGCATAAATACAATAAAAAAACTGCGGTTGCCAACCCGCTCGCCAAGCGTGGCAACTATGGCAATATACCCCCCATGAGCAATGACAATAATAAACGGCCCCCAGTCCCCGGCGGCCCCGCTATTCCTGGCTACGGTGGCGACCATGGTAACGGCGGGGCAGGGGGTGCTAAGAATCTCCGGTGGAGGTTCGGTTGCCACCTTAGACGACTCGACCTGGCAACGTACAACGCACGCACCCTGAGGACTGACGAGAAGATCGTGGAGCTGGAAGAAGAGATAGACAAGTTGCGCTGGCATATTATAGGATTATCCGAAGTCCGAAGAGAGGGGGAGGACACGGTAATCCTCGAATCCGGCAACTTGTTCTATCACCGGGAGGGCGACCATCTGTCCCAAGGAGGTGTCGGATTTATCGTCCACAAGTCTCTCGTTAACAACGTTGTAAAGATCGGGAGTGTGTCGACGAGGGTTGCGTACCTTATACTCAGAATCACCAAACGGTATTCGCTGAAGGTCATACAGGTTTACGCACCAACCTCGGCACACCCCGATGAGGAGGTGGAGGAAATGTATGAGGATATCTCTAGAGCCATGCATTACTCCAAAACCCAATATACGGTGTTAATGGGAGACTTCAATGCAAAACTAGGCACAAGAGAGAACGGTGAGCTAAAAGTAAGGAAATTTGGAATAGGGCAACGGAACCCAAGGGGCCAGCAGCTAGCCGACTTCATGGAGAAAGAGGGACTCTTTATGATGAACTCTTTCTTCAAGAAGCGGCCCCACAGGAAGTGGACCTGGTCGAGCCCCGACGGTTCGACAAAAAATGAGATTGACTTCATTATGACGACCAGACGACAACTGTTCAGTGATGTCTCAGTGATCGCGAGGGTGAAAACCGGCAGCGATCACCGAATGGTTAGAGGCACACTGAACCTAAATGTTAAGTTGGAGAGGTCTCGTCTGATGAAGTCAACGCTCCGTCCCCCTCGTGCTCTAATCCAAAGTCCCGAAACCTTTCAGCTCGAGTTACAAAACCGTTTTCAGTGCCTAGAAGACTGCAATGAAGTGGACGATATGAATGACAAGCTTGTGGAAACTGTCCATGCGGTCGGAGCTAAGTTCTGCAAGACCCACCGCAGAAGAACACAAAAACTCTCCGATCACACTCTTAATCTCATGGCTGTTAGACGGGAGATGAGGCTACATTCTTCAACAGATTTGACAGCATACAGGCAACTGAACAGACAGATCTCCAAATTCATGCGGCGAGACTTACGCAACTTAAATACAGCTCGTATTGAAGAAGCGATCGAGCGGAACGAAGGCTCCAAAGTCTTTGCCAGAGATCTGTCTGCCAGAAAGAGCCAACTGTCAAAGCTGAAGACCGAATGTGGCAGCATCGTTTCCGGGGCACCTGAGATTTTGAGTGAGATTGAGAGGTTCTATGGGCAGCTGTACACGTCATCGTTGGAGCCACACGCAAGTGTGAGTAACGATCCAAGAGCGAGTCTTATTCGACACTATTCCGAAGATATCCCGGACGTCAGTCTGAGCGAGATTAGAATGGCTCTCCAGCACCTTAAAAACGGCAAGGCCCCAGGCGAGGATGGAATTACAGCGGAGCTTCTGAAAGCGGGTGGAAGACCGGTACTTGAAGTCCTTCAGAAGCTCTTTAACTCCGTCCTCCATGGTGGCATTACACCGGAGGCGTGGAGCAGAAGTGCGGTGGTCTTGTTCTTCAAGAAAGGTGACAACGCTCTCTTGAAGAACTACAGACCGATTTCCCTTCTGAGCCGCGTCTACGTGCTGTTTTCGAGAGTCATTACGAATCGTCTCGCGCGCAGACTTGACGACTTCCAGCCTCCCGAACAAGCCGGTTTCCGAAAGGGCTTTAGCACCATATACCACATACATACCCTACGGCAAATTGTACAGAAGTCCGAAGAGTACAATTTGCCACTATGTCTGGCGTATGTGGACTATGACAAAGCCTTTGATTCCGTCGAAATTTGGGCGGTGCTGCAGTCCCTTCAGCGGTGCCAAGTTGACTGTCGGTATATCGAAGTGCTGAAGTGTTTGTACAGTAGAGCTACCATGGCTATCCGAGTACAGAACCAGAGTACAAAACCTATCCAATTGCAGAGAGGTGTAAGACAGGGTGACGTTATATCCCCGAAACTCTTCACCGCTGCATTGGAAGACGTTTTCAAGCTTCTGGACTGGAAAGGATACGGAATTAACATCAATGGCGAGTACATCACTGACCTTCGATTTGCCGACGATATAGTCCTCATGGCAGAATCGCTGGAGGAGCTAAGCACTATGCTCAATGACCTCAATAGTGTCTCCCAACGGATAGGTCTTAAGATGAACATGGACAAAACAAAGATTATGTTTAATGTCCATGTCACACCTATGCCGGTAGTTGTTGGGAGCACTAAGCTCGAAGTTGTTGACGAGTATGTTTACCTGGGACAAATAGTCCGACTAGGTAAGTCCAACTTCGACCGAGAGGTCAATCGACGGATTCAACTCGGCTGGGCAGCGTTCGGGAAGCTACGACACATCTTCTCGTCAGAAATACCTCAAAACCTTAAAACAAAATTGTACAACCAGTGCGTGTTGCCAGTGATGACTTACGGAACTGAGACGTGGTCCTTCACTGCTGGCCGTATAAGGAAGCTCAAGGTCGCTCAGCGAGCTATGGAGAGGGCTATGCTCGGAGTTTCTCTGCGTGATAAACTTAGGAATAAGGATATCCGCAGTAGAACCAGAGTAACCGACATAGCCCAACGGATTAGTAAGCTAAAGTGGCAGTGGGCCGGCCATATAGCTCGAAGAACCGACAACCGATGGGGAAGAAAGGTTCTCGAGTGGCAGCCTCGTACCGGTAGGCGAAGTGTAGGGCGTCCCCCCACAAGATGGAGTGACGACCTGGTAAGACATGCAGGAAGTCGATGGATGCAGGTGGCTCAGGACCGTGCTTTGTGTCAGCAGTGGACTTGTGAAGGGCTGTAATGATGAATGATGATGATGACTCAACTCTACCAAGTATGTCGATGTGGTGATTCCAAATGATGTTTTGACAGAGTTAATTAGTGTCATTGTTATATATTGATAGAATATTGGAAGGGGTGCTACTGAGAATTTTTTTACAGAAAAACCTATTAACTAATTTTTGACCCAGGATTCGAACCTGGGACCATGACATGATTAGTATTCACGCTAAAAACTACTATATCATGTAGGTAATCAATACCAGAGTATAAATTGGAAATGAACTAAAGTCTGTTCCTTGAAATCTTATATATATATAAAAGATTTCCACCTATGTATTGACTCATCACGATATCTCTGGAACCATAAGGTCTAGAGACTCGCCTATCGCCGAGTAGTCAGCTATGTATAGATTTTACGAAATTTCACGGTTGCGGAGGTGTTAATTTAAAAAAATCACATTTTCAAACTAAAGCTCTCATAGGTATAATACATGGCCAGAATATTTTTTGTCATGTCAAAAATTACCAAGAACGGATTTTATGAATTTCAAACATACAAAGGGCGTTATAAAGGGCAGTGCGGGGGCGTTAAAAAATTAAACTTTTAATCTATAGCTACTTTAGTCTTGCTAAAACTTGAAAACGGCTGGAACGATTTTAAAGGATGTACGTCAAGGTTCTATTCTTGGTCCTTTTCTATTTTCAACATATATTAACGATTTGCCGTTTTCTGTATCCAAATTTTCTCAAAATAGTGTTATTTGCAGATGACACTTCTCTTATATTTGGTGTAGATAGAAGCAAAACTAACTCTCACGATGTAAATGTTGCTCTTTCGCAAATATAGCGGTGGTTTACGGTTAATAATCTTCAATTGAATGCGAAAAAGACTAAATTCATTGAATTTACACTGTCTAACGTAAAAAATGTAACCATGAATATAAATATTGGTGAGAAACCGTTGAACATGATTAACTCAACAGTATTTTTAGGAATTACATTGGATTCTAAGCTTCAGTGGAGCGCTCATATATCTACTCTTGCAAAAAAACTAAGTTCTGCTGCATTTGCAGTACGTAGGATTATACAGTTATCTGATGTGGAAACTGCTCGCTTAGTTTCAGTTGTTTCCATAGTGTTATACTTGTCCTTTAGTATCTTACTATGGGGTATGGCAGTGGATATCAATAGGATATTTGTTTTGCAAAGGAGAGCGGTTCGTTCCATTTATAACTTGGGTAAACAAGTGTCTCTAAAGGAACGATTTAAAGAGTTCGGCATATTAACTGTTGCTTCTCAATATACTCCAATATACTATTTGTTAGGAAAATATACATACATATAATAAATATAGTGACATATATAACCTCAATACTGAAAATAAAAACAAACTTGTTATACCATTTTTTAGACTACAGAAAACTTACAATTAATTTATGGCACAAGGCATTTGTTTTTTCTACAAAATACCTGATCCAATGATTGACTTGCCTTTACATAAATTTCAAAAGTATGTGAAACCCTTTGATTAGAAAAGCATATTATACAATTGACAATTACATTCATTAATTACAGTCATTTGAAAGTCAATCAAGTTCCGCACAGAATAATCTCAACTGAATAACTTAACAAATTAGTGTTATATTGTATTATATTCAATTATTATTTTTTATGTCTATAAATTATATAAATAATGTTTACATTGATAGAAACTGTTATCTGTTAAAATTAGTAGATTTGTTAAAAAAAATTCTCTTATATTTGTTCTTTCGCTTGACTAAATTACGGGAATATTTTTTTTTCACGGAATCACCAATGCATTCTTTCAACTTAATGTCCATGCGTATTTCCTTTCATTTTCAGCGATATACTCTCGGTAAAGTAGTCCTCTTTCAAGTAGATCCTCTTTCATTTTATATTTCTTTAATTTTTAAATCAATAGATGAGGAGACACTCCTCATCTATTTTGAAGTTTTTAGGAATAAACTTTTTTAGAACGAGACTACCCTAAAGAAAATCAAAGAGCCTAAGTATTGAACAAATGAAAGAAAAACAAACAGTGAAAATATTTCAAAAATTGTAAACTTTTGTTTGTGTTTGGTGAATTAGATTTTTTTGGTAATCATCATCATCATCATTACAGCCCTTCACAAGTCCACTGCTGAACATAGGCCTCCCCCAAAGAATGCCACAAAGCACGGTCCTGAGCCACCTGCATCCATCGACTTCCTGCATGTCTTACCAGGTCGTCACTCCATCTTGTGGGGGGACGCCCTACACTTCGCCTACCGGTACGAGGCTGCCACTCGAGAACCTCTCTTCCCCACCGGTTGTCGGTTCTTCGAGCTATATGGCCGGCCCATTGCCACTTCAGCTTACTAATCCGTTTTTTGGTAATGTTACAGTTAAATTCTCTTAATGAAATATGTGAATGATGTGTAATGAAAAATCTTATAGCTTCTCCTGGATTGCAGTATATTTTCACGTAGTAGAGCTATGCTACAACTCAATTTATAGCTAAAGCAAGAATGGTTCAACCGAAGAAAACCAAGTTCTCACAGAATACCAACTTCATATGGTGACTGTAGAGGAACGGAGACCCTTTGACTGGTAACGAAGCATTCCATTTTACCTCTGATAACATTGCACCTGAATTCTCTTGAGTCTTAATCGAAGAAAGATGTAAATATCTATGGGCCACAGCATTCTCTTACCATCTGGTGCGTTGTACCTATAATAGTTTGTTACCCTTATTCTATTAAAAAATACCATCTCGCTTACACAAAACGAAACTCTGGTCAGCGACGGTTACCAGAGTTAAAGAAGCAAGACGTCTACGTCTTTTTTATATAAAATTATAGTGACAACCCCTTATTTGAAGTGGCTTCTGCAGTCCATAGTCACCTACAACCGCTTCACAGAAAGATGGCTACAGCAGTGTTGTCACCTCTGAGGACTAAGATGGAATGCCTCACAGCCTCTTATAATATCGCCAAGTGATGTTTGCACTATTCACGCCTTTTCATGCTTGCCTTGTAGACATCCAGCATTTGGACAGAAAGACAGATGTTAACAACATAGAAAATTAAATTAAAAAAACATGTGTGAGTTTCATGGAACACTCGGTTGGAAAGAAGTTCCTATCGTAGTATATTATTATTGATAAACGTATTATATTATTGATAAACAAATACAAATAAATGAATTACTAGTGGCAATGAATACTTTGTGGCATTCTTTTGGGGAGGCCTATGTTCAGCAGTGGACTTGTGAAGGGCTGTAATGATGATGACGATGATGAATTACAAGTGCCTATTAAAATGACGCGTCATTTAAAATAATATTTCTTTCATGGTGGGATAAGAAAAAGCGCGAGGGAGATGGATATTATTCCATCTCTCTCGCACTTTAGACAGGGTCGTGACGGAAATATCTTACAGTTTTTTTCGCTTAGCCCTCATCCGCTAAATTCGTATCGTGCGATAAGGAACTTCGTTCCAAAAAGTTTCTATTGCTTTGCTGTACGTATTAGGAAATATGATAAAGCCATTTGGTTGGAATACATGGATTATCGATAACAAAGTAAAAACCTGATGACAATTTAGTTATCCGATGGTGGAATGGTAACAAATCATGTGAATTAATACTAGTATATACCTAGTAATGAGTGCATTACTTTTTGGCGTCATAAATATATAAGGCGGTGGTACCAAACCAGACATACTCTTAACAACGAAGGAGCTCCACATACCTATATAAAGCTAATGAAAGATTAGAGAAAGTTCTCTCAAAAATGGTTAATCCAAATTTAGTTCTTCCGGCTAGCAGAGAATGACCACATTTCGGTCCCATTTTCAATACTAGAAATATGTATTGGTACGATTTTTCCATTTAAGGCTTTAAGAGAGAGAGAGAGAGAGAGAGAGAGAGAGAGAGAGAGAGAGAGAGCAATTACCCGAACATTGCCCAGCCGAGGTAGATGCATCGATCATAATTTAGATTGTAATTGGATCAATTATGTTTTAATTTTCTGTTAAACATTCCTTGCAACAAAAATGAAATAGAAGATTTAAATAAAACTGTATATAAATATCATTAAAACTGTATAATTACATTTACTTAATTAATAATGATGGATATGGCTACACCTAATTCACTGTCGTTCAATTCGTCCCATGTCACGTACCCTCTTCAACATAAGTAATTACCCGTTTAAGCACTATGGAGTACGGCGTCAGTTCAACCGCAAATTGCAACCACATATCTAACCCTTCTATCTATTTACCTGATGCCACATATGAACTAATACTGTATCATTCATACTTCCTTTCGCATACACAAGAAATCACAAATAGTATACCTACCTTGATTGTATTATAATTGTTCCTTTAATAATTCATCTTTTTTTAACAGAACATGATTCAATAACTTTATAATTTAATTTACTAAAAATATATAATTTACTAAATTTTAATTAACTAAGTCGCCTATTCCGTCCTGTGGGTGACGTAAAAGGTGACAATGGTGCAACAATCTTCCGATAGATGGCGGTATAACCATTCTAATAATTCAATTTTTCCTAAAAGAACTTGATTCAGTAATACATAGATTTTTTCTTTTTTAACTAAGTCGCCTATTACGTTCTGCGGGTGACTTAAAAGACGATAATGGTGCAACATTCTTATGGCTTACGATAGATGGCGATATAACCATTCTAATAGTTCAATTTTTTTGAACAGTACATGATTCAGTAACACATAGAAATTTTCTTTTTAACTAAGTTACCTATTCTGTCCTGCGGATGACGTAAAAGGCGACAATGGTGCAACAATCTTATGGCTTCCAATAGATGGCGGTATAACCATTTAATTTACGCTAGACGTACAATACAATGTAGTGGCGGTGTAAGAATATCCACTATCCCATATCATCCCGTGGGTGTCGTAAGAGGCGACAGAGGAAAACACATCAGGAGATGGGCAGCAGCGTCTTACTATTGACGACTAAGAATAAACAACTACGGTTACCAACCCGCTTGCCAAGGGTGGTTATTATGACAAATATCGCCCCTATGAGACAATCCACAGGGGAAGCATATATTCAGCACTGAAATTTAATAGGCTGTAACGATAACAGTAACAGTGCAATACCTCGACCTAGCGTCAGCAGTGTCAAAGTTGCAAGACATGACCAAGTGATGACAGCCTTTAGAAAATCTATCAAGTTGGCGCGCAGCGGCTGCATGCATGCTGTGTGGCCTGGCTTTAAGCGCTGAATAAGTATTAGGAGCTACAAGCAATAACAGGATCTTATAATCCTTAGAAGCTCGAACTCATAAAGCCACTTCATACATACCAATAATTTTGATTTAATGACCGGAAACGTTTAATTACCCGCTACACCAAAAATTTTCCGTACTCGACTCTAAATGCTGTCAGCACTAAATCAAATATCTAGACCTGATCGGGGGCAAACAAGGTCAGCGATAAATTTCAAATGTAATAGTTCGCCTTGAAACAAATAAAATAATATCACACGTATAGGAAGTAAATAAATATCTTTTGAGTAATAATGTTTAGTGCGTTGTGTTCCAAACCAAATATAAGATAAAGCCAATATCTGTGAATGTATCCAAGTAGGTGTAGGCGTTGTGTCGATACATTATGCCTCTTAAGTACACAAAAGAAAAGAATAATGTAAAATTAAAAATTTTGTACAGCTGACTTCAATATAAATTATTAAGAATAACTCAAAAACTATTGGTCTGACCTTAATCAAATTCATATGCTACCACACGAAAAGTACCAGCTTTCAAATAAAAAAAGAATCATTGAAATCGCTTCACCCAGTCAAAAGTTATGAGGTAACACACATAAAAAAACATACAGTCGAATTGAGTACCGCCTCCTTTTTAGAAGTCGGCAGAGAATAGATAATCGCTTTTAATTTTGCGGACAAAAATCCTTAATGTTTTGGTGCAGGAACTGATAAATACGCTTAACGATTTCATCTTAACACGTGCAAATAAAATTGTAGGAAAAGAACTTATCTAGAACTTAAGGGAACAAGCGAGTTCATAACTTTTACGAAGTATCATAGTTTCCATAGTAACCTCGTAACGTAAAAACTTTATCTCGTGAAATGTATGTAAAAAAAGTTATTTAACTGAAAGAGGTGTGTTTTATTGGGAACATTTACATTTTACATTTTTATGTATATTTGGCATATACAATATAACAAAGAAAAACAAATCAGGTATGACAAAAAATACTTTTCATCTTAACAAAAATATAAAATAAATAACTGCTATACACACCAAAACAGTCTCCAATAAACTTTAAGTCATGTATTGAAGACAGATATTAATTCTTAACCTCTAATAAATCAATTACTCAGTTGAGCCATGAGTATGAGACAGATGACAAACGACAACAAAAAATGTAACACAAAATTAACTGACAGCTTGGTATTGAAGTGACAAAATGCTTGACTGCAAAGCGAGTGGTATTCAATATGTGGTATTAAGTATTTCAAGAAACTCACGAAATCGTTTTCCGTGTGCTGATGGCGTAAAATTATCGATCACTCCATTTCGTTCCAAGGGAATTATAACAGACAACATTGGGAAATTCTAGAAAAATCTTTTGCTTGCTTTCGATAGACTGTTTCCTATATACTGGGAGTAAAATACTCAGACCGGCGTCAAAGGTGCTCACGTCTGTTACCGCGATCGTCGATCTGCTACCAAGCGTGACAATTAATGCAAATAAAAAAAAAACATGAACTTGTTATAGCACCACCACAGGTGTAAAAATACAGCCTAAATATCACAGTTATTTATTACGTGGTAGAGCCATGCTGCAGCTATATTATGGTTGCAGCACGAATGTCGGCTCGACCAGAGAAGGACCGCGCTCTTACAGAATAGCAGCGTAAAATAGCAGCTCAATATATCTGTTTTTTATGGTGATTGTAGATAACCAGAGCCCTTCTTAGTGGATACGAGTCATTTCATGTTAGTCCGCAGGTAAAGCAGGTAGTAACGGAGATAAAGTATCTGCTTCAGATACTTAATCGAGAATAGATGAAGATTTATATAGACCACAAAATCCACTTACCGTCAGGTGGACTTGTGTGCTCGTTTGTCACCCTTATTTCGTTTAAAAAAACGTCAGAAATTATAAATATATTGTTAAAGTTCATGACAATCATGTGACGTAATTTAGAGACAAAAACCATTTCATTTAATGCTCCTCTATATCGTGGATAATGAATACGCATTACGCAGCTGCCTTAAAGAGGGTCGTAGAGCCTGCTGAGGACTAATTAAGATATAATTTTACTTAAAATATTTCAGAGTATAATATTTGTTAAATTTCAAAATTAAACTCTTAAGACTAAACTAATTTAATTTATTTCCAATCCAATAACACATGATCGTGTCGTAAGAGGCGGCTAAGGGAAATGTCATAAATACCTCAGTAGAGTGGAGTTTTCATTTAAAATTAAAGCTGCATGGTAAATACTTTTTACACAAAACATTCCAAAATTCAAAAAAATATTATAATCTATTATTGGCCTCTCGATTGTTTTTACATTTAGTATTTAAGTTAAACATGGAGACCTTAAAATAAAAATAGTTTATTATTTTATAAATTCTAGCGCAGCAGAAACAACTCGCAAAATGATATCGCAGATAAAGCTTTGTTGAATTTTCAACAAAGCTTTGATCACAACTCGTCACAACTGTAAAATTATACATTTATGTTACGTTAGAAAAAAGTTTTTGAAAATGATGGTGGCATGATTCAATAAAAAGTATTCTATTGTAAAAATATGTGTTTAATTTAGCTTGCGTTTTATTTTTTTAGCAAAACCATAAGTTTTTTACAGTGATGTCAACACATGACACTTCTTGCCTTTACGGAATGCTTTTACTGAAAATATATAAAAAGTCTTGGATACTCCACATGCCTAACTTAAAAATTAATGAAAAACGAAAACAAAATCCGCCCTAATACAAAACGTAGTTTGTTTAGTCCTAGATTAAAATCTTAAATCTGTTTCGCAGAAGAAGTCATGCGGAAACATGTCACGTAAAATGTTAAGTACGAAAGAGTTAACTGCATTTTTATTCTTGATCAAGGAGGTGAAGTGTGCTCGTATCTTTGCTTGTTTGTGCTGCCTTGTTTAAAACAAAATAAAGTTAGATACCCGTTTTTTTTTAATATACATCCACAAGATGGTGCCGTTTGAACTTTAAAACTTTATCTGCCTAATTTACCAAGTACGCTAACCAGTGATAAAAGCAGTCATTAATACAAAATTACTGTAGTCCTTTGTGGTTTATTTGTATTGTGATAAAATACAAAGGCACTATGTTAGAATTATCAAATGAGCTCAAATAAAGTCAAACAATTTAAATATAGAATCTACTACATACTACTTTTATTATCTGTATTTAACTAACAGCTACAGTTTAACGATTGTAGTGTTTAAATATTGTACAGTCATTAGTCATTCTCGTCATTCTCTAAAGTGTCATGTTACATTTTGCATTGCTACTGATACACACTTCTAACTCGTGTTTTTACTAACGTGGTATTAAACGAATCATTTATATAATCACAAGGTATTGTGAGCATCTAAGCCTTCGGTAAGATTTTTTTTTGATCGGGTAAAAGACAAAGGATTGTAACAACTTTTTTAATTTAAAGTATTATAGGCACAGAAGTGTTTTAATTTTTTTTTACTGTATCCATAATATTTTTTATCATGATTAGTCAATAATATCTTAACTTTTTTAAACTTCTTTAATGAGTTTAAAGCAATTTATAACACTAATTAGTGTACTTTTCAAAATAGTCATTAAAATTTTTTTGCCCAAAAAATACTATTTTTAATGTAGGTATATTGTTATTTGCACTCTTTTGATTGTTTTCTTTACCTCTTTAATATTTGACAAATGAAACGTTATTTCTAAATAATCCATAATCATACTACGTTTCACAACGTATTTTTAATCCGATTAATTTTTAACAAAGTTCAAAAACGAGAACGTTCTTTAACTTTTTTATGTATGTTATTTATTAACGTTTTTATGTATGTTTCTCGGAAATGGCCGAACCGATTTTAATAATTCTTATTTTATTTAATATAAACTATTTAAGGTTATATACTTCAGGGCATATCACATACACAGGAAAAAAATTAAATCCGATTTGTTCCACTTTTTCCCACCAAATGGCCCACTGGTGGGATAGAGTAAGCTCTTTAAAAATATGTCCTTCTACTTTTCCTCACTAATCGTTTCTTTGTGGAACAAATTACACAGTTATGATAATAAACCTTGTCCACTTTTCCCCACTAGGACTGGTATAAGCAAATTATAACATATTGAACTGTTTTTCGAACGGAAAAAATAAATCTTCAAAGAACAATGGCAGAAAAATATTTGATAAAAATTATTGCGTCTAGAAATAGGTTATATATAAAATGAGTTTTATTATTTTTCTATGATTTTTCAAATAAAATGTATTTTAATTAATGCCACAGAAAAAAACAAACATTTTTGAGAATATCAAATGACTTAAATCATATTACTCTATTCAAGTGTTGCCATTTACTATATTTGTACTATGTTCGTACACATTTTTGTAAGACTACCAATACAATATACAAACACAAAATATTTTTATATTAAGTTATTATTAGTAATAACTATACTGTAATAATAAAAATAAAAGTGATATGGTTGAAAATAAGTCTCTTACAAAGAACTTCCTACAATAATACATCATCTCAATCATAGTACTATGTAACAATTCCATTTAATGTTTTGGCAACACTAGTTAAAATAAAATGTCACTGTTCTTTTTACTGGCTTTATGGCTCTAGGTTCTAGCCCTTCTGAGAATGTCACTATGACACAAAGGCACTGGAGCCATGCCAGAAATATACATTTATAGTATGCAAATATAGTAATAGAGATACAATAATCTAACAACTCTCAATAATGTAGTTAGGTCCATTATGTTGAAAATGTATTAAGTTAACATCAAACAAACACAGGAAGCATGACTTTTTCCAAGTGACATAAAACATAACCTAAAATGGTTCAAAGCTAAATATCTTTTTTTTGACGCCTTATCAGGACATAATTCTTTGACAGAGTTATTAAGGGACTGACGCTTAACATTCTAAGATATTTTTTGGTATATAGACGCTACCATTCCTTCTCAACTAATATTATGTTTAAAAGTCTGCCATTGCTCTTTAAATAATTGTAATCAATATGAGTCATAGATTAACATATTGTTTAAAACATATTTTTGGGGTTATCTACAGAAATCACAGACAACGATAATAAAAGATTTACTTACACAATATCTGAAATCACAGATATATTTATATTTATCATATTATATTTTATCATATTTATCATATCATATTATACCATGTAACAGTGCTTGCACTTGGTAGCAGGTGTTCATGGACTGCAAGAGCCTCTTACCATCCAGTGGGCTGTCCGTTCGTTTTTCAATTCAGTCTTATAAAAACTAAATCTTGATTTCAATAAATTTAAGTTAACTGGTAGCAACGCAGTCCAGTTGTAAGTACTAAACATTAAACAAAAATAATTTATTTACTTATAATTACAGGTAACAATCATTCAAAATGGATATTCCCATATTATGTAAGTATCATAATAATATTTCACTCTTCAACTTGTAAGCTGTTTTAATAGAAGTAGAGCTTATTTTCTTGTTCATCGTCATCAACTCGTGAAGTTTTTTTGGCTCTAGAACAACCCACTCCACATAAAATGAAATATTTGTTTCTGTTTGATTTGATCGTTGCTCTTGGTAGATGGAATTGCGATAGCGTTACCAGAAGCTTAGCTCAATTGACGCTAATCCCAGTGACTTGAGTGTGTGACCACCGCCATTTATCGAAGGCATTTGATCTACGCGTAATCTCTTTTTGTCGCCTCTTACGACCCGTGACACGAAATAGGGTATTTTATTCTTCTGTCTTTTATACATTAATGCTAAGACGCAAGTAAAAAAGATTGAAATAAATGAAAATACTCTAACCAGTATATTTACGCTATTAATATATGCATCCTTAAAAAATAGTAATAATAAATCCAGCACCTACCTTTCTTTCATCGCGAACATGGAAATCAATTTTGAACGCGTTATAATCGGGTCATAATATGGAATATTTCAAATGAATTATTTATAGACAGAGCTACTCATTAATAATAAGTTACTCAGAAATAGTATTTTAAATTTAGTGTGAAATAAATTATAATTGTGAATGTTAGGCACGTCCAGCCACGTCACGCAACGGTGCTTGTTTATTTTGCTAACTGTAAGGTCATTCACAGCTACCAAAGAAATGAAATGTATTTTGGTAATACAGGGTGGGCCATCTAACGTTTGGAATTGGATTTATAGGTTATTTATTGAGGTTCAAAAATTTAACGACCTTTCTGATGTGACAAAAAGTTAGTTTTATGTTTAACATTTATGAAATGGGTCGCTTTTCGCTTGAACAAAGTTGGAAAATATAAAGAACTTATTTCCAAAGTGTTGAGTCTTTTACTCAAACTGTAAGAAATTTACGAAGAAAATTTGGCAAAAAGGATGTGCCAAAAACGCAGTTTGTGGAACAATTTGTTAAGCGAGTTCGTGAAACTGTATCATTGTTGGATAAAAACTCCGTGTATGTACTCATCCAGTGCACTCAAGCGAAAACATTGCTGCTGTTGTTCAGAGTGTGCGTGAATAACCATCAACATCAACTCGTCACCGTTATCAAGAATTGAACATTTCACTTCTTTGAGAATAATTTTGCATAAAGATCTCAGTATGAATGCGAGTTCAATTAGTGAAAGAGCTGAACGCGCATGACTATCCGATGCGTTTTCGGTTTGCTCAATGGACCGAAGAGCACTTGATCGAAGATAAGCATTTTTACCGAAAAATCACCTTCTTAGATATTCATTTCCACCTCGGAGGATAAATAAGCAAAATTGTCCTATCTTGGGCTCAAAAATCGTCATTGATCGTCATCGTGTAGAAACCAATGCATCCACAACAAAGTGAACGTCTGGTGCGGATTTTGGTCTAACGGTATTATTGGGTCATTTTTCTTCGAAAATGAGCAACAAAACGCTGTTATAGTGAATGGCGATCGCTACCGCGCCATGCTAAGCGATTTTTTGTTTCCCAAAATAAAAAGGATGACAAAGACGACAGTCGGTTTCAACAGGACGGCACAACGTACTACACAGCCAACGTAACAACGATCGTTTGCGTACTGTTTTCATAAATCGCATAAGCAGCCGAAATTCTGATGTTAATTGGGCAAGTCGAAGGTGCAATTTGACTCCGTTAGACTTTTTTTGTGAGGAGCCGTTAAGGACAAGTGCTACGATAACCACCCAGCGACGATTGACGACTTGAAACATCAAATCGAAGTTGCCATTGACGAAATATAGGCCCAAACAATCGAAAATGTACTGAAAAATTAGACTAATCGAATGGGGTATATTGTAAGGCTAGCCGTGGCAGTTATTTGAATGATGTTGCCTTCCATTCCTATATGAAAAGGTTCAATCTTGCTTATAAACTTATAATATTGGAAAAAATAGGTTATTCGTTTTTTTTTATATTCGATTCAAATTCCAAATCTTACATGGCCTACCCCTCAGTACAGCCTCTCCCAAAGGGGGGATTTTCCATAAATAATCGTCACGGTCGGCAGGCGAATTGACGGTCATAGTACCAAAGGTCTTGAACGTTTGACGCTGCTGCCTGTGTTCGGGCTGCATATTTTACGTCTGGTTTTAATAAAATCGTTTAACCGCCATCTATAGGTATTTCCTATAGTCGTTTTTTACGACACCCAAAGGACAAAATGTGAGTCATCTCTAATGACAATCTACACCCACACGGTATATTGTATATGAAACAGTGCCTTACAATTCTTTATTATTTTTAATTGTTAATTTTTTTAATAATGGTCATCACAATTTAGGCATTAATACTGAAAACAAAAATGTTCAAAAATGTATTTCAACAACTTTATATTGTTAAATTTTATGCTGTATGGTGGCAGCTTAAAAAAATCCAACACCCCATTTCGTTCCTTGGATATCGGAAGACTCGAATGCCTGTAAAAATCTAATTGCTTCATATAAGATGATATATAATAATCACTTCGTATAATTTGTTTGTTTTAAAATATTCCAAACGGCAACAGGAGCAAAGACTAACGTGCGAGTTATCTATGATCGCCATTCGTTCCGCCAAGCGTTTCAAATCAAATTCTTCCTACAATAGAAGAGAGACCTAACCTAATAATAGACTAACACGTTGGCAAAAACGCCTCTAGCTCTAGCTATTCACTTGGTCAACCTTGTGCATGATAAAATTGACATATTTAGATATTTAGTTGCCACTTTAGTGAATTAGCAACGGTCATAATATATTGTATGTTACAGTAGAGTTTAATGTATAAAAATTAGTTTTTATTTACAAGTTTTCATATATTAAATGTATACGAGTATGTTTTCATTAGTTTGTTTAGCTACGTTAATTTTAATATTTTTATTGTGAGATTTATTTCAGAATGCAAAAAGGATACTATCGCATTAAGTTCTACCTGTAGGAATATAGGTCTCAAGTAATTAATAAATAAATAATAATAATTTTGCAGGGTAAAACGTTACGACCTGATAAAAACAATGTTGTAGTGATAAAGACAAAGCCTTGAATATCATCTCAAAATACTGTTTCACTCAAATCTATTTAGTATAAGTGACATGATATTAATATTACGTGTTTTTTCTTTTCAGGGATATCATTTTTGATCATCCAAGTTGTCTCAGTTAATAAAATAGTCGCCCAAGTACGTCAGGGATGTGACCATAAGTTTGATCCTATTCATTTTATTTACAACATAAACTGCACAGGAAGAATAAATCCTTACGTTCCAAATTTTGAAGAATTGTATAGGTATAGGAGTTGCCCGAAATGTATAAATTATTATGACTTGCTATTGGCCCCAGTTCATATAGTTTACAGAAAAATATTACAAGCTAACTTTTATGATGAGCGAATATCTATTGGAAATGATCCCAATGACTATGTCACAAAAGCTATTGTAGAACTTGATTTAAGTCATAATCAACTTAAACTTCACCCAACATTGAATTTTATGTCACACTTGAAATTTTTGAATATATCACACAATAATTTGTTTGTTGCTACATTATCGGGCAATATCGAATTTAAATACTTAACATATGTCGATTTGTCGTATAATAAAATTAAGTTAATAGAAGTTACCCAGGCCAAGTACGCTTATGTTGAATTAATTAATCTTGATTTATCTCACAATTTAATAGAAGAAATACAAGAATCAGTATTTCATTCGTTTTCTAAAATTCAATATTTAAATTTAAGTAATAATCGTTTGCACACTTTGAATATTCTAGGTTTCGAAGGAATTAATAACTTACAAAGATTACAGCTCGGTTACAACGAAATAGTGGACATTAATTCATCATTTTTAAGATTTAAAGATCTCCAAGAATTATTTCTTGAACATAATAAAATCGAAAGGATTTTGAGTCGAGATTTTCAAAACTTTTTTAACCTTAATATATTAGACCTCAGTTATAATAATATATCGAATATAGAAAAGGGTAGCTTTGATAAAATGATTACTCTAAATACATTAGATTTAAGTGATAATGTTTTATTTGCTATTGATAAAGAAGCATTTAATAACACACCTTATTTACAGTACGTTGACTTATCAAGAAATAAGCTAAAATATCTTCCAAAAGAATTGTTTAGAGCTAAAAATATGTCGTTCTTTTCTATACAAGATAATATTATAGAAGGCGAACTTGTAACAGGAATGTTCATTGGTCTTAGCAATATTAGTGAGCTTGACATATCAAATCAATATTTAACGTCTATTGAAGATTATGCTTTCATGGGTTTAGACAATCTAGAAATATTGTTACTGAATGATAATAAAATTAAGAGTTTGTCCACCAAGTCTTTTAGATATTTGCGAAACGTGAAAAAAATCGATCTTTGTAATAATAAACTCACTAAGATAGATTTTGAAAAAATCGACCTATTGAATTTGCAAATCCTGTCTTTAAGCAATAATCTGATAAAAAATATAAAACAGGAAGATTTTAATAAATTAAGTCATCTCCAATTTTTAGACTTATCAAGTAACAATATTTCAAAAATAGAAAAAAGTTCATTCAAAGAACTACAACAATTAGAAACATTTAAAATATTTAATAACCCACCGTTAACTTTCTTGGATTCAAATACATTTGACGGGTTAGTTTTACTACCAAGTCTTGATATTTCTTTCTGTAATCTTACATTAGTAAAGAACAATACATTTCAAAACATGAGGTCTTTAAAAAATCTTAATATCTCCCATAGTTCAATTACCGAACTTGAATTCGATTCCTTTCTTCACACTGGACGCATAGAGATAATTGACTTGTCGTATAATAAACTTTCAAATTTTGCTGTAAATGCATCTGATTTACAAACTATACGAATACTTTTTTTAAATAATAATTTATTAACCCAAATCTCTTCAAAAATACTTAAAAATTTTCCTAATCTTTTCAAAGTAACATTTTCTCATAACAGGCTGCACGATATTCATAATAACGCATTCCTAGGACACAAATCATTACATCACATAGATTTATCATTTAATCCTATTTTAAACTTAAAACTGATCTTTTTTGCAACATTAAACAATTTACATAGTCTGAATCTTTCGGGAATCATTAGTAATATAAATTTCAATGATATGAATAATACTATGCTCACAGAATTACAATTATCCTATACAGGAATTCAAAATATCACCATTCTACAACTTAATAACCTAGAAAGCTTAGAAAAGTTAGTAATAAATAACAATGCAATATTAGAAATCGATAAAGACGCATTTTTTAACGTAAGCCATTTACAATACCTTGATTTAAGTTACAATATGATAAAATACGTTCAACCTGGTGCCTTCAAAACTAATTATGGCTTGAAATTTTTAAACGTGTCACATAATTTTCTCGCCAACATTAATTATGGAATATTACATGGGTTAATAAATTTAAATTTTTTGGATTTATCGTTTAACCAAATTGAAAGCTTGGAATATGACAAAATTATGGGAGCAGTAAATTTAAACACCTTGATAATCGATAATAACAAAATTAGTAACATCAATATAAATTTTTCATACACTCCTTTAATGAAGTTAAGTATAGGAGATAATCCTATATCGTGTAGAAAAATTCTTGAATTAATACAACATAGTCATATTGAAATTACGGCAATAAGACAAGATGTACATAGTGAAAACATAAACGGCATAACATGCAATAATCAGTATACATCAATAAGAGACACACTGTCTACACAAGAAGAAACTAACTCCGTGCAAATTCTTAATGAATTAAAAACCATCTTGGTAAATTCAAGTGCATCAAAAACTTATGAACCTTTAAAATTTGACGGTAAAAACTATTTTGCTAACATTACTGAACGAATTCAGATGTACAACAATGATGTCATGAAGCATTTGTCACGTCTGAATGATGCTGCACTCTCAATTGATAGAGATAACAATCGTACTAACTCTTTACTAGAAAGACTTTTGAAAGTGATAGTTGCAATGCACACTACAGTAAAGCCCTCTTTAAATCCTTTAGTAAAAGATAATGCCACTGTTGATAATATTATTTCACATATACATCAAATAAAGCAAGAATTGCAGAACGATTTAGTTGTTCAAAAAGAAAGCATTATGTCTGAGATGGATAGTAAGATATCGCTAGTGATGGCTAGAAAAGAAGCTATTAAAGAAAAATTATCTAATTCTGAAGGTAGTTTAGCTACACAAAATAAATTCAACTTTATCGAGATATGTGTTTCTTTAACTTTAATAATAATAATTGCTTTGTTATTATTTACCGCTTATAAACGATTTAATCGCAGTTGTACATCGTGGCGTTCTACATTGTTTAGCAGACAACATATCGCGGAATCATTAGAAAGTTCAAACTTGTAAATTGTGTAAGTTTACACGGTCGATATAATCACTCTGCATCAGTGGGATTTTCTTTCTAACTTGTATGAGAATAACAAGCTGACGAATATAAAATTGTCAAGTCTTCTTTAATATTTATACTATCGTCGTCAAACCATTAATAAACATGCGGCGGCTCCTTGGGAACTAATAATATTATAAATTATAATAATAAGGTATCATGATAATACTTTATAAACCTTGTATTATGTAGTTAGTAATACATCAATATACAATATTTACTAAAAAAAAACATTAATTTTTCAATGAGATAAAAGTTATTAACTAAAATACAACCTAGCTAAATAACAATATGAAACAATTGGAGTAATTATTTTATTCATGCAAATGTTATTTTTAACTTCTTTTGCTTTTTTATGATAAATAACTTTTATCTGATGATTCAAGAATCTGTCCTTATTCTCATCAACTAACTCGTTCTATTAAAATCAGAATAAGTATCATTATTCCAGAGAGTCATTACTTATAACATTTAATCATTAAGTGGAGATTCATCTTTTTCTTTATATAAGAGGGTGCAAACGAGCAAGTGGATCACCTGATGGTAGGTGACTACCGTCGGCAATGAAAATGGAACATCCTTTTGAAACAGCAAAACTAAAACAGTAGATACATTCACTATTTATATTCTACAGAAAATTATGTTACAAAAGGGTATTATATTACTTTTATATATATATTACTTCTAAGATTTATTACTTTTACATAAAAAGATAAAATTATCTAAATAATTTTTATTCGCTCAACAATCCCATTTTTCATAGAATAAAGTGAAATAAAAACAGAAAATCCAAACATTAAAATTTAAGAAAGATTAATCTCGTACAACACTTTTTTTCATTGTGTTGTGAAATCGGGTCTTAGGCTAGAAAATGTAATTATTACTTTATACTTTTTAGACATTATAAAATAATATAATACAATAAAAAGTATATTTTTTTATATAAATGTAACCTTTCAACCGTATGTTAGAAATGTTTATATATTTTTTAATAAAAATTAAGAATTAACGTTTGTTGTTTTCTTCTAATAACATCCTAACTAAATTTTGTGCAGAGCGAAAACTTCTAAATGTTTTTGGAATCCACTGCGCAGGAGATAAAAGTGCCGTAAAAAAATTACATAGTATAAATGTTATCCTAAGACGGCATAAGAATGTTTATTTTTCCATATCATCACATGGATGTCGTTAGAGGCGACAGAGGGAATTTCAAACAGGAGATGGGTAAAAGCTACTTGTTGAAAACAATTGAAAATATTCAAAAACTGTGGTTTGGTGATGATGATGATGATTTGACGACTTTGGGAGAACTAGAAGTAAAACTATATTGAAGAGTTCTACCAGTATGCAACCTTTTTTTTACTATTCTAAGATAGCGTTTAACTACTATCCCACCTGATCTTACTCCTGACCTTTGCTGTACGCATGACGAACGACGTAGCAAACCCATTGGATTGAAAGCGTGGTAACTCGACAACGAAAGTGTGGCCAAGCGTCTGGTTGTCCGTTAGTGGAAGGGAGAAGGAGGAATTAAGTTATGCAATTCCTGCGCACACTCTCCGTAATATCGCCAAACCTTTGCAAGGACTCCTAACTTCCTAGTTGTTTATTTGGCCTTGCACTAATTGAACCGGCCGAATTTCAGATTTGAGGAAATCTCAACCCTCAACATCTGAAGGTGGTCCGTGTATTTCAGTGGTACATTTCAGAAAAAAGGAGCCAAGATGAGCTGGTTCCCATTTGCAGTTAAAATTCTTTTTTTTTAATTTGGTCCATAGTGTACATGCTGAACAAATCTCAAAAACAAGCACTTGAATAAACCCTATACCTCTACGTTTCCTGACCAGACACTCGGTCTTCAATATTATAATTAAGGTATGTGACTATTTAGCCGGGACTTATCAGGTTATTGTTGTAAGCGTTGATTTAGCACGAGCTCAGTGGTGAAAGAAACCATCTTGAGCCAAACTGCTCATCCGGCAACATGCGTTGGGGCTAAACGGCGGAAACTTCTCTGCTTTTATTCATATAAGAGGGTACAAATGAGCCTGCAGCTCATCTGATGATAAGTGACTACCGCTACCATGAACTATTGCAACATCAGGGAAATTTCCCGTGCGTTACCGACCGTTTAAATATAAATAAGTTATTTTCTTGAAGGTCCATAAGTCATAATAGTATTGAAAAATGGCTCGCAGTAGCCAATTCCACAAAGAGTATGTGCGAGGAAGAAAACTTTTGATAAATCGCTCAGTGGTGGACCGATTAATAAACATAAATTAATAAAAAAAATTGTGCTTTAAAACACCTTTCAGTAATAAGAGGATTTCACCATTTAGTGATGATGTAAGAATATCCACTACACCACATCGTCCCGTGGGTGTCGTAAGAGGTGACAGGAGGAAAGAAACCAGGAGATGGGTAACAACGTCTTCCTAGTAACAACTAATTATATAACTAAGATTGCCGACCCGCCTGACAAACGACTCTGGAAACAACTCTACCAAATATCCTCCTTATGAAGCTATTTGTGAAGAGGTCTATGTTCGCGAGCGTCGTGGAACACTCGGTTGGAACGAAATTCCTTTCGAAGTATACCATTATTGATAAACGTTTATATTATTGATTAACAAATACAAACAGAATTATTAGCGTCTATTAAAACGAAGCGTCATTTAAAATAATATTTCTTTCATTAACAGTGGTAGAGCCACGCGGCTTTTGCTGTCGCACGGATGGGCCGGCTCGAACCGGGGTGGTACCACGACCTCACAGAATACCAGCGTGAAGTAGAGGTTTACCTCTGCGTTTCGCTTGGTGAGTGCAGGTGGCCGGAGGCCCTTTTTACTGGAAATGAGGCATTCCATCTTAGTCCTCACGGTTGACAACGCATCTGCATTTTGTTTCGTAATAGAGGATAGATGTAGATGTCTATGGGCCGCAGCAACCACTTACCATCAGGTGGACTGTGTGCTCGTTTGTCACCCTTATCCTATAAAAAAAAATGGCACGCAAAGAGAATATAATCCCTACGATGGCAGGATATGAACAAGTGCGAGGGAGATGGATATTATTCCATCTCGGTCGCACTATAGAAAGGAGATCGTGACAGAAAAATGTTACACTTTTTCTCGTTCCAAAAATTAGTCCCGTACTCATCGACAGGAAAGTTGGCTCTTACTTAAATGTTATTTTAATTCATATATGCATAAATATTTTTTTTTATAGGATAAGGGTGACAAACGAGCACACAGTCCACCTGATGGTAAGTGCTTGCTGCGGCCCATAGACATCTACATCTATCCTCTATTAGAAATCAAAATGTAGATGCGTTGTCACCCGTGAGGACTAAGATGGAATGCGTCATTTCCAGTAAAAACGGCCTCCGGCCACCTGCACTCACCAAGCGAAACGCAGAGGTAAACCTCTACTTCACGCTGGTTTTCTGTGAGGTCGTGGTACCACCCCGGTTCGAGCCGGCCCATCCGTGCGACAGCAAAAGCTGCTGCCTGGCTCTACCACTGTTAGATAATACAATATACAGAACTTAGAAAGATTGTAAATATATTATTTCATTATTTTCTTAACCTCCCAATAATTTTTTTGAAATACATAGATTGGACATGATACGTTCATAAACAATAGATAGACAGACAGACAATTCTATAAATGTTAGAAATGTATTTCATTACATATTTTTAGTTTCTCTCAATCATCTTCGTCGCAAAAATATAAAATGTACAGACACGTTAAGTTTATATAATATATGTAAATGTCGCAGGTGTATGACAAAACCTGGTTTTTGATCAAAAATCTAGGCTTTTGAAAATTTGATGATAGATATTTAACATGAAACTTGATAAAGCACAAATTTGCTTATCTCAACTGCCGACGACACATTCGTTGTTTGTATTGCTAAGGATCACCATACTTATTGAACTATCGAATATAAACGGGAATATCTCGCAAATGTTGGACTGATCAATAGGTTGTTCAGCCCATTTTGCATAATGTAAGCATTTTTTAATTTACTCCTTTAAATTAAAGAAAATTTTATACTTTAAATTAAAGAAAATGGCAAATTGGAAAAAGTACACGTGAGAAAAACGATGTATAGTATAAAAGATTTTTTTACATATAATTAAATAACTGGCTAACTAGTATATCTGATGATAAGTGGCTGCTGCTGTCCATGGATGCCTGCAAACATATTCAATTAAAGAAGGATATAGAAACGCTGTCACCTCTGGGTGCTAAGATGAAATGTCCCACACTCAGTAATTGTACTGGCTCTATACCATTCAGATCGGATTCGGATACAGCTGAACAAGCACTGCTACTTTCTGACAGAAAAAGGTAAGAGGTTGGTACTTAACAAGACGGACTGCTAGGCAAAAAAGAATTTCCCCAACTAGTAAATATTCGTTTAGCACTTTCACTGTCCGATTTCCAGACGCAATATAAAGACAATAGCAATGAATTTTGTGTGGGTCACGGGACAGTGAAAGTGTTAATAGTACAATATAATATTTAGTGTATATATAGGTTTATAATAAATTTTGTTGAATGTGTTAGAATTATAAAAAGTTTTCCCGCATCTGTCTGTGTATTCGCTAATGAGCTTACAACTACTGAATGGATTCTTATTCTGTTTTCACCGACATTTAAAGAACTTTTGAAGAAAGTTAACGAGTATTAACATGAAATATAAATAATAAATATTGATTCGTATACAGACAAAACCAAAATGTATTTTGATTGCAGATACCGCCAACAAACACAAAAACAATGGTAGAGCCAGGCGGCAGCTTTTGCTGTCGCACGGATGGGTCGGCTCGAACCGGGGTGGTACCACGACCTCACAGAATACCAGCGTGAAGTAAAGGTTTACCTCTGCGTTTCGCTTGGTGAGTGCAGGTGGCCGGAGGCCCTTTTTACTGGAAATGAGGCAATACATCTTAGTCCTCACGGGTGACAACGCATCTGCATTTTGAATTGTAATAGAGGATAGATGTAGATGTCTATGGGCCGCAGTAACCACTTCCCATCAGGTAGACTGTGTGCTCGTTTGTCACCCTCATCCTATATAAAAAAAAAACCAACATTGGAACAGAGTTCGAAGCGTTCGCAGACGTCAGCGTCATTTTACTCTATTTAACATTCAGAAATGAGAGTGGACTTCGTAGCGGGACTATTTTGGGCTATTTTTTCTATTAAGTATTTTATTTTTGAAGTGAAAAGTGCTTTAGAATCATTGTGATTTGAAACGCGATGAACCGGAAATGCGACACAAAAAGATACAAACATATACATCTATAGGATTAAGCCTGCGAGATAGAATACAGTAAATATTATCTCGGTCTTTCCTATTGTCTCGGTCTTAAAAAAAATTGGAATATTCATACATTTTAAAATTTTAATACAAAAATTTATTAATATTAAATAATATACTTAGTCATAAATAAAAATATTAAAATATAATATTATAATAATTAGTCACACAAGGATGTTGTGCGAGGAAGAAAACCTCTTGTAAATCGCACATTAGTGGACCGCCAATCGTCCAGATGGATCGTCCGTATGGATGGTATCTCGTGGTCTGTCGCGATGTGCGATATTGAAACTGAGCGGCTGGAATTAGTCCGAACAATTCCCCTGAGTACTCCCCATGGTAGATACGATAGAATACGCAAATAAATGCAACATCTCTTCACAGCGCCAATGAGTCAAGCTGATCAGAACGAGCTCGGTCGCCGATGATTCGATATTTTTAATTATCATAATTTACGGAAGTTTGAGAGCTAGTTAATTGTTATTGATAACTACTTCTTAACATGCACTTGCTATTTGCTAATTAGGAAATGGTGGTAGACTAATAAGTCAAGACAATGATTATATGATAGGTATCTTGAATACTAGTTTACTCGTTTTTTAAAACTGGCGAAAATTCTCCTGGTGTTTCAGTTGTTCATGGGCGGCGGTGGAAACTTAACATCAGCAGGGCTAGCATGGACAGGAGACAATTTTATCTCCGGGGAAAGGAGAAAATGTTTATCCCCTCGCTCAGTTTTATCCACCCTTATAGGTGGATTTAATATACACAGTAGATAAAATGGGAAATAGACTTAGACATAGATAGATTTTTTGTATGAATATAAATTTAAGCACATGTCCAATGAACTAGGATAGAATTGTCCCCTTCAAATGTCAATCTTTCATTTGGCTCCATGCTACGGACGGGGGATATATGTCTACTCGTTATGTCAAACGGGAATATACTTCTCCCCGTTGCCGTGCTTTGGCATAGGGACAAGATAGTTTTATCTCTTGTCAGTGGATATAATCGGGGGATAACATTTTTGTCCCCAGCCCATGCTAGGCGTGCAGGTGAGCCGCATGCTCCTTTTCCCCTCTTGTATAAAAATTAATTCATAACTTATCATTAATAACAACTTTGGCCAGTAAAAGTGAGTGCAGTAACAGTGTGGTAAAAGATTTTATAATAAAACACACGTCATGTATTAAAGAAGGACTCTTACAAATAACGGATGACATTTACCTGGCTACCAACTGCATCGTTGGTCTAGTGATCGTAAGTGCCGATGCTAGTCATGTGGTCCGGGTTCGAATACTAGATCGGGAAAAAATCTGTTATAAGGTATTTTCGACAAGAAATTCTGAGTAGCAGTCCGTACTTAGGAAGTCGGCGGTGTTTCATCCACGTGCCGCGGAAAGCATAGGTAAAGCCATTGGTCCGGTGCTTGATCTACACCAGACGTATCGGAATTATAATGGTAAACAAATAGAGAGTGTGCTTGTGCTTGCTTACTCGTGCACCATAATACTGTAATGCGCAGATGACTAGTCTCTTTTGTAACTGATTGCCGCGTTTTTATTTTGGTCTGGAGGACATCATTACTTATTATTGAGTAATGATTACTTATGCTTACGCGACCACTACACATTTAAATAAAACTAGTTTTTACGGAGTTCATTTTGTATGTTAACTTATTTTATATTCCCGACGTTTCCAGCACTTTACAGTATCCATGGTTACAAGGTGGACTGGGTGTTCTACGTCTCAATGTCATAGTTACCCACGGCTATCTTCAGATTATTATTTTAAATTTTTGGTCCGATCTACGCAGTATCAATTTACAGTATTATCTTAAAATGCTTGAGTATTTATTTATTTTTATTAATTATAAGATCCCTTTTAGATGGTTGTACCCAGTCATCTTCTCTATCGAAATAAAGATGTTTTTCGATTTCAACAGCCTCGCGAATCATAATAAAAAGCAAAGTATTATATTTATGATTTTTTTTAAATGAGATAAAATATAGCTGCAGCATGGCTCTACCACGTACGAGTAGTATAGTTGTAGCACGAATGGGTCGGCTCGACCGGGGAAGGACCACGCTCTCACAGAATACCAGCGTAAATTAACTTAACACTGCTGTTTCGTATGGTAAGTGTAGAGAACCGGAGAACCGTTTTACTGGAAAAGAGGCAATCCATCTTAGTCCTTACGGGTGACAACGCATCTTCATTTTGATTCACAAACGAGGATAGATGCAGATGTCTATGGTCCACAGCAACCACTTACCATCAGGTGGACTGTGTGCCCTATCTACTGAGTGACCTGTGTGAGTCTCCCTATCCTTTAAAAAATATACCCTAGATCACTCCAAATATTGTTCTCTATCTCTTAGTGAAGTTTCACTACAATTAGTTCAGCCATTCCTACGATTAGCCTGGACAGACAGACAGACAAACATTTTAAAAATGGTTCTTCATGTCTTATTGGAATGCAAATAAGCCAGCTCAATATAAGGCAGTTATTTTGATGTTAAATACACACACTTCAACTTTAGTTGTATGTATAGATGTATGGATTTGGGACATTATTCCTAAAATCAAAAACTGTGGTAGCCGTACAACTGTAACACGATAGGATGCAGATAACGCATCCTCGTTGTTATTTTGCTTTACAAGCATTCTTGGAGGATTCCCCTTAACATTGTCCATTTGTTGCCTGAACTGATTAAAATTAACAATTTTAGCAATTCCAAACAACACAAATAAATGATAAAGACGTGTCTGTCAGTGGCGTTCGTCACAAATCTTTAATCAAGCTCAAATAAAACAAAATTTTCTATTCAACGCGTTTTCTTTATTTATTTTTTCCGATTTTAAAAACACGACTGAATTTATTTCATAATTCCATTTTTATTAAATAGCTTCTTCTTCACAGCGGTGGTGTCATATAAATAAAATGAAATGAGGTAGAAAACCATACCAATTTAAACAACATTTTACCTCGTTGTTACCACAACCTTTTGATGTTCTTTAGACCACTAAACTTTTAATAAAAATTAAAGACTTTCAAACTAAAAAATATAATTTTCACTTACCGTAATTCTTCGATACACTATATCTTAGCATTCACTTTAGAAGTTATCATTTGGAAATTATTCTATATCATTTTTAGTTTTAATTTTGTTAATAACTATGTATATGTCTCAAATGGTCTTAAATTATAATTATATTTATTTGAGTAAAGCAATGCTAATTATTACTATTCAATCTTATCTTTTAATGGCAAACAAATAACTTTTATAATTCGATTATAAAACGGGTGGACCGTGGTATACAGGGGACAAACACGTATACTTAGAATATAGACGAATCGCGCCATCTCACACTATCGTCGCAGTAGCTGCTGTGTGGACTGTGATCCACTGTACCGGGAATTGCTGAGTATTTATCATTCATCATCGTTACAGCCCTTCACAAGTCCACTGCTGAACATTGGCCTCTACCACATAGCACGGTTTCGAGCCAACTTTCCATTGGGAAACACTATTGAGGTCATTGAGCATAGTGCTTAGGTCCTCCAGCAATTTTGCCATAAGGACTATAGCGTCGGCAAATCGAAGATAAGTGATGTATATACACATCAAAAAAAGTTTGTGATCACTAGCAAAAGGTGATATATTTTTGAAATTTTACTTTATCAAGAAAAAATATTTATTTCGTATCTTTTTTATATAGAAATACATTTTTTGAAATTAAAATATAAAACTTTTAACATTTTTTTAATAACAAAGATTGAATAATTCAATCCTAATATAATTGTTACAGAAAGAAAAATATTGTTTAACCAAACTTATAAAACAATTTATTTATAGGAAGTTTTTATTTAATACAATATATCTCCTCCCCTAGCTCTAACACATGCGGAGTTCCTCCCATGCCCACATGCTGAAGATCAAGTTATCCAGAATTCCTTGCGGTTACCTATCCCATTCTTGAATAGCAGCTTCCTTGAAGTCTAGCACTGTCTGAGGAGGTGGCTGAGGAGGTGGCTGACAGTTCCAAACAGCTCGTATAAGAACATCCCACGCGTTCGCTATTTGTTATGTCGTATTCTCGGAGAGCAGCATTGACTCGTTTAGCTTAATGTGCAGGCGCATTATCATCGACCTGTACAAATTGATGGCCATGGTTAACGAGGAATAGTCTGATAATTCCATCAATAGCGACTGTTTTGTACCCACCTGCCGTCATGGAGCCTCGATATAAGAGCAAAGGCGTTCTAACTCCAATCATAATTCCACCCCAAAAGGACACCAATTTCCCGCCTTGCTGAATGGTTCCAGTGGCAGTTCTTTGCCTTTCAGAGTCCTCCTCATCTTCTTCAATTTGCCAAAGCCTAGTTCACTGCAATCTCCATCACTGACGTTGCCGTGAATTCAGAGATGCTCGCCAAGACCTCCGTGCTCACAAACATTGCATGGCAAAATATTTATTTAAATTGATAATTTTCAACCATAATTTCGGCATAAAATATTTTTTATAGGATAAAGCTGACAAGCGAGCGCAATCCACACGATGGTTGCTGTGGTCCATAGACATCTACATTTATCTTTATTTGCGAACCAAAATGCAGATGCGTTGTCACCTGTGAGGACTAAGATGGATTGCCTCTTTTCCAGTAAAAAGGATCTCCGGTTCTCCACACTCACCGAACGAAAGACATCATCATTAAGCTGCTATTTTACGCTGGTATTCGTTGAGAGCGTGGTCCTTGTCCAATCCAGTTCGTGCTACAACTATCCCATTAATATAGCTTTAACATGGCTCTACCATGTATGAAAAAATAAAACATTAAGATTTAATTTTATGACACGTCTAAAAAATAAGGATTGTAACATTTCTTTGTTATAAAATTAAATCTTCATGTTATATTTTTCCATACGTGGTAGAGCCATGTTAAAGCTATATTAATAGGATAGTTGTAGCACGAACTGGATTGGACAAGGACCACGCTCTCACCGAATACCAGCGTAAAATAGCAGCTTAAAGGTAATATGTTTCGTTCGGTGAATGTAGAGAACCGGAGACCCTTTTTACTGGAAAAGAGGCAATCCATCTTAGTCCTCATGGGTGACAACGCATCTGCATTTTGATTCGCAAATAAAGATAAATGTAGATGTCTATGGACCACAGCAACCATCGTATGGATTGTGTGCTTGCTTGTCAGCCTTCATCATCATCATCATCATTACAGCCCTTCACAAGTCCACTGCTGAACATAGGCCTCCCCCAAAGAATGCCACAAAGCACGGTCCTGAGCCACCTGCATCTATCGACTTCCTGCATGTCTTACCAGGTCGTCACTCCATCTCGTGGGGGGACGCCCTACACTTCGCCTGCCGGTACGAGGCTGCCACTCGAGAACCTTTCTTCCCCATCGGTTGTCGGTTCTTCGAGCTATATGGCCGGCCCACTGCCACTTCAGCTTACTAATCCGTTGGGCTATGTCGGTCACTCTGGTTCTACTGCGGATATCCTCATTCCTAAGCTTATCACGCAGAGAAACTCCGAGCATAGCCCTCTCCATAGCTCGGTGAGCGACCTAGAGCTTCCTCATACGGCCAGCAGTGAAGGACCACGTCTCAGTTCCGTAAGTCATCACTGGCAACACGCACTGGTTGTACAATTTCGTTTTAAGGTTTTGAGGTATGTCTGACGAGAAGATGTGTCGTAGCATCCCGAACGCTGCCCAGCCGAGTTGAATCCGTCGATTGACCTTTCGGTCGAAGTTGGACTTACCTAGTCGGACTATTTGTCCCAGGTAAACATACTCGTCAACAACTTCGAGCTTAGTGCTCCCAACAACTACCGGCATAGGTGTGACATGGACATTAAACATAATCTTTGTTTTGTCCACGTTCATCTTAAGACTTATCCGTTGGGAGACACTATTGAGGTCATTGAGCATAGTGCTTAGGTCCTCCAGCGATTCTGCCATAAGGACTATATCGTCGGCAAATCGAAGGTGAGTGATGTACTCGCCATTGATGTTAATACCGTATCCTTTCCAGTCCAGAAGCTTGAAAACATCTTCCAATGCAGCGGTGAAGAGTTTCGGGGATATAACATCACCCTGTCTTACACCTCTCTGCAATTGGATAGGTTTCGTACTCTGGTTCTGTACTCGGATAGCCATCGTAGCTCTACTGTACAAACACTTCAGCACTTCGATATACCGACAGTCAACTTGGCACCGCTGAAGGGACTGCAGCACCGCCCAAATTTCGACGGAATCAAAGGCTTTCTCATAGTCCACATACGCCAGACATAGTGGCAAATTGTACTCTTCGGACTTCTGTACAATTTGTCGAAGGGTATGTATGTGGTCTATGGTGCTAAAGCCCTTTCGGAAACCGGCTTGTTGGGGAGGCTGGAAGTCGTCAAGTCTGCGCGCGAGACGATTCGTAATGACTTTCGAAAACAGCACGTAGACGCGGCTCAGAAGGGAAATCGGTCTGTAGTTCTTCAAGAGAGCGTTGTCACCTTTCTTGAAGAACAAGACCACCGCACTTCTGCTCCACGCCTCCGGTGTAATGCCACCACGGAGGACGGAATTAAAGAGCTTCTGAAGGACTTCAAGTACCGGTCTTCCACCCGCTTTCCGAAGCTCCGCTGTAATTCCATCCTCGCCTGGGGCCTTGCCGTTTTTAAGATGCTGGAAAGCCATTCTAATCTCGCTTAGACTGACGTCCGGGATATCATCCGAATAGTGTCGGATTAGACTCGTTCTTGGATCGTTGCTTACACTTGCGTGTGGCTCCAACGATGACGTGTACAGCTGCCCATAGATCCTCTCAATCTCTCTCAAAATCTCAGGTGCCCCGGAAACGATGCTGCCACATTCGGTCTTCAGCTTTGACAGTTGGCTCTTTCTGGCAGACAGATCTCTGGCAAAGACTTTGGAGCCTTGGTTCCGCTCGATCGCTTCTTCAATACGAGCTGTATTGAAGTTGCGTAAGTCCCGCCGCATGCATTTGGAGATCTGTCTGTTCAGTTGCCTGTATGCTGTCAAATCTGTTGAAGAATGTAGCTTCATCTCCCGTCTAACAGCCATGAGATTAAGAGTGTGATCGGAGAGTTTTTGTGTTCTTCTGCGGCGGGTCTTGCAGAACTTAGCTCCGACCGCACGGACAGTTTCCACGAGCTTGTCATTCATATCGTCCACTTCATTGCAGTCTTCTAGGCACTGAAAACGGTTTTGTAACTCGAGTTGAAAGGTTTCGGGACTCTGGATTAGAGCACGAAGGGGACGGAGCGTTGACTTCATCAGACGAAACCTCTCCAACTTAACATTTAGGTTCAGTGTGCCTCTCACCATTCGGTGATCGCTACCGGTTTTCACCCTGGCGATCACTGAGACATCACTGAACAGTTGTCGTCTGGTCGTTATAATGAAGTCAATCTCATTTTTTGTCGAACCGTCGGGGCTCGACCAGGTCCACTTCCTGTGGGGCCGCTTCTTGAAGAAAGAGTTCATCATAAAGAGTCCCTCTTTCTCCATGAAGTCGGCCAGCTGCTGGCCCCTTGGGTTCCGTTGCCCTATTCCAAATTTCCCTACTTTCAGCTCACCGTTCTCTCTTGTGCCTAGTTTTGCATTAAAGTCTTAACACCGTATATTGGGTTTTGGAGGAATGCATGGCTCTAGAGATATCCTCATACATTTCCTCCACCTCCTCATCGGGGTGTGCCGAGGTTGGTGCGTAAACCTGTATGACCTTCAGCGAATACCGTTTGGTGATTCTGAGTATAAGGTACGCAACCCTCGTCGACACACTCCCGATCATTACAACGTTGTTAACAAGAGACTTGTGGACGATAAATCCGACACCTCCTTGGGACAGATGGTCGCCCTCCCGGTGATAGAGCAAGTTGCCGGATTCGAGGATTACCGTGTCCTCCCCCTCTCTTCGGACTTCGGATAATCCCATAATATGCCAGCGCAACTTGTCTATCTCTTCTTCCAGCTCTACGATCTTCTCGTCAGTCCTCAGGGTGCGTGCGTTGTACGTTGCCAGGTCGAGTCGTCTAAGGTGGCAACCAAACCTCCACCGGAGATTCTTAGCACCCCCTGCCCCGCCGTTACCATGGTCGCCACCGTAGCCAGGAATAGCGGGGCCGCCGGGGACTGGGGGCCGTCTCTTCGTAACTCTCATCATGGGGGGTATATTGCCATAGTTGCCACGCTTGGCGAGCGGGTTGGCAACCGCAGTTTTTTTATTGTATTTTTGCCGTTAACCAGGAAGATGCTGCTGCCCATCTCCTGCCTGTTTCCCTTTGTCGCCTTTTACGACACCCACGGGAGGATATGGGGTAGTGGATATTCTTGACCGCCACTACACGGCCAGCCTTATCCTATAAAAATGTTTTATGCCGTACTTATGGTTGAAATTATCAATTTTAATAAATATTTTGCCATGCAATGTTTGTGAGCACGGAGGTCTTGGCGAGCATCTCTGAATTCACGGCAACGTCAGTGATGGGGATTGCAGTGAACTAGGCTCCGGCAAATTGAAGAAGATGAAGGGGACTCTGAAAGGCAAAGAACTGCCATTGGAACCATTCAGCAAGGAGGGAAATTGATGCGCTTTTGGGGTGGAATTATGATTGGAGTTACAACGCCTTTGATCTTATATCGAGGCTCCATGACGGCAGATGGGTACAAAACAGTCGCTATTGATAGAATTATCAGACTATTCCTGGTCAACCATGGCCATCAATTCGTACTGATCGATGATAATGCACCTGCACATTAAGTTAAACGAGTCAATGCTGACACTCCGAGAATACGACATAAGTAATAGCGAACGCGTGGGATATTCTTATACGAACTGATTGGAACTGTCAGCCACCTCTTCAGACAGTGCTAGACATCAGGGAAGCTGCTATTCAAGAATGGGATAGGTAATCGCAAGGAATTCTGGATAACTTGATGCTCAGCATGTGGGCATGGGAGGAACTCCGCATGTGTTAGAGCTAGGGGAGGAGATATATTGTATTAAATAAAAACTTCCTATAAATAAATTGTTTTATAAAGTTGGTTAAACAATATTTTTCTTTCTGTATTAATTATATTAAGATTGAATGATTCAATCTTTGTTATTAAAAATATTAAAAGTTTTATATTTTAATTTAAAAAATGTATTTCTATATAGAAAAGATACGAAATAAATATTTTTTCTTGATAAAGTAAAATTTCAAAAATATATCACCCTTTGCTAGTGATTACAAACTTTTTTGATGTGTATATAATATACATCACTCATCTTCGATTTGCCGACGATATAGTTCTTATGGCAGAATTGCTGGAGGACCTAAGCACTATGCTCAGTGACCTCAATAGTGTCTCCCAATGGAAAGTTGTCTCGAAACCGTGCTATGTGGTAGAGGCCAATGTTAAGCAGTGCACTTGTGAAGGGCTGTAATGATGATGAATGAGGAATACTCAGCAATTCCCGGTACAGTGGATCACAGTCCACACAGCAGCTACTGCGACGATAGTGTTAGATGGCGCAATTCGTCTATATTCTAAGTATACGTGTTTGTCCCCTGTATACCACGGTCCACCCGTTTTATAACCGAATTTTAAAAGTTATTTGTTTGCCATTAAAAGATAAGATTGAATAGTAATAATTAGCATTGCTTTACTCAAATAAATATAATTATAAATTAAGACCATTTGAGACATATACATAGTTATTAACAAAATTAAAACTAAAAATGATATAGAATAATTTCCAAATGATAACTTCTAAAGTGAATGCTAAGATATAGTGTATCGAAGAATTACGGTAAGTGAAAATTATATTTTTTAGTTTGAAAGTCTTTAATTTTTATTAAAAGTTTAGTGGTCTAAAGAACATCAAAAGGTTGTGGTAACAACGAGGTAAAATGTTGTTTAAATTGGTATGGTTTTCTACCTCATTTCATTTTATTTATATGACACCACCGCTGTGAAGAAGAAGCTATTTAATAAAAAAAGAATTATGAAATCAATTCAGTCGTTTTTTTAAAATCGGAAAAAATAAATAAAGAAAACGCGTCGAATAGAAAATTTTGTTTTATTTGAGCTTGATTAAAGATTTGTGACGAACGCCACTGACAGACACGTCTTTATCATTTATTTGTGTTGTTTGGAATTGCTAAAATGGTTAATTTTAATCAGTTCAGGCAACAAATGGACAATGTTAAGGGGAATCCTCTAAGACTGCTTGTAAAACAAAATAACAACGAGGATGCGTTATCTGCACGCTCTCGTGTTACAGTTGTACGGCTACCACAGTTTTTGATTTTAGGAATACTGTCCCAAATCCTTACATCTATACGTACAAATAAAGTTGAAGTGTGTGTATTTAACATCAAAATAACTGCCTTATATTGAGCTGGCTTATTTGCATTCCAATAAGACATGAAGAACCATTTTTAAAATGTTTGTCTGTCTGTCTGTCCAGGCTAATCGTCGGAATGGCTGAACTAATTGTAGTGAAACTTCACTAAGAGATAGAGAACAATATTTGGAGTGATCTAGGGTATATTTTTAAAGGATAGGGAGACTCACACAGATCACTCAGTAGATAGGGCACACAGTCCACCTGATGGTAAGTGATTGCTGTGGACCATAGACATCTGCATCTATCCTCGTTTGCGAATCAAAATGAAGATGCATTGTCACCCGTGAGGATTAAGATGGATTGCCTCTTTTCCAGTAAAAAGTTTCTCCAGTTCTCTACACTTACCATACGAAACACAGCAGTGTTAAGCTGCTATTTTACGCTGGTATTCCCTTCCTGGTGGTCCTTCCCCGGTCGAGCCGACCCATTCATGCTACAACTATACTACTCGTACGTGGTAGAGCCATGCTGCAGCTATATTTTATCTCATTTAAAAAAATCATAAAAATAATCTAATCTAATCATCTGCTTATTGATTGATTCTTAGTCAATGATAGATGCAGATTTCTATAGGTCACATCATCCATTTACGTTTTTCACCCTTTTTTTATAGGAGAGGGGGCAAACGAGAATGCCCCCTCTCCCACAACCGCAACGGTTGTTTATGGGCGACGGTAGTCACTTACCATCAGGTGAACCGCATGCTCGTTTGCCCCCGCGCCTATAAAAAAAAAGATTCAAAAAAAAGATATCTCGTATTATTTCTCTCTATTCGTTTGTGAGGTTTAATCGCTTTCAGGCATTCCAGACTAACATGGACGGGCAGACAGACAGACAAATTTTTAAAACTTGTTATTTATGTCTTAGTAGCATGCTAATAGTTAATTCTCTGAGCTTACAATAAGACTGTCACTTATTTCTAACAGAGAGACATTTCACTTTTATCTAATATTAAATAGACTAATCTGGTGGTTATTCTTCACTTCGCCTGGGTAGGACCAATTAATGTGGCGTTATTTATATTTAAGACTAGTGATTCGCCCGCTTTCGTACTAGTGATTTCGGGATCAAAACAACAGCACCACCTACCGGGTCTAATTGGGAATCTAAACCATCGAGGAACCCACTCAAATACCCACAAATGTTTTATCACACACGTTAGAGCCGTTTTCGAGTTTTAGCGAGACTAATGGACAGAAATTGATATTTATATATAGAGAAGATAATCAAAGACATTTTATTTTATCGATTTTTCGTTTTTATTTTTCTAGAATTTGTTTCCAGTTTTCGAATAAAATAGTCTAGATCACTCTAGATCACACCAGGGAGGGAATAGCAGATGCGTTGCCAGCCTTTTAAAACAAAGTAGGCTCTTTTCTTGAAGGTCCATAAGTCGTATCGATCCGGAAAAGTCGCTGATGGTAATCGATTCCACAAGGAAGGCGTGCGAGGAAGAAAACATCTTCTAAATCGCACAGTGGTGGACCGCCAATCTTCCAGATGGTGTGGATGGTATCGGGAGATCTGCCGCGATGTGTGTTCGTGAAATCTGGCGGCTGGGATTAATCCGAACAATTCCTCAGAGCACTACCCGTGGTAGATGCGAAAGAAAATGCAAAGGGATGCAACATCTCGTAGCAGTGCCCTTATTCAATTACATTTTATATTTATGTTCTATGAAATAAAACATCTATGTTTTATTTATTTATTTATTTAGGTAATCATACAGCGTTTTCATGTTCATGTGTGTATGTGCGTGTGTGTGTGTGTGTGTGTGTGTGTGTGTGTGTGTGATTATGCCCTATTTTTGTTTGCAACAGCACGTTTGATACGACTCTTGGATAGGTTGAAAATATCCAAGTCAGCGTAACACTTATTATAATTTTGAACAATACGACATAGAGTAGAATTTTTTGCGTAATTTGTGTTTGTTCGTGGTACGTGGAATAATGGTGTATGTCTAGTTCGGTATTTAGGTACTATTATCGATATTTTGGATAACAATTCTGGACAATCTATATTACCAGACCGGTTTCCGAGGTATCTAAGCGGTAAAATTTGCAAGCATCTTCGTATGTCGCAAAACTATTGTGATCTTTTGATAATATAAACTTAATGAACAGTTTTTGAATTGATTCTATTCGATACTTATGCTTAGCATATTTTGGAGACCAGATTGTATTAGCGTATTCCAGAATACTCCTTACGTATGCAAAATATAGAGCTTTAATGCAATTAATACTGCTAAAATCGTTGCAGACGCGCTTTATGAATCTAATTTGCTTGTAGGTTTTGTCAACAATATTGTCTATATGCTCATTGAATGTTAATTTTGAGTCCAGCCTGATACCAAGATCTTTAACTGATGATACACTCTTTATGGAGCTATTGTTAATTGAATACTTGTAATCTATGAGCTGTTTCTTGCAACTGAAGGTTATTTTGACACATTTTTTACTATTGATAGTAATTCTATTTTTTCTTTAATAAGTTTCTAGGTTTTTTAAATCATTTTGAATCAGAACACCGTCATCAATTGTTTTTATTTTTACATAAATTATTTTGTCATCTGCGAACATTAAATAGTTTGAGTGATAGAAGCAGTCACCGATATCAAATAAATAGGCTTTATAGAACAAAGGTCCGAGTATTGAGCCTTGTGGGACACCAGATGTTACCGAAATAAAATCACTACGAGCACTACCCAGTAACACTGCTTGCCTTCTGTTACTTATGTATGAAGTTACCCACCTGTGCAAATCACCACGAATACCCAAACTGTAAAGTTTACGTAATAGGATGGCATGGTCAACACGTTGAAATGCTTTTTCAAAGTCCGTGTATATTACATCTACCTGCTGCCTGTCGTCCATGCTCATATATATATATATATATAATTGGTAAAAATAGCTAAATTTGTTACGGTTGATCATTTATTTATAAAACCATGTTGTTCAGTTGGTATTAATTTTAGGATTATAGCAGTAATGTGTATAATAAAATATAAATATAAGTTTTTCAAATTTTTTTCCAAATGTGTTTTATACTTAGATTGGACGGTAGTGCTCAATTCTGTTTTTTGATTACTCTTATCTAGTACTCTTGTGTAGGTATTATTAGAGCTTCTTTCCACTTACTAGGAAATGTTCCATAGATGTTAACAGACATATTAAATATTATTGAGAGAGGCTTGGCCAAGTGTTTTGCACATTTATGTATAAATATGGGAGGTATGCCATCGCTACCAGACCCTGTATTGGTTTTAATTGTATGTAGAATACGAGAAACATTTTTAGTTCTAAAGTATATATTATGTAGTATATCGTTTGATTTAACGTTTGGAATATGGGATTAATCGTAAAAAGAAGGTTTTTGAAAAACACTTTCAAAGAATTTATTAAATCCCGCACACACGTTCGTTTCATTTGTGTATGATTCATTTCCTAATTGTAATGTATTCGGGTATGTAGAGTTGCTATTACATATAGATTTTAAATAAGACCATAATATTTTAGGATCTTTTTTTAAAAGACTTTGCATTTTATCTAAGTAACGCTCGTGGCACTGTTTCTGTAATTTCTTTTTTCTAGTACGTAGTATGCAAAATTCGTCATAGTCACGAGGATTTTTACACTTTTTCCAATGTTTATGTTTTAAGAGCTTTTCTCGAATAATATGTCTTAACGATTTAGAATACCAAACAGGGTAATTAGATGAACGGGATAAACAAGTAGGTACAAATTTATCAATTATTAGGTGTAGTTGGGAATAAAAATTTTGAACTACAACATCAATTGAGTTGCCAATTAACAAGGTAGACCATTTGACTTCTGAGAGAGTTTCATTTATTTTATCGTAATCAGCACGGTAAAAGTTTAATTTTGATCGTGGTTTATTTTTTAAACAGGGTATTGGCAGATCAGATGATTCGAGCAATAAAGAAGGATGATATTTATCCTCAGATACAAGATGTATTTGAGAACGGGTAACGTCTATGTTTATGTTGCCACTATTTTTGCTAATAATATTATATTGATTTAGCCCTGATAAGTTGCATAGATCAATTAACTTTATTGTAGCATTTTGTAATTCTACTGGACCTAGCTAAAGCATGACGGGACCTGAAGAGGACCATGAATATTCGCTGGGTTGAAGTCACCGGCAACTATAAAGTGATCATTTGGACATTGAGTTATGATTTTTTTGAGCATTTCTGTAAAATTATGTAGACGCTTTGATTGATAATTATCAGGCAGTATATAAACAACTCCAATATGTAAATTACGTCTGTCTTGACAACTTAAATATTTTTCTGGTACTGTTGCCCACAAACACTCGAGATCTCTACACATCCGTTTCGTCCGTTCTTGAGCTTGTAATTGTGTGTACGTACAAATCATAACCCTCCCGCCCTTCTTTTTATGGGAAGATGTTTTATTTCTGTCATACCTAAATATGTCGTACCTGTTGTCACATAATACACCGTTGTAAATACCATCAGTCAACCAAGTTTCTGTAATGAGTATTATATTGAAGTTATTACAAATTATACTGTCTCGAAATTGCCTAGTTTTGGTTCGCAAGCCACGAACGTTTTGATAGAATACGTACATTGAGTTATAAAGCACTTTTAGAATGATTAAGGTACCATTGTATTGTAATTAACTTATATTTATCATAGTAATTAATAGTAATGTAAATAATAATTATATTATGCAACAGAAGTAATACAGATTGAAGAGTCGTGAGGGATGGTTTTGCAACAAACAGGAATTTTATTTTTGTACAAGTTAAGAAATGGTAACTTAAACATTTCTTTTGTAGGGAATATTGGTGTCAATATTCAGTATTACTGTTAATTTTAAAAAATGTGTGTGAATGTAAGATTTGTATGTATGTTATAATGGATGTGTAAATCGTAAGTGTTGTTTTATGTGTTAAATATGTAACTATAAATATTAAAACATAGCATGCTAATACTATCAAAATAAATCTTATCATACAATTTTTAATAATTTTTTTTCGGAATTTATAGTGACAGCAGGAGACTCCTCGTTTTTCCTTAAAAAATGTGACAGTTTCTCACCCAGACAAACTTATATGATTTGGCCATTGCTCGTTATTTTACTATCTTCAAGAGTTGCTTATTCTCAGGGGTCAAGTTTTCGTTAACAAAAAACCTTTTGGCTGGCCCACCCAGTCCAATGTCGGAAGTAGTAATTCCTTTGGTTTTGCGTAGCCCTGAAATAATATTATCTTTAATAGTGCGATTCTGAAGTTTGACTACAATGTTTTTTGGGCAACCTCCAACATTCTGCATAGGCTGAACTCAGTGCGCAAAAACAATTTGATCATCTGTAAGCTTAATTCCTGCATGGCTGACTATTTTGATTGTTAATTCAGAAGTTTATTCTTTTGAATTTTCTGGTAGACCAACAATCTCCAAGTTCGAAAGCCTACCCCATTGTTGCTCTTTTTTTATTTACGCACATAAATCTGCCAGTTTCATTTCGCCACCCTGGACATTTTGTGAAAGTTTTCAAAATTACTTTTGAGATTATTGTAGTCATTTAGCAAACTGTTATGCGATTTTTCCAGCTGTTTAAAGTTACAAGTTATTTCATTTTTTATTTTCGTGATAAGTGATAATTTCAACTCTTGAATTATATCGAATTTTATAGCACTGAGTTTTTTTGTCTAAGAGTAACTCTATGCTATTAATTAATTCCAAATTATATGGTTGGCAACTACTTGTCTCAGTGATACATGTTTGTTGGTCGGAACTTTTGTTTGATGGTCTAGTCGAAGTTTTAAGGTGAAAGATGTCGGAAGGAGACTTATTAGTTCGTATCGGAGTGTTACTGTTATCACCACCTTTTCGACAAGAAGCAGTGCAAGCGGGACACTTCCATTCAGATCTTGAAGCAGTATCATTATTAAAATTTATGCACTCTTAATGGTAATTATGCGAACAATGTGTGCATTTTATTCGTTTTTGCGTAACATTTATATTTGCTCTGCATGTTTCACACCTTCCGCCCATTTTACTATTGAATAAAGCGTTAAAATGCAGAGAATGTAATACAAATTATAAGTACAAAAAGTGCGTTAACCCCAATATATAAATATTTTGATTCCTTTCCATTTTATTTCTAAGTAACAACGAAACTGTTAACTGTATTTTTGTTCTTGATCAAGGTAAAAATGAGGTGTGCTCGTTTCTTTGCTTGTATGTGCTCTCCTCCTTGTTTAAAACAAAATAAAATTAGATACTTGTTTCTTTCTAATATAGTACGACGAAATGGTATGATGATGATGATTCCTTTTACTCATCCACAAGATGGTGCCGTTTGAACTTTAAAACTTTATCTTCATACCAGTGATATAAACAGTCATTAATACAAAATGACTGTAGTCCTTTGTGGTTCATTTGTATTGTGATAAAATACGAACTCCCTTTGTAAAAATAATCAAATGATATCAAATTATGTCGAACAATCAAATATTAAAGTGAATATAGAAGCTACAACTTTTATTATCTGCATTTAACTAACAACTACAGCTCAACGATTGTAGTGTTAAAATATTGTACTGAGTCATTAGTCATTCTCGTCATTCTCTAAAGTGTCATGTTACATTTCGCGTTGCTACTGATCCACACTTCTAATTCATGTTTTTAATAATTTAGTACTAAACGAATCATTTACATAATCATAACATATTGTGAGCATCTAAATCTTCGGTAAGATTTTTTTAAATACAATGGGTCTTGTAATATTTTCGTACTTAAGATTGGATAAAATTCAAATAATTGTAATAGCTTTTATTATTTTACAAAGCACATAATAGAAACAGAGATGGTTTAATGATATTTTTATACTGTAATCATAATATAGTTTTAATATGACTAGTCAAACTTTTTCAAACTTTTGTTGTTGTTGTTGTGATATTAAATTAATTTATAACATTAATTAGTTTACTTTGTAAAAGAATAATTAAAAGTTCTCTTTGTCCAAAAATACTATTATGTATATTGTTGTTGTCACTCTTTTGTTTGTTTTCTTTACCTCTTATCTATTTGACCAATTAAATATTATTTCTAAATAATTGATAATTATATTACATTTCTAAAAGTATTTTTAATTCTATTAATTTTTAACCGAACTCAGAAACGAGAACGTTCCTTAATTTTTTATGTATGTTTTTTATTAACGCCTTTTTATGTATGTTTACTGATTTCTCGGAAACGGCCAAACCGATTTTCTTGATTCTTATTTTATTTTATATAACCTATTTAAGGATATACTTCATAGATTTTGCCATACAGAGGAAACAATTAAATCCAGTTTATTTCACTTTTCCCCCACCTAATGTCCCACTGGTGGGACAAATTGGACTCTTTAAAATGTGTTCGGTACGACTTTCCATTACCTTCCATCGAGTTTGGTGTTGATACGTATTTTTACAGAAAGGTTACATTTTTATAAGCACACACACAAAGTTTTAATATGCGGAAACACGTACTTTTTGAGAAATAAATTAATAAAAATCACTTATTTTAACAATATTTTGTTGTTTTTTTTAAATTGGCTTTACGGCTCTGGATTCTAGCCCTTTTGAGCCTACTTGAGCTACAAGAGCAGCCTCTACGCCTTTGCGTAACAAATCGCAGGCGTCCCTCCTCGCCTCCGCAGCTTCGGCTTGTAGGTCGCCTTCGGCGACCAGCCTCAGCCACTCCGGCTCGTCCGATGCCTACGATTTGTTACAGCAGGCGGAGGCTGCTCCCCCTACGCGCCTCCGGTTCTATATAACCACTCTAGGGGTAGGACAGACTCGTACCACGTGGAGTCGGGGTCAATAAATTTGGTTTTTTGACATAAAAGCTTAGCTTTCCATAGAAATCCCTCTGAATTAGTCCCCTACTCCTCCCCCCCCCCCCTCCCCCCATTCAACGAATGTCTGGAAATTCGTAATAAAATAGGCTCAGAAAAGCTAGAACCCAGAGCCGTAAAGCCAATTAAAAAAACAACAAAATATTGAAATAAGTGATTTTTATTAATTTATTTCTCAAAAATTACGTGTTTCCGCATATTTAAACATTGTGTGTGTGCTTATAAAAATTTAATCCATTTTTGTGATATCACGACAGCTTACGATACGAATCGATTTAAAAATCTATCTTTTTCGGAAAGAAACGACATCCGTACTGACGTCGAGAATGACATTACAAAATGGCGCCAGTTTTACGCTAGGAAAATTTTTTCTCAAAAAGTACGCGTTTCCGCATATTGAAACTTTATGTGTGTGCTTATAATAGTGTAACTTTTCTGTAAAAATACGTATCAACCCCCAACTCGATGGAAGTCAACTAGGAATGTAACATAAACATTGCAAAAATAATTAATTTAAATAATGTTTTTTCTCAAAAAGTACGCGTTTCCGCGTATTGAAACTTTGTGTGTGTGCTTATAAAAATGTAACCTTTCTGTAAAAATACGTATCAACACCAAACTCGATGGAAGGTAATGGAAAGCTAAGCCATGTGTTCTTCTACTTTTCCCTACTAATGTTTCATGGTCGAACAAATTACACTGTTATAATAAACCTCGTCCACTTTTCCTAACTAGGGCTGGCTTAAGCAAATTCTAAGATCTTGAAGTATTTTTCAAACAAAAAAATCATGAAAATTAAATAATTGTAATCAATATAGATTCACATAATATAGTTTATAACATTTTTGGAATTATTTACAGAAATACAGACAACGTTAATAAAATATTTACTTACATAATATTTGAAATCACAGATGTTTCACAACATAACTTCTTAAAAAGACAGGTATACATAGATATACATGCCAAGAAGTATAAATGACGGAATATTATTGCAAATATTGAAATACTAAACGAGTAAAATAAGACATTTGAGTATAAAATAACAAATAAATTGCTTTCATATATAACAGATTTATAATAATTAAATCTATAAAAATGTATAAAATCACAGATTTACAAAAATCTTCAAAACAAGTTACACAAAAATAAATATGAACAAAATATAACTTATTTTTATAACAGACTTGTAATGATTAAACCTACATAAATGTATAAAATGACGATGATATTCAAAAATTACCGTAGTTTTTCCAAAAAATGTCCAACTGTTACATCACCATTTAAAAGTTCCATCTGAGCATCGTGGATTATTTGATCGCCTTATATTTCTAATCGTTTCTATTGAGGTTGGTTTTGTTTAGATTTAACCTGAAAAGTGAAGTCTTGAAATAAGTCATTTAAATGTATTTTACTCGTTTGTTATTTCAATATTTCCAAGAAATATTCCGTCATATATATACTTCTTGGCATGTATATCTTTGTATATCTGTCTTTCTAAGAAGTTATGTTGTTAAACATCTGTGATTTTAGATATTATGTAAGTAAATCTTTTATTAACGTTGTGTGTAATTTCTGTAGATAACTCCAAAAAAAATATCTATACACATAATAAATTTGTAGAAAAATCGTGTCTGTAATTTTAATATATTATTGAAAAAACAAGTCCCGAAGACTAAATAAAGGGTTCTGAAGCCAAATCAGTGGTTTTAAGAATTTTTGTCTGTCTGTTTATCTGTCTGTATGTCTGTGTATTCCGGATTCACGCAAAAACTACTAGACCGATTTACATGAAATTTTGTATATAGGTAGTTAGTAACCCGGGGCAACTTATAGGTTACTGTTTATCCAATTACGGAACTTCAAAAAAGAAGGTTAAGTACTTTCCTGCCTTTATATGTTAATTTTATATTATATCTTAGTTATAGGTAATATATAGTTAGTAGGTGGGATGACGAGTGTTTTTCATATAAATACCGTATTTATAAATAAAGTATAAAATATAGTTATAAACTTGGTAAAATTATTTGAAACTACATCGATATAGTTATCGCCATCTATCATCAAATGGAAAAGGTAGTATATTTTGCCTTCAGTTACTAATAAATTAAAAAATGTAACTTGCATTTACATGTTTAAATAATAAGATTTTTAAAATAATTTAAAAAACAGAACGTTTAGTTTTTTAGTATTTTGTTATGTTAATTTAAAAGTGTAATAATTCAAATAGATAATAGTGACATCTATCTAAAATATGAAAATTGATAAGATTTTTATTTCAATTACTAATCTAAATGTAAACTGATTAAAACTGGTCTGTCTGCAATTATTGCAAAATTTTCATTATCATTATAGTTTTATTAAAAAGATTGTTATATATGTCGTGGCCAGATCATAGAATAGATCATAATATAAAGTAGTCTATCATTTCGTGAAATAGTGTGGTCATTTCATGATATTTAACACTGTTTATTGACCATCTCATGATAGCTTAACCAAATCAATGAATAGAAATCGTTTGAAGATATTATAACTAGAAACGTTCTATTTCATGATATGGTCATATGACGATCAAAATCAAAATCAAAAATCAAAAAAATAAAAATAAAATATTTTCAGACCAGTAATACTTATTTGTTTCGCTATATGCAATTACACTCTACCACCAGATAACTTCCGCATTAAAATACACACTTGCCAAGACAGCCTACTTTTTAGTATTGACTGTGCTGTTATTGATAGAGGAGACAAAACAAAATATTGAGGTGTTATTATTGACCAGAGGCTGTCTTGGTATAACCATATTGAATTAATAACTGGCCGCATAAGAAAATTAATGAGGATTTTCAAAAAGTTTAGACATGTAACAACCAACGAATTACTAAATTAAGTATATACAGCACTGGCTCAATCTGTACTTACTTATTGTATCCCAGTATGGAGAGGAGCTTTAAAAAGAAGATTCCTTAAGGTTGAGCGAGCTCAAAGAGCCCTGCTTAAGGTCTGCTATTTCAAAACATACCGATTCCCCACTACTGACCTTTATAATTTGTCTGGTGTCTTGTCAGTTCGAAAGTTATATATTTTGTTCTTATTACTTAAAATTCATAAATCTACCAGGTATGAACATGAAAAAACAAACAAAAGAAGAAACGACTTAGTTCTATATACCGGTCGCTGTAAAACAACATTTGCCTTAGTACAATATGAGAAAAGGGCAGTATACTTATATAATAAAAAAAAATCTTATATATCCATTGCATAGCATATAAGTTAAAAAGAAAACAATAGAATGGTTGAAAACTTTAAATTACAACGAAACCGAAACACTTTTAGAAAAAATTACTAAACTTGTTACGCATAATTAATAATTTACTAAATATACCATACCTCAACATGCACACACCACATGTACATACACATACACTACACAATCACACAACTAACACCTACGGATATTTTATTGTAAAAATACTATATAAGTTTCACTTTAAGTCAAAAATCTATGTGTTACCCAAGTTCTAAACACTAATTTATATAAATGAAGGACGGGAAGAACGGAGCCTCCTAACACAAGTTTCTTAACTTAAAAGGAGTGTACCAATAATGTATTTAATTTTTAGTATTACTGGTCATATGGCGATATCATTAAATCGTTTTTCACTGCTCCGGTAGCAGTGAAAAACGATTTAAAAATACGCTATCAGCGCCGGTAGCGTATTTTTTTAACAGAAACAGAACTTTTAACATAATTGACATCACTTTATGCCTTATTGATAAAATAAATAAATGTTCGTCTCTATCGCTGATATTATTAGATAATTTAGTTTTGGCTTTCATTAGTTCATCTAATAATAGCATCATCTACTTACCACTAAACAAACTATTTGTCTGCGATTTCTATTGATTACAATTATTTAATTTTGATGATTTGTTTTTTCCGTTTGAAAAAAAACTTCAAGATTCCTAGTTTGGAAAAGCGTACAAGGTTTATTATTATAACAGTGTAATTTGTCCCACCAAGAAACGATTAGTGACACCAGTGAGATATTTGTTGGGAAAAAGTAGATTAACCTAAAAAATAGGTGATGAATATTAAGACGACATTCTACCTAGTTTATTACCTTGAAATTGTAATGTTCCTTGGTATACTAAAAACGATTAATAGTATAATTCACCTCTCAAGAACTACAAGTTTTATCAGGACTTCCCAGGCACATATTATTTAGTTTTTGTTTTTTTTTTATGACGATATTAGAATTAAAAATATAGATGAGAGTGAGGGATTAGACAGTGCATTTGCCCTGTGCACGCACTCGGGTACTGTAGTCTTGTCCTGCGGAGGCTAGTCTACGTTGAGACTGGCCGCCCTGACCGACAGTCGCTCTGGAGAACATTAAACATGAACATGAATTATTATTATGAACAATTCTTGTTTATTATGTAATTGGTTCCCCAAAAACAGCTCTAACGATATGGATTAAATTTTGTAATTAGATAATGTTTTACTTTTGAAGTGCACTGTGCTATATAGATCGATCTTAACCCTGAGATTCTTTTCTGCGCCGAGCAAACCTCAGTCGCCCAGGTACTTTATATATTAGCTTGTTCGGCGGAGGTTAGTCAGCCCTTTTGGGTAAATGACGCGACGAGTTTCACTTCGTATTAACTTCGAACTTTATACTAAAAAATATATTTACTATTCGACCACGGCGCCACCAATCTTTTGAAAAGTGTTTTGTATTGGCACTGAAATGATATGCAATGGGAATATGAGTCCTTTCTGAGTCTTGACAAGAATAATTTGATTTCAATCCGTCAAGTCGTTCAGTAATTACACGATCACTAACAGACGCGTCAACGGTTATATATTGTATAATACAAAGATAAAAGACATAATATCTGATGTTAGTTACAGAAAAATTAATTTATTAGGTTGTAGAACTCCTTTTCTGCTTAGTAGTGTATCTGGATAGGTTATACCCTCTTATCTATTTCAACCACCAAGTAACAGTGCTTGCACTTGGCAGGTGTCCATGGACTGCAGTAAACACTTACTATCCAGTGGACTGTATGTTTTTTGTCAGTTCAGTTTTGTAAAAGATAAATCTTGATTTTAATAAATTAGGGTTAACTGGTAGCAACCCAATCCAGTCGTAAGAAGTAAACATTAAATAAAAATAAATTATTTACATTTAATTACAGGTAACAATCATTCAAAATGGTTATCCCCATATTATGTAAGTATCATAATAATATTTCACTCTTCAACTTGTAAACTATTTCAATAGAAGTAGAGCTTATTTTCTTGTTCATCATTATCAACCCGTGAAGATTTTTTAGCACTAGAACAACATATAAGGAAACACATAGAACACATAGAAGGAAATATTTGTTTCTATTTGATTTGATCGTTGCTCTTGGCAGGTGGAATTTCGATAGGATTATCAGAAGCTTAATTAGCATAAATAACCCTATTGCCAGTGACTTGTGTGTGTGACCACATGTTATCGAAGGCACTGTTTTGTAAACAATGATGAAAAATGATCTACGCGGAATCTCCCTTTGTCGTCTCTTACGACCCGTGATATGAAATAGGCAATTTGATTCTTCTGTCTTTTATAGACTCCTGTAAGTACGATGGCAAGTAAAAAAGGTTTAAATAAATTCAAATATGCCAGTATATTTACGCTATTAATATATCCATCCTTGAAAAAACTAGTAATAATAATGCCAGTAGTTAGCCGTGTAGTGGCGGTTAAGAATATCCACTACCCCATATCTTCCCGTGGGTGTCGTAAAAGGCGACAAAGGGACACAGGCAGGAGATGGGCAGCAGCATCTTCCTGGTAACGGCAAAATACAATAAAAAACTGCGGTTGCCAACCCGCTCGCCAAGCGTGGCAACTATGGCAATATACCCCCCATAATGAAAGTTACGAAGAGACGGCCCCCAGTCCCCGGCGGCCCCGCTATTCCTGGCTACGGTGGCGACCATGGTAACGGCGGGGCAGGGGGTGCTAAGAATCTCCGGTGGAGGTTCGGTTGCCACCTACAACGACTTGACCTGGCAAGCATACAACGCACGGACCCTGAGGACTGACGAGAAGATTGTGGAGCTGGAAGAAGAGATAGACAAGTTACGCTGGCATATTATAGGATTATCCGAAGTCCGAAGAGAGGGGGAGGACACGGTAATCCTCGAATCCGGCAACTTGTTCTATCACCGGGAGGGCGACCATCTGTCCCAAGGAGGTGTCGGATTTATCGTCCACAAGTCTCTCGTTAACAACGTTGTAAAGATTGAGAGTGTGTCGAGGAGGGTTGCGTACCTTATACTCAGAATCACCAAACGGTATTCGCTGAAGGTCATACAGGTTTACGCACCAACCTCGGCACACCCCGATGAGGAGGTGGAGGAAATGTATGAGGATATCTCTAGAGCCATGCATTCCTCCAAAACCCAATATACGGTGTTAATGGGAGACTTCAATGCAAAACTAGGCACAAGAGAGAACGGTGAGCTGAAAGTGGGGAAATTTGGAATAGGGCAACGGAACCCAAGGGGCCAGCAGCTGGCCGACTTCATGGAGAAAGAGGGACTCTTTATGATGAACTCTTTCTTCCAGAAGCGGCCCCACAGGAAGTGGACCTGGTCGAGCCCCGACGGTTCGACAAAAAATGAGATTGACTTCATTATGACGACCAAACGACAACTGTTCAGTGATGTCTCAGTGATCGCGAGGGTGAAAACCGGCAGCGATCACCGAATGGTTAGAGGCACACTGAACCTAAACGTTAAGTTGGAGAGGTCTCGTCTAATGAAGTCAACGCTCCGTCCCCCTCGTGCTCTAATCCAAAGTCCCGAAACCTTTCAGCTCGAGTTACAAAACCGTTTTCAGTGCCTAGAAGACTGCAATGAAGTGGACGATTTGAATGACAAGCTCGTGGAAACTGTCCATGCGGTCGGAGCTAAGTTCTGCAAGACCCGCCGCAGAAGAACACAAAAACTCTCCGATCACACTCTTAATCTCATGGCTGTTAGACGGGAGATGAAGCTACATTCTTCAACAGATTTGACAGCATACAGGCAACTGAACAGACAGATCTCCAAATGCATGCGGCGGGACTTACGCAACTTCAATACAGCTCGTATTGAAGAAGCGATCGAGCGGAACCAAGGCTCCAAAGTCTTTGCCAGAGATCTGTCTGCCAGAAAGAGCCAACTGTCAAAGCTGAAGACCGAATGTGGCAGCATCGTTTCCGGGGCACCTGAGATTTTGAGTGAGATTGAGAGGTTCTATGGGCAGCTGTACACGTCATCGTTGGAGCCACACGCAAATGTGAGTAACGATCCAAGAGCGAGTCTTATCCGACATTATTCCGATGATATCCCGGACGTCAGTCTGAGCGAGATTAGAATGGCTCTCCAGCACCTTAAAAACGGCAAGGCCCCAGGCGAGGATGAGGTAGGAGGAGGTGATAATATACATAATTTAAAATTAAAAATTTTGTACAGCCTGCTTATTCCACTTCAATATAAGTTATTAAGAATAACTCAAAAACTATTGGTCTGACCTTCATCAAATTCAGATTCATATGTGTGATACGAGAAATACCAGCTTTCAAACAAAAAAAGAATCATCGAAATCGTTTCACCCAGTAAAAAGTTAAGAGGTAACACACATAAAAAAATACAGTCGAACTGAGTACCGCCACCTTTTTGGAAGTCGGCAAAAAAGTGCAGTAAAGTTCAAGTAGTACAGCCTCTGCCATAAAGAGGATCTTGCATTATTAATCGTCACGGTAGGCATGCGAATTGACGGTCACAGTACCAAATGTCTTGACCTTTTGACGCTGCTGCTCGTGGTCGGTCTGCATATTTTACGTCTGAAATTGACGACATTGTTTAACCGCCATTTATCCTAGCCATGAGGCTGGGATACTACTGGTGTTTCCTATACCAGTGTGACGTGTTGTCAGAGGTTGTGAACATGGACGATAAACATTTATTTTTAATAGAAAATTCTTATCGAAAGTGGGAGATGACAAAAAGTAGAATTGGTGTGCACGAAATTAATAAAGAAAGAGAACTGGCAGAGGGGAATAATGATGCGAGGCGAGTCCACGTTTTATATTGCTGCAAGCGAGCCGCGCGTGATAGTCGCCAGTTTGTTCCACCAGCAACTTCCACCACACCTGCGTTTGGTACGTGAACACTTGCATATAATGCTATATGTTTAAAATTTCGTGATCGCGCTCGCCACCGCGCCCGCGAGTTAACGTGAACAAGCACTTACGACACCCAAAGGACGCAATGTGTGTCATCCCTAATGTTGGACCTAGACTATTGTCTACAAAACAGTGCCTTACAACTATTTATTATTTTCAACTTTGTTAATATTAAGGCGCGGGTTGAGCAAAATGTCGCGCTAGTCGTTATTTGTGCGGTTTTTAGGAGCTATCTACTTTTTATTTAAAAGATATATCAACAAATAAAAAACACATTATATTTCTACATAATCTTGATTTCATAAGAGCTGTATCCAATTTTTTTTTAAAGGAATAAATATTAATATAATCTCCTTACAACGAAACCACATAAATGTGAAATTATTATTGATAACATGCATCTCCTCGTAAAGTAAGTATTATTTTATTTTGCGATTTACACCAATGGATAGGCAATTTATTAATGAACATTTCTATAGTAAAAATTTTTTCAAAAGACCAAAATTTGATTTTATTAAGAAATTATTTTAAAATCTGGGCGTATTCACTGCCCACGGGCTTGCTGGATCATTGAGCGTTGAGCTCTCGAACGTGGTGCCTGTGTCGTTCGTTACAGCATCGGCCTGCGCACACGCTCACGATCTTATCAGTCGATAATATTATTACTTATTAGGTTATTTTATAGGTAGTATTATTTATTTGTTTTGGGTATAATTTTTCGTATTAGTTATACATATATTTGTTGTGTTTTTACTGCGCAATGAAGCTTTTTGCGTGTATTTTCTTTGAAGTAAATGCAAATAAAAAAATGAAGCACCATTAGCATGTAAGGTTCGAATCCATAATTAACATTTCGACAAATATTATAATTTACACTATAAAAGGCTAATTCAATATTATCAGTATAGTATACAGTTAAAAATAATCGTAGTAACCAACTACAATATCTTCTCAGGTGTAGTACTGCCTCGTTGGTCTAGTGGTTGTAGTAGTGCGACTGCTGATCATGAGGTCCCGGGTTCGAATCCTGGGTCGGTTATGAGTTTTTCATTTATGTTCTAAGTTATAATTATAATTAGTATTACTAAGTTATAGTTTTTTGCTAAAATATAGTATATTATTCATTGCTTGTTTTTTCTTCTTTTTCAAAAAATAATTGAGTACATAAGGTGTTCTATACTTATAATTCGGTAAAAAGTATTTAAGTAGGTATATATATATATATATACCTACTTTTTACTATAAACTAAAAATTTTTAAAACTAAATTTAACTAAAAAGACTAAGCTGACCATTTATTTTTTAACTCAAAACAGGACATGGGTTTATTTATACTCTAAAAACTATAACTTTATAGAATAAATTAAAAAATAATGTTGCATTTAAAAATAGGTAATTATTAAATGCAACATTTTTTTTAATTATGAATTACATTTGTCAGAGGATTAAATTTGCTTTAATAAAGTTGGTGATGATTTTAAATAAGAATAAAATTCTGCTCAATTTTTTTTTATTGTTATCTTTCAACATCGCCTGGAACTGTAAGTGTTTCTTTCAGACGTCCACAATTTATTCAAAATAAAAAAATACTCTTTCTATCGGAGCATTTGTACCAGGTAGACATAAAATATATTCGATTAAAAAAATTATGTTGAAGATTGTTGGCTTTGAATACTTCCATCCAAAGAGTTACGGGACAATTTTGTGTCCCGGAGCTTTATTTAGGGACAATGGGACAGGTGACCGAGAAAAGGGACAGTCCCGTTCAAAACGGGACGTATGGTCACTTTACCTATAACCCGGCGACGGCTCCGTGGCGCAGTGGCTTAGCAATCAGTTGTTGCGCTGGGGGCCGCTGGTTCGAATCCCGCACGAAACAAATATTTGTAAGGCCTACAAATAATCGTTCCGGGTCTGGATGTTTGTCCTTGTGCAATTTATGTTTGTAAACTGCCTCCACGACTCTCATTATATATTACTCTCACTCTGCGAAACATCCTATTTATTTGTTTATTCTTTATTGCACCAAATATTTGTACAAAAGGCGAGCTATCTATCTATTTACCTATAGTGAGTAGGTATCTTTTAAACTCACAATTTTCAATGCTTCATTTTTAATATATAATTAATTATAAAATTTCATAATTAGATAATATATGAGAATACATAATTCTAATATAATGCAACTAATATACCGAATAAAAAAATTAAAATACATTTATCGTTGTACGCTGTGTGTATTTCCATAAAATAGTTTATTGATGTTGAAAAATACGTCCGTACAGTAGGTGGCATTGAGTTATACAAAACTATGGTAGGTGGCGTCTTACATATTATTTTTTACGCGATCCTATATTGTAGGGAGTTGGCGCGGCCGGCACACAAACGCTCAAGGTCGTTCGCATGGAGTAGCCCCTTAATCGCGATGCAGGAATTAATACTGAATGAAAAAAGGGTTGAAAATTACTTCAACAATCTTACGTCGTTAAAATGTTATGTAGTATGGTGACGGCGTAATAAAATCCAAACCCCATTTCGTCCCTTGTGTATTGGAAGAGCCCTGGACTAAGTTTGTGAGCTATCTATTTCTGGCCTATCTATTGTGCGTTCTATCCGCCAAACGTAGCAAATCCTTCCTACAATATAATAGAGACACAATCTTATAATAGACTAACAGGCTAGCAAAAACGCCTCTAGCTCAAGCTCTTCACGTGGTCAACCTTATACATGATAAAATTTACATCTTTAGTTACCACTTTAGTGAATTGACAAAGGTCATAATATAAAGTGTACGTTAATGTTAGGGTTGGTTGATGGTTTTTAAGCTTGGTGTTATAAATTTATATCGGTTAAAGTTAATATGTTTTTATTAGTTTGTTTAGTTAAATAAATTTTAATATTAATAGTATAAGACTTAGCTCAGAATGAAAAAGAGGACACTTTTGGATTGGGTTCGACCTATAAGGATAGATGTTTCAAGTAATAAAAAAATAAATAATAATAATAATCAATGTTAAATGTTACGACCTGCTAAAGGTGTTATTAGAAACAAAGCCTTGAACATCATCTAAAAATACTGTTAATTTTTTGCAATAATTAACATGATATCAAAATTACGTATTTTATCTTTTCAGGGATAATATTTTTGATCCTATTTGCCTCAATTACTAAAACAGTCGCCAATTTTGTCATGGAATGTAACCGAAACTTTGATAAAGAACTTTGCATTTACAACTTAAACTGCACAGGAAATATAGATCCTTATGTTGAAGACTATATTAACATGGTATGCCCCAGTAATGTATATGTTGATGGCATGCAATTAACACCAGTGCATATAGCTTACAGAGAAGTATTACAAAATAACAATTACGATGAGCATATATCTATTGGGAATGATCCAAGTAACTATGTCACAAATGCAATTGTTCAACTCGATTTAAGTCATAATCAGCTTAAACTTCACCCTACATTGAATTATATGCCACACTTAATGTTATTGAATATATCTCACAATAATTTGATTGTTGCTAAATTATCGAACAACATCGAATTTTGATACTTAAAATCTGTCGATTTTTCGTACAACATGATGAAGTTAATAGAAGTTAACCAGGACGAGTACGCTTACGTTGGTTTAATAGATGTTGATTTATCTCACAATTTAATAGAAGAAATACCAGAATTAATATTTTCTTCGTTCTCTCAAATGCAATATTTAAATTTAAGAAATAATCGGTTGCACACTTTAAATATACTATGTTTCGAAGGAACTAATAATTTACAAAGATTACAGCTCGGTCACAATGAAATAGTCGACATTAATTCTTCATTTTTAAGATTTAAAGATCTCCAGGAATTATCTCTTGAACATAATAGAATCGAAAGGATTTTGAGTCGACATTTTCAAAACTTATTTAACTTAAATAAATTAGACCTGAGTAATAATAACATATCGAATATAGAAAAGAGTAGCTTTGATAGAATGACTTTTCTGAATACATTAGATTTAAGTAATAACGTTTTATTTGCTATTGATAAGGAATTATTTATTAACACACGTAATTTACAGTACGTTGATTTATCAAGAAATAAGCTAAAACATATTTCAAAAGAATTGTTTATAGGTAAAAATCTCTCTTTTTTTTCTATAAAAGATAACATTATAGAAGGCGAACTTGTATCAGGAATGTTCATTGGTCTTAGCAACATTAGTGTGCTTGACATATCAAATCAATATTTAACGTCTATTGAAGACTATGCGTTTATGGGTTTAGATAATCTAGAAATATTGTTACTGAATGATAATAAAATTAAGAGTTTGTCCAACAAGTCTTTTAGATATTTACAAAACGTTAAAGTAATCAATCTTTCAAATAATAAACTTATTAAGATAAATTTTGAAAAAATCGACCTATTGAATTTGGGATACCTATCTTTAAGAAATAATCTGATAAACTATGTAAAACAGGAAGATTTTAATAAACTTACTCATCTCCAAGTTTTAGACTTATCCAATAATAATATTTCAAAAATGGAAAGTAGTTCATTCAAAGAACTACAACATTTGGAATTTTTTAATTTATTCAATAATCCATTGTTAATTTTCTTGGATTCAAATTCATTTGACGGGTTAGTTTTACTACCGAGTCTTGATATTTCTTACTTTAATCTAACAACATTAAAAAACAACACATTTCAAAACATGAGATCTTTAAAATATCTTAATATCTCCCATAGTTCAATTACCGAACTTGAATTCGATTCCTTTCTTCACACTGGACGCATAGAGATAATTGACTTGTCGTATAATAAACTTACAAATTTTGTTGTTAATGCAACTGATTTACAATCTTTACGAATACTTTTTTTAAATAATAATCTATTGACTAAAATCTCTCCAAATATACTTAAAAATTTTCCTAATCTTTTCAAAGTAACATTTTCTCATAACATGCTGCACGAAATTAATAATAAATCATTCCTCGAATGCAAATCATTACATCACATAGATCTATCATTTAATCCTATTATACTCTTAAAATTGATCTTTTTCGCAACATTAAACAATTTACGTAGTCTAAATCTCTCGGGAATCGTGAATAATATAAATTTCATTGATATGAATAAAACTATGCTGACAGAATTACAGTTATCTTATGCACAAATACAAAATATAACTACTCTACATGTTAGTAGCCTTAAAAACTTAGAAAAGTTAGTAATAAATAACAATGCAATATCAGAAATTGATAAAAACTCGTTTTTGAACGTAAGCTGCTTACAGTACCTTGATTTAAGTTACAACATGATAAAATACGTTCAACCAGGTGCCTTTAAAAGTAATTATGGCTTGAAATTTTTAAACATGTCTCATAATTTTCTAGTCAACATTAATTATGGAATATCACATGGGTTAATAAATTTAAATATCTTAGATTTATCATTTAATCAAATTGAAAGCTTGGAATATGACAAAATTATGGGAGCAGTAAATTTAAACACCTTGATAATCGATAACAACAAAATTAGTAACATCAACATAAACTTTTCGTACACTCCTTTATCGAAGTTAAGTATAGGAGATAATCCTATATCGTGTAGAAAAATTCTTGAATTAATACAACATAGTCATATTGAAATTACGGCAATAAGACCAGATGTACATAGTGAAAATATAAAAGGTATAACATGCAATAATCAGTATACATCAATAAAAGACACACTGTCTACACAAGAAGAAACTAACTCCGTGCAAATTCTTAATGAATTAAAAACCATCTTGGTAAATTCTAGTACATCAAAAACATATGAACCTTTAAAATTTGAAGGTAAAAACTATTTTGCTAACATTACTGAACGAATTCAGATGTACAATAATGATGTCATGAAGCAATTATCACGTCTGAATGATGCTGCACTCTCAATTGATAGTGATAACAATCGCACTAATTCTTTACTAGAAAGACTTTTAAAAGTGATAGTTGCAATGCACACTACAATAAAGCCCTCCTTAAATCCTTTAATAAAAGATAATGCTACTTTTGATAATATTATTTCACATATACATCAAATAAAGCAAGAATTGCAGAACGATTTAGTTGTTCAAAAAGAAAGCATTATGTCTGAGATGGATAGTAAGATATCGCTAGTGATGGCTAGAAAAGAAGCTATTAAAGAAAAATTATCTAATACTGAAGGTAGTTTAGCTACACAAAATAAATTCAACTTTATCGAGATATGTGTTTCTTTAACTTTAATAATAATAATTGCTTTGTTATTATTTACCGCTTATAAACGATTTAATCGCAGTTGTACATCGTGGCGTTCTACATCGTTTAGCAGACAACATATCGCGGAATCATTAGAAAATTCAAACTTGTAAATTATGTAATTTGTAACTTGTATAAGATTAACAAGCTGACGAATATTAAATTGTCAAGTTTTCTTTAATATTTATACTATCGTTATCAATCCATTAATAAACATGCGGCGGTTCCTTGGGAACTAATAATACTATAAATTATAATAATATGGTATCATGATAATACTTTATAAATCATGTGTTATGTAGTTATTATTACACCGATAATAGTACGTATTTACCAAAAAACATTAGTAATGACAATTTTGAAACTCATTTTAGAGTTAATTTTTCAATGATCAGATAAAAGTTATTAACTAAAATATAACCTAGCTAAATATTAATATGAAACAATTGGAGAAATCACTTTATTCTTGCAAATGTTATTTTTAACTTGTTTTGCTTTTTATTGATATTAAATAACTTTTATCTAATGATTCAAGAATCTGGCCTTATTCTAATCAACTACCTGGTTTTATTAAAAGCAGAATAAGAATCATTATTCCAGAGAGTCATTACTTACAACATTTTATCATTAAGTGGAGATTCATCTTTTTCTTTATATAAGAAGGGGCAAACGAGCTTGCAGATCAACTGATGGTAGGTGACTACTGCAGTCAATGAAAATCTTTTTTAAACACCAGAACTAAAACAGTAGATACATCCAGTATTAGGTACTAAAACGTAGTGCTTTAGTTATTGTTCTGAGATTTAATATATATATATATATATATATATATATATATATATATATATATATATATATATATACCAGCAGGCCAGGCAGACGTTGTTCTGCCCTTTTCGACGACCCTTCATATAAAAAATCCTTAAATTCGTAATTAAAAAATATTGAGTGTCACTTATCAGAATAAAAACTATCCTATCTCTCAAGTTGGACCAAACTGCACAGAGTGTGCAAATTTCATTGAAATCAGTTCAGTACTTTAGGAGTTCATCGCGGACAAACAAAGTGACACGTAATTTTTATATATATAAAGATATATGTGTGTGTGTGTGTGTGTGTATGTGTTACAAAAAGGTACGATATTACTTCTAAGATTTAGAACAGAGATTTAGAACTTTTACATAAAAATACAAAATTTATCTAAATAGTTTGTATTTGCTCAACAATCCCATTCTACATAGAATAAAGTGAAATAAGTGAACTGAGTAAGTGGCGCAAGTATGAGTCTCTGAGAGATGACTACATATTTGTGCCATTTGCTGTAGACACTATCGGTCCGTGGGGTCCACGTGCGGTGAAGTTCTTAAAGGAACTCCATCCGCAGCTATTCGTTGCTGCTGGTGATAAGAGGGCTGGTTCTTTTCTCGCTCAAAGGCTAAGTAGTATAGTCATTCAGCGGGGAAACGCAGCGAGCGTTCTTGGCACAATACCGCGGGGAGTAGGACTATATGATAATTAAGTTTCTAGTTTTAGTTTTTTTTTATTATTATTATAGTTTTTAATATTGTATATAATAAAATAAGAAGTGGAAACAAAATAAAAATAGAAAATCCAAACATTAAAATTTAAAGAAAGATTAATCTCGTACTTTGCTTGTATTTTAATTGTGTTGTGAAGTCGGGTCTTAGGCAAGAAAATTTAATTATTAGTTTATACTTCTGAGACATTATAAAATAATATAATACAATAAAAATAATATTTTTTTATATAAATATAACATTTCTACAGTATGTCAAAAATGTTAATATATTTTTTAATAAAAGTTAAGACTTATCATTTGTGTTTTACTTCTAATAACATCCTCACTAATTTTGTTCAAGGCGAAAACTTCCAAATATTTTTGGAATCCACTGCACAGGAGATAAAAGTGCCGTAAAAAAATAACATAATATAAATGTAATCCTAAGACGGCATAACAATGTTCATTTTTCCATATCATCACATGGATGTCGTAAGAGGCGACAGAGGGAATTTCAAACAGGGGATGGATAGCAACAACTTGTTGTAAACAACCAAAAATAATCAAAAACTGTGGTTTGGTGATGATGATGATGATTTGACGACTTTGGGAGAACTAGAAGTAAAACTAAATTGAAGAGTTCTACCAGTATGCAACCTATTTTACTATTCTAAGCTAGCGTTTGACTACTATCCCACTTGAAGGTAGGTGATGGGGATAGAGCTGCAGATGGTAAAGTGCACTGACTTAACAAAAGCCTGTTCATTCTTACCTTGAAGACCCCATATGGTACTCAGATGGAAAGACAGATACTGGCAACTTATTCCTGTGCTTTGTTGTGCGCATGACGTACGTTGTAGCAAACCGATTGGATTGAATGCGTGGTAACTCGACAACGAGAGGGTGGTTGAGATTTTACGAAGTACCAAAATGCCTTTGGTTCTTTATGTAGATGATTTTGAACGCGGTGCTGATAAAATGTCTTCTCAACACCTATCATCTTTTTTATTCTCACTCTACACTGCGAGTATTTACCGTAATCATTCGCTAACCCACTCGATTTATACATTTTGTGCAGAATCGCTTTTAATTTTATGTTGCGAATTATTTCATGTGTGAACCGATCGGGGTAATGATACCTCGAGCTCACAACGTTTTGCTTTTTCTTTGGAACGCAGTTATCTATAACTGAATAAATAATGTCATAAAAATAATTTAAACTCATTTCTAAGTTAAGACCCCACATAGGACCCCTACAGCTGCTATGGACGAATATAATTTTAACAGATCTGCTTTTTTAAAATTCCATCGCTCTGGTACGTAATATTTGTTATTGTTCGGAAAAGTATCACCAGCGTCGGCCAAGTCTGGCGGCAGCGAGCATGAAGGCGTCGGCGCGGGACACTGGACCGATACCGCGAGCGCGGGATGGTAAAGGTCGAGAGACACCAGTGGAGGCGCCACACTCACGCACACACTATCCCATGTACTTAACACTAAGCAACGACCAATACAATTCTCTATTCTGTTGCTCTGAGTGAATCCACAATAAGCCTGAAAATATACATAATAATCATTAACAGATGACGGACAAGAATGTAAATTAAAATCTCCTAATACTACCTCAGCGCTATACAAATCACAAAATTTTTCTATTATCCTAAATAACATCATATAATCAGTCTCACTACTTTTTGGAGGTATATAAATAACGCAATATAAAAATAAAAATCTCTGATGTAAATAAACAGTTGCACTTGCGCATTCGAATACACAATTGTCTACGATGACGTCACCGGGAATCGCCCCTGGTCGCAACTCGAACCGCGGTGTGGCCACTAAACATGCGCCTTGCGTACGTCCGTCTGCTTGGTCACTTCTAATTATTGTATAACCAGATGGAATTAATTCAGCGTCCCTAATTGAATTATTACAACCAGTTTTGGTAATAGCGAACAAATCCGCCTCGTGTATAAATACACCTTCACAGAATTCATCCAGTTTTGTCCTAAGGCCTCTTACGTTTTGGTAGAATACCTCGATACATTTATAAAGTAGTTTATTTGGACTTGACCTAATTGAACCGGCCGAAGTTCAGGTTTGAGGAAATCTCAAGCGTCAACATCTAAAGGTGGTCGGTGTATTTCAGTGATACATTTCGGAAAGAAGGAGCTAAGATAAGCTGGTTCCCATTTGCAGTTAAAAGTATTTTTTTTTATTTGGTCCATAGTTAAAATGCTGAACAAACCTCAAAACCAAGTGTTTGAATAAACTCTATAGCTCTATGTTTCCTGACCAGACACTCGGTCTTCAGTATTATAATTAAGGTATGTGATTTATCAGGTTATTTTTGTAAGTGTTTATTTACCACGTGCTCAGCGGTGAAATAGAATAGAATAGAATATTTTTATTCAATATACATTACATGTGTATTTCTTATTGTATTTCATTTTTTACTTTACCACTGGTTCGAAAAAAACCCTCTGTCCTGGGAAGAACCAGCAAGAACCCCAGCGGAACTTTTTTTAAAATAAATTTTACAATTTAAATGATCACGAACTATTTACAAAATTTATTTTAGGAACTGCTTGGAAGCGACCACCTCATTCTCAGGGGTTATTATCAACCATGTATTTATTTATACTATAATAACCCAGTATACAGTTTCAGCTTAATAAAATATTTAAACTTGGTAACAGAGAGAACTTGTACACTTTCCGGGACCTTGTTGTAATTGCCTATACATTGCCCCAAGAATGAATTACTGACTCTGTGGAGTCGAGGAACTGGAATCACTAGCTTGTGTTTGTTCCTAGTGTTTACAGAATATATATCACTTTTTTTACTAAAACTGCCTTTGTTTTTGTGAACATACATTAAATTTTCGTAAATATTGTGAGGCCAAAGTTAATATATTTATTTCTTTAAATTTATTTCTAAGAGACTCTCTCGGTTTAAGATTGTGAATAGCTCTCATGGCCCTCTTCTGTAAAACAATAATAGTTTCTAAATCAGCCGCATTTCCCCATAGCAAAATCCCATAAGACATTATGCTATGGAAATAACTGAAATAAACTAATCTAGCTGTCTCGACACTAGTGAGACCTCTAATCTTTTTATACGCTACAGAACTTAGTCTGCTTTCTAATTTGGATATATGGGTTCCACTAAAGCTTTGAGTCGAGAGTGATGCCAAGAAAAACAGTGGATACAACAGGGCTCAATTCCTCCCCATTTAAAAACACATTGGTATTCAGATTTTTATCATTCGTTGTTGTAAATTTAACACAATTAGTTTTATTTCCGTTCAAATGCAGATTATTAACATTAAACCAATGCACTAATTTTGATATAGCATTATTCACTTCGTCACATTAAATGATTGCCGTTTAAGTTTAAAAATCAAGGAAGTATCATCAGCAAATAATACTATATCATGACTATCCCCCACAAGGTGAGGTAAGTCATTAATATACACCAGAAATAGGAATGGGTCGAGAATCGAGCCCTGATGGACACCCATTAGGACAGGTGACCTGGAAGAATTTTCACCATTAATAACAAAGAGATTTAAAATATATATATACTAACTACTTAAATGTCTTTGATTAATAATAACTTTCTGCATTCTATTACTTGAATATAAAATTATAAGTTTAAGCGCTGTGTTGAAAGAAACCATCTTGAGCCAACCTGCTCATCCGGCAACATGCGTTAGGGCTTAACGGCGGAAACTTCTCTGCTTTTATTCATATAAGAGGGTACAAATGAGCCTGCAGTTCATCTGATGATAAGTGACTACTCCTACCATGAACTACTGCAACGTTAGGGAAAGGAGAACGGTCACGCCCCATAGAAAAAAAACCCAGACCCGACAGAAACGAGACATATCTCAGTTTTTTCGTAATTTTTTATATAGTTAAGTTATATATTTTTTTTTATTCGAAATCAATGGCAAACACCAAAATATTGCCATATGTTTTTGTTCAGGCGTTACTCTAAAAAAATACAATATGCCTATTTATCTACAAAATTCGTAAATATATGTAACTAAATGACGATACAATAGCTTTAGGATGTATCTAGGTGACCTGGAGATACAGCTGGATTATATGATTTTGGAACATCTAGTACAAGAATCTACTTGGATTCATTAAAATCGTCCTATTCGATGATTTAATTAAATAACGATGAAATAAGGTTAAATAAAGAGTAATTTCTTTTTAATTTCTCTATCTATGGCCGGCGCAGTTCTTCTGTTTTGAGAGTGAGTGTTTTTGTTTTCAAGATTACATTTTTTCGTCGGTTTTTGGCTCTCTCTTTACTGGACTTGATTTTTGCATTGTAAGTGGTTATTTGATATGTCTGACAATTAGGGTGGGCTAGGCATCGAAATTACTTTGACCACCCCGCCCTGGGTATGGATTATGTTTTAAGGGACATAGAAATTCAATAAAACTTTATTTCGACATATTTTTCTTTTTGTTATAGATCATGAAACCCCAATGATAGGTACCTAAATCTCGGATGCACAATGAATATGACGATTTTAATGAATCCATGTAGATTCTTGTACTAGAAGTTTAAAAATTACATAATCCAGCTGCATCTCCAGGTCACCTAGATACATCCCATAGCTACTGTATCGTCATTTAGTTACATACATTTACGAATTTTGTAGATAAATAGGTATTTTGTATTTTTTTTGTGTATCGCCTGAACAAAAACATAAGGCAATATTTTGGTGTTAGCCATTAATTTCGAATATAAAAAATATATAACTTAACTGTATAAAAAATAACAAAAATACTAAGATATGTCTCGCTTCTGTCGGGTCTGGGTCACAGATGACCGTTCTATTTTCCAGTGTTAAGTTTAAATATAAGTAGGTTCTTTTCTTGAAGGTCCCTAAGTCGTATTAGTATTGAAAAATGGATCGCGGTAGCCGATTCCACAGAGTTTGTGAGAGGAAGAAAACTTTTGATAAATCGCTCAGTTAAATGAATAAAAAAAACATGTGCTTCAAAATACCTTTCAGTAATAAGAGGAGTTGACTATTTAGTGATGATGTAAGAATATCCACTACACCACATCGTCCCGTGGGTGTCGTAAGAGGTAACAGGAGGAAACAAACCAGGAGATAAGTAACAACGTTTTCCTAGTAACAACTAATTAAATAACTACAATTGCCAACCCGCCTGACAATTTTTTTTTAAAAAACATTACCCCTACACTAGGATTTTCACCTGTATCGTGGAGGCAGTTTAGAAACACAAATTGCACGAGGACAAACATCCAGAACCGGAACAATTATTTGTAGGCCATACAAATACTTGTTCCGTGCGAGTTTCGAACCCGCGACCCCCAGCGCAACAACTCATTGCTAAGCTACTGCGCCACGGAGCCGTCATTCTACCAAACTCTACCAAATATCCTCTTTATGAAGATCTTTGTGAACAGGCCTATGTTCGTGAGTGTCGTGGAACACTCGGTTGGGACGAAGTTTCTTTCGAAGTATATTATTATTGATAAAAGTATTATATTATTGATTAACAAATACAAGTAAATGAATTACTAGCGTCTAATAAAACGAAGCGTCATTTAAAATAATATTTCTTTCATGGCAAGATAAGAAAAAGGGCGAGGGAGATGGATATTATTCCATCTCGCTCGCACTATAGAAAGAGGGTCGTGACGGAAAAATCTTACTCTTTTTCTCGTGCCTAGTGCTTGTCTGTCAAATTCGTACCGTGCGATAAGGAACTTCGTTCCAAAAATTAGTCCCGTACAAATCGAGACGAGGTTAGAAAAAAGTTGATTATTTCATTATTTTTTTACCCCCCAATTATTTTTTGAAAATACATACATTGGACATGATTACATATTTTTAGTTCCTCTCAGTCATCTTTGTCGTAAAAATATAAAATGTACAGAAACCTTAGTTTATATAATATATGTAAATGTCACAGGTTTATGACAAAACCTGTGTTTTGATCAAAAACCTAGCCTTTTCATCAAGAACCAGAAGAAGACAAAATTACTACTTTATGTTATCATAAACCTGAGAAAATCCAGTTTTTGATCAAAACCTAGGCTGATTTAGTTTTATGATAAAATCCGTATTGGTTGTTATTTTTTAAATAAAAAATACAATAAGATAACCTAGCCTAAGCTTAAATTTTATCATAAACCTAAACAAGTTCTAGTATTTTTTTCAGTTTAATGATAAGATTAAGTAGTCTATCTTATATGTATAAGTAAGATCAGCCAGTAAGTCTTCTCTCGTAATCAAAAACCCGAAGAAGGTTTTTGATTTAAACCCCGATTTTACCATATTCCTGCGACATATAGATATTAAACATGAAACTTGATAATAGCAAAGTACAAAATTGCTTATCTCAACTGCCGACGACACATTGCGTTGTTTGTATTGCTAAGGATCACCATACTTTTTGAACTATCGAATATAAACAGGAATATCTCGCAAATGTTGAACGATCAATAGGTTGTTCAGTCTTTTTTGGATAAAATAACGATTTTTTAATTTACAACATGCCTGTAGATGAAAGAAAATAGCAATTTGGATAACTTACACGAGTGAGAAAAACGCACTGCTGCTTGGTGACAGAAATACGTGGTGACAGAAGGTAACAGGTACCTACCTAGACGGACTAATACCATCCAGTAAATATTCGTCTAATACTAAAATATAATAAAAAAAAATATAATATTACATTCATAATAAATTTTGTTGAACGTGTTAAAATGATAAAAAGTTTTTTCGCATCTGTGTGTGTATTCGATAATGAGCGTATAACTACTGAATGATTCGGTTTTCACCATCATTTAAATAACTTTTGAGGAAAGTTATTGAGTATTAATATGAAATATAAATAATAAATATTGATTCGTAGTATGCAAGAAAAAACCAAAGTGTATTTTGATTGCAGATATCAGCCAACCAACATTGGAACAGAGTTCGAAGCGTTCGCAGACGTCAGCCTCATTTTACTCTATTAAACTTTCAAAAATGAGAGTAAACTTCGTATTGGGACTGTTTTACGCTATTTTTCTATTAAGTATTTTATTTTCTAAGTGAACACTTCTTTGGAATCGTTGTGATTTGAAACGCGATGAAGCAAAAAAGTGACACAAAAAAGAGACAAACATATACATCTATAGGATTAAGCCTGCGAGAGAATGAGATAGACTACAGTAAATAGTGTCTCCTATTATCTGTCTTGATAAAATATGGATTAGTAATACATTTTAATCAATAAAAATAATTACGGTTTACTTCTTCTGCGTGTGAACTGCACACATGTTCTTTTAATGATTTGTGCTAGCTGTGTGTTATTGATAACTACTTCTTAACATTCACTTGATTGTGCCTAATTAGGAAATGGTGGTAGACTCATAATTCTAGGTTATGAGTATATGATAGGTTAACTAAAAGAATAGTTTACTCTTTTTTAAAGAGCTGGCAAAAATTCAACCTGGTGTTGCAGTTGTTCATGGACGGCGGTCTGCACTTACCATCAGGTGAGCCGCATGCTCCTTTGTCCCTTCTTCTATAAAAAAAATGCTAATGCATAAATTATTTTTAAATAAAACACACGTCAGGTTTTAAAGAAGGACTATTACAAATAACCTTCTAGCACTATGTCTTGCGTATGTGGACTATGAGAACTCCTTTGATTGCGTCGATATTTGGGCGGTGCTGCAGTCCCTTCAGCGGTGCCAAGTGTACTGTCGGAATATCGAACAAGGCAGGCGAAATGTAGGGCGTCCTTCGACTAGATGGAGTGACGACCTGGCAATTCAATGGATGCAGGTGGCTCAGGATCGAGCTTTGTGGCATTCCTTGGGGGAGGCCTACGTTTAGCAGTGGACTGGTAGGGCTGTAATGATGATGATGATGATTATAAATAACGAATGACATTTACCTGCCCACTAACTACCTCGTTGATCTAGTGGTCTCAGAAAGCATACGTAAAGCCGTTGGTTCGGTGCATGATCCAGACGTATCGAAATTATGTTAGTAAACGAACAGAGAGTGTGCCTGTGTTTGCGCTCACACTCGTACACCGTAATCCTATAATGCGCAGATCGTCGCGAGTTCAATTCGTGTGTTATTTTATATTCCAGACGTTTCGAGCACTTTACAGTAACCATGGTCACAAGTGGAACTGGGTGTTCAACGTCTCAATGTCATAGTTACCCACGGCTATCTTCATATTATTTTTTTAATTTTTGGTCCGATCTACGCAGTATCAACTTATAGTATCATGAAGTCATGCATTTGTATGCTTGGGTTGGGATTTAATTTTATTAATTACTAGATCCCAAGCAGATAGTACCAAATCATCTCCTCTATTGAAATTAGGATTTTTTTTGGTTTCTATAGCATCGCAAATCATCCTTGGAAGGAATCGATGTTATTTAGCGAGGATTTGTGCTCTATCAAATCTATTGTAGAAACGGGGGCGATTGAGTATTTCTATAAAAGTCGTCGTAAGAGGCAACCATGGGCAATTCCAGAAAGATAAAGCTTCTGATTTGTGGCGATATAAACATTTCTTTTAAGCCGTAAAATATCTAGACTGGCAGCGGCGAGCAGTGCCAAAAGCAAATCCTTGTCACAGAAAAAGAAAACCATGTCTAGAAGACGACTTTAAGATATGAACACTACGACGTATCAAGATGAAGGTGAATACGAGATCAAAGTATATTTAAAAACTTTGTGATCTATTAATTTGGCGTAATTTAGATTTGAGATAACCAAAGAGAAATTATTTCTTTTTTTTGTTTTTAAAGAATGTTTTCAGATAAAATATACCCTAGATCACTCCAAACATTGTTCTCTATCTGTTGGTGAAGTTTCACTACAATTAGTTCAGCCATTCCGACGATTAGCCTGGACAGACAGACAGACAAACATTTTAAAAATGGTTCTTCATGTCTTATTGGAATGCAAATAAGGTAGCTCAATACAAGGCAGTTATTTTGATATTAAATACATACACTTCAACTTTATTTTTATGTATTGTATGGATTTAGGACAGTATTCCTAAAATAAAAAAACTATGGTAGCCGTACAACTGTAACACGAGAGGATGCAGATAACGCATCCTCGTTGTTATTTTATTTTACAAGCATTATTAGAGGATTCCCCTTAACATTGTCCATTTGTTGCCATTTAACTGATTAAAATTAACCATTTTAGTAATTTAAAACAACACAAATAAATTATAAAGACGTGTCTATCAGTGGCGTACCTCATGAATCTTTAACCAAGCTCAAAAAAACGAAATTTTCTATTCGACATATATGTTTTTTTTAAATATTTTTTCCGATTTTTAGAAAGAACTGAACTGATTAAGTAATTCCTTTTTTATTAAATAGGTTGGCGTCATATAAATAAAATGAAAAGGGGTAGAAAAATAGGAGATGAAGATTTTAATGTACCAATTTAAAAGACATTTTACCTTGTTGTTACCACGACCTTTTGATATTCTTTAGACCACTAAACTTTTAATAATAAAATGAAATACTTTAAAACTAAAAACTATAATTTTAACTTTATTTTTTTTTATAGGATAGGATGACAAACGAGCACACAGTCTCGGTATGTGGTCTATGGTGCTAAAGCCTTTTCGGAAACCGGCTTGTTCGGGAGGCTGGAAGTCGTCAAGTCTGCGCGCGAGACGATTCGTAATGGCTCTCGAAAACAGCACTTAGACGCGGCTCAGAAGGGAAATCGGTCTGTAGTTCTTCAAGAGAGCATTGTCACCTTTCGTGAAGAATAAGACCACAGCACTTCTGCTCCACGCCTCCGGTGGAGTGCCACCATGGAGGACGGAATTAAAGAGCTTCTGAAGGACTTCAAGTACCGGTTTTCCACCCGCTTTCAGAAGCTCCGCTGTAATTTCATCCTCGCCTGGGGCCTTGCCGTTTTTAAGGTGCTGGAGAGCCATTCTAATCTCGCTCAGACTGACATCCGGGATATCATCGGAATAGTGTCGGATATTACTCGCTCTTGGAGCGTTACTCACACTTACGTATGGCTCCAACGATGATGTATACAGCTGCCCATAGAACCTCTCAATTTCACTCAAAATCTCAGGTGTCCCGGAAACGGATAAAGGGAGAAGGAGACTAAAAAATTCACTGCGATACAAAAGAGGTAATTTTAATACTTAGGTTAATAAGTAGAATTAAATAAAATAAGTTTATTGTTTGACAGCAGTGGATTCAGGCTGTACGAGGCTTACCGTGCAGTGGCAGTGTAAGAATATCCACTACCCCATATCATCCCGTGGGTGTCCTAAGAGGCGACAGAGGGAAACTGAGGTGGGAGATGGGCAGCAGCATCATTCTGATATCAGCAAAAACTACAATAAAAAAACTACGATTGCCAACTCGCTTGCCAAGCGTGGCAACTATGGCAAATATCCTCCCTATGGGGAATTCTATAAGAGAGGCCTATGTTCAGCAGTGGACTTTAATAGGCTGTAACGGTAACGGTATTTGGTAACGGTAACGGTAGTATTACGAGAGGCGGCAACATTTGAATACGCGATAGCGATAGATCTGTGGGTAGTTCCATCACAATCGATTCAGCCATTCCGAAGATTAACCCGAACAATCAAACAGACGGATATTATATCCTTTTAAAAAAAATGTCTGCCTATATGTCTTAATAGCATGCAAGCAAGTTGTTAAATAAATTCGTAACCATATAAAAAGTGGATCATTAAGTTGGGCCTGGAGAACCATTTAACTTAAATCCTATATTGGTATCTGACAACACTGTTATCAAGGAGCACACATTAAATTTGCATCGCTTACATAAATGTAGGTAAGAGTACGCCTTTATGCATATTACATTCAGCAGAATCAACAGGAAAATATTTACGCTGACCGATTAACGTACGTCATTGTACATTGACTAAACTTTTAGAATATTTATATTTTCAGGTATTATCACTAAATCATTAACGCAATAATAGCCACACCGTCGCAGTACCTAAAACAAAAATACCCGACTGCGTAAAATGTTACCTGATAAGAGAAACATTGAAATATTTTACCCTATGTCACATTCGCAACTAAGACTAATCTATTTTTTTATAGGATAGGGTGACAAGCGAGCACACAGTCCACCTGGTGGTTACTGTGACCCATAGACATCTACACCTATACTCGATAAAGAATCAAAATGCAGATGCATTGTCACCCGTGAGGACTAAGATGGAATGCCCCTTCTCCATTAAAAAGGTTCGCCGGTTCACTACACTCACCATACGAAACACAGCAGCGTCAAGCTGCTATTTTACGCTGGTATTCTGTGAAAGCGTGGTCCTTCCACAGTTTTTATGTTTGTTACCTCATAACTTTTTACTGGGTGACCCGATTTCGATGATTCTTTTTTTATTTGAAAGCTGGTACTTCACATGTGGTTCCTTATGAATTTGATCAGGGCCAGACCAATAGTTTTTTGCTATTCTTAATAATTTATATTGAAGTCGGCTTTACAAAATTTTTAATATTTAATTTATTATTATATTTATTTTATTAATTTTTTCACCATCTGTCCCAGAGGGATGTCTATATTTGCTCTTTTATAACATATGCTCTGTAGCCTAAACTGAAGGATTTTAATATATACCTAGGATATTGTTTAGATTTTTATACTTGGTAGAGCCATGCTGCAGCTAAATTATGGTTGTAATACGAAACGACGCTCTTACAGCGTACCAGCGTAAAATAGTGTTTAATGCTACTGTATTTAACTAAATATTACTAAAAAAAAATTCACATGGTAGAGCCATGCCGCTGCTATACTATTGGTATATTTGTAGCACAAATGAGTCGGCTCGACCGGCCTGTTCTGTGGGACCACGCTCCCACAGATTACCAGCGTAAAATAGCAGCTTAATGCTGCTATGTTTCGTATGGTGAGTGTAGAGAACCAGCTCGTTTGAGGCACGAGGCATTCCATCTTAGTCATCACATCTGCATTTCGATGGTAAGTGGTTGCTGTGGCCCATAGACATCTATATCTATCCTCGATTACGAAACGAAATGCAGATACGTTGTCACCCCTGGGAACAAAGCTGGAATGTCTCGTGTTCAGTAAAAAGAGTCTCCGGTTCTCTACACTCACCATACGAAACACAGCAGCCTTAAGCTGCTATTTTACGCTGGTATTCTGTGAAAGCGTGGTCCTACCAAGGTTGATCCGACACATTCGCGCTACCACTAATATAGCAACAGCGTGATTCTACCACGTAAAGGTCTATCAAACACATCACCAATAATAATATTTTGCCAAAAATGGTGTTGTTGGAATGGTAGATAAATTGATGAGTCTAAGTTTGAAGGTGAAGGCAGAACCTTTTGAACCTGAAATGATATACTCGTAAGTAGCATTTCAGAATTACCTCCGCCATATTTCCCATTTTTAAACTGGGACTACTGAATTAAAATAAACACGAGTATTTTTTTTAATGACAATCTGGGGCAGATATATGCAACGACGAGAGAACTAAGGAGGAGCCTCAGGTTATTGGTGATTAGAATGCCCGAACAAAAAATTTTAATCACTAGGCTAAGTTAGGTTGGAACTCTTAAATAAAAAGATACTAAAATATGTGTATAGTGTATGTATTAAGTTTAAAAATAAATATTATTATATTTTGCCATATATTATTGTAACGAAGTTTCTAGGCTCTTGGAAGTTTTTATCAAAATAATGCAACAGGTAGTTTTGACAGTCCTGTCTTGATGTTAACCTAACACTATCCAAACAATTCTGAGAGACCGAAACAGGTGAAAATCTGAGGGTGCAAAGTCACGACTATATGGTGGATGACAATCTCTCTCAATTTTTGCTGAGTAGCCAAAGACGTACGTGTTCTGGCGTTATCCTGATGAAAGACTTCCTTTCTGTTGATCAATTTCGGCCGTATTTTCTCGATTTTTTGCTTGAGTCTCATTATTTATTGACAGTAGAGATCCTAATCGATGATTTTGCCCGATGGTAAAAGCTCATAATAAACGATGCCCTTCCAATACCACCATGCACACACCATCACCTTATTGCCCATTAATCCGGGTTTTACTACAGTCTGTAGAGCTTGACTGCCCTATGACCATGATCTTTATCACACGTTCTTGTCGTAGGTGATCCACTTTTCATCACCAGTGACCAATTTTTTCAAAAATGGTTAGGATTTTAATATGAGTAAACGATTCATTGGGTTTTTTTCAGTGAGCTCGTGTGGTGCCCAAAGATCGAGCTTATTTGTATAGCCAGACTTTTTCAAATGGGTCAAAACCTCAATTCCTCGGCTATGTCGTTACTACTAATATGCCGATCATGCTCCACTTTTCAAAAATGGTATCGACTTTATGCATACGAGGGCTACCAGAGCGAACTGCATCTTTGACATCAAAATTCCTGAACTGAAAAAGCTTGAACCAACTTCGTGCTATTCTTAATGACACTGCATTAGGGCCATAAACGTCATAATTTTTTTCGCGGTTTTCCTTCTTAGTAGTAAAACTTCAAAATGTATCGAATTTCTTCATTAGATTCACTCATTTTGTCGGACAGAAAAACAATTGAAAAATGGCAGGAAAGTGTATTTTACTTTTTATTTTTCTATTTCTTAATATCCTATATGTATTGATATTAAAACCAGCCGGATACAAACAGCACAACTATAGAGATTTTTCTTCAATTTTATAAACGAACAAGCATTTTACAAACGAACAACAATTAACAAAATACGAAGACACTTTTTACCCAACCTATTAAATAAAATGAGAACATCATCAATGTAGTCGAAATCTATATACATTATTAAAGATAACTCAAAAACTATTGGTTAGATCAAGTTTATATGATAAGCATCAGCTTTCAAATAAAAAAAAATATCATTAAAATCGGTTTGCCTAGAAAAAAGTTATGAGGTAACAGACATAATAAAATACAGTAGAATTGAGAATCTCCTCCTTTTTTGGAAGACGGTTGAAAAAGTAAGTTTTTGCCAACCTTTAGGGGTGGAATTTTTCTCCAAATTTATATGGGACCATCCCAGTAGTATTTAACTATTTAATAAAAAAGAATCTTCAAAATCAGGTCTCAATGAGCGAAGATATCACGTAACATATATACGAAGAAACACATTCGAAATGTGAACTTCACCTTTTTTTAAGTAGGCTGATTAATACAAATAATCGTTGACGTTCAAAAGAAGCCGTTACAAAGTAATACTATACGACATTGCTTACAAAGTATTTGAGACACAGGTTGTATATAGTCCAAGAATTTAGATTTACGCACACATCTGTGTTGTTACCAATAATTGTTTATATCCGTGCACACATATAAAATTTACCTTTGTGTCAAAGAATAACATAAACAAAAAGTAACTTGAACAATTGAAGAAACACGTTTAATACCTATACCGTACAACGTAAGCGAATTCGTTTCGTTATCGACAAATTTTTGTCATATTAATTTACTTGAAATTATAGGAGAATGAGGGCTATTAACTTACCACTCACCAAATGTCGCAAGTTGGAACTGAGGTGAAGTTATTTGTTACACAGAGTCACCATTAGTGAAATGTAGCTTTCCAATTGCAATTTTTTCGGTTTCTATTGTACCTAGTCCGGTCATAAATTCTGTCACATGTTTAATATATAATAATTGAAACAGGTTTATTCATTAAGTATGTAACCATTTATATACCAAAATGAACTTAACAAAACATAGATTCTTATAACACTAAAGTTTATTCAAAATGACCTCCGTGATTTTGAATACAGGCCTTCAATCTGCGCGGCCAGTCGTCTGTCGCAGCACGAACGAGGTCCATGTCAATATCGGTGGCTGCCTTAATCAAGGATGTCTTGAGTGACTCCAAATTAGAATGAGGCTTTGAGCACGCCTTTTCCTCCAAGTGTTGCCATATCTTGTAATCTAACGGATTCAAATCTGGACTGGAGGAGGGCCAGTCTTCGTGCCGGATGAAGTCGATTTCACGCGCTGCCATGTATGCTCTACGCTCTATGAGCTAGCACCGAATTTTGTTGGAATACCCAGTGCCTGTTATTGAACATGGTATTAGAAACAGTTTCCACAAGGTTCGTCAGGACTGTATTTTGATACACAACTGCATTCGTTTTTACACCTTTCTCACAAAAATGTACCTCTGTTAAGCACCAATAAGAAACTTCCAACCATACCATGAGCGAGGATGGAAAATGACCTCGTTGGACACGCGGAATACGGTTGCTCGCTTCTTCACTACTGTGTGCGTACACCTTATCATTTTGTTTGTTGTAGCTCTCTTCTACGGTAAAAATTTTTTCATCCGAAAAAAGAATTTCCCGATATTTTTTCCCGCGTACCACTTCAACAAAGCGCGGCATCTCTTCAGTCTCAGGTCCATTAGACGAGCATTCAAACGATGTCTTGTTTTTTTTCTATATGCCCGAAGCCCTAAGTGTTCATTTAACACCCTTTTCACGGTGGTTCGGCTTAACCCCATCTGAAGGGCCAACAGTTTCTGCTTACGTTTGGGATTTCTTCGAATTCGCGCCTTCACATCTTTTATCACTGCTGGAGTCCTAACAGACCGAGGGCGACCACTTATTGACTTCCTGAACAATTCGAAATTCGAATTTATTAAACTTTTTTATGGCCAGCATTCTAAAAGAAAAGTTTTTACTGTGTGACAATACTTATGACCTGACTGTGTATATACCTATGTACACAGTACACACTCCCTCAGTTGTTACCCTTTATTTTTTGTACACATATTTAAATCACTTTTTAATTATTTTACCAAGAATATCCGTAGTTTTGTTTATTTATGTTATTTTAATTAATATAAAATATTTCAAAAATAATAATACACTTTAAAATTTCCTTACAATTTAACTTCCAATCCACGAAATCTGCCACACATTAAAATAAGTCTTGTAAATTAAACTAATGCATATGAATACAAACAAATACATAATAATCCATATATAACAATTATCCTTAAGATATACCTATATATACATATAATTACACATAAATACATACATAATTTTTTGGTATGATGAACTAAACCGAGACCATTTATTGAAAACGAGGCATTCCATCTTAGTGCTAAGGGATGAGAACGTACATGTATTTTGATTATTAATTCAGATAAAATGTAGATTTCTATGGGCCACAGCTGAGTTTCTCTGCTCGGAGTTTTTCTGCGTGATAAACTTAGAAATGAGAATATACGCAGTAGAACCAGAGTGACCGACATAGCCCAACGGATTAGTAAGCTGAAGTGACAATGGGCCGGCTACTCAAAGAACCGACAACCGATGGGGAAAAAAGGTTCTCGAGTGACGGCTCCGTGGCGCAGTGGCTTAGCAATCAGTTGTTGCGCTGGGTGCCGCGGGTTCGAATCCCGCACGGAACAAGTATTTGTATGGCCCACAAATAATTGTTCCGGGTCTGGATGTTTGTCCTTGTGCAATTTATGTTTGTAAACTTCCTCCACGACACAGGAGAAAATCCTAGTGTAGGGGTAACGTTTTTTAAAAAAAAGAAAAAAGAAAAGTGGCGGCCTCGTACCGGCGGACGAAGTATAGGGCGTCCTCCCACTAGATGTAATGACGACCTGGTAAGATATGCAGGAAGTCGACGGATGCAGTTGGCTCAGGACCGTGCTTTGTGGCATTCCTTGGGGGAGGCCTATGTTCAGCAGTGGACTTGTGAAGGGTTGTAATGATGATGATGATGATGATGACCATGCTGTGGGCCTGATTCTGCCTGGTGGAACTACTTGTGTGGAGTATTCAGTGTTACCAACTATTCCTAAAAATGTTCTCTGTTGGCACATTCTTAGAAAGGACTGTGACCAAAATAATTAATTTAGTTTAAGGTCTTAATTTATTAATTTAACTAACCATTAATAATAATATTTGGTGTTTCTTTCTGTAATTCTTAGGTACAAAATCTTGATAGTATAGATTTTTATTTCGTGCCTATTTAGACATTAAGTAGTTGTTGTATCTTGTTTATAATGATAGCATAGTCTTTGACAGGATACGGTATTCTCTTTTCGTACTGTCAGCATGAAACCGAGCCTCAAATTTTATACCGATCGTGGGTACACTTTGGACTTAAAGTTCACATTTAGAAACTACTCGTCATATCTCGTGTGTCTAATGGCTGAATTTTAAAGGTAAGAAGAACGACATTTTGAAATTGAATATACCTATTAGTTAATGGTTTCTTATATCATGAAACACATTGATTGCAATTTTTTTAATTCGCGTATTGAATATATTTGCTAATTTTAAATATGTAGTTTGTATTCATATAATAGTGTAATAAAGAAGATTCTAATGTACTTTACATTATAATCTGAAATTATTTTATTATATTTAGGTAGAAATATCTTTTAAATTGGCTTTTACCTTTATTTAAATTTTATTTTTTTGCCTCTTTTGAATAGTTTATGGTATATCACAAGCCCCTTCTACTTCGACCCTTATATTTCCATACATATGGGTTTCGGTATCCAAATTTATATGGAACTAAACCTAAAGTAACTTGTTTAATAAAAAAAATCATTAAAATCGCGTCACAATTGACGAAATAGCGCGAAACATTCGTACAGCATTTCATTCATAAACATTTTACGTGGTAGAGCCATGCTGCAGCTATACTACTGGTATAGTGGTATATTTGTAGCATGAATGGGTCGGCTCGACCGGGGTAGGATAACGCTCTCACAGAAGACCAGCGTAAAATAGCGGCTTATGCTGCTCGGTTTCATATGTTGAGTGTAGAGAACGGGAGACCTTTTTTACTGGAAACGAGACATTCTTTCTTAGTCCTCAGGAGTGACAACGCATGTGTATTTTGATTCTTAATCGATGAAAAATGTAGATATCTACGGGCACAGCACTCACTTACCATCAGGTGGAACTGTGTTCTCGTTTGTCATCCTTATTTTATAAAAAAAATTGTCGTTATTTTTTACGATCAAATATTAGTGTACTGAACAAGTTAATAGTTAACATGAGTCAACATGTAAATAGTTAGCGCAGTTTATGGATAGGTATGGTCAAGCAACTACAAGCAAAGAAGGTCGCAAAGGCACTTTATACCCTGTGGGCTTAGATGACATACTTCACAGACCTGACCTTATGTTGATTCTGAGGTATAGTTAATATCTACTATCAAATACCATCCGTGGTAGTATGAAGCGACAGAGATAAATGAAATAAGAAATGATCTTCCTTGTTACAATTCCATTATAAAAAAAACTGTTCTATATTGGTCTGTGACTTACAGGTCCCATGTTAAACTTATTACAAAAAAATATGAGCCAACTATTTTACTTACCTAGCATGATGTAAAATTCGACTAATTGTTTATTTGTGATAGTATAGGTGTTGGGCTAGCCGCCTGTCCCTTCTCAACCGACACGAACTAGGCAGTTAGAAGGCGGGGGTTCGCAATCCGGACAGCGGTTTGATAGCTCAAAAAAACCCCACAGAGGGGACATGATGATTTATGACTATACCAAATCATAAACCATCATCATCATCATCATCATCATTGTCTTTCACTTTTTTGAACAGCGAGCCTGGTATCAAATGAAGCTGTAAGTGCGGTATAGGCTAACAGCACTTACATTATCACTACTTTCACAATTTTCCATCTAAACCCATATTTTTTGAGTAACGTGTTCCGAGTGGCTCACTACTTCTTGGAATCTATTAGCCTACCCCTTCGGAAATTGCAGGCGTGACGTATATGTATAATGTATGTATGATGTAGGTATGTACAAATATAAAAAATAAGGAAAATGTTAAGATGATATCTTAAAATTTCAGATTTAATTCAACTTAAGCTGTGATTGCGCTGTGACCCTGAGGTGCACTCACAATGAGTACAGGTATGTATATAAATATATTAAACAACACTTGTTTGTATTTTCTGCCGACTTCCAAATAGGAGACGGTACTCAATTCCACTGTATGTTTTTTTATGTGTGTTAACTCATAAGTTTGTACTGGGTGAACCGATTTCGATGATTTTTTTATATGAAGGCTGATAGTTCTCGTGTGGTCCCAATTTGATCAAGGTCAGACCAATGGTTATAGAGTTATTCTTAAATAACTTATATTGAAGTCGCTTATATTGAAGTCGGTTGTACAAAATTTTTAATTTTTAATTATTCTTTTGTATTATAATTCTTTTTCTATAGGATAGGGTGACAAACGAGTACAGTCTACCTGATGGTAAATGGTTGCTGTGACCCATAGACATCTACATCCTCAATAAACTATCAAAATGCAGATGCATTGTCACCCGTGAGGACTAAGATGGAATGTCTCTTTTCCAGTTAAAAGTGTCTCCGGTTTTGTACACTCACCATACGAAACACAGCAGTTTTAAGCTGCTATTTGACGCTGGTATTCTATGAGAGCGTGGACCTTCCCAGGACGAGCCGACCCATTCGTGCTACAACTATACTACTAATATAGCTGCAGCATGGCTCTACCACTTTTTAAAAACCTATCATATTATATTATTCATATTACCTGTTTTTTTCTCAATAATTAAAATCTAGCGAATACTTTTAACGCATTTTCAACCGACTTCAAAAAGGAGGAAAGGTTTACAATTCGTCGGAATCTTTTTAGGGTTCCGTACCTCAAAATGAAAAAATGGAACCCTTATAGGATCACTTTGTTGTCCGTCTGTCTGTCTGTCTGTCAAGACCCTTTTTCTCAGCAACGCGTGAAGGTATCAAGCTGAAATTTATATCAAATACTTAAGTCTACTGTCTCTTGGAGCTGTGAACGCAATCAAAAGATACAGCCGTCTATGCCGCAAATTTTCGGCATTCACAAGGGAATCAAAACCTACAGGGTACTTCCCGTGAACTCAGAATCTTAAAATTTAATACGAAGCAACGTATTATAGCACAGATAAAGGAAAAATTGCGAAAAGCGTAAATTTTTAGTTACATCATATAATAAAAATATTTTTAATAATTTTAAACTTATATACCCACGGGTTTGTTCGGAACCCTCGGTGCGCGAGTCCGAGTCGCACTTTGCCGGTTTTTTTATGTATGTTCACCGATTACTCGAAGACGCCTGTACCGATTTGTAAAATTTATTTTTTGTTTCAAAGATTATACTTTCCAGTAAATTTTATAAAAATCGGTCGAGCGGATTTAAAAAAAATTAACAATAAATTATATATTTATGTATTAATTATAACAAATAATTATATTTATATTGAAGTCAGTTGTACAAAATTTATATGTATGATACTGTGATATAACTCCTCATCAAATGTTTTTCTGTATCATGACAAGACGAGTATTTTATTTGGTTAATATTTGGTCTTTAAATCATTGCAATTGTTTTTTTGTTTAGGCAATATTATGAAATGTATTATAATTATGCAGCGCAAGAATATCACGGATATTCGTGTTTATACAGTAGCCGTATCAAGATGGCGCTGTACGCGCTATACCGACGTTAGAAATCACTCTTTTTATTAAAGTAAATGGTTAAAGGTTACGTTTAATTTCCTCTAAAGGAATAAAATCTACACATGTTAATAAAATTAAAGTGTCTGTCTACAACACTGTGTCTTTGAAAAAACACACAAGAACTGTGTCTTTTAAAAAAAATCACTTCGTTATTTATGTATTTATGTTGTGGTTACCTGTAAGATGAACACATGGCATGTAGTCGAATTCATCATCATCATCATCATCATCATTACAGTCCTTCACAAGTCCACTGCTGAACATATGCCTCCCCCAAAGAATGCCACAAAGCACGGTCCTGAGCCACCTGCATACATCGACGTCCTGCATATCTTACCAGGTCGTCACTCCATCTAGTGGGGGGACGCCCTACACTTCGCCTGCCGGTACGAGGCTGCCACTCGAGAACCTTTCTTCCCCATCGGTTGTTCGTCGGTTGTTCTTCGAGCTATATGGCCAGCCCATTGCCACTTCAGCTTACTAATCCGTTGGGCTATGTCGGTCACTCTGGTTCTACTGCGGATATCCTCATTTCTGAGTTTATTACGCAGAGAAACTCCCAGCATAGCCCTCTCCATAGCTCGCTGAGCGACCTTGAGCTTCCTCATCCGGCCAGCAGTGAAGGACCACGTCTCAGTTCCTTATGTCATCACTGGCAACACGCACTGGTTGTACAGTCTCGTTTTCAAGTTTTGAGGTATACCTGTAGTCGCATTGTTGAGTTATATTTTTGTTAGTATTGTATATCGTCTGTTGGTGATCCAAATCAAGAGAAAAAAAAACATAAAAATAACTGTCTTATATTTAGCCGAGAGGGTTATTTTCATGCTTCATAAAATTTTGTCTATCTGTCTGTTCGAGCTAATCTTCAGAATGGCTGAACCTACGGTAATGAAACTTTACGAACATATAAAGATTATAATCCCAGGAGTGACCTAGGCTATATTTTATCCGAAAACCTTAGAGATTCAAAAAAAAAAACGAAAAATTAATAAAAGAAAATGATCTTTGTTACCATAAATATGCAACAAAAACCATCTCTCTTACAAAGCAATAAGGACTGTGGCCGAGCTCACTTGACTACTCTAGCGCCATCTATTATCTATCTACGGAAGCGGTTGCGATGTATATCGATATGAAAATTTGACGCGCTAAATACATCGTTCTCTATCTCTCTTACAAAGCAATAGGGACCGTGGCCGAGCTCACTTGACTACTCTAGCGCCATCTATTATCTATCTACGGAAGCGGTTGCGACGTATATCGATATGAAAATTTGACGCGCTAAATACATCGTTCTTTATCTCTCTTACAAAGCAATAAGGACCGTGGCCGAGCTCACTTGACTACTCTAGCGCCATCTATTATCTATCTACGGAAGCGGTTGCGATGTATATCGATATGAAAATTTGACGCGCTAAATACATCCTTCTTTATTTAATACATTTCCATAGATGTCGCTACATGGTACCGCTAAGTAAGATTGACGAAGTCATTGGGCTCTAGTTTTATTACAATACAATAGACCCTACCAAGGCGAAGTCAGGGCGGGCCGCTAGTTTCTAAATAAATCTATTTGCGTTAGCTCTAAGAGGCAGAACTATAGAACTTTAAAAGCTATCTATTGCTTAATGAATCAAAATTTAGACGTATATCCATTGTATAAAAGGCCAAATTTATAACCGACGTCAAAAAAGAGGAGGTACTCAAGTCGACAGAAATTTTTAATTTTTTATGTGTAGTTTTTCTAGGTGAACCGATTTTGATGATTTTTTTTATATTTGAAGGTTGGTGCTTATCGTGTAGTCTCATATAAATTTATTCAAGGTCTGACAAGTAGTATTTAAGTTATCCTTAATAATTTATATTGAAGTCAGTTGTACAAATTTTTTAATTTTACTACTTGTATCAGAAGCCAAGGGAGAAGGGGAAGAGAGAGACTAAGCTCATACTACACATTTCCATTATACCAAAGCCAAACAACCTACGGTTTAATTTTTAACGATTAGGAACAAAATTAAAATGAGAATTTTCAATGACTGTTAATAATTTATTAGCAGGATCAAACCTTGAAAGTAGCGGGAAATTACATTTGAGTACGGCCGGTACGTTTTTCCATGGTAAGCTGACCAATATAGCTTGCTCCTGTCCTTAGGGCTCAAAATCTGTCAGTTTACGATGAGCGTAACAAATCATTTAATGTAGTCTTTATGTTTATTGTAGTACAGCGTTCTACAAATTTTAGTCAAAATAATTTAAGTGAATTCGAAAAAGAATTCGTCAGCTGTTAATCAAATGCGAGTGGAGCCGCGTGCAAAATCCAGTCTTTAATGAATGGAAGGAGTAGCATAGCTGTGAGCATTTTCCCTTTTTTGGGCTAAGTACGGAGTTTCCTGAGTGATACGCGTTTGCGCGTTAGGGTCATCGATCAAGATGTGTTTCTTCCGTAAAAAAACAAAAGCAGCATATCCTTGAGTTGCTTAATCTGAAGATAGCCATATGTTTTTAAATAGCAATGTCCAGTCAGAACTCTTGCCAAAGTACGCGTTTTGTTTTAACTTAATCCCAGGGCTTCTTAAGAAGGTATTAAGGTTTTGGAATATTTTAAGTTTCATATTCAGGTCAAAATCGAGTACTCTTTGTTAAAACATACAGTCGAATTATAAACCTCCTTTTCTTTCAAGTCGGCTAATAATCTCACAATATTTGAAAATTTTATTTCAGATAATTATATTATGAATACTGTAGCATTGCAAGTTCAGAAAATAAATATTATTTGCACACGCACTCGCCAAGGATAGGGATAAGTTTAAAATAAACATTTTAATTGTTTTATATATTTAAAAAAAAAACAGATAATATTATTGAAAATATTTACCGATTTTATATTTGATAATCTCATTTATTTAAGTTCACTATATCATGTGTATTAAACTTATTTTTTAGAAAGACATTTAGTCTGTGGCGAGCTTTTCAGAAGCGTGGCGTGTACCCAGTACGTTCCAGCGTGCTCGTATATCATATTTGCCTTTACTTTATATCATAGTCAAATTTAACTTTTTATCTAAAATTTAAGAAATTGGGATTCATATAATATAAATTTATTTGATTCTTAATCTTTTGATAGATGCAGGAATACTACACATATTGTATACATATATATTATATTAAAAACGAATTTTACCGATTATATTGGGCTTATTTTATTTTTTAATTTACTAAGAACAAGAAATAAAAATAAGTTCCAAAGTAGACAAAAAAACCGGTAAAAACCGTGAAGTTGGTTTTATTCCTATTCATTTACCATCAGGTGTATGTACTGTGTGCCCGTATGTCACCCTTATTCCCATACAAAAATGGTAACAAGTGAAATACTAAAGTTTTATTCTCATCCTCAACAAGCCTATATATCGTCATCTTCATTATCATTACAGCACATCACAAGTCCATTGCTGAACATAGACCCCCCCCCCCCTTCCATCATCAATGAACGACACCAAGGACAAGTCTTATGAGCCACCTGCATCCATCAGACTTCCTGCATGTTTTACCATATTGTCACTCCACCTATCGGGGGGCCGCCTATTTAATAAACTTATTAAAGCAGTAAACTTCAATAATTTCATGAGTGCGTTAAAAAACATGGCATGATTCCACTTTTCTGTCAGTACCGTAACTTCCAAAACACAAGAAAGTAAATTATTGCCATTAAACTTATACGTAATACCGCATTTTTTTCTTTTCAGTAACGACTGGTCTTCTGCTTCTCCTCTCAGCTTCGCTGATTGCTAGTTACTGTCCCAAAGATGAGTACCATCATCTTGGTTCTTGTGCATATCGAATTAAATGTTTTAACACAATTAAAGGGGCTACTCTAGGCCAAGAATGTCAAGGTGCTAGCAATAAGGATATAATGGTAGATCTTACACTACAAGACGCCTACGATGGTTTTCACGTGAACGTAACTGACACTGAATTTTTAACTAGCATAACCTCATTAAAGGTACTCGGCACATGGCCACAAACAAACCTTGCCTTCCTTGAATACACAGTGAGATTGAGGAATCTGAATCTTGGTAATATGCAAATAAAACTAATACATGGTAGTCCTTTTCAGTATCTTAGCCGCTTAGAGACACTCGATTTGTCACATAATGAATTATCTGAAATTGAGGAATTATTCATATTCGAGTACTCAAATAAAATAAAAAAACTTTACTTATCTTACAACAAAATTCGTGAAATACCTGGTTTTGTCTTTCAAGAACTCACAAGCCTAATAGAACTTGATCTTTCAAACAATTTAATAGAAGACTTAAATGAGGAACCTTTTTCGAATTTAACAAATCTGGAGACGCTTAAGCTTAATAATAACTTTATAAAATATTTGAATGGTGCTATAAATAAGAAACTTCTAAATTTAAAACATCTGTTTCTTAACAACAATGAGATAAAGAACATCGATGACAAATCACTAGATAAAATATATCATTTGGAAACATTCGAAATCTCCAATAATAAATTAAACAAGTTAATACCAAAACTTCTATATAGACATTGGGATCATTTTGGAGGTCATTTACAATGTAGGATTATACTTTCTGGAAACCAAATAACTGTTATTAAAAACGCGACTTCGAAGGAACTTAAAGAAAGAATTGATAAACATCGCATTGATGGATTGAAAACTGAACTTGATTTATCACATAATGACATAGAACGCATTGAATATAATAGTTTTCAATATGTTGCAAATATAATAAATTTAGATGTTTCCCATAACAGGTTAAGCAATTTTGTAGTAAACATTACAGATTTAGCAAACATTAGATTCTTAAATCTGAGTAGTAACTTTATAACAAGCTTGGATTTTACAACTTTCTCCCATATTAATAATTTACAAAACCTTGATTTATCTAACAATCGGTTTGAGTATGTCCCCGATCAAAGCTTGAGTCATTCCAATAATTTAAAACAACTAAATATGACTTATAATGGTATAACTCAAGTTGTAGGCTTTCATGTTACCTTCCATACGTCAGGAGGAGTACTAGATTTATCAAACAATACTCTGTCAACGTTCAATATTTCACCGGGCGAAGCAAATGGTCTCATTGAATTAATACTTCATTCTAATAATATATCAGATGCTTCCCAAATACAACTAAAGCATCTTCGTAATCTCACGAAATTAGACTTGAGTAAAAACATCATTACAGACTTGAATGAATCGTCTTTACAACTTCCTGTTACACTCATATTTCTTGATTTGAGTTCAAACAGAATTCAAAACATCAGCCCTTCTACATTTTATAGGGTGACACATTTACGCACTCTAAGACTGGCCCATAATCATTTGAAAAATATAGAATACGGTGCATTCCGGGGACTAACATCTCTTCTAAACTTAGATCTATCGTTTAACATGATTAATAACCTCAAATCCAAAGTTCTTTTAGATCTGAAATTTCTCAGGTTTCTTTCAATAAGATACAATGGTATGGTCAGTTTAGAATGTAACGCTTGGATCAGTCACAAAAACGACCTTACTGTGTTCCTTGATGGTAACAAATTGTCCTGCGACTGGTTGCAAACTGTTCTCACTGACTATAATAATGGATACTCAAAAATGCACCCTGCCGTCAATTATCCTCAGGTTACAGGACATTCTTTAGAAGGAATACCATGCGTAAAAGAGGTTCCCGAAGATCTTATTAAAGAACGATACGTTATGGTGGACGAGAGACTTTTGGCTATAAACCAAAAGATACTGGAGGCAGTGAAAGAACAAACTTCTTATTTACGAAAGTATATATGGCGTTATTTTTTGCATGAGGCAAATAGAACTGATGGAATGCTGTCGTACAAATAATTTACATTTTAAGTACGTATGATTACATATTTTAAGTGATTTTGTTATAAAACTTGTAGATCTTAAGAATTTCGTATCTTAAACATATTATGAAAAATAAAAAAAATATTTCAATTGTAATTTCGTATTATTTCTCTCTCTCTCCCCATATGTATGTCTTCCACAGAAGAGAGAATTTGGTATATTCGTCACGCTGGGCAGATTTATTGGTAATCGTGTTGCAGTACGTATTGTACATTTAACGCTGTCCGTTTCTAGTCTGGATGTTCTTTCATACATCCAGACTAGAAACGATGAACACAGAATAACATCTCTTGTAAACATAGGTTGGAGTTAATAATGTGGTAGAGCCATGCTGTAGCTATATTATAATTGCTGACCTGAATGGGTCAGCTCGACCGGGGAAGGATTAAGCTAAATCAAGATATCACCGACAACAGAAAAAATAAAGTAAACAGAACAATAACTAATAACTTCAATGTATAACATTGCAATTCCACAACAACATTAACGGAAATGCGACTGATGTAACAGGGATTGGCACAATTTAAAGACAGTCCCTGTTAAAACTTGTTGCGAGATATCAGCTTCTTCTCTTGAAACAGGCTACTGGTAACTGTTATTTCGAAACAACAGAAATATCTTCCACCTGTGGGCTTTAGGTACATTAGCACAATCCTAGTCCGAGATCCGAGAAATAATAACGGGCAGTGTTGAGAGAGCTGTTTACACCTGTCCTTTTTATTTCTTGCCGGTTCCCTTCATCATAATTGCTGGGAACTTACGTTCGTCACTCCTAAATTAAGTGATTAGGGTCTAAAACCCTAAGAAAATAATTTCTTTACAATAGAATGGAGTACGGTTATGGCTTCAGCTTCAATCGGTGTGATGCTTTCAAATCTGATTGAAATTCGGATCCCATATCCGACGAAAACGGTTAATACAAGTAATTTAATTTGATTAAAAAATATCAGAGCATTTGTTTCATTTTAATTAATATAGGTAGTCCATTATTTTTTAATTTGTTTCTTAACACATTTCAGACAATTTAATCGAAATCCTCAAACTCTGGGTACGCATCACCATAATTTACCGGAAACATAGCAGCGCATTCATCCTCGCCTGCTTCTGAGTCGCGACTAACGTGATATGGGTTCAAACCCATCAGTTCCAATAATGGTAGATCCACTTTTATAGATAGCATAAACGCTAGTTTCAGGTCATCTCTGTAAAGTTAAAACATTGTACACTGTTTATCAAAGTATTTCAATTTATTGTTACTTGTTTATCAGCCTTTTTAGTTCTATGTATCGAATCGCCGCTTCCATCTGACTATAACAGTGACATAATATATATTACACCAATTACGTACACACACGTGCACTATAATCCTGTCTTGCGCTGATGGCTAGTTTCTTTTGTGACTGGCCGTACCAAAATTTGGTCTGGAGAACATTATAATTAGTCCATTAGGGGCTAAGCGCCCGCTGTAAATTGTACAGTACGCGAATTCGATCATCGCCGTGCCGGCACACAATAAATCATAAGACACAATAAAATAGTTAATTGCAATTTTAAGTGCTGATTCACCACGTGCTCAGCGGTGAAGGAAAACATCATTAGAAAACCTGCATGTCTGAGAAATAAAACAAAACTAATATTTAGAAGACATGTGAAGTTTGCCAACACGCATTGAGACAACGTGGCGGACTTTTCCTTGCCCTAAAACCCTGTCAAAAATGAGGAGGCCTGTTCCCAGCAGTGGGATGTATATAGGCTATAATTTTGTATAGAGGTAGATTTAAGTTATTTAGAAGAAACCAGATGGAGATGCTAGTGCCCCGCGAGAAAGGCAATCGAGCAGGCGAGTCCGCAACACTGCTACAGTTTCTGATGGTTATGTGGGACGGCGGCCGAAGTAAGAAGCCACTACGCCGCAGGTATATACATATATAATAAAGCCATTTATTCCATATCATCACTTTCTTTTTACATTTCTGTATTTGTTAGTAGGTTATAGCTTAAAATTAAGAAAGAAATACTTAAAATTAATGTTAGTATTATTTATAAGATATGGACCCCTGTTTGGGTAAAGGCCTCCTCCATCCTTTTCCATGACTCCCTGTCCTTGCCTGACTTCATCCAGTCGTTTCCTGCGACGTATGTTATATCATCAGCTCACAGTCTTAATTGTCGACCGATATTCCTTTTCCCCTTTGGTCCTTTCCATCGTGTGGCTTCAATGGTCCATCTTCTATCTGGGTATCGTGAGATGTGCCCGGCCCATCTCCACTTTAATAAGAGTGAGTGTTTGAGGGTAAGTTTAGTTTTTTGACAAATAACTTAGTTCTTAATTTTATGTATTTTTCTAATTCCCAACATGCTCCTTTCCATTGCTGTTTGACTGCATTTGATTTCTTGTTTAACTGTGTTTGTGAATACCCAAGTTCGGCATGTATCAAATATTGTCTTTTTCATGTGCAAGTTGTAGTTCCCTTTGAAGATTTCTCTTATTGCCCAAAATTTTTTCCAAGTTGCGTTAATTCTTCTTGTTACTTCTTCTTCATTGCTTGACATTTTAAATGAAATTTGTTTACCCAAGTAGATGTATTCACTAACATATTCTATATTGTTGCCTTTTATCGCTATCGGGCGTTTACGACTGTTGGTTATTATCTTAGTTTTACCTGCATTCATTTCTAGGTCGATTTTGGAGCTTTCGCAGTCAAGTGATGTCATAATTTCCTCTAGGTCTTTGACGGTTCCAGCTATTACAACAATGTCATCAGCGAACCTCAGATGGTTTAAATAGTGTCCGTTGATGTAAACTCCTCTATTTTTCCAGTCTAGCTTTTGGAAAATATTTTAAAGTACTGGTATAAACAGTTTTGGGGATAGAGGATCTCCTTGCCTGAGGCCTCGTTCTATGTTTATTTCGTCTCCTCTATTTTCTAATTTTATTCTGCTCGTGCTTTTTTATAAATATATTTCAAGATTTTAATGTATTTCGAATTAATGTTTAATTGTTGTAATGCGTTCCAGATTGAACAGTGACTGGTACTGTCAAAAGCTTTGCTGTAGTTAATGAAGGCCACATACAGAGGTTTATTGTACTCTCTGTACTTTTCTATAACCTGTTCTAATGTCTGTATGTGGTCCATTGTATTAAAGCCCGATCTGAATCCCGCTTGTTCCTTTTGTTGATGTTTGTTAATGTCGTCGGATATTCTCTTTAGTATTACGGATGAGAATAATTTGTTTATACTTGCCATCAGACTTATGGGTCTATAATTCCCTATGTCCAAGGGGTTTCTTTTTTTGATGTACACCATTGTGTTGGTACTTTTTCTTCGTCTAATATCATATTAAATAGTTGCGTTAAATGGCGGGTTAGGATGGGTGCTCCTATTTTAAGGGCTTCGTTGCATATTCCATCTGGTTCGGGAATCTTCTCAGCCTTCAGCTTTTTAACATATTCGTAAACTTTGGAGTCTTCAATTGAACCGATACAGTCACTCGTATTTATGTGAGTTGCTTGCGCTTCCATTTCAGTGTTATTTTGTTTCTTGTATAAGTTTTTGTAAAAGCTTGTTGCATGACTTATTACATCTCTTCTAGATTTTGTTTCTTGTGAATTGTGCTCAAGTTTCTGAATCCATGATTTGAATGTAGTTAATTCTTTATAAGCTTTTTTGGCACTTCAAAAATTCTCGATGTTACTTTAAATAATCTCATATCTGTGAGTGTTGTGGTCCTTACGGATTGATCTATTAGCCTCTTTGTATATTCTGCAAAGTTCTTCTTTCATTTCTTTGGTTTTATTCTTTGTATGTAGTAGTTCCGTGCGCCTTTTTATAAATCGGACTGTGTCTTCAGAGAAAATATTATGTTGATGAGGCTTTGTAGTGTTTTTGCATTTTCAGCTTTCTGTTATACCTCTTTTCAGGATATTGTAATATGTTTGGGTGTTAATGCACTCTGTTTCTATATATTTTGTGTGTGCACGTAGATTTTCGATGTAATTTTTGATTTCTGCTTCTGTCTTGAGGATTTTCGGTTAAGTTGTGTAGGTTTTTCTGCTCTTTATTGGACCAGTTAAACGTAGTGTTGCTCTAACTAATCTGTGATCGGAAGAGAAATTGAATTTACTTAGTACTTCAATATTAGTTACAAGCATAAGGTGGTGTATCATTATAAAATCTATTTCATTTTTAGTTTTTTGGTCTGGCCATAACCATGTCTATCTTCGTTTCTCCTTCTTTTTAAAAAATGAGTTCATTATTGACAATTTGTGTTGATAAGCGTAGCTTAAGAGGCGTTGACCTCTTTCATTGCGCACTCCGTAACCATATTTTCCAATTATTGGGTAATAGTTTGCTTGTGGACAACCAATTTTAGCATTGAAATCTCCAATGACCATAACCCTTCCTTCGGTCTTGTTGTGAGCATATTCAATGTCATTGTAGAATTCTTCAATTTCTTCTTCCGTTGATCTCTCAGTCGGTGAATATGTTTGAATTATTGATAAGGAGAAGCATTCAAATTTTACTTGTAACAGTGCTACTCTTTCTGAGATTCCTATAAAGTTGATAATGTTGTTTTTATATTTTTTCTTGATCAGAAATCCTACTCCATGTAGTCTTTTGGTTTCACCGATGTAGCAAAAAATAAGATCGTTGTATTCTTCGATCCTACATCCCATCTTTAGGATTTCTGCGAGGCCTATAATATCCCAGTTGATGTTTTTAGAGCATTAGTTAATTCAAGTAATCGTTCTATTGATTGCAAGTGATCTTACATTATAGCTGCCAATTTTGAGGGTTTGTTTTATATCTTTATCTGTTTCTGTATTTAGTGGAGGGTTGCAAACTAATTTCCCACGAGGACAAGTCGGGTTGGGGAATGTTTTTTTTTCTGTTATCTTTAAATTCTTGTTAATTTAGTGTTTTGTTCCGGTGGCTGGTGGCAATTTCCTATGCGTTCTGATCAGTTGGCGAGTTGGTCGAAGGCAAAGAGTTGCTTCTATGCCTCATTAAATCAAAAGCATTTAGACGGTGTGTTTTAGTTGACACTTGTTGTTTACGGGGATGTTCTTTTACATTGGGCGAGGTTGACGGTTCTCTTTTGCGTTTCTTAATTCGTGGTTTCCTCTCTTTGATAACTAACTTCTCATAATTTATGTATGAACCAGAAACAGAAACAGAAACAGAAACTTTTTTATTCAATATAGAGTATAAATAATGCTTATTGAAAGTCACTCTTTTGTATAATTACCACTGGTTCGAAAAAAAAACCTCTGTCCTGGGAAGAACCAGCAAGAAACCCAGCGGGACTTTTTTTTAAAAATAACAGCTTACAATCATGTATGTTACACAAATTAACAACACAACAAATTAGAAATAGCTTGGTAGCGATCACCTCATTTCCAGGGGTTATTATCATCTATAAATTCTTTAATACTATAATAACCCTTTTTATACAAACTTAGTTTAATAAAGTTTTTGAACTTTGAGCAGGTCAAATTTTGTATATTTTCTGGAATTTTGTTGTAAAAGCGTATACATCGCCCCAAGAATGAATTACTGACTCGATGGAGTCGAGTAACCGGTACTACTAACTTGTGTCTGTTCCTAGTATTTACAGAATGAATATCACTTATTTTTGTAAAACTACTTTTATTTTTGTGTACGTACATTACATTTTCATAAATGTATTGAGAGGCCAAAGTTAATATATTAAATTCCTTAAATTTTTGTCGCAGCGACTCTTTAGGCCTTAAATCATAAATTGCTCTTATGGCCCTCTTCTGTAAAACAAATATAATTTCAGTGTCAGCTGCGTGTCCCCATAGCAAAATACCATACGAAATTATGCTATGGAAATAGCTAAAGTAAACTAGTCTAGCTGTTTCAACACTAGTTAGACTTCTAATCTTTTTTGCGGCATATGCTGCAGAACTAAGTCTGCTTGCTAGTTTTGATGCGTAATTTCCTTTCTTTCTTTCTTCTTCCAATTTAGACTGTAGTTTCTTTCTCATGTCGATGATTTCTTTCGAGTAGTCTTCAGACACATATACATTTTTCAGTTTCTTTTTATTTGCCATTATTGAGTTTTTCTTCCAGAAGTTTACAAATGCCAGGAGGATTGGCCTGTCCTTTGCATTTTCTATGTTGTTTTTACCAATTCTGTATATTGTACTTATGTCTCTATCTTCTATGGTAATATTTAGATCGTCTTTAAATTTCTTTATAAGGATTTCGATGAGATCTGCGGTCGATTTTTCAGTTTCTTTTATTCCATATAAAATGAGGTTATTTTATCTTATATGTTTTACTAAATTTTTTATCTTTCCTTTGATTTCTCGTTTTCTGACCTTAATTCCTGCATTTCAACTCTGAAAGGAATTAATTTTTCAGCGATTCGTGTCATCATGTCATCGGTTTGTTTTGACATATCTATTTTTATTTGGCCGAAAAGAGATTGAAAGTTTTCCATTTTCGATACTGTCCCTTGCATGCAGTGGAACGTAATATTAAGCCTTGGAGGAATTCTCCTAAGTTGTGAACGCAGCTTATTTAGTCCGTGGTGGAACGAAACGCAATGTTCCGTTATAGGCTTAAAAGACACGCATCCAAGTCAAAAGTAATATATGTATATATATATATATATATATATATATATATATATATATTTATTTATTTATTTCTTATTACAACCCTTCACAAGTCCACTGCTGAACATAGGCCTCCCCCAAGGAGTGCTACAAAGCACGGTCCTGAGCCATCTGCATCCATCGACTTCCTGGACATCTTACCAGGTCGTCACTCCATCTAGTGGCGAGACGCCCTACACTTTACCTGCCGGTACGAGGCTGCCTCTCGAGAACCTTTCGTCCCCATCGGTTGTCTATTCTTCGAGTTATATGGCCGGCCCATTGCCACTTCAGCTTACTAATCCGTTGGGCTATGTCGGTCACTCTAGTTCTACTGCGGATATCCTCATTTCTAAGTTTATCACGCAGAGAAACTCCGATCATAGCCCTCTCCATAGCTCGCTGAGCGACCTTGAGCTGCCTCATCTGGCCAAATTACGGGTCACGTTTGTCCGCGATGAACTCCTAAACTACTGAACTGATTTCAATGAAATGTTTCACAAAGTGTGCAGTTTGGTCCAACTTGAGAGATAGGATAGTTTTTATCCCGATAAGTGACCCTCAATTTTTTTTATTGTGAATTTAAGGATTTCTTTGGAACACATGTCCGTCGGAAAGGGCAGAACAGCGTCTGCCTGGTCAACTAGTATATATATATATATATATATATATATATATATATATATATATATATATATATATATATATATATATATATATATACATATATATATATATATATACATATATATATATATATATATATATATATATATATATATATATATATATATGTATATTATCCCGTTGGTGTTGTAAGGAGGAACAGAGTGAAATAAAACAGAAGGTGGGCTGCAGCATCTTCCTAGCGACAACCCGCCTAATAGATATGGGTATTAGCCATACTTGCCACAAGTGGTATCCATGGGTAAGGGTATATTCGACAGTGGACTTTACATAACTTGTAAATATTTACCGCCGAGCACGTGTTTGAAGTTATACTTCCTTTGGGGCGTTTGGGAAAAATTATGATAGTGAACTTTTTTAGATGCGCGCGCACACCGACAGCTAAAAACGACACCATGAAGTTGTTACGATGCGCGCGCGCACTGACATCTAAAAGCTACAACTTCATTGGATAATTGTCTCTCAAGTTTTCGTGGGAACTGATAACTATATTTAAGGTAGTTATTATTTGTCATTTTTGTTTTGTTATGCTAAAGATGTAGAACTTTCTACATGCGTACACTAGTAGCGAACGAACTTACTGTTAAATTTGCCGGTAAGTGGCTATTACAGCCCATACACATATACAACAAACTTCAGAAAAAGAGGTAACATATACGTTTTCACCTCTGACGACTAAGATAAAATGCCTCACAACCTGTAATTTTACAGGCTCTCGTCTCCCCTAATATAATGAGAGGTGGCTGCGCCCTATAGTGGGACGTATTACGCTGTAACTTTGTCTTTACCCTACAGATCGAAACTAGGCAGTGTATGCACTTTTTATAGCAGAAGAGGCAAACGAGCATACGGCTCACCTGATGGTAAGTGACTACCGCCGCCCATGAACAACAACACCAGGGGAATTGCAGATGTGTTGCTGGCCTTTTAAAAAGGATTACGCTCTTTTCTTAAAGGTCCCTAAATCGTATCGGTCCGGAAAAATTTCGGTGTTAGTCGATTCCACAAGGAAGTTGTGGGAGGAAGAAAACTTATTTTAAATCGCACAGTGGTGGACCGCCAGTGATCCAGATGGTATGGATGGTATCGCCATTTTTTCGTTTTCGTCGCGATGTGCGATGGTGAAATTGTGCGGCTGGAATTAGTCCGAACAATCCCTCAGAACACTGCCATTTTGCGGCAGAAATAGGTAAAAGAGTGGCACCTACGAAGACGGACTCCTAAGGAGTAAAAGAAGTTGAATAAAACTATTTTTACGGATTTTATCGCGTTTAATTAGATTATTTTATATTCCCGACGTTTCGGTTGCTTTCCAGCAACCGCGGTCACAGAGTCCCCCGTGACCACGGTTGCTGGAAAGCAACCGAAACGTCGGGAATATAAAATAATCTAATTAAACGCGATAAAATCCGTAAAAGTAGTTTTATTCAATGTGTAGTGTTCGCGTAAATATAAGAAATCATTAAGTAAAAGAAGTCTTAAAAGAAGGACAACATTAACTCAACTGAATGAATTTCTGGGTGCTCAAGTATTTCTGGGCGGTAAAAAAAATAACCAAGAAGACTGTGGCGGGAGCGAAGCGCAGCGCTTCTAACCTAATTCGACTAAACGGATTTTTGCGTGTGTAAGTATGTAACAATCATTTCTTTATTGTATGTAAAGATAGTTTATTATGAGAGTATAGACCACAGAACAATAAAAATACCATAGAAGTAAAATAATGTGACACTAGTCTTTGACATCTTCCGTCCTTGTCGCACTTATACAAAATTATATATGCTATCCAGCTTTCACAGTAATATTGCATTAGTTTTTCCACGTTTAACCTATTTTTAGGTTATAATAGGTTTTTTTCTCGAAAACAGTACGTTACCTTTTAATGCGAGTGGTATTTTATAACCAGAAACCAAGCCTCTACCAAATACAACACCTTGTTCCTCCAAATTCCTGCCAAACGATTCTAAATCAAAAATCCAACTTTTCATCAAGCATTGTTATCACGAAAGATTGCCGATCACGATCACGATTCGCAATGACGGGCGGCAGATTTAAGGGGCGTTTAAAAGTGCATTTTATTGTTTGCTTCATGCTTAAGTTTTCGTGGGAACGTTTTTAACGTGATAGAGCCATGCTGCAGCTGTATTAATGTATAGTTGTAGCACGAATGGGTCGGCTCGACCGGGGAAGGACCACGCTCTCACAGAATACCAGCGTAAATTAGCAGCTTAATGCTGCTGTGTTTCGTGCGGTGAGTATAGAGAACCGGAGACCCTTCTTACTGGAAACGAGGCATTCTATCTTAGTCCCCACGGCTGACAATGCATCTGCATTTTAATTCGCAAACGAAGATAGATGTAGATGTCTATGGGCCACAGCAACCACTTTACTATCAGGTGGACTTTGTGCTCGTTTATCACCCTTATTCTATTTAAAAAAGTACAAAGACTTAAAAGACTTACTGAATATATATTTTAAAGACTTGCGAAATAGGGAGAGGATGGAGGAGCGGTAATTTTGACTCTAGCAACCCCGGGCACCAGCAACCCATGCTACGCCACTGCGTTAGACAATACAACGTACTCTAGACTATGAAGGACTCTGCAATATAGCGCTCCAACGCACCAACGTCACAACGCACCATGTGGCAACTCTCTTACAGTCGGTAGATCAGCATTCAAATATTATACCAATATATCATATCCAGCCCATGACACCTCAGGGGCAAAAATGTAGACAACAACAAAAGCAAAACTACTCACAAGTTTATGGATAATTTCAGTGAATCAAAATGTTTCACGCCGTATGCAACATGGACGGCACAGTACGGAGTAGTCGCTTTGAATATACCCATCTGAAAATACATACGAATCTTAAGGCTGAGTATTCACGGAGCGATATTTACCCGCACCCGCACCGGTAGGGGAACAGCGATTTTAATTGAAAACTCACAAGATAGTAATTTTGTGCAGATTCCTGCCCGCGCGTAAACGGCAGAAGATGATCGAAAGTCAGGCGGTCGCAAGGTGGGTCATTTACGATTTTTTTTATAGAATTAAGATAACAAACGAGCACACAGGCCACTTGATAGTAAGTGGATGCTGTGACTCGAAAACATCTACATCTATCCGTGATTAAGAATCAAAATGCAGACACGTTGTCACTCCTGAAGACTAAGATGTCTCGTTTCCTTTAAAAATCGTATGACATTCAGTGGAGAAAAAGTTACTTTATTTTAAATATTTTCGCTTAGTGTCGGGAAATAAAGGATCTAAATAAAAATGTAGCCGATTTAAAATCTAATTCAATAACACGCCTTTCATTATCGAAAAATAAATATATGGCTAACGCCTTAAAACTAAACGAGAACTATAACGTCTAAAAGTTTTTTCCTGGCGATTAAATTATATTTTCTTATCTCGATTAATATAAAGTATTTTAAAAATCTAGTCGATTAAGAATTTATTCGAGTATTTTATATATGCAAACATCTTTTTCAAATATTATAATTTTTTAAAAAGCTAAAGCTGATGTTTTGTTAGTGTTTTCTTGATATACGGCAACTCATATTATCGTATGAGTGTAATGTGGTGATGATAGAGGCCTGCTTGACCTTTACGTGTCGAGAGTAAAGCACTACCTGATAACGCTTTGCGTTATGAGGCGTGCAAAACAACTGCGTGGCACATTTGCCGTGCCAGTTACGCGCCTGCGCGATTTGCAGCTGTGACACAGATTGTGTTTTGAATTGCCAGTCTAGTGCATAAAAGCTTTTTTATAGGATAAGGGTGACAAGCGATCACATAGTCCACCTGATGGTAAGTGGTTGCTGTGGCCCATAGACATCTACATCTATCCTCGTTTGTGAATCAAAATGTAGAATCTTAGCCGTGAGGAGATGGAATGCCTCTTTTCCAGTAAAAAGTCTCCGGTACTCTACACTCAGCGTATGAAACACAGCAGCATTAAGCTGCTATTTTACGCTGGTATTCTGTAAGATCGTGGTCCTTCCCCGGTCGAGCCGACCCATTCGTGCTACAAATATACAATATTAAAGTGATAAATGCATGACATATTATGTCATACGAATGCCTGGGTCATGTCACAAAAAACTGTACAGACAGGGTTGGTTTTATCAACGTTAATTATAACTTTATATAAGAAATCATAGATTGCCATGTTTGTAGTTTGGTTTTCTCTGAATCCTTTTTGCTCGTTAACAAGTATGTTATTTTTTTCAAGGTACGAATGACTGGGTCATGTCGCAAAAAACTGTACAGACAGGGTTGGTTTTATCAAGGTTAATTATAACTTTATATAAGAAATCATAGATTGCCATGTTTGTAGTTCGGTTTTCTCTGAATCCTTTTTGCTCGTTAACAAGTATGTTATTTTTTCAAGGTACTTACTTAATTCCTTGTAGATATATTTCTCATAAATTTTGGAGATAACACTAATAAGCGTAATTGGTCGGTAACATTCCATGGATTCTCTATTCTCTTTTTTAAACAAGGGTTTTACGATCGATTTTTTTAAGGCATCTGGAAAAATGCCAGTGCTTATGGTTAAATTAATGGGGTAACTTAAATGTGTACATATTTCTACAGAAACACATTTAAGAATTTTCGTACAGATTCCGTCATGACGTTCGTGTTTTTTAATGTATTTATTATTTTATCTACATCCTGTGGCAGACAAGGGGGCATGAAGAATGATTTTAGGCTATTTGAAATTTGTGAGGTAGCCTCATTTCCTGAGGTTAATACTGGGATAACTTTTTCAATAAAATAATTATTAAAAGCATTGGCTATTTTCTGTGGATCTGTTATAGTCTCGTTATTTAATTTTATTTTTGTAATAGGGTTTCGAGGAACTTTGTTCATAGAGTTATTAATTATATTCCAACTGGTTTTGGACTTGTTGTTTGATGTTTTAATTTTATAAATATTTTGTGCATATTGTGTTAGGTGGATAATTTTTTTAAATAGTTTAGAGTACGTAGTAAGTTTTGTTTTATTTGCCTCATTAGGGTTTCGTCTATATTGCCACAGAAGATGCCGTTTCTTTTTGCTGCATATTTTGACGCCGCGTGATACCCACTTAGTATTTTTTGTAGTATGTATGGTCATAGTTTTATTAGGAAAGCATAAATTGTAAAAAAGAGAAAATGTCTCCATGACAGCATTATAAGCTATGTTGGGATCACTTGTTTGATATATTTTCGAAAAAGATAAACTACGTAAACAACTTTTAAATTTTGTAACATATTCTTTGTTGTAATTACGGCTATTCATACGTCAGTATTTAATAAAGCAAGACTCTTGAACGGGTAACTTTACTAATTGCGCTGTGTGGTCTGACAATGCGAATTCTAATATTTGTGTCTTACAGGACTTTTTACAGTTATGTGCAATATTGTCTATGCATGTTTGACTTTTTAGTCTAGTGAGCTGATTTATAGATAATTTTAAATTGTGATTTAACAGTATACAATCAAAATCTATGGTTTGATAATTTCTTTTTAAGACATCTACATTGAAATCCCCTGCTATGACAATATTATTTAAGGGTTTGTTATCAAGTTCTTGCAAGAGTACGTGTAATTTTTCCATGCACACATTAAAGTTAGTATTTTTTGGAACTCTGTAAATACAAACAATAACAATCCTATAGCTAATTAATTCAATAGCACAGCACTCAAAGACATCAGTTTCTGATATTTTAGCAATTTGTTTTAATTAAATTTGGCAGTGTTGACTTCTCAACACTGCCAAATTACTTGGGGTGACGATTGACAAGAAATTGAATTGGAAAGAACACACAGAAATTCTTAGCAAAAAAATAAGTAACTCGACATATGCACTTTATAAATTGATTAAAGTGCTTAACATTAATACGTTGCTTACAGCGTACCATAGCTTAGTTTCATCGCACCTAAGATACGGGATTATCTGCTGGGGCAATTCGACTAACAAAGAATTACCTTTCAAAGCACAAAAGCGATGTATTAGGACCATGTTTAAACTAAAGCCAACGGATAGCTGCAAACCCTATTTTATAAAATATAAAATACTGACATTACCATGTCTATACATTTTAGAAATTGCCATGTTTGTTAAATATAATCGGCATTTATTTCCACGTTTATCAGATGTAGTTAGTCGCAACAGACGCGATGATACTATTCTATGTTTGCATAGCTCAAAAACTGCATTGATGCGAAAAAGTGTTTTTTGCATGGCCCCTTTAATATATAATAAGCTTCCGAAATGTTGGAAGGAACAGAATGCCCGTATATTTAAAAATATGTTGAAATTATATTTAGAAGGCAAAGCATACTATAGCATATTAGAATTTTTGAATAATAAAATTTAAATCTTATGTAACAAGCGATTCTATTATTGGCACTGTATAAAGCAAATAAAATATATTGTATCTTCATAGTAAATAATATTAACAGACATTTAATTTATTCTTTAGATTTAGATTTATGGATAAAATTGTTAAAAATAGTTTAATAATGGTTTAATTTGATAATGTTTTAATAATATTTCATTTTCAATTATTGTATACTATTTGTAATATTTTCAATGATTTATACATTTGTACGCCACAAAGGCCAAACATGACTGATCCTTTTAATATATCTGAACAACCTGCATGCTTTGTATGTATACTCATGTTTCTACAAATAAATATCTTATCTTATCATCTCCAAAGAGTCAGTAATTCCTTCACATGGTCTAGTATACGTTTTTGCAACAAATTTCCAGAAAATATGCAAGACGTATCTATCTATATGTTTAAATTTTTATCTTACAAAAATTGTTTAGTAAGGGTTGTTATACTACTAAAGAGTGCATGATTTGTAATAACCTCTGGCAATGAGGTGATCACTACCATGCTGTTTCTAAATATTTTCATAATAATTGTATAAAATATTATTGGGGGTGTATAAGGGTTCCAGCTAGTACTGAATAAAAATGTTTTTATTATATTATATTCTGTTCTGTGTTCGTTATTCATACTGATGATGATATGATGATGTGAAGATGTGGTGTTTACAGCAAAGCCTGCTTGAAATGAAAATCGCGCGGTCGCCCATGTTCAGTAGACAAGATAAAGGAAAGAAGAAGATGATTTACGTGTATTACGGCAGTCTTGTACTTAGCTAGGGCCTCTATAGCCTTGTATCTCTTTGTCATATCCACTAACACGAGTACATGTGGTGGAAGGAACTCTGGTTGAGGCGTTACGTTCTCTAAGACAATCTGAAACAATAATAGCATACCTTATACATCTCAAAATCTTTTTAAGTACCATCACCATCACAATTCAAGGTATGAAGACCAAATATCGGTTGTAATATTTAGTCCACTATTCTAGGTTTTCTGCCATTTAATAATAATAATGTCCTCCAGACCGATTCACGATTCGGAGAGACGATTTCGGTCACAGCGGCTAGCCTCAACGGAGACTAGCCATCGGCGAAGGATAGGTTTATAGTGCCCAAGTGTATGCGCAAGCACAGGTGCATCTCTATTGCGTCACTCCCATAGTCGATAAATTGACACGACCGAAAGGAGATCAGGCACAGGACCAACATCTTTTCGTGCGTTCCGAGGTACGGGGGTGAGACACCGCCAACTTCCTAACTCCGGATGGGTAATGAGAACTTCTTGGCGGAAAAACTCAATAACTCTCCGGAAACCCAGGACCTCATAGTGTCAGTTAGACTGTTAGACCAACGAGGCAGTCAACACAATACACATTTCTGACGCCAAGCAACTTCTGCGTTATTGTTTTCCAATTTGATCGGGTTCGGAATATTGGTTATACTACCATTTGACGGTCTCTAGAACCTTGTAGCATTTAAAGAAGTTAAGCTCTTTGATTAATCTACTTTACTACCCTGTTTATGTTCAAGAAAGGTATATTATATTTAAATTCCATCGAGCCTATCTCTGTGAAAGCTTTGTAGTATTTTGTTTACTGGTCAATATCCTAGATAATTTAGAATGGATTTCTAGAGGTGGATTTGGTTAGCAACAGGTTAACACTATACTCATTAGTCAGTTCACTTGATTTTAAATGGCTAATGCAGTCCATGGACACCTACAGCCAACTTCAAACGGGAACGGTACGGATACGTTATCCCACAATGGAATACTCACAACCTGCAATTATACTGGCTCTCTACCCTCTACCCTTCACACCGCAACAGAGCAGAGCAGGCCCTGCTACATAGTATAAAGAGCGGGAAGTAGGTTATCTTCATACAAACGCACTGCGCGCGGCTTGTATGTGTGCGCCATAGTATCTATGAGGCGCCGCACGCACACTTAAACACAATCTCGGAATGTTTCTCACTACGCCAGTCTGGGCTAACACTTCCTATATATAATAAAGTACTCTGTGGCTAACACCGCACGAGGTTCGCGCGTTACGACTTTTGGCACCGCTAAATGAATGAAAAATGTGTGATAATCGCAGGAGAACGTATTGCTGTGTGTTTGGGTGTCTTAATAATTCATCGATTCCAGAATTGTCTCTTTTCAGATTACCTATTGAAAAGGACAGGTCACTTATTATAGCATATAATTTTTAATTGACGATGAGATACCTACTTACTTATTTTTGTTGTATTAGTTGTCTATCAGACAGGAAGAATAGTAACTAAGTATCTATTTACGGTTATAAAATCGTAATCAATTATATTTGCAAAAGTTATTTATAAGGATGCGGATATATTACACATTAAAGTTTAATAACAAGTCGTTTCGTAATAGTCGAAACCGAAGAAAGTATTTTTCTGTAGCTAATTTGTAATTTTGTAATTAATGTGTGATTCAATATATATATATATGCTTGTATTAATTAAAAATAAATATTAATATGGTCTTTTATGTGTGCAAATACTATATTATGCCTATTAAAAATAAAAAGTAACTAGAATATACTAAGTAAATAATTTAAACACGAGCTCACACACCGCCCCGCCGGTTTAGTTTATCCCTTTTTTTATAAATAATACTGCTCTGAATCTTAATACATTTCTGTATTTGTTAGGAAAACCATTGTTGAACTTTATCGACTAATGATCACTGAATTAGTTATACAGAGATGTATTATTTTTGGCAAGGGCCGGGCTTTAAACTAATGATTTGGTGACAATGACAACCCTGAGACAGTAGGCAATTATATCGCGGATTGGGGCGGAGACAGCCTACTTGGTGTCTTTATACTATGCCTGCTATTTGGCATCAGGAATAGGTAAGAGAATGATACCTACCTAATCGGACTCCTAGACGAGTTAATGAGGGCTAGTAATCTTCCACTCACCAGATGTCGTTAGTTGACACCGAGGTAAAGTTTTTTGTTACACAATGTTATTTAATTGAGAAATTAATTTTAAATAATAGTTCATCATTGCTGCTGGCCGGATGAGGAAGCTCAAGGTCGCTCAGCGAGCTATGGAGAGGGCTATGCTCGGAGTTTCTCTGCGTGATAAACTTAGAAATGAGGATATGCACAGTAGAAACAGAGTGACCGACATAGCCCAACGGATTAGTAAGCTGAAGTGGCAGTGGGCCGGCCATATAGCTCGAAGAACCGACAGCCGATGGGGAAAAAAGGTTCTCGAGTGGCGGCCTCGTACCGGCGGACGAAGTGTAGGGCGTGACTAGACGGAGTGACGACCTGGTAAGGTATGCAGGAAGTTGATGAATGCAGGTGGCTCAAGACCGTGCTTTGTGGCATTCCTTGGGGGAGGCCTATGTTTAGCAGTGGAGCTGTGAAGGACTGTAATGATGATGAATGAATTCATCATTATCTAGTGTTATATTAATATACAACACAATACGTCAGTGGTTTGATTTTAAATGTTTTGTACTTTATAACTTTTTTTTAATTTTCTACTTTTAGTTATATTTATAGTTTGGTTTATTCATTTCTAATCTAATTAACATAAAATATAACTAATAATACCGAAAGATACATTAAAGTTTACATTTTCCTAAGAAATTATCGTCCCCACTATGAAATCTGCCAAATATTTTACCTTATTGTAAAGTGGCGCCGCCCACAGATGGTGGCAGAAAAGTCGTGGATGCCCTATTAATTTCCTGTCACTTAGTTAAGTTTATCATCAAAATCAAATATCCATTTGTTTCATTATTATCACAATAATGAAACTAATGGATATTTAGTAATTTAGATATTTTAATATATACTCCATTCATAATTCTGCAGAAGCTAGTTTCACAGTTACGTCGGCCGGCTCGACCGGGGAAGGACCACGCTCTCACAGAATACCAGCGTAAAATAGCAACTTAACCCTGCTGTTTTTCGTATGGTGAGTGTAGGAAACCGGACACCCTTTTTACTGGAAATGAGGCATTCCATCTTAGTCCTCACGGGTGACAACGCATCTGCATTTTGATTCGCAAATGAGGATAAATGTAGATGTCTATAGGCCATAGCAACCACTTACCATCAGGTGGACTGTGTGCTCGTTTGTCACCCTATACTATAAAAAAACGTTAGCTAAAAAACATTGCTAATACTTCCGTTAATAGCTTAAAAATTCTTGTGTCAAGAATGGTTGAACGGCGGATTCGATCGCTACCATTAGTCTTAAAGCTTTTGCTTAATTGTAATATGTAAATTGTAGTAAAAATTAAAGTAAAGTTACAGCCTATTTACGTCCCACTGCTGGGCACAGGCCTCCTCTCGTTTCTGAGAGGGTTTTAGGGCTAGGAAGTGTCCGCCGCGCTGCCCCAATGCGTGTTGGCGAACTTCACATGTCTTCGAAAATATTTTTTTTTCTTTTTCTCAGACATATAGGTTTCCTCACGATGTTTTCCTTCACCGTCGAGCACGTGGTAAATCAGCACTTAAAACTGCAATTAACAATTTCATTGGTGCCGGCGGGGATCGAACCCGGGTTGCTCGCGTATTGTGAAATTTGTAGTAAGCTTTTAAATAATTTGTATGATCGCTTGATAAAACTTCTTTTATAATGATCTAACACCTACCTTGGGAAATAATATAGCCAGGCCGTTAACTTTAGCAATGTCATTCGGTGGAGCGTAAAATCCTGGTATTAGGAGGCCTGGAGGCGGAAAATACTCGTTCTCATCCTCCTCTTCGCTACTTTCTTCTATTTCGTCATCCGATAGTTTCTAAAATGCAAATTTTAACCGACTTCAAAAAGGAGGAGGTTCTCTATTCGAGTGTATATTTTTGTATGTATTTTACGGGATATCTTCGCAGATTGTGATTCAATTTTGATGATTATTTTTTTATTAAATAGATTATAAATATATTTTATAAAATAGATTATACTTCAAGCATAGCATATATAATGGGACCACCCATATACATTTGGAGAAAAATCTACAGCTAAGTTTAACAAATAAATAACTTCTAATTTGGCAATTTGAAGTATTAAAAACTGTAATAATAAAAAAACAATAATAATAATAAAAAAACTAAAGCTAAAAACTTAATTATCATATAGTTTTTATATTTGAAGTCGCTTTGTACTTTTTGTTAAGAGTTATTATTATATAATATATAGTATATTATTTAGTATATGGTCGAAATTCACTTGTAATTTATTAAATATTAGGTTTTTATATTAAGCAAACTGTAATTCAGATTCAACTGCACAATAAAGGAATAAAATTTAAATATGTTATAATATATCGGGTGTCTCAGTAAGAGTGCACTTTTTCATTTTAAAATAAAAACAAGTATTTTATGACAGAGTTGTGATATTTTTATTGTATTGTAAAGAAGACGTGTTCCGATTAAGTATAGAATAAAATATCCGGCAAATGACCCCCACGGCTCCGATGACAGGCCATTACTCTTTTCATGAAATTTTCCATGACTTTTACACAGAGATGTGGCTGTATCTTACCGATGACGCGTTGGATTTCCGATTTGAGCTCAGGAATTGTTTCGGGTTTATTCGAAATTTCACAAAACCCTAAAGAAAAAAATCGCACGGCGTTAAATCGCACGATCTTGGTGGCCAGTTGACATCAGAGTTTCGTGAGATAATGTGTTCTAGAAATCGTTGCTGCAATAAGTCGATTGTTTCATGCGCGGTGTGGTAGGTTGCGCCGTCCTGCTGAAACCACATGTTGTCCAGATCCATGCCGTCCAGTTGAGGCCACAAGAAGTCTGTTATCATATTCCTGTAACGAATGCCGTTCACAGTCACTGCAATTTCGGCCTCATTTTCAAAAAAGTAAGGTCCAATCACGCCGCCTGACCAAAATCCCCACCAGACAGTTACTCGTTGTGGGTGCATTTGTTTCTCATGGATTGCATGAGGATTTTCTGAGTCCCAAATCGGACAATTTTGTGTATTCACGAAGCCATCCATATAGAAATGCGCTTCATCGGAGAAAATGACTTTTCCGAAAAATTGGTATCGACTTCACTTTGCTCCATTACCCATTGAACGAATTGCCGGCGCTTTCCGTGGTCTGCTGGTTTGAGCTCCTGAGTTAACTGAATCTTGTACGCATGAAGATGGAGGTCTTTAGTCAAATTTCGCTGCGTAGTGCTTCGTGAAATTAGAAGTTGTTGAGAACGATGTCGAATTGATGTTTTCGGGTTTTCGGCAACACTCTCGTTTACAGCAGCAATGTTTTCAAGAGACCGACCAGTACGTGGACGCAAAGGATTCTTAATATCCATAATTGACCCAGTTTCTTCAAATTTTTTAACCACTCTTCGAATGGTTGACACATTAGGTGCACTTTCTCGGCTGAAAATTTGGCGAAGTTTGCGAGCGGTTTCAGCGTAACTTTCCCCATATTTGTAATGAGTTTTCACAATTATAACGCGTTGTTCTTTCGAAAACCTCTCCATTTTTAATAATGGGAATAAACAGAGATGACAGCTGTCAAATTTCAGAGTTGCCACTTGCATGAAAAAAAAATATTCCAATTTTAAAAAGTGCACTCTTACTGAGACATCCTTTACAAAATATCAAACAAACTTTATCAACCGACTTGAAAAAGGAGGAGGTTATCAATTCGTCAGAATCTTTTTTTATGTATATTTAGCGATTACACGAAGACACCTGAACCGATTCGGGAAAATTCTTTTTTTTTTCTTCCAAAGGGTATACTTACCAGGTGGTCCCATATAAATTTCATTAAGTTCTGACCTGTAGTTTTAGTTATACTTAATAATTTATATTGAAGTCGGTTGTACAAAAATTTTAATTTTACCACTTGTGGCCTTTACATACACTTCACACACTATTGAAAAAGAATATATTATGAAATCATACAAAATTCACAGCTTATTCAGTTAATCTAACGATTTTTATTTATTGGCAACAATATCTACACTGTTTTACATTTTCTATGTTAATTTGTCTCACTATGCGTAGTGTAAAGTAGCTGCGCATAGAGTCTTTCGACCCTCAAGTGTTGTTTTTATCAAGTTTTCTGTAGGTACCCTGTGCGTTCGAGCTTACTTCGACTTTATAATGTTTGTGAATACATTTTTTGGCGTTAACATGCAATTATAATGTATCCACCACATTCACGTCACACTAAACGCATTTCGGTTGCAGCTAAGCTATATTGAATGCGTATTGCATAGTGCGGTACGATGTTTTATTCCTGATAGTGATTTGCGTAAGCAAGAGAGCAATATGAACAACCGCTCTCACACTATTGTATTTAACATGTCTTCAACATCTCTATATATAAAAATCAATTACTGTCTGTTAGTCTCGCTAAAACTCAAAAACGGCTCGAGTAATTTTGATAAAAAAATATTTGCGTTTGAGTGGATCCCTGGATAGTTAAGATTCACAACAGGATCCGGTAGGTGGCGCTGTTGTCGAGTTCCAGAAATCACCCGTGCGAATCCGCGGCGGATCGCTAGCTCTTAATATAAGGAAAACATAAGGGGGAACACAAAGAAGCAAGAAATAAGTAAATTTACTCATACCTCGGGTATCGTAATATCGACTTCCATATCTAGTGAATTTCGTTTAAGATCGTCCAAAGCTGTGAGATTCTGAAATATATTTTTTAAAGTTACAGTTTTGTGTACACCGTGTTGTAGTGACGTCGTGAACGTAAGAGGCTACTATGAGAAATATCAGAAAGTTCTAGACTTCTTCATTACGTAAGAACTATATCGTTCATATATATTTCAACGTGGTAGAGCCACACTGCATCTACATTATGGTTTCAGCACAAATGGATCGGCTCGAACCGAGTAGGACCACGCCTTCACAGAATACCAGCGTAAATAGCGGCTTAATGCTGTTGTGTTTCGTATTATGAGTGTAGAGAACCGGAGACCCTTTTTACTGGAAACGAGGCATTCCATCTTAGTCCTCACGGGTGACAACGCATTTGCATTTTGATTCGTAATCGAAGATAGATGTAGATGTCTATGTGCCGGAGCATCCACGTACCATCAGGTGGACTATGTACTCGTTTGTCACTCTTATTCTATATAAAAAAAAAATTCCTCGAATATAAAATACATAGACCGACAAAAAGCAGCAGCGCTAAAGGTACAAGTTTGAGGTTCTGCGATCGTTAATCCATTTACTAAACGTCACGGTCTTAGGCCCGTATTAATAAACGTTACTCAACTCAAGTACACGCACTTGAGTACAATCTTCAAATTATGATCTTATTAATAAACATATCTCAAGATGTGGCTTAGGTTTACGATATCAGCTGAGTGCCACACTGGTTAATAGACGAATCTTGACTGTCAAGTGTGTGTACTCGAGTGCAAGTCACAGAACAGTATTCCTAAGTACAGCGTTTTGAGATACTGTTTTTATGTGTTTATTAATTAGCAACGATCTTGAGATGCATCAGCATCTCAAGATCGTTGCTGATATCGTAATGAGCGCGTATCAAATGATTACGCGCTTGAGTTCGTCGTTGAGGAACGTTTATTAGATACGGGCCTTAGAAAAAGTTTAAATAATCCTTAATGATACTTAATCATTATTTCGTGTAGTTGCGGATTAAAAAAATTCATCTCCCAGTTCATCTCGTATGTGTCGTCACAGACGGCAGTGGGAAACACCAGAAAGGTATTAAGGTCTCCAAAAGATAGCAGCACAGCTTTCAATCATCATCATCATCATGAATCATCATCACCCAGTTCATCTCGTATGTGTCGTAAAAGACGGCAGTGGAAAACACCAGAAATATATTAAGGTCTCCAAAAGATAGCAGCACAGCTGTCAATCATCATCATCATGATGAATCATCATCACCCAATTCATCTCGTATGTGTCGTAAAAGACGGCAGTGGAAAACACCAGAAATATATTAAGGTCTCCAAAAGATAACATCACAGCTGTCAATCAAAGACTATAAAATATCAACGAAACAACAATTAAAATTTAATTCTGCGGCGAAGAAATGAAAATATTTTATTTGATTTCATTTCGTTTACATCAGACGAAAAATAAATAGACCGGAGAACGAAAGTGGCAAAGGAATCTAGAGATTTTGAAGAGATCCGTGTTCAATTGTGTATTTTACGGGCTGATGAAGAAGAAAAAGATAGGTATTTGAGAAGAAACAAAAACTTTGTTAATATTACTTAAGTCCTGTATGACATTTCAACAAATCCAACAAACTTAAGTGGTTAAGTAAGTTTTCATTTATTCTGTATTATCATAATAAGCGTCATCATCATCATCATCATCAAGTCCACTGCTGAACATAGGCCTCACCCAAGGAATGTGACAAAGCACGGTCCTAAGCTACCTGCATCTATTGACTTCCTGCATGTGTTACCAGATCGTCGTAGTAAGCATACATTATAATCCAAGATTCACTTCGCAGAAAAAAAAACTTCGATCATATTTATATTTCATACTGTTTTATTATTACTGCACAATATCGAATCGTTTGAAGGAAAACATAAAATATTAAGCGAGTAAATATCAAAAGCATTTAAACTGATTAAATTGCGCAAACGAAACGAAACAAAAAAAATCTGAAATGTGATTATACCATTGCAGTAAAGACTAACAGTCACTTGGTTCCACAAGCGAAGTCACCAGAATGTGCAAATGAAGATTTTTAAAAATCTATCCGTAACTGATCGTTGTTGCGAGGCTGATTCTTTTCTCGCCTAAAAGCTCAGTATAGCTATCTAATTGCGTACCGTAATAGCGTTATTGGCGCTATACCTGAGACTATAATGTGATAATTTAAGTTTTGAGATTTTTCTTTAATCGTTATAAATTTAACATATCGTGAACGTACACCAGCTTTAAGTAATTCAAGTTTCCTTTTCTCCCTCTCTGCTCTTTTGTTCTCTATTGCATCTTCTTTTGCTTGACGAGCCAAACGTTGCATCTCGGACAAACGTCTCGCACGATTTATTCTTGTTTGCTCCTAAAAAAACGAAATCTATAATTCTACAGCGACAAAATCTGGCGAACGTTGTAACAATATTTTACGTTTACAACAAACAAAAGACATTTCTAAAGGTTTGTGGTGGTTTATATTTCTATCTATAATCAGAGGTATGAAATTTGTAAACACCGCACAAAAGAAATGAAAACTAATTTTACCTATACCTTAGCCCACTACAAAATAACAAAAAGCCCAATATTATGATTTGATACTAGTCCCGTGACTGACCATGTTAAAGATAAAAAGGTAAAGGTGCTAATCGTTCAGAACCTACATATACCATGGCTGGTTTATTATTATTTATACTAGAATTAAGAGGAGAAACTAAATATCAATTAAGGAATAACTAGAAAAATAAATAAACGATAAGAACTAATGAAATAAATGACAAATATATGTTTTGTACATATTATACTAAATATTAAAAGATTTAAATATATTATGCATGTAGGTCTAAATTAAACTCCATTATTATGTTGACAAAGCTGCTTGGACAAATATGACTACCACATGACTACTGTTCTCGCTTATACGATAAAATATGCCCTCAAAAATATGAATACAGAAGGGCAAGGTACTACTAAAATGTATTAATTTTAAACATTTTATGATACTGGGATACAACCCGTCTCGTGCGTGCAATAACCTTTGGAAAGAAACATTATGGCCTACTAATCAATCCTGCCAAGTCCATATTATATATTCAATAAACTATCTGCCAAATATAAAAAATAAGTCAAATCTATTCTAAGTGCTTAAATTTATTTTTCTTAAACTTATTTCTATTCGTTTTCTGTTTCTATTTTGCAATTTAAATGTCCATTTCTCGGTACCGGCAAATTGATTTTAATAATTTAAATCTTCTGCTTTAGAAAACCCAAAAAATGTCAAAAGGAATATATACAACACCAATCATTTTAGATTTTCTAATAAAAAATAATTCATGGTAACTCGTATGTAGGTACTACAATATAATTTTTTTCTTTACTTGTGTCAATATTCGTAGACTTCTACAATATGGGGCTTCTAGATAGAAGAAGAAAACATGTTTACGGCTGATATGTTTATAATTTATCCACTAATAAAGTTTAATTTGATGAACCTTTATGCGTTTATATTTTTTTTTTTGATTAAAGACTACCTTCCTGTTCATCCTTTCCTCTCGACGCTTTTGCCAAATTTGTTCTTTCGGTAGACTGTAAGACTTATAAAGATCAAATGCGGTTTTCTGTGACGGTTGGTCAGCTAAAGGCTTAGATTCGTCAATTGGAGGTATTTCTTCGTAAAGAATTTTTCGTACCAATGCTGAAAAAAACAGTAATATATCATAATAAAAACTTCTTACTAACGGAGAAGCTATACTTAATGGAAGGACTTATTTTCAGTTTTGGAGCCTGAGTTGGTGCAAAACAATTTGCAATTACAATGAATAAAATGTCGTTTACGGATCATATTATAGTGCTTTTTAGATATTAGTCATAATAATTATAGATAACAGATATTCTAAATTATTTTAGAGTGGATCATCATGTATCACGTGATCACTGCTATGTTTTAAACAAAGAACAGCCACAGAAAGCACAGCACGAAATTGTAGTCGGGCTCAATATAATCCGACTGCGACTAGCAGCAAGTTCGTCATAGCTTAGTCCCTTTGTAAATCCAAGTATGGCTAATATCCACACATTCATAATGGAATTTATTTGATTATTTAGCCACAACGATCTATACAAAGGAGTTTATTCTTAAGCACCGCTATGATTCGTCAGTAAATTTTAAAATACCTGAAAATCATTATAGTATTAAAAAAATCCTTTTTATAATATATGGTTTACAAACGAGCACACAGTCCACCTGATGATAGTAAGTGGTTGCTGCGGTCCATAGATATCTACATCTATCCTCGATTACGACTCAAAATGCAGATACGTTGTCACCCGTGAGGACTAAGATATAATGCTTCGTATCCAGTAAAAATGATCTCCAGTTCTCTCCACTCGCCATACGGAACACAGCAGCATTGCTCTGCTATTTTACGCTGGTATTCTGTGAGAGCTACTTCCGCGGTCGAGCCGACTCATTTGTGCTACAAGCATAAGATAGCTGCAACATGGCTCTACCACGTAAAAAAGAGATTTTAATGTGGTATAGCCTGCACATTGCAGCAGTAGGCTGCATTACGAATGATTCGATTTGTTCAGGAACAGAACATGCTTGTGTGCTGTGTACAGTTAGTAACGACTGGAAACCTTCTACGCTGGTAACGAGGCATTCCATCTTTGTCACAGAGGGGCGTGGGGGGGGGGATCATCTGGAGTTATTCGAGGTTAGATAGGGGTTTCTATAGACCACACAATCCACATACTATTAGGTGGACAGTATAATAATTTGTCACTTTACCTTGTATTAATGAAGAACAGGTGTTATTTGCAAATTATTTCGCCAAATCCTAAGATCACTTACACTAGCAACATTACGAGGAAGACCATATTAGCTCTGCTGTAACCTAACGGCGATAATGGATATACCTTTAAAAAATTCACACGAGATCATTCTCGGGAAGTCCTATATCGATCACACTATCACAAACTATCACTACAATCCTTCAGAAGTCCACTGCTGAGCATAAACCTCCTTCAATGCAACAAAGCATGGTCCTGCATCCATTGAATTTCTGCATGTCTTATCAAGCTCTCTGTCTCACTCTATCTAGTGTGGAGGATATGTCGGCCACTCTGGTATTACTGCGGATATCCTCATTTCTAAGTTTGTCACGAAGGGAAACCCCGAGCATAGTCCTCTCCATAGCTCGCTGAGCGACCTTAAGCTGCCTTATACGGCCAGCAGTGAAGGACCACTTCTCAGATCATATCGATCAGGTGATTTATAAAAGCAGATAATGATAGTGATGATCAAGCAAAAGAATTTTTACAACAGACGTTTAAATCTCTTTTACACATACTCCGATTATAACTTTAGGACCGTTTATCGCTTTTAGATAACTATTTTAATAATACTTAAATCACGTTAATTCGTAACCGTACATACAAACAAAGTGTTTATCTGTATCTAATATCCTAAAGCATATAGCGAGGGCCGGTGCTGAAAGCAATACATGCATAGACGCCTCGTTAATAGGAGCATCGCCAGCATACAGTACGTCTTCTGCCACTTCTCTCGTCAGCTGTATTTCTTCACGGCCGACCATTATAATATCTAAAAATTTAATACCGTTAGAAATGTCATTTTTAATAGCAACTTATTTTTTATTTACGAAGTAACATGAAGTTATGTCCCGTGGCTGTCGTAACAGAGTATGAGAAAGACTAAATAATCTTATGGCCTTCAATAGATGGTAATATAACCATATTGTATATAGCAGGTGTAAAATATCTGAAAGAATGACAAAGCAAAGTTTTGTTGCAGAAGTGAACGACAGAGTCGAGAAGGGACGCCCTAGACGAAGGTTTATCAACCAAATTGGTGATATATTGAAAATGGGCCAGATTAGGAGTACCCTTAATCGACGAGCGTGTATGCGTAGATATATGGATGTAAAGGAGGCGAGAGAGGTGTGTCGGGATCGTGCCAAATGAAAGTCTGTAGTTTCTGTCTACCCCTCTGGGTGACAGGCGTGAGTGTTTGCGTGTGTAAAATATCTAGACCGGCGACGGGAAGCAGTATCGAACATGCGAGACGTATCGTATCGCCAATCTACCTGCCGGGCAATGCGATTATAGCATATCCTACCTACTGTGGAAGAGAGCCTTGACAGAGTCTAGCAATTTCATGTAACTGGCTGATAAAGTGGTAAAACATATAACGGACAGAAATAGTTAATTATACAACGGTATTAAAACATTTCGACGTACATTTTAACAGTTTAGAATTTCTGCTTATACAAGATGTTGATGTCCATTCCTATTACTGTTTACCTCTGTCGCCTCTCACTACACCCAAGGGATGATATGGGATAGTGGATATTCTTAAACCGCCACTACACTGTTGAAAATTAATTATATCTCATCACTTAGTGAAACTTCATCTTCTTGAAATTTAACATACCTTGATACGAATCCGGTGGATTTTTATAGTTAATATATTACAACAAATATTAGTGAAACGAGTATATCTAGAAAATTATCTCTATATTTGTCTCTTTCTATTGTCATTAAGCGAAGAGAAATAAATAGATAGAAAGAGACAGAGAGGGAGAGAAAGTAAGGCCGTAATTGTCTAAATGAGTAACTCAACTGTGCGCATCCCATCTCTCGTATAGTTCTGGATGTGCATGTGTAGCATTTGGCCAATATAACACAAAATTCAGATGCTGGAGAAAAGGTATCATAAGCTCAGCTCGGTGCTGCTTGCGAGCCGCTTGACGGGCGGCTTTTCTAGCAAGAGCGCTCTTTAACACTTCCTCCCTTTCAGACTTTCGGATGTTGTTCCATTCCTGTTGATATTATCATACATTATTAACACTATCCAGTTCACCTGGTAGCTCAGGATGAGTTGGCCTTAAAATTTAATTCAATTTGTTAATTCAAATATTGATAGTAATAGCTAATGAGTGGTAATCTCGTCATAAATTTTATAATACTGCGAGCAACTTGACTTTGAAATAAAATTAAATTAGGTCGTGATTCCACTATCATAATATGTAAATGATCGTAATATAATAGGTATATTATGATTAAGGGCTAATTTTCAATCATCAGTTAAAAATTATTCAAGCGATAAAATAGAACATTAGTATATTAATAATTTTACATGAAACAAAATGGTTCAAAGTGAAGCAAACACTTTTATTTTCAGTCAGGTTGTAATTTATTTGAAGGATAGCTTTTATCTGACGATTGAAGTGTAGTAATACTGTGTAGTAGTAAGTGCTGATTCACCATGTGATCAGCGGTGAAGGAATGCATTGTGAAAAACCTGCACGTCTGAGAAATAAGAAAAAAAATATTTTGAACACATGTGAAGTTCGAGTACAGAGTACTTTGGGGCAGCGCGGTGACACTTTTCCTTGCCCTAAAACACTCAGAAATTAGAGGAGGCCTGTCTCTAGCAGTGCGACATATTTAGGCTGTAACTATTTCGCGAGGGTGGATTAAAAGCAAAGAAAGCAAAGTACAAAGAACAGCAAGGCATTCGAACCCAGCTTAGATAAAATATAGAAAATTATGAAAGAAGTGATGGTGGTAGCTCAACACCAACACAATCACAAAGTCAATATCCCAATCGTCGAATTTTATGACATGCTAGGCAAGTGATATAGTTTGTACTTAATTAGGTCTGAGCACATCGGCAGAATTGGCGAGATGCTAGTTCGCCTTCCTTCGGGAACCCGTGCATTCTGGTCTCTCGCCAAGGCTGTCCAAGGGAACTTCTGTCAGCCATCTCTCCCATCTCTGTACAGAGAGGACGACTCACTGGCCCATGGCGCAAAGGAGAAAGCCGATCTGTTGAGCTCTCTTTTTGCGTCCAACTCGACTCTAGATGACGGGGGGAACACACCGCCGACCATCCCGCGATGTGAGTGCTCCATACCGGATGTGCGATTTACACAGCGCTCGGTCCACAAAGCACTCTTCTCCCTGGACGTCAGCAAGTCGAGTGGGCCCGATGGAGTCCCTCCCATTGTGCTGAAGACGTGTGCTCCGGAGTTGGCACCGGTTTTAACGCGTCTTTTCCGGTACTCCTACTCCCAAGGCGTAGTCCCAAACTCATGGAAGACAGCTTTGGTGCACCCGATCCCTAAAAAAGGCGACCGCTCAGACCCGTCCAACTACAGGCCTATCGCCATCACCTCCTTGTTCTCCAAAATAATGGAAGCCGTTATAAATTGCCAACTCATGAGGTACCTTGAGGATCACCAGCTGATTAGTGACCGCCAGTACGGTTTTCGTCGGGGTCGATCAGCTGGTGATCTTCTAGTCTACTTAACTCATAGATGGGCGGAGGCAGTAGAGTCCAAGGAGGAGGCATTAGCCGTTAGTTTGGACGTAGCGAAGGCCTTTGATCGGGTCTGATACAAAGCGCTTCTTTCGAAGCTTCCTGCGTATGGGCTTCCTGAGAAATTGTGCAAATGGATCACCAGTTTCCTTGCTGATCGGAGCATCAAGGTCGTAGTAGACGGTGCATGCTCTGATCTCAAGCCTATCAACGCTGGTGTTCCACAAGGCTGCGTGCTATCACCAACACTGTTTCTCCTGCATATCAATGATATGTTGCTAACTGGTAGCATTCATTGCTATGCAGACGACAGCACTGGTGATGCCTTATATACCGGCCGTGCCAATATTTCTCGGGAAAACGTCGCCGAGTACCGGGACAAACTTGTGTCTGAAGTCGAGTCTTTGCTTAACAAAGTCTCGGATTGGGGCCGACTAAATCTAATCCAGTTCAATCCCCAGAAGACACAAGATTGCGCGTTTACCGCTAAAAAGAACCCCTTTGTCGTATCTCCTCAGTTTCAAGGCACTCCCCTTGCTGCCTCAGCTGGTATCGGACTCCTTGGCGTCGACATATCGAATAGTGTGCAGTTTCGTGGTCACTTGGAAGGGAAGGCCAAATTGGCCTCTAAAAAGCTTGGCGTGCTCAGCAGAGCGAGACAGTATTTCATGCCGGCACATCGCTTGCAACTTTACAAAGCGCAAGTTCGGCCCCACATGGAATACTGTTCTCATCTCTGGGCCGGGGCACCCCAGTGCCAGCTCCTTCCACTTGACCGCATCCAGCGCAGAGCGAGTCGAATCGTCGATGACCGAGTTCTTTCTGACCGGCTCGATACATTGGCACTGCGTAGAGATGTTGCATCTCTTTGCGTATTTTATCGCATCTATCACGGGGAGTGCTCTGAGGAATTGTTCGGACTAATTCCAGCCGCTCAATTTCACCATCGCACATCGCGACAAAACTCGCGTTACCATCCATACCATCTGGATGATTGGCGGTCCACCACTGTGCGATTTAGAAGAAGTTTTCTCCCTCGCACGACTTCCTTGTGGAATCAATTACCACCAGCGAATTTTCCGGACCGATACGACTTAGGAACCTTCAAGAAAAGAGCTTACACCTTTCTAAAAGGTCGGCAACGCATCTGCAATTCCCCTGGTGTTGCGGTTGTTCATGGGCGGCGGTAGTCACTTACCATCAGGTGAGCCGCATCCTCGTTTGCCCCCTATTCCATAAAAAAGAAAAAAAGAATATATAATTCCCAAGCCAACATGGGACCCATGACTCAAATAGGTACATCCTCTTCTTTCATCGCTCTTCTTAGAAACTTCTGTTTTGTATATTTTACTTATAGCTATCACAAACTTTGATGAGAGATGTTGATATTTTTTTATGTTCCATCGGTTTTAGAGCCTTATGGAATATTTAGAGAGGATGGCAGGAGACTGGGCGGTTAGACTTTGTTTCCTTGGGAGAGAAGTACCTAAAGCTCGGGAATATTACGTGTGTGTATATACGTGAACACTTTGCTAGCCTCTCACGTCAAGGATACCTGTACTTTTTGATGATCTATTGTGCGGCCCACGTCAAGGCATAAATGCCTAATTCACAATCATACTTTGATTTATGAATTACGTACGACTTCCTCTGGTGTCGCTTCATCAATGTCGTAAGTTTGCCTTTCTACAGAGCCACCCTTTTGAAGTTCTTGATAATACTCTATTTCACTTCTCGCGATCTCTCCAAATCTGATGTTATTTATGCCACGAAAAATATTTATTATTTTTCTATTCTGCAATTGAAAGAAAACATAGGTATTCGAAGTTAAATTTATAAATGTTCAAGGCATAAAAACGTAAAAAAGGAAACATGTAATCACTCCTTGTACATATCTCAAAGTCTTCTGCTGGACATAGGACTCTCTCGTTGTAAGAAGGATTCGCCTTAACCGTCACTATTTAACGTAGTGATTATATGCTCTTTGGTCAATGCAGATGGATTGACGTTCGCAATAGCAGACGTCTCACACCTTTGAAGTTGCTGCCCGTAGCTGGTCTGAGTATTTTACGTCTGGCGTAAACGGAATGCAAGGCACCTACCCAAAGGAAGCCTTAAGAATTTTCTGGCGTTTTCTATAGTCGTTCTTTGTGAGACATAGGGGACAAAATTGAGTAATAAATTATCTTTGCTTGGCGACGCCACTACACGGCAAGCAATGTCAACTTTCTGCTTTCAGTTCTAAAAAATGAATAAACAGTTGAAGACGATAGTAAGAATTTCAAACCCACTGAGTAGGTAGCTTTTTTCTACGTGGTAAAGCCATGCTGCAGCTATATTAGTAGTATAGTTGTAGCACGAATGGGTCTGCTCGATCGGGGTGGGAGCACGCTTTCACAGAATACCATCATAAAATAGCAGCTTAATGCTGCTGTGTTTCGTAAGGTGTGTGTAGAGAACCGGAGCCCCTTTTTACTGGAAACGAGGAACTCCATCTTAGTCCTCAGGGTTAACAACGCATCTGCATTTTAATTTTGAATCGAGGATATACATAGATATCTGTGGGTCACAGCATCCACGTACCATCAGGTGACTGTGCTCGTTTGTCACCCTTATTCTATAAAAAAAAGCTTTTCAACTGCCCCGTACGGGTTCCCGCTTTGTCGTGGCGGGGGTATTTAGTAGCCGTGGCTAGGTCACCCGCGGTGAACAAAGAGGTACCCACATGGCTGGACCGAGGTGAGAGTGAGAAGGGCCGGCTCTAGGTGGCCACTCCGAGTGGGTTTGGCGAATCCACTTCGGATGTGTGTTGGTGGGCTGCAGTGAGAAAGGTGTCCTCTTCTCCTACCGCAGCAACCGAGGTGAAGTCGTGGAGGAGCAGGAGAGTTAGTATGGTGATGCGCCACTCGCCTTATCCTCTGCGGTTTTGATGAGGCTGCACCGTTGATGCGCTGGTGGTGGGGCTACGGGGGAAGAGTAGTGTCGGTATTGCAAGGCGCTGCTCTCTCTACCCTCCACAGCTAAATCTTGGTTAGCGGCAGAGTCATAGACCAGATCCGCAGCTGGGGTCAGGAATGCTAGTGCTTCTGAATGCTTATTCTTCCTGATTCCATGTCCTCTGCGCAACGGACACGGGGGCGTCCGTTGCATGGGTGAAGTTGGGAGATGCTGAGGAAGGCGTGCCATGTGTTCTGGTGTGTCTTGCCTGAGAACGAGATGGGAGAGGAATAGTCCTTTCCCGAGGAGGGGCCGCCATAGGGCGACCCCTCCTATGGCCTACATAATCCTTCCTTGCCCAGTACTTGCGAGGCACGTGTTCATAGGCAGCTCCTAATGGTAAAGAAAAGTTAACTTTCCAAGCATTTATCACGAACGAAGCACTTTTCTAGTTAATCTGTGCAAATTACCATAGATTACGTAATACCCTACCTAGTTTAAAAATGTGAAAAGGGAGCCAAACAAAAGAAATTGCTTAAATCATAGGATTTATATAAGGCAGGTACCACGTCGCTTGTAACGAACTAGAACCCTATACTTTTGTTAATTTTGAAAAAGAGGTTTGTCTAATGATTTCTTATATTTACGCGAACGCTACAAATTGAATAAAACTATTTTTTTACGGATTTTATCTCGTTTAATTTACTTATTTTAGTTCCTGCCATTTCGGGTGCTTTACAGCAACCCTTGGTCACGGGGGGACTAAGATGTTCGACGTCCCTATGTCACAGTTAGTCCGGCTACCTTCAGTTTTTGAATATTAATTTTTGGTTCGGTCTACACAGAATGAACTAACAGTATATTGAAGTCTTGCAGTGGTATGCTTGGGTTTGGATTTAATTTTGTTAATTATGGGATCCCAAGCAGAGGGCAGCACTCATCCATCTTCTCTATTGAAAATACGATGTTTTTTTTTAATTATAATAGCCTCGCGTATCATCCTTGGTAGGAATCGTTGTTTTTTTGCGAGGTTTTCTGATCTATCAAATATGATGTAACGGCGGGGACGATCTTGAACATGTTCACTTCAGACTTCCCAGAGCGTCTGTGCCTCACGTCAGCTATATGTTTTTAGTATAGTAATAGTTTTATTCAACGAGTTTCATCGTTAAATAATCTGTATAAATATAAGACCTTAACGATTTTTCTTAAGCAAAATTTTGTATGAGATAGGTTGAAAAGTACAAACAATACGATACGAACCAAAATAAAAAGGAATATAGGATTACTTTGACCACGGAATCGTTTTAGTGACTCGATATCATCGGCTGCTACCTGAAATATTGAATGAAAAATAAATAAATCAATCAAACATCTCATCAATTTATTTCGAACAAACAATTACAAATATATAAAATTATTGGTGTAATATGATGTTAATAATAATAATACCCTACAGACCAATAATTTTGATCGCAATTTGCTCTGTAGGGATCGGCTCTAGTCTTCATTCTCCATGGGTTGCAATGAATACTTACCATTAGTTGGAAGTTGGAACAGTTTTTTAAACAATGCCGTAAAAATTAATCATCCTTGGAAAATCTAACATAGGCTAAAATATAAGTCAAATAACTACATTTATTTGTACCATTATAAGATTCATTTTAGAAATAAAGGCACAACTAAAGATATTATAACAAATAAACATAGAACTTACTCTAAGTAGCAAAGCATGCCCGTCGCTCCATTCCAATTTCATTTTCATAAAAAGGTGATCAAGGGCAGTGCAATAACCAAAGTAACTGCAATATATCTGGGCACCTGAAAAAAGCATAATATGACTAATGCCTATAAAACCGTTTTGAGATTAAAGTTGACCGCAAATTTGTCAGCACTGTATGTATACCTACGGCGCAACACAATGCTGCTATTTAACGTTAGTCAAAGAATACTTTTGAGAGCGTGGTCTTTCCCGATCCATCCAACTTATTCGTGTTGCGGCACGACTGCGGTTATTACAGTGCCACGATTCGAAGGCGGTCCCGCTTAGATCTCAATTAGATACGACGATAAGTAAGAATAAAATTTTTCGATATCTCGCTTAGTTTCCGAGATATCGATAATCAAAAATTACTTTTTTTACACAGGAATATTGACCCAAAGTTACTTCTGCAAGCTTCTGCTTCGGCACTGCGAGAAGTGCAGCCCCTTCGCCTTTGCGTAGCAAATCGCCGGTACCCATGCTCACCTCTCCACAGCTTTGGCTTAATGGTTGCCTTTGGCAACCAGCCTCATTCACTACATAGGTGCCTGCTATTTGCTACAGCGGGCGGTGGCTGCTCTCCCTATGCCTCTCTTTTCACAAACTATTTTTGTTTTACAGAAGAGGGCCATTAGAGCTATTTACAACCTAAAACCAAGAGAGTCTCTTAGAGATAATTTTAAAGAAATAATTATATTAACTTTGGCCTCTCAGTATATTTACGAAAATTTAATGTATGTTCACAAAAATAAAGGTAGTTTTAGTAAAAAAAGCGATATACATTCTGTAAACACTAGGGACAAACACAAGCTAGTGATACCAGTTTCTCGACTCCACAGAGTCAGTAATTCATTCTTTGGGTAATGCATACGCTATTACAACAAGGTCCCGGAAAGTGTACAGGCTGTCACTATTAGCAAGTTTAAATGTTTTGTTAAGTTGGAACTGTATAAAAAGGGTTATTATAGTATAAATGAATACATGGTTGACCCCTGGGAATGAGGTGATCGCTTCCAAGCTGTTTCTAAAATAAATTTTGTATTTATATAGTTTGTACAACCATTATTGTAAAATTTGCTTTAAAAAAAAGTCCAGCTGGATTTCTTGCTGGTTCTTACCAGGACAGAGGTTTTTCTCGAACCAGTGGTAAAGTAAAAAATGACTTTCAATAAGAATTACACATGTGATCTATATTGAATTAAAAATTATTCTATTCTATTCTATTCTATTCTATTCTATTCCCGATATCGATATCTTGGAAACTAAGCAAGATATTGAAAAATTTTATTCTTAATTTTCGGTGTATCTCGTCGAGACCTATGCGAATCCGCTTTCAAATCGTGGTTCCTTAGAACCGCACAAACCCCCGTGTTGCAGCCATAATACATTTTCAGAGTGGCTCTACCACGAAAACACTTACACCTACGTTATACCATCGAAATTATAAACGCATTAGTAATGAGTACGTTCCATCATTTTAGTTGCTTCTATAATAAGGCGGTAGGGTTAGTCTTATGTAGAATAGAATAGAATAGAAGGAAGAAGAAGAAGAGAAAAAAGGTACTTTTTCGACTGACGATGGAAGTAAGATGCGATTCAAGACATAAAAAAGTACAAACGTCTTGGACTACTTATGTTACACATAACAGGAAAAAATTTGTGTACCGTCTTACATTTGTTTGAATATTATAAAGAATCCGTATAACAATATTATACTTACAAATAAGATTTTTATTATATTGATTGAGTATATTATCAAACTCTTTTTCAGTATTTACATCTATGTATATTTCTATTTTTTTCTTAGCCATTTTAAAACAAGTAAAAGAACTATATGTAATAACAATTATTTTCTTTTTTAGTAACAACAGTAATTAATTTAAATCTATGAAGCTATGAAATGTACCTTACCTAGATAAAAAATTACAAATCTCTCACCAACTTCGACCTTATTAACATATACAAAATACTTTAGTCTGAGAGCTAGCGACGAATTTTAGGAAGGTCCTTTTGGCAAGTAGAAATTGTGAAAAATTTCGTCAATTAGCGAATCCAGTCCCGAGAGTCTGGCAGAGCGTTTTCAGTTATTTCGTTACTGCGCAGCATATAACATTTGCAAAAAAAAAGTACAAAAAAATTTTTGGCAACTTTATTCCTTTTTTGTCTTTTTATTTAGTTTTTATATAATTCAAAACAAATTATCCCAGACGTTTTTGTCGGTTATAAAGTATTACCAGACCTCTCCATTTTTTTTTTTAAATACACGTTTGGCAATCTCAAATTTTAATCACGTATTTATTTAATAAGTTTTAATAATACCTGTAAATCACCAGACGAATTCAGCGGTTTTAAACAATTCCTAGAAGTGAATAAAGTTTACAAATTAATACGACAAAAAAGTCTTATGCGTAGCCATAAGAGCGAGAAAAATATTTTATCAAAGCATGCTGACAGCGGATAGGGGCCTAAGCTCCTCGCACTGTGATTGGTTGTTGAGGAATATCTTTTTTAACAATTTTGACCATGTAAGGCTGTGTATATAGTTTGAATTATTTTCGATCAGTTCTGTAATAATTTGTATAATAGCTGTTAATTTTAACCTCGTAAGGCTTGGGCTTGGCAAAAAATATGTTTGATAATTACCGCCCCATGTTCTTAAAAAGGACAATATGTATAAATATAAACTGCTTACCGCCAAGAGATGAAGGTGAAAAAAGTAACAATTTGCACGTTCTCTACATCAGTAACTTCTTTCACAGTGATGTGCTACAGATATAGATGACTTTTGAACTACCTAAATGTAGTTTTATTGTGTCCTTTTTATAGAACATCGGGCAGGACTTGCATTAATAGATATTTTTAACTGTGCCTTATATATCACGCTAGGCCGATCGCCATGAAATAAGTTAAATGAAAGATATTAGAGACATACTTTTATTATCAATTACAAAGAAAAGGCTAAACAAAATCGCATTATTCTTATGATAAAATAATGTAATATACTAAAACGGGATAGTTGACTTTCAAATTGAACTGAAACCTCATAAGTTATAATATTTGAGTAAAACGATACCATGCCATAAAATCTGGAACCATAGCGTCTTGCCATCTTTTTCCCAGTACATCCTCATGCAGGGTTTACTGTGAAATAAGCTTCCCATTTAGAAGCTGATACTTTTATCAATAAGCATTTCTTTACTGATATTTAAGCTACTTTCACCATTAAAAACAGAAGGCTTATAAGTTTTTTCAACAATTCGATTTACTAGTTAATCACCATTCATCATCAATACAGCATTTCACAAGTCCACTGCTGAACATAGGCCTCCCCAAGGAATGCCACAAAGCACGGTCCTGAGCCACCTGCATCCATCGACTTCCTGCATGTCTTACCAGGTCGTCACTCCATCTCGTGGGGGGTCGCCCTACATTTCGCCTACCGGTACGAGGCTGCCACTCAAGAATGTTTCTTCTTCATCGGTTGTCGGTTCTTCAAGCTATATGGCCGGCCCACTGCCACTACTGCTTACTAATCCGTTGGGCTATGTCGGTTACTCTGTTTCTACTGTGGATATACTCATTTCTAAGTTTATCACGCAGAGAAACCCCGAGCATAGCCCTCTCCATAGCTCGTTGAGCGACCTTGAGCTTCCTCATATGACCAGCAGTGAAGGTCCACGTCTCAGATCCGTAAGTCATCACTGGCAACATTCACTGGTTGTACAATTTTGTTTTAAGGTTTTGAGGTATGTCTGACGAGAAGATGTGACGTAGTTTCCCAAACGCTGCCCAGTCGAGTTGAATCCGTCGACTGACCTCTCGGTCGAAGTTGGACTTACCTGGTCGGACTATTTGTCCCAAGTAAACATACTCGTCAACAACTTCGAGCTTAGTGCTCCCAACAACTACCGGCATAGGTGTGACATGGACATTAAACATGATCTTTGTTTTGTCCATGTTCATCTTAAGACCTATCCGTTGGGAGACACTATTGATCGTTGAGCATGGTGCTTAGGTCCTCCAACGAATCTGCCATAAGGACTATATTGTCGGCAAATCGAAGGTGAGTGATGTACTCGCCATTGATGTTAATACCGTGTCCTTTCCAGTCCAGAAGCTTGAAAACATCTCCCAATGCAGCGGTGAAGAGTTTCGGGGATATAACGTCACCCTGTCTTACACCTCTCTGCAATTGAATAGGTTTCGTACTCTGGTTCTGTACTCGGATAGCCATCGTAGCCCTACTGTACAAGCACTTCAGCACTTCGATATACCGACAGTCAACTTGGCACCGCTGAAGGGACTGCAGCACCGCCCAAATTTCGACGGAATCAAAGGCTTTCTCATAGATAAGGCTCTCCTCTGACTTCTGTATAACTTGCCGAAGGGTATGTTATATGGTCAATGGTGCTAAAGTCCTTTCAGAAACCTGCTTGTTCGGGAGGCTGGAAGTCGTCAAGTCTGCGCGCGAGACGATTTGTAATGACACTCGAAAACAGCATGTAGACGCGGCTCAGAAGAGAAATCGGTCTATAGTTCTTCAAGAGAGCGTTGTCACCCTTCTTGAAGAACAATGCCACCGCACCTCTGCTCCACGCCTCCGGTGTAATGCCACCATAAAGGATGGAATTAAAGAGCTTCTGAAGGACTTCAAGTACCGGTTTTCCACCCGCTTTCATAAGCTCCGCTGTAATTCCAAATTCATTAAAGTGCTGTAGAGCCATTCTAATCTCGCTCAGACTGACGTCCGAGATATAATATAAGATAAGACTAGCTCTCGGGTCATTACTCACACTTGCGTGTGGCTCCAACGATGACGTGTACAGCTGCGCATAGAACCTCTCAATCTCACTCAAAATCTCAGGTGCCCCGGAAACGATGCTGCCACACTCGGTCTTCAGCTTTGACAGTTGGCTCTTTCTGGCCGACAGATCTCTGACAAAGACTTTGGAGCCTTGGTTCCGCTCGATCGCTTCTTCAATACAAGCTGTATTGAAGTTGCGTAATTCCCGCCGCATGCATTTGGAAATCTGTCTGTTCAGTTGCCTGTATGCTGTCGAATCTGTTGAAGAATGTAGCTCCATCTCCCGTCTAACAGCCATGAGATTAAGAGTGTGATCGGAGAGTTTTTGTGTTCTTCTGCGGCGGGTCTTGCAGTACTTAGCTCCGACTGCATTGACAGTTTTCACGAGCTTGTCATTCATATCGTCCACTTCATTGTAGTCTTCTAGGCACTGAAAACGGTTTTGTAACTCGAGCTGAAAGTTTCGGGACTTTGGATTAGAGCACGAGGGGGACGGAGCGTTGACTTCATTAGACGAGACCTCTCCAACTTAACGTTTAGGTTCAGTGTGCCTCTAACCATTCGGTGATCGTTACCAGTTTTCACCCTCGCGATCACGGAGACATCACTGAACAGTTGTCTTCTGGTCGTCATAATGAAGTCAATCTCATTTTTTGTCGAACCGTCGGGGCTCGAACAGGTCCACTTCCTGTGGGGCCGCTTCTGGAAGAAAGATTTCATCATAAAGAGTCCCTCTTTCTCCATGAAGTCGGCCAGCTGCTGGCCCCTTGGGTTCCGTTGCCCTATTTCAAATTTAAAAAATTAAACTACTTAATCATCCACATATTATTGTTAAAATAAGACAGTTTATCAAAATTTTCTAATAAAGCACTCTAGGTAAGAAGGTATTTATAAACGTAGTTCTTTGGAAATATCTTTTTTTCTCAACCCTCGTGGTAAACGTAGAGCTACCTTGTGATAGTGCTACTGATGCTCTATTTTACAACTTTGCTCTTCCACGCTGGGGTGTTCAAAGTATAAATTTTCTATTGGAACCACGCCCGCGATTGTTTGTATTATATACAAACTCTTTAGTTGGCACTACCGCTACCTGATACGATTTTACGCTTACGCTTATACGCTTTTCTTTCCAGGGCAAGAATATCGTCACAATCTACATCACTTGGAAGAAATTCTTCAAAATCAGAATTATTTAACATATCGATATCGATTTCTTAAGGCTAACACAAAAAAGATCTAATATATTAAAGTCAGCCAACTTATTTAGTGAAATAAGTGTGTTTTTAAGTAAATTTACAGTGGTAGAGTTACGTAAAAATTAAGATAACATTTATAAGTACGACCTGGGGTGTTTTTAAAATCACTAAATAATTATGACAACATTTAGAAGTATGGCTAGTATATTATTATTAACAAACGTGTTATACTATTGATCAACAAATGCAAATAAATCAATTACTAGCGTCTATTAAAATGAAGAGTCACTTAAAATAAAATAATATTTCTTTCATGGCAAGATAAGAAAAAGTGCGAGGGAGATAGATATTATTCCATCTCATTTACTTATAGCCGCAAAGTCCGTCCACACTAGGTCAAAAGGGGTCGTGACGGAAAAATCTGACACTTTTTGTCGCCTAGTCCGCCAAGTCTGTACCGTCCGATAAAGAACTTCGTTCCAAAAATCACTAATTAATTAACGACAATAGAAATACGAATATAAAGACTTTGTAGAGAAATAAATTCATAAATTTCATAAAAGTTTGTTCTTTCGTTATATGCCGCATAAAATACTGTTCTATTGTTATGTACATGCTAAAGGAGATTGATACGCTTTTATACATTCTTGGGCCCAGATTGTAAAAATATGAAAGTGGTATCAATTAATAGCTTATATATTATCAAAACATCACTGTAAATTCTGCGGACTTTGGCAACCTGAGAGCAGAATTATAAGAGATTTAGTAAAAGTGGGGTTATGCAACAAGTTGGCAAAAACCTATATCAAAAAGCTGATTTTTGAAGTGCGATTGCTATTTTGGAAGGATCGTGGGGCTTGTGTATTACAGCGACTAGTCGCTATGCCACAATTCACACAGCGAGCCATTGAGTCAAAATCTAATAGATAAAATCCAGGCCGTAAAATCCACAATAACGAGCCAAAGTCAAACGAGTAATCAAGATTATCGGTGTTCGGTATGTTAGCAAGGGTCGTACAAGTTAAGTAAGATAAGAAGTCCGTAAGAAGAAATAAGTGGTCGAGCAGTATAAATTAATAAAACAACGGGAAACACTAAAAACAAATACGTACTAAACGTTACGAGACGAGTGATCATAGATTGAGTTAAGCAAGGAGGTTATAATATAATATAGGGAGTGAGCGCTTGGAACATTGTAACCGTTCCTCATTTTTCTTAGAAAGAGAAGAACCGAGTTTTGTATTTTAGCTCCTTCTAACATTGGTAAATGTTTACACAAAATAAAAACATTACCAACGTTTAGACAGTTATTCCTTCACTGCTGGCCGGTTGAGGAAGTTCAAGGTTGCTCAGCGAGCTATGGAGAGGGTTATGCTCGGAGTTTCTCTGCGTGATAAAATTAGAAATGAGGATATCCGCAGTAGAACCAGAGTAACCGACATAGCCCAACGGATTAGTAAACTGAAGTGGCAATGGGCCGGCCATATAGCTCGAAGAACCGACAACCGATGGGGAAAAATGGTTCTCGAGTGGCGGCCTCGTACCGGCGGACGAAGTGTAGGGCGTCACCCCACTAGATGGAGTGACAACCTGGTAAGACATGCAGGAAGTCGATGAGTACAGGTGGCTCAGGACCGGTGTTTGTGGCATTCCTTGGGGGAGGCCTATGTTCAGCAGTGGACTTATGAAGGGCTGTAATGATGATGATGAGACAGTTATTGACTTAAAGTAATATTATTGACGTATGCTAGAACGATAATCTTACATTTTTATCGCTAATCATAGTAAAATAAGTTAGTCAGACACAAAAGCAAATACCAGATAATAAAATAATAATCTAGATTATTACTGGAAAAGTATGAGATAAAAATCCAAGCCCAAAAATTTTTCTTCGAAGCCAACGTATTCAACTAGTGAAAAAAGCTATTTCCTACGTAACGAAAAATGTGAGAATGTGGACATTTCGATTGAAGGAAGAAGAGGAATGAGGAGATCGAAAACGTATACCAGGAGAAATGATCCGATATGCTAGACTAACGTTGCCAAAGGAGTTGCAAAGAGCTATGTTAGAATGTCTTGACATATTTTACGAGGAGCTAGACCATCGCTACGCTAGAGCAATGGATGATATTCTCGTAACATTTAGTGTTGTTCAGCCTTACACTCTGCTAACGCCACCAGATCAAGATCTTCGTGTAATAGTTCAAAATTTGACAAAAATCTACGACGATTTTCTGCAGGATATATAATTTTGGCGATTTTACGACTTGAAAGCTGCCAGCACTTCGTCCCAAGAAGCGGTTCAATGTAATTCATTGGAGCTTTTCTCGTAAAATTGGGTTATTTTGAATCTGTTCCGAATCTAGCGCTGTGTCTAAGATTTTTTTAATATTAAGTTTCATGTGAAGGAAGCTTTTCAAAACTCAAGTTAATAAAATCATACTTAAGGTCCACAATGAGCTAAGCGCGACTAACCAATATTTCCATTTTATCTATTGAAAATGACAAGAAAGTAAACTTTGATAATATATTAGAATATTTTAGCAGAACAAAGTCCTGTTAGCATGTATAGCATTTTTTGTTTTATTTTGGGGGGTGCTTGATAAAAAACCGTCCTGGGTGTCAACCCACACTACGCCACCACTAGTTACCGTAAGGTTTGATACTGTAGCGAAGCAATAATGTAATCAAAATATTAAACGGAGTTTAATTATAACACTATTAACAACTTTCCATGTTGAAAAAAATACGCATTTCGTTTTCCGTGATACTGTGTACACTAATAATATCCGGAAAATATTGTATCATGGACACTCTATTAGAAAGAAATGCAACGCTTAATTCGGTGCCTTTCATTCAATTCAAGGTTACTGATTTAGGAACGTTTCTCTAGTATGAGGTTCGCACTCCCTATATTGTACAACCTCCTTGGAGTTGTCACTATCTAGGACAGGAGCTGTCACTATCTGCACAGAATAAAAATACAAGTTGACAAACACAAGTAATAAATCGAACTGTAAACGTGAATTGATTTTAAGATTTATTTTTATTATGTTGATATTTTATTTTTTAAACTGTTGACATTATATTCATATATTGTAATGTATATATTTACTTAGATTGAATCAATCATCTGATGTAGATCATTATTATGTTTAATTGTTAAAACTCATTCACATTAATCGATTAAAATAATCGATTTCCTATTTTATTAGTGACATAAACTTATTTTCAAGATTTCTCGTCTGCCGGATTGTGAATTGGACAATTTTTTTTATATTCTGAAATAGAAAAATATAACGCTTTTATAAACCATATTTCAACTTATTAAAATTGGGCCCAGAAATCGCCGTCTCCTTTCAAAACAAGAATTTGATCATAAAATCTTAAAAAAATGATATTTCTTAATAACCAATCACAGCGCTAGGAGCTTAGACCCCCATCCGATGTCGGCATGCTTCGATAAGCTATCTTTCTCACACATATGGCCAGAGCCCCCGCTACCATATGTGCAAAGTGTGCAATGCACACGGGCGCCAACCTTTAGAGGCGCCAAAACCCAGGGTCAAAAATTGCAAAACATTTCCAAAAAAAATTAATTTTAAAATAAAAGTTGAGAAATTAAATAGGATTAGGTACACATATATAAAATTATAATACATACGAAATTTTATTAGTATATCATCCAGTTACTGCCGATTCCTATGTTGCGAGAACATGTCAGGCGGTAGTTTCTTGATTTTTCCTGTTCAAATATGAACAATGCACGGAGCGCTATAAAAGCGATGCATTGCCAGAGGCGTTTTTACGATTCTATCTGAGTAGGTTCAACAGTATGTTGTGCCGACACAGTAAAATGTCCCTCCGTAACAAGCGAACCCTTTATAAGGTCTGTATACGACCAGTCATATCTTACGCGGGCCCTGTTTTTGCCCACGCCGGCCCTAAAATCATTAATGAACTCCAAGTAGTTCAAAACATCTTCTGTCGTCGAGCTACGAACGCACCTTGGTACGTCCGAAATGCCGACCTCCATCGGGACTTAGAGCTCCATACAATCCAACAATTTCTAAAAACACACTCTGAGAACTTCTTCAAAGCCTCAGAGTCTCATTCCAATCATTTTATTCGTGAGGCAGCTACTTATGCTGCCCCACTCCCCTCTCGCTATCGAGTCTGCAGGCCGAGAAACTCTCTCTCTCGGACCCGTCAAATAAAATTTCAACCTTCCTGAACTGCCTCCTAGTAGCTCAGGCCAATTCTTCTTAAATTTGCCTAAGTAGGCTCTCCCTGCGGCCTGCGCCCTCTTTTCCCTAAAGAGGGTCGCTTCCGATTCGGCAGAGAGGCCTCAACGGTTTCTGCCCGTCCCGTAAAGGTGGTTTTTTGCGGGTAGCACTTAAGCTCCCGGTTAGGATAGTTAGATACAGTGAGTCCCGCATAACCACGACAGACCGGCTGTCGTGGTATGCATGAAGCATTTACCACCTCCTCGCGTATCGGGGTAGCCCTTTCCAATTGCTTCTGGGCGCAAAAAAAGGAGGCGTTTTTAAACCGGTTAGTTCACTGGACCGTGCAACAAGTGCATAAAAACAAGTAATCCTATTAATTTTTACATTTTAAATTATTTTTATTTTTTCAAGTGTTGTGTTGTATAAATTGTTTACAACTTTTTTTTTTCTAAAAAATTAAGTGCTGAATTCCTGCTGACTGCAATTTGAATGGTTTGATTTTTTATAAAATGGTAAGTGTTCCGTACTTTACTATATACTATCAACATTAACCCTTTATAGGAATCCAATCTGTTTCCTATTCCTGTCTGTTTCCTGTTTTTATCTGATAACTTCAATAGATAATATAGAAAAAAACCTACAACTTCTGCATAAAACATTTATTTTTTTTCTATCTGACATAATAAAGGCTTTAGGAAACACGTAAATACACAGTCAGGTCATAAGTATTGTCACACAGTAAAAACTTTTCTTTTAGAATGCTGGCCACAAAAAAATTTATTGAATTCGAATTTCGAATTGTTCATGAATATAACACTGTATAATTTTTAGAATTTTACTCATTTTTAAATATGGAGTGGACGCTTAAAGAAGACCGTGTTGCAGTTATTGCATTGCATCGTTGCGGTTAAATTTTTGACATACTGAAAAATTTGAATATAAGCAAAAAATTCGTTTATCGTACCATCAAACAATACAATGAAGACTCTAGTGTAGATGACAGGTCAAGAAGTGGTCGCCCTTGGTCTGTTAGGAATCCAGCAGTGATAAAAGCTGTGAAGGCGCGAATTCAAAGAAATCCCAAACGTAAGCAGAAACTGTTGGCCCTTCAGATGGGGTTAAGCAGAACCGCGGTGAAAAGGGTGTTAAATGAAGACTCAGGGCTTCGGGCATATAGAAGAAAAACAGGACATCGTTTGAATGCTCGTCTAATGGACCTGAGACTGAAGAGATGCCGCGCTTTGTTGAAGCGGTACGCAGGAAAAGAATATCGGGAAATTCTTTTTTCAGAGAAAAAAAATTACCGTAGAAGAGAGCTACAACAAACAAAATGATAAGTTGTACGCACACAGTAGTGAAAAAGCGAGCAACCGTATTGCGCGTGTCCAACGAGGTCATTTTCCATCCTCGCTCATGGTATGATTGGGAGTTTCTTATTGGGGCTTAACAGAGGTACATTTTTGTGAGAAAGGTGTAAATGCCATCAAAAACATAACTTGTAAAAAACCAAGTCTCGCAACTCAGTTCTACTGTAAAAAGTTGTGAGATCCATGTAATACCAAGTCGGTTAATTTATTCAGTCCCTTCTTAAGGGTCCTTGTGTCTTAAGTTATTATGTAATTAGCTAACCTAACAGCATCTTATAGTGATCACATCAATACTAAAAATCTTTTATATATTAAAAAAAATAGATTGACTTGGCCATCGCAAGAAAACACAATGTATCTCTCAAGTAATACATATTATATTAAATTAGATTGTTTAGTGCGATTGCCAATTTTCAGATAGCCATTTTGTAGATAGTTATATCTAGATACCTATCTAAACCTATTATTCCATTATTTTATACATATATATGTACACTGATTCATTCACTGCAAATGGAACTTTGTAATCCTATATATTTATATGGGATTACAAAGTTATTTATGCAGTTAGTGTATCTCGAAAACTGGACCGAAATTACAAAATATTTTAATTTTTCCTTGATTTGTATACTAAACCATAATTATATTCCAAATTTTAAGCGTCTATACCTGCTAGAAGTGCCTTAGAGTTTTGATGATCGGTCAGTCAGTGAGTGACAAAATTAAGAAAATTTGACTAGTTATTATTCTTAAACTACTGGTTCAAATTTAATGAAATTTGAAATATACTGAGTTTATATAACGCCTACTTGGTTACTGAAAATTCAGGCTTCTAGTTTTATCCACAACGAAGTTATAGGGTTTCGAAAATGGCCTGAACTGCTTCGAGAAAAGGATGGTACGGCCGTGCCGCTTTTTTGCTCGACTTGGCGGGGGCACTGCCGTGCCCCCAGAAACGAATGCAGTTGTGTATCAAAATACAGTCCTGACGAACCTTGTGGAACCTGTTTCTCATACCATGTTCAATAACAGGCACTGGGTATTCCAACAAGATTCGGCGCTAGCTCATAGAGCGAAGAGCACACAAGACTGGCTGGCGGCGCGTGAAATCGACTTCATCCGGCACGAAAACTGGGGGGGCCAGTCCAGTCCAGATTTGAATCCGTTAGATTACAAGATATGGCAACACTTGGAGGAAAAGGCGTGCTCAAAGCCTCATCCCAATTTGGAGTCACTCAAGACATCCTTGATTAAGGCAGCCGCCGATATTGACATGGACCTTGTTCGTGCTGCGATAGACGACTGGCCGCGCAGATTGAAGGACTGTATTCAAAATCACGGAGGTCATTTTGAATAAACTTTAGTGTCATAAGAATCTATGTTTTGTTAAGTTCATTTTGGTATATAAAAGGTTACATAATGAATAAACTTGTTTCAATTATTTTATATTAAACATGTGACAGAATTTATGACCTGACTAGGTATAGTCAAAGACCCTGTACGAGTTTAAAAAAGTAATTAGTTTTTTATCCATAACTCGCTTAGTTTTTGTGCTATCGATCTTTTTAAAAAATCATTTTGTAGGTTTTTCAAGGGTTATAAGATCAAATTAGTTTAATACTTTTTCTGCCTTTATTTTTGAAAAGGTTTAAACTGAAAGGGCTCGAACGAATTGCTTTTTACTTATATATGCAATATGCAAACTTGGTGCTTATTATTGTGATTACTTTAGAAGTTAATTCCTAATTACCATAAGTACTAATTATTTATTTGTTTTTCTCAGGATAAAAGAAAGAGACCTTCAGGTGCGACGTTTCGCGAGCAAAAGAAACTGAGACTACAAGAAAGGGAAAAAATGACTGGATCTTTAAAGCACTTCTTGCAAAACAATGAAGATTCCACGGAGACTAACGATGCGACCGAATCTCAAGATTCTAAATCCGTAATATCAGTAACCGTGAGTGAACCATCTGAAAATTCAACAGAGGCGACTACGGTAACATCAGGTCCTGCAACAAGTGGCGGTGGTTGTAGCAGCAAAACAGCTTTTACTGATGCAGAGCCCGATGAAGCGATGACACCATCCTCGTCTTCAGCACTTGAACAATCCACTTCAGGTAATTCAGCTTGTGTAAGAAGTTCGGTAATGTCAGCTACCGAAATACCTGCTGGAAGTGGCACTTTCGATGAAGGCTTTAATAAGGCTAGCGTCCATATAATTCCATCCGACCCCGGTTTGTGGCCCGAAATAGTCACCAATGAGATAGCTAGAATATTGGTTAAACGTGGTCCGCCCTTGATAGACATCAGTTTTAACTTTCCTAGTAATAAAGATAAGAGAATGTTTTCGTGCAAATACTTTGTAAGAAGTCTAGCAAATGGAGAAAAAGTCGAAAGGACTTGGATTATTTACTCTATTTCTAAAGATACTGTATTTTGTTTTTGTTGTAAGTTGTTTTGTAAAACTCCTAATACTTTTTGTAATACAAATGGAGTATCTGATTGGCAACACTTGTCGTTGCTAATAAAGAGACACGAAAGGTCAATTTTACACAATAGTTATATTAACACAAAAAAAATATTGGAGACATCTACGACTGTTAATGCTCATCACCTGCGGATTTAGAAACGGAAAAAAATATTGGCGCAACGTGTTGGGAAGAATTATTGCTTTCCTTTCAATACTTTCATATCCGCTTCCACTCCTTTGTGTTGCAGCCATGCTACTAAATTTGCTTTCTTATTTGCTTGGGGTGGCGTTTTGTCGATGAAGACAAAATTGTACGGGGCGTTGTGCATTATTATTGTGCTATACGCAAAAATATTTTGTTAAAGGGTTATCATCCCCTCTTTGAATTTTTCTGCATCCGTTTCCTCATACTATTCACTTGTTGGAAAGCAAATAAGCAGTTTTCTACAAATCCTCCAGCGGATCCCGCATGGCAAATTATGAGGCGCCCACCTTTTTCCTACTGGCACCTTTGAGCAAGATGCTGCAGTGTCATCTGTCCAAATCTAGGGCACAGTGTGGTTAAAGTTTAACAACGTTTTAACTTTCAACGATTACGACGTTGTCCCCATCTATATCTATACTAATATAATAAAGCGGAAGAGTTTTTTGTTTGTTTAAACGCGCTAATCTCTGGAACTACCAGTCCAATTTGAAAAAATCTTTTTGTTTATTATAGCCAGATTTATGTGGAATAGTATAGGCTATCTAGCATTAAGCTATATTACTCAGCTAGCCTTAAATATGGATATTTGTTAAGCAAGTCAGAAGAAAAAGCACTCCCGAAATGATTTATCCGCGTACGCTGGTGTTATCGTTAGGGATACGTAAATACAATGTTCTAGAAAATATATAGACCTTTACTCCTTCTAAAAAAAAGTCAGCGATACCATATGTCTATTTCTAATAATTAAGCCATAATTTGGTATTTAGTGACAAAAAAATATTGAACATTTAAAAGTGATTTATGAGCGTTATTATTAGGCATGACCTATTTATCCTTACGAACGAAAGTTACTTCATCATCAAGACAATTTTATGAAGATAAACTTTGTTCTTTATACCATGTTATTTGGATGCATAGTTTAAGAGATAATGTAAAATTAAAATGATTCAATACTTGGCTGGGCGCACGAACGACGCTTAAACCCTAGCCGTTATAAAATGCTTGAACTAGGTCATGTCGCGCACCTCGGACACGTGATGATGCGGGTGAAACCGCGGGGCACAGCTAGTTGATTATATTTTTGATTTCTCTCCATAATTATTTTGCGTTTATATTTTTATTGGTATCGGAATCCCATGCGTTTTGAAATGGTTCTCAATGATTCTGTACTACCATTGCATAAGCCGGCATCTACTAAACTTTCTTGCAACTTCACAGCTGCAGGATATTTTCCCCTTGTGAAATAGCTGTAGACATGTTTTCTAACAGCTTCAGCGTCTAAATGATCTATACCTGTTATAGTTTGTTATTTTTCAGTTTTGAAAATAGTACGTTTGCCAATTCCGAGTGCTTCACCGACACGAGCCCTCACTTGTATCACTGGTAAAAGGGGCCCACCGTTTTGTGACTCACGTTCACCAATGCACACGCCTGACTGTTTAAATTGGAACTACCACAACTACGTCCTCTTTTTGTCATTATGATCACTTGTTTAGTCAAAGTCCAGTATATAACTTGCCAAGGTCGAGTAGAATCGGACCAAAAAGTTATAGCTGAGTCACAAAATAAGAAGACAAACACAAAATCACAAAAGTACGCACAGTAAGCTCCCAAAATGGCGGGAGATTGGAATTACGTAGTGTTTTTACAGCGTGGTTTTGGATATGAGTTTTTTGCCTACACAAAATTACGCAGACAAAGTAGAAAATTATAAAAATAAACTTGTTTTATATTTTATTTATATTAAAAATGGAAATAAACAAATAAAAAATTAAAATATTTAAAGATTCGATTATTTGAATATTTTTTCCGATTATATGAATATTTTTGCCGATTATTCGCATAATAAGTAATTTTAATCATTCAAACACTACGGTAAGCTATATAGTGACAAATTATTGAAACAACGTTAGGCAAACAAGTTGACTCTGGTATTTTTTTTTAATATTTTGCTTTTTTGAAAGATTCCAACTTAAATTAGTGATAAAGAACTATGCATGTTGTAATAAAATATATATTTCTTCATAATTATTGGGATTTATGTAAAAGGTTATTTTAAAACTTGTGAGTACGTTTGTACAACGTTCTTCTTCTTCTTTTAAATTATGGCTTCTCTTTATGGAGTGTAGAGTACACGAAGAATCATATTATAAGGGGCGAAAGTTGAAAAAGTGTCCTACTATTTACTGAAAATAGAGGTTCCAAAACCTACCACAATAGCGCTGGCGTCTGAAAAACTACGATATGAAGATAGCTGTTGTGAACGGAGTGAAGTCAGCTGAATTCAAATATTTAAAAAAAAATCATGACTAGAGTATTTAGTAAAGTGCCAGTATACAAAAACCAAGCGGATTGGTCGGTCCTTGTTTATTTCCCCATCTTATTCTAATTATTTTTGGCGCTTTTTTTATTTTATACTATGCTACCGCAGCGCCACCATTATTGGACACGTTTTTAGGGACACTTTTCATATATAGCTCCTCCTCCTTCTCACTACACTCCATACTTCTCTTGATAGAATTCTAACTGTTGGTACAAACTTGTTGCGGAATGATTAATGTGAAACGTCAAAGGGTATTTCTTAGATTTGGTTGAGTAATATTAAAAACATTAAATAAACATTATATTTACAATTTTTAATGGTTAAACATCACGACGCGACGTTTATATTTCATACTGCCTACTTTTATGGAATAATCTGGAAATCTTGTAAATTTTATTATGGTAACATCGAAGTCCGCCATATTGAAAATTTTAGTGATTTGGGAATTATCGTCTGCAATGGAGTCTAATTTTTGCACAACAAGTTCTGATTGTAATTGTGACGAATATTCGCCTAAATTATGTCATATGTGTGTTGTTTTTCAATTCGGTCGCGGAAATTGCAAAAAAATCACAGTCGTTTGACAAAATCTGCCTGAGTATATTGTTAAATAATTCTGACGACCCTGGAGACATCTTGTGATAAAAAGCCAGCAAGTTGCCTCTGTCTGTTTTTACCTTCACGTGAAAAGGTAACAAAATCTGATCGGTGCTAATAAAAACTCAGCGACCATGGAGCCAGACATGTCATGGGGTGCGTGTAACTTTTCGCAGAGGTTAATCGATTTTTAGTGAAATACGTTATCAATGTATCACTTTTTTTCTAGACGCGGAAAATTTTGAGCCCAAACTGCCGACCACGTTGACATCATCAAACAAATGGGAAGGCGAGGACGAGGAAGAGGTTGTCAAGGTAAGTAAAATAGCTGCCAAGTGTCTATTTAGCTTGTTTTTTGGCATGTGTTAGGAGTTCTTTGAATTTCATTGATAGACAAATCTAACCTCAATTTTGCTTACGTGTTGACGTCAACTAAATTTATAGGAAAGTTGGGAGGATGAAGAAGAAGAAAAAAAAGATGAGGAGAAAAAAGAGCTACCCCCACCGCCTGCCAAACCTAAAAAGAAGATACTGGATAAAATAGCTGAAAAAGAGGTAAACTATCCATAATCAACTAATTTTCGATTTAGCAAGGTCAAGTGTCTATAATGATTTTTGAAGCATTCCTGTAATATAATATAAAAATATTACAATTAGAAATATTTACATACATAAGTAAACTCTTAAAATTATTATATTTAAATTATTTTAAAATATAATATTTTATACTTTACTGATTTTATTTAGAATTTAGTTTTTATAACTTGTTTAGATAGTTAAAAAGGTTTAATTTTTATTTCATACTATTCAATTCATTCATAATAGTGGCGTAGTGCTGGCTACGTTCACTCATTTACAAGGCTATCCAAAGTCCACTGCTGAACTTAGGCCTCCCCAAAGATTGCTCATGAGGGAATATTTTCCACATAGTTGCCCCTGTTGGCAGCCTTGGGTTGGCAACTACATATTTTTTTAATTAGTCCTCAACAGGAAGATGCTGCTGCTCTTACCCTGTTTCAGTTTCCTTCTCTCGCCCCTTACAATACCTATGGGGTGAAATGGGTTAGCTGATTCTTTTACACCACTACTCTTCTTTTCTTTATCCACCTGGAAATGGGCTTCTCCCCTAATAGGATAGCCTTGCTACAAGCATACAATAATTTGTAGTTTATAACAGTAATTCTAACAGTATTACACCACATAGGAGGAAACAATCAATAAATAAACAAATTAAATTTTTGCTTTAATTTCTTACTTATTTTTGACGCCAAATACCAGCTCCCACGTTGCTGTTTTCTGGACTGAAGGGTATAGAGAGTTATTATAATCACAGGCTGTGAGGCATTGCATCCGAGTCCTCATCGGTAACAACACATCTGTAGCGTTCTTTATTTGAAGTTGGTTAAAGGTGTCCATGAACTGCAGAACCCATTTGCCAGGTGGACTGTAATTTGTTCACTTCAATTTTATATCAGAAAACTTAAGCTTGGTACTAATTAAACTCTGTTGAGTAACTAATGGTAAAAAGCCCATCTAAAACAATATTAACAATAAAGAATTGTGTTGCGAGTGTGGATTTGACCATACTAGTATTGGCAAATCTTGCAAACAATTCATTCTACATTAAAAGCCTATGTCCAAAAGTGAACTTATAAAAGGCATTTCATGTTATTTATTTTTCTTCTGTCTTTTTTGAAAACTGCCTTCACAGTAGGATTTTCTCCTGCATTGTGAAGGTTATATACATATATCTGCGTTTCGCTTGGTGAGTGCAGGTGGCCGGAGGCCCTTTTTACTGGAAATGAGGCATTCCATCTTAGTCCTCACGGGTGACAACGCATCTGCATTTTGATTCGCAAACGAGGATAGATGTAGATGTCTATGGGCCGCAGCACCCACTTACCATCAGGTGGACTGTGTGCTCGTTTGTCACCCTTATCCTATAAAAAAAAACATACATATCATTAGGAAAAACCAGACCAGAACTGGAAAAATTATTTGGAAGTCTGTGAACTTGTTTAAACCCTTAGCGCTGCGACTCATTGCTAAGCCATTGCACCATGGAGCTGTTATTGCAGAGTTGGATTTGTATAATATGATATGATGTCTTTCTGTATATTGTGTACAGCCATAATATCTCAAACCTTTGTTAAAAATTGTTTATAAAAAATCAATGCATATAGGTATAAGTAGAAGGTATAATATTTTGAGGACAAGTAAAGTCCATCAATCCACATTAGAATTGAGGCAGCCAGGATGATGTTAAGGACCCAACTGCTGAAATACTTTACAAAATATTTCTTTTGTATTTTTTTAAGTGACAAATGAGCGAAAGTGATGGCTTACACCAGTGTATTGTTTTGTAACATTTTATGAATAAATTTAATTACAGCGCTTAGAAAGAGAGAAAGCAGAGCGGCTGGCCGCAGAGAAAGCAGAAGAGGCGCTCACTCCTGAACAGAGACTTGCTGAGAAGCTTCGCCAGCAGAAATTGCAAGAAGAATCAGATTTGAGGCTTGCTTTGGAAACATTTGGTAATTTTATATAACATAAATTGTCACTCCTGGCGCCCAGAGCGGTAGGAGCAGACTACGGATTTCATTTAGCACATACCCGACACCTCTCTCACTTTTTTACGTAGTAGAGCCATGCTGCAGCTAAATTCGTAGTAGGTATAGTTTGTAACACGAATGGGTCGGCTCGACCGGGGAAGGACCACGCTCTCACAGAATACCATTGTAAAATAGCAGCTTAACACTGCTGTGTTTCGTATGGTGAGTGTAGAGAACTGGAGACCCTTTTTACTGGAAACGAGGCATTACATCTTAGTCCTCACGGCTGACAACACATTTGCTTTTTGATTCGTAATCGAGAATAGATGTAGATGTCTATGGGCCGTAGCAACCACTTACCATCAGGTGGACTGTGCTCGTTTGTCACTCTTCTCCTTTAAAAAAAACTTCTTTCAATCTATATATGCATATATGCTTGCCAGTAGATATGTTTTTGATGGCATCTCATTTCTTTTTGTTGGTAGTTATATCTACATACCTATCTACATCTATTATTCCATTATATTGTACATTATAGGTAGACTGATTTATTCACTGCAAATGTAACTTTGTAATCCTATATATTTATATGGGATTACAAAGTTATTTATATTGTGTGGTGTATCTCGAAAACTGGACCGAAATTGCAAAATATTTTAATTCTTCCTTGATTTATATACTAAACAATGATTGTATTCCAAATTTGAAGCTTCTATGTCTGCTAGAAGTGCCTTAGAGTTTTGATGATCGGTCAGTCAGTGAGTGACAAAATTAAGAAACTTTGACTAGTCATAATTCTTTAACTACTGGTTCATATTGAATGAAATTTGAAATATATCAAGTTTATACAATAACTACTTGGTTACTCAGGCTTCAGAATACAGGCTTCTTGTTTTATCCACAACGAAGTTATAGGGTTTCTAAAACGGCCTGAACTGATTCGAGAAAAAGGATGGTATGGCCGTGCCGCTTTTTGCTCGACTTGGCGGGGGCACTGCCGTGCCCACAGATAAACACTCATTTCCTGTTTTAGATTCCTTCTGTCGCCTCTTACAGTACCCCTGGTTATAATATGGGGCAGTGGATTCTCTTATATGGCACTAAGGTTTGCCTTGCTTTGCATAGATACTTTCATCTAATTACTTAATTGTGTACTTCTAATGAGTATGGTTTTTGCACCAATCACTTACCAAATGTAACAGTCTAACCGGGGTTGCAAGTAAAGTTGCCAAAACTGCAAGTCAAAGTCTAAGAAGACAGCAGTCTGAAGATATCATACACACTTGGCTCATTTTTAATATATCACCAATATGGTCAATAAACTTCCATTTAAGGCATCCTTTACTGACTCGGCCACTCTCTATGTAACTAATCCCACTCTGCAACATAATTGTTATGATTATGATTGGCTCAATTGGAGAAGAACTATGCATGTACAGAATGCCAAAGTCAAGGACCAGTTTAATGTTTCTGTCTTTGTATGTTGAGTGAAGAGAAATGGAGATCCTTTTGAATGATAGTTAGATCTTAGTCCTCAGGTGTGACTATACATCTACATTTTGATTCTTAATCGAGGATGGATTGGTGTCTATGGGCTGTGTTTTTTTTTATAGAAGAGGGTGCATCTGCAAACGAGCATGCGTCTCACCTGATGGTAAGTGACTACCGCCGTCCATGAATAACTGCAACACCAGGGGCATTGCAGGTGCGTTGCTGGCATTTTAGAAAGGTGTGAGCTCTTTTCTTGAAGATCCCTAAGTCGTAATGTCTGGAATAAACGCTGGTGGTAAACAATTCCACAGAGAAGTTGTACGAGGAAGAAAACTGCTAGTAAAACACACAGTGGTGGACCGCCAAGTATCCAGATGGTGAGGATGGTATCGTGAATTTTGATGCAATATGAGTTCGTGGAATTTGGCGCCTGGAATTAATCCTAACAACTTCTCAGTGCACTCCCCATGGTAGATTCGATAGAAAATGCAAAGGGATGCAACATCCCTACGCAGCGCCAGTGAATCGAGCCGATCAGAAAGAACTCGGTCGTCGACGACTCGAATCGCTCTGCGCTGGATGCGGTCAAGTGGAAGGAGCTGGTGGTAATGGGGTACCCCGGCCCAGAGATGAGAACAGTATTCCATTTGAGGCCGTACTTGCGCTTTGTAAAGTTGCAACAGCTGGTGTGGTGACGTGAGTCACTCCAATTCATACCAGTCCTTTCGGTGTCGTAAGAGGCGATTATGAAAACAAAATTATAATCATCGGCCATAACATTCACTTACAATTGTGTAGACTTTGGCTTGGTCATTCTTTTATGAAATAAAAACTACGCTGTGGTATTTGGATTCGAATACTAGCCTTATGCAATATATTATATGAATGAACAAATTGTTTTCAAGTTTAGTTGTATTGTGTTTTGTCTCCGATACTGCATCCTAGCCCAAAAATTTTAATTATTTAAAATGATAACATGTAATAACAATAATCTTGTTTGCAGGTGTATCTGAAACCGGTGGCGGCAGACTGGACAGTTTCCATCCAACAAATAAAGAGGAGTTTACAGAATTTGCAGAGCTGCTCTGCAAGAAAATCAATATATACAAAAGCAAGGAAGAATTTCCAGGATTTGTTGATGAACTTGTCAAAACTATTGTTGTTCAAAGTAAGTAGAAATATAATGCAGGTTACTCATTCAAGCACTAAAGTACTAAATAATAATGCTTATTTACCATAACACTTAAGTAAATAAACTTACAATTCATATTTGAATAAGTAATTTTATATCACTTTTACCTGCAACTTTGTCTTACTCTTCCTTGTCTTAAGTAAAAAAAAATACCTGTAAGTATATAATAGTGGTCTTTATGACAAATTTATAATTTCACAAAAATCCTTTCCATCATCCTTTAAAAACATGCTCTCCATGTTTTTAGGATAAAATATAGCCTAGATAACTCGTAAGTTTCAGCACAATCAGTTCACAAAGGAGATGAACTTGATTCCATACAAGCTTGGGCCCAGCGTGAACAAACTTAAAATATGTGTTAGTTTGAATATTTAAATATTTGCTACTTATATCCAAAAATCATATTTTTGCCGGGCCTGGGGTTTTTTTTTATTTTTTGCTTTTATGATTTTTAGGTTATGTAGTAAAATCAGCCGTTCTTGTAATAGGTTGTATGAATAAATTGAAAAAACACAAAAGAATGCAGTTTTGTAGTTATTATTATATAAAGTAAAATAAAACTCAACATTTTTTAATTGTTTAACTATTTTCTGCAATTATCAATAAAAATGTCATCTAAAAAAAACATATGGAGGCTGTACATTGTCTGTTCTATTCCTCTCAAAACTTAAGTATCACATTATTTTCATTATATAGGCGCAACACGCTACTGTCCTGTGATCCGAGAGAAAATCCAAGAGTCAAGTTAAATAAATCCACGAAAGTAAAAACACGAAATCTATCCAAGTAAACAGCTACAATGCCAAATGCGCATGCCGCATGACAAGCTGAAACTTGAAGTTACTAAGTTAAGTCTCATTCGGAAAATGCAATGATCAATAACCATACAGCCTATTTAGTCGTGTAGGATAATATTCAAATGTTTTTTTATTTAATGACATAGTCTATTCCAATCGTTTTCTAAATATATTATTTTATTCAATATTAATAACTACAGATTCGCGCCAATGTTTCAATATTATGATTTTTTTGGTAAGGAAGGTTATTTTATTATAAAAATAGCCTTCATTATCTATTGCCATAGACAAAACGTAAAGATATTTAAAAACGTTTCGTTTTTGCTTAAGCAAAAGCATTAGCATTCTATTTCAGTTTAAAAAAATGTTTTTATGATTGTCCCAAGGCCTACAGAAATAAAAACCATTTATTTATGCTTATCATTTATCATTATATTACCTACATATTTTTGTATAACTGTTACGAACAATGTCAACAACCCAATTTCATACATCTCCTTTGAAGATTAGTCCTGACAGAGAAACAGACTGAAATTTTAATACAATACAATACAAACACTCACGCCTGTCACCCAGAGGGGTAGGTAGAGACTACGGACTTCCATTTGGCGCGATCCTGACACACCTCTCGCCTCCTTTACATCCATATATCTACTCATACACACTCGTCGGTTAAGGGTACTCCTAACTGGCCCATTTTTAATGTATCGCCGATTTGGTCGACAAACCTTCGTCTAGGGCGTCACTTCCCGACCCTGCCGTTCACTTCTGCAACATAAATTTGCTTTGTCACTGAAATTTTAATTTTATTTAATCATGTGTTAATAGCATGTAACCCACTGAGCCTTAATAGAAGGCTCTTATTTTGATATTACAGGCAGCAACTTTCTTATATGAATGTAACTATACCAATAAATAAAATTGAAGTGTCGTCTGTATGTAATGTCAAAATACCAGCTTTTTACTAAATGCATATGATACAACAACGTTTTTGCCTACCGATAAACTCTTACGAATGTGTGCGTGCGCAGTAAAATCAGTAAAAATATTAATACATATATATGTATATACGGTACTTATATTAAAAACACAATTTTTAAAATTTTTGTCTGTCTGTCTGTTTGTTCCGGCTAATCTCCGAAACGGCTGGACCGATTTCGACGGGACTTACACTAGCAGATAGCTGATGTTATAAGGAGTAATTTAGGCTACTTATATTTTAGAATTGGGGTTCCGCACAACATAATTAAAACCCTTAATTACACGAGGGCGAATTCGCGAAGAACAGCAAATAGATAATATAATATGCATTATGAGTAGTTTATTTTAATATTCTTAAGCACTATATTTGGAGTTTACACAGTACCACTCACCATTAAGTGTACTGCAAGCTAGTTTGATATTGTTATAAAAAAAAAGAAGGTGATATTATATTAGACATATACAGGGTTATTTTTCAAAGAGTAACCAAATTTTAAACTAAAGTTCAAATATATAAATAATGATATATCATTATTCTACTTTTATTTGAAATTATTCCAAATTGAATGTGATTTATGGGCAACAACATTTTTGCCTACCGATAAACCCTTACGAATGTGTGCGTGCACAGTAAAATCAGTTAAAATAATGCATTGCCACGCATTTAGAATTTAAAAAAAGGACATTGAGATTTTTTAAATTAATTTTTCTTCACCATTTGCCTATATTACTTATTCTGAACCTTTTTATTAATTTGAATGGGTATTGCAAAATAACCCTGTACTGTTGCAAATGCACCTGTTATCTAATATTTTTTCGCAATTCCAGTGACATCAGCCGACATCAAGAGGATAAAGATGACTGTCGACAACCTATACATTGAGAAGCAAAAAGCTGAGAAGAATGACAAGGCAAAGAAGGCCAACAAGGGCAAGGGCAAAGCTAAATTAAAAGTAGAGGGCGATAATGTGAGTGTCTATCATTTTAAACATTCTCTTGCTTTTTTTTTCATTGTAGCCTATAAAAAGTCCACTGCTAAACATACGATTAACTGATGAATTGCCCCATAAAGGAGATATTTGTTGATTGTCACACAGGACTGGGTTATCAATAACAGTCTTTTATCATTTTTATCAGGAGGATAATGCTGCCCATCTCCTGTTTGATTTCCTTGTGTTGCCTCTTTAAAAGACCCACGGGATGGTATGGAGCAGTGAATTCTCTTACATTGTCACTATGAGACTAACTATCCAACCATTATCCTCTACATAGTATAAAATAAAGTAGCTTCTCGCCGTCTGAACACTTAGATCTATTAAACTACCCAAAGGATTTTGATACAGTTTTCATCAATAGACAGAATGATTCAAGAGGAAGGTTTATATGTATAATACATGCATATTATATTATTCTTCTGTCTGTGTGTATGTGACTGTACTCTCTAAACAGCTGGACCGATGTTGATGAAATTTTGTGTGTGTGGTTAAGTTGATTAGAGAATGGTTTAGATTCACAATTGGACCTGGTAGGTGATGGTGTTGTCGATATCCAGAAATCAACCGTGAGAAGCAGAGGTGGATCGCTAGTAACTTACATTTTTAATTTGTGTATTCTGTAAAATTAAAGCTGCAGCCTATTTACGTCTCACTGCTGGGCACAGGCCTCCTCTCATTTCTGAGGGGGTTTTAGGGCAAGGAAATGTCCTCCGCGCTGCCCCAATGCGTGTTGGCGAACTTCACATGTCTTCGAAATATTTTTTTTTCTTATTTCTCAGACATGCAGGTTTCCTTCACCGTTGAGCATGTGGTAAATCAGCGCTTAAAATTGCAATTAATAATTTCATTGATGCCGACGGAGACTGAACCCGGTTTGCTCGAGTACTGTGAAGCATACAGCAAGCACTAACCATCTGAGCTACCACGGCTCGTATTCTGTAGTGTACACAAATTAAAAATAGTGTATAGTGTGTAAAATTCATGTGAATACCAACAACATTCTAGTTGTGTCTATTCATAGTGTCACTAGTTTGAATTGTGTGCTACATATTATAGTTCATTACTATGGTCTTAATCTGTCTGAAAATCGGACAGTGAAAGTGTTAACAACTTTATATGTGGTAGAGCTATGCTGTAGCTATATTAATAATATAGTTGTAGCACTAATGAGTCGGCTCGATCGGGAAAAGACCACGCTCTGACAGAATGCCAGCATAAAATAGCAGCTTAATGCTCTGTGGAAAAGAGACATTCCATCTTAGTCCTCACGGGTAACGACGCATCTGCATTTTGATTCTTTATTGAGGATAAATGTAGAAGTTGTCTATGGGTCACTGCAACCACTTACCATCAGGTGGGCTGTGTTCTCGTTTGTTACCCTTATTCTATATAAAAAAATGCTGCAGCCAGCACACATGTGGTCGGTTAGATGGGGACTATGCTTGCACTAAATACCAGCATAATGTTGCTGTTTCCTAGGTATATGTTATAAGAATGGAAGACCTTTGTTCCGATTTTTTTTATATAACTGAAGTTACCAACAAATTGCCTGCAAATGCATGTACAGATGAATATTCAATATTCCTTTATTAATAATTATTTCTTTCAATATATGACCATGTTTTTTGTAATCAAGAACAAATGAAAATGTCTATAAACCAAGGCATCCACTTAACCATCAGGGAGATATTGTGCTCATTTATTACCCTTACTCCCAAAAAGAAGGATACGAAAATATAAAGTGTAAATTCTACAGACTAGTCTACAGTCTATCTGATGGTATCTGCTCCACAAACATACCCACAGCCTTGTATGGTGTGGATGGTTAATTTTTTTAAATAATATATGCTAGCTGCTGTATTTTTGAAAGTCAAATGTATGGTCAAATGTATCAAATGTACAATTGAACATAATCCTCCAAGTGATCCTGTAGTGAATTTAATTAAAAGTGGTAGACAATGATTTTGTGTGACAATTGACTATTGAATTGCTAGTTTTAAGCTTTGATTTCCAACTAGACTAAATATGTCTCAAACAGTCTAAATAGATTTAAAAGGATGATACATTAAAAACTTCATCACTTATTTTTTCAATCTTAGGTATGAAATTTCTTTATCCAAAGTTATATGTACTACCTCTGGAGTGTAACCTATTGTGATAAAAAATAATCATTAAAATTGATGCACAACTGACTGCATCACAAATTTACAAGAAATATAACTTACAGTTGAATTGAGAACCTCCTCATTATGTTTACTTTTTTATCTTTATAATAATCTAAACATAATGAATAACATTGTAAACAATACTTCTTAGTTATGTTATTTAGTAAGAATATTTTGAGTGTGGTAAATCAGGCTAAGTAATATCATTTGAGAATGTACTCATACATACATATATGGAAATACTTTTCGCCAACGGCTCACAGAACCGTGCCAAAAGCCCTGAAGGGGTTTCGAATGACTTGTTTCATTCTCCTTTTATTTATTTTTATTAATAATAAAATATAGTAATGCTAAAAATTCTACAATTACACTGTTCATGTATTATTGTAATAATTTTGAATGGTAATGGTTTGGTTTGTAAACAAACTTTTTTATTACAGGCTCATCTAAACCAATACGACGCGTACGGCAACTTCGACGATGAGTACGATGATTTTATGTAGATCATCCGCTATAATAATTATGGCGTTACCCCTACCTGGTTTCTAAACTCAACCCTATTCTCATTGTTTTTAAGTTAAATGTCGTTTTAATACACTCTCATTATTTTTGATCATTCTCCAAATAGAGCTTCCATTATGGAAAGAGTATATATTTTGTGATATTTTTAAGTGCTCAATGTACTAATTTAAACCATATACATCATGTTACTAATGCTAGCTACTGATATGTTTGTGAGGTCTGCTTCGTATATCATTTGTTTAGATGCCGGGTACTTGACGCAATCGAATGCATAAATTCAACTCTATGCTGTTGTTATTAAGGTCTGATTTCTTTCGGTACTTTACATGGGAAGCTTTATGCATTCGATCGCTGTTATAAAACGCCATGTAAAGCCTATATACACATAATTATACAAAAATGTAATATACAGTCGTTTCATTCTACGGTTATGGCCCGATGTTATGTTATATAGAAAATACATTTTTTATTGTGATAATTTGTGGTTTTATTTTCGTATGTTGAATATTTCTGTAGATTTCTGAAAATGCCATTTTATGATTACCAGAATGTCGTGAATTTCTCATACCGCTGGACCATGTCTGTTTTGAGTGAGTTCAGCTAGGCAAAATTCACCTCGCTGCTTTAATGTGTTGGGGTGAAGATCATGTGTCAACTTACACCAAGACTAACCATTACAGTGTTATATTATAACACCATGGAAAACAGTGGAATCAACAAGGCTCAATTCTTGCCGTATATTGATATTGAGATTGCTTAATATTTCACTTCACAGTGTAAATAATAATTAGAGATGATATTATTATCCTCCACACTGTTTTGGTTCTCTGTTTACCAAAATTAAAGATAAATCCTATTACAACTCACTATCCGACTTGTCAAAATTCTAACCTTATCTGTACACTTAAAAATGATAAATCGTAACTACACAATTATCTTACTTTTCCTGCACACGGTACCTTCACTAAAAACCACGTTCAAAGCTCTAGCAATTTAAAAATGCCGCACTGAAATACCACATAGGTGATTGGTTTGCCGATGCAAGGTTCTGTTTAACCGATTCGTTGCGGCACCGATTTTCGACAACAAACAAATATTTAATGATACGCCTGGCGTGTCACGTGTCACAAACTATTCCTATTGTGCCATCAGCCATGTCTAAAAGTATTGTTCTTTTTTTATACTTTTTTTACTTGTTTAGACCTAATTAAGTTTATTTGACATCAAACATCAGTTACAAACGGAAGGATACTTGTTTTTAGTGGGTAACTACGTGTTTTTCTATGTGTTTTCTTTGAAATTGAGAGTAAGTGACTTTTTATGCAGAGATTACAAACCTTATGTACTATTTATTGTTTTATAAAATAATCATTTATGTAAGTAGGTACAGCTAAATCACTCTGGAAAACCTTGGTCCTTATTAAATTAAATTTTCACCTAATAATAACATTTGTAAATATGAAACAATCAAGATCCTCAATTTGGAAAAAAATAAGGTTTATGATTTATTGATATTTACAAATGTTAAATATTATTTAATGTTAACAAATGTAAAAGTAAGGTCGACTTGAAAACGTCTAATTAGTAAGAATAGCAAAACAAGTGTTTTCAAAAGGAAACAAACGCCGGCGCTATACGGCGGCGGATTGATAAAAGACAATTTATTAGTGAACTTTTTTTATCCATGAACGGTTTCAAACTGTTTCAAGCAAAAATAAATCTTATACCATATCACAAGAGCACATGGTACTTCGTAGGTCTATTCGGCCGTATGATAGTAATAAGACCGCAGTTCAACCATTTTAAGCAAAATTAAAGAATAAGTAAAACTCATTGTTTTTTTTTAACAGGAGACTTGTTTTCCAGAAATTTATTTACAACTCGAGTTTGTGAGCGATCGCAATGAGTGCTATTATTTGTTACTTATTAGACTATTTTCCAACAACATGATTGAAAACCCACAAAGTAGAAAGAGTACCATGTACAAGTTAAAAAAAGGTTGTCAACCACTAAAAATTTCAAATTTTCAAAATATCCAGAAACGAAGCCGCTAGCATGAACTACTTGCAAAATAATGAATATTTTGTTCTGGATAAAATTTTCAAAAACGCAATTTGAGCGAGTTATAACGATTTTTAAAAAGACACGACTCGTGTGTCATACGCCACACGCAAAAGTAATCGATGGCACGCCTGGCGTGCCATCCGCACAACCGGTTAATATATCATTTTATAATCTGTGGTCTGCTCGCTTACCAAATCACTATACGGGAACATTATTAGTTTCTAATTGTGAAAGAATTTTCAAAATCTGATCAGCAGTTCCAGACATTCCAACCTGCAAACAAATTTAAGGTAAACATCATTACCTCTTGATAATATTATTGTGGATTTTTCGACGCAAAGATGTCTTAGTACCACTTGTAGTGTTATACTACTTACATATCATTTTACATTATTTTTCCATTCTGTTTTTGATTTTCTGCATTCACATTTTGCATCACTTTTCACGCTATCAGTTATACTACTAACATATCATTTTACACTATTTTTCCATTCTGTTTTTGATTTTCTGCATTTATATTTTGCATCACCTTTATTTCCATAGATCCTGTAACGTTTTTACACAATAACAAATCATTTTCACTTCGTATTTTCACACTATCAGCACCTTTTAAAATCGCTGTCAATGGAGTCTTACCTTTTTCGGTCTTTTATTGAGTTCTCCGTAACTCTGCAATTTCAGGCTTCGTGCGCGCTGCCGCGCATTAGTTTTTCCTATATGAATAATATCTCATTTCTTATTTAAATGTAATGGTTTTTCAATTATAAGCCTGAAATCAAAAATTGTTAGATTTGACAACCATTATTTATATGGTTGTTATGGTAACTTTTATTCAAATTCGTCACTGGTCTGATGTTCTTAGTTTAATATTTCCTCATAAATACTCTTTGGCTCTAGGTCATATACAATAAATTTCCTTTTAATTTAAATAATTTCTCGTTCTCTCTAAAAAGGTATAAAAGTCGAACAATTGGAGAATACAGGGGGTCTCGCTTCAGTTCTCAAACGAGAAGCATCTACTAAAGGCCTTTACCCGGGGCCGCATTGCCCCGGGATCCTGCAAGCCTCCATCTACATCCGAAGTCGTCGGCAGTCTACTTCAAGCGCGGGGCCACACTACTCCGGGCGCTACGACTGCTTGCTCCAGGCGCTGAGTGCACCTACTGCCCGCGCTACCTTTGGGCGCTACGACTGCTTGCTCCAGGCGCCGAGTGCACTTACTGTCCGCGCTACCTTTGGGCGCTGCGACTGCTTGCTCCAAGCGCTGAGCGCACCTACTCCAGGCGCTACGTGCGTCGGCTCCGGACGCTGCGTGTGCCCAGTCCAGACGCTGCGTGCCGTCGCCGCCAAGAAACCTCAAGCTCCGCGTGTGCCTACTTCTACAAGCGCAGCGTGTGTCCTTCGACCTTTAGGCTCCACTATAATACTATATTCTCCTATTCTCCTATCTTTATTTTTTTTAAATCTAATTGTAATCTCACTTCATCCATCATCATATTTCATTTTTTTATAAAATTGTAAATACATTTTTAAAAAATTTAAATATATTATTTTCTTGTTCTACTTTTGTTGTTTTGTTGTTCTTAGGTTAGGTTCTATATATATATATTTTTTAATTGTCGCTTAACGACATTTTGGCGTCCAACGTAAAAGTCCTCTTTCTCTCTTAATTCTTCACCTTTACTGCGCCTTGTCCTTTCCCTTTTGATTTAATTGCTTTCCCTTTCGGTCTTAACTCATTACTCATCATTCATTTATTCATCCTTTTCATACCTTCAAAATTCTAAAACAAAACTTCTTCTAGTTTTTCAACTTATCTGGATAATATTTAGACCTACATATAATACTTCACTTACATTCATCACTCTAATATTTTTATTCTAGAAAACTTAAAGAGGTACAATTTTTAATAAAATTTTTATTTCTTAACTTTTATTACTTAACTTTACACTTAATTATAACAATGAAAAGGGTTATTTTGTACGAATTTCTTAACAAGGCCGAACTTAAATACGAAGTGAAGATTAGATGTGAGGAACCAGCTAATACTGTTTTGCTTCTAAAAAAACAAGTTTTGCGTTTAGTTGCGAATTCTCACCCTGAAGATATTCTGACTTCTCCAATTCCGATCGAAGATGACTTGTCTCAAATTGATTCTACTTTGACCTATCTGGACTGTAAAATTAAAAATTTTTTACAAGGTGAAACCAAATACTTACGACTAATAGAAACTTTTATTAACCATGTTTTTTACAGATTAGAGCGAATAGATACTGACTTATATCCAGACTTTAAAGCTAATTTCGATACTTTGAAGATGAAATTTGACGCTATTGCTAAACAATTCGAATCCTTGACTCCACCTTCAACTGAAAATCACTCTCCATCACTTGACCCTCCTGTTGACCCGACTGTCATGGAACCTCCTCTTGTTTCTCAAACTTCTGTTATGAGCCACACCCCGTATCCTTCACCACCACCTCAATCTTTTTCTCCAATTAACGTCTTCAAAGACCTGAAAAGACACACCTTCAATGGTAAAAGCTGTCCAAGATCCTTTCTTCAAAAACTTGAAGAATACTGCTTAGCTCGTGGCTTGTCCAAAGACTTGTTGATTTCTCAAGCGTTCGAAATTTTCACCGACAATGCTCTTCATTGATTTTAATATAATCAGATTTAAATATAATCAGAATCCAAACTCAACTTGGAACGAACTTTCCTCTTTATTAATTAAAGACTTTGGTGGTTTTGACTATGATCATAAACTTCTAGAAGCGATTAGGAATCGAACTCAAGGCCGTGATGAACCTATCGTCATCTATATTTCCATTATGTCTGGAATGTTCTCTCGTCTTTCGAAGAAACTTTCTGAAACAGAACAATTGGAGATTATTTTGAGGAATATTCGCCCATGCTATTCAGTCTTCGTAGCTCTAAAAGACATTGACTTTATCGACTCTCTTCTGGCTACTTGCCAAAATTATGAAAAGTTCCTAGACAGAGACAAACAATTTAAAGAACCAAATGTACGACAAAATCCTCTTATTTCTGAATTCAACTACAAACATTCCACTTCAAGTTCAGTTGACTCTCCAAATTCTTCCAATAACTCACGACCTTCTCCTCCATTAATTAATAAATTCACTTCATCCTACAAATACCCTTCTAGACAAATTAATAGTCTCTCTCAAACTAAAGCCCCTCAAGAAAACTCTTTTTGTGTTCGCTGTCGCAAACAAGGTCATACTTTGAACACTTGTACTCAACCACGATTCGTGATTTGTTTCAAATGTGGTTTTAAAGGTTTTAAAACTGCAGATTGCCCTACTTGTTCTCCCAAACCACATACTAGTTCAAAAAAACTAACTACTGACTTGAAAAGTAACTTAAACTTTGATAATGACGATTGGACAAGTTGGATTAAAACAATTCAAAACTTCTTTTCTTGTTACAAAATCTCTTCTACACTCTACTCCAAAGAACAAGATCTAAATCGTCCATTCGTTAATGTCAAAATTTATGACTTAACTTTATCTGGTTTACTAGATTCTGGCAGCTCAGTAACTATTCTGGGTAATAATTCTCATTTATAAATTCTTAAACTGGGCTGTAAACTTTTCAAGTCAGATCTTATTACTGTCTCTACTGCTAATAATCAAAAAGTTAATTCCTTGGGTTATTTTGACTTACCTGTTCATTTCAATAATCAAACTCATTTGATTAAAGCTTACGTTTTCCCTGAAATATTTCCTTCGCTAATACTAGGTATTGACTTTTGGAGAAAATTTAATCTTTTACCTAGTGTTTTATCTTCTCTTAACTTTACAGAATCTAAATGCTCTGCTATCGAAACTAAAGATATTAAAGTTTTACCTTATGAGCATTTAACTCCTAACCAAAAGAACATCGCTAACGACATCATCCAACGCTTCAAGACAATTTCTTTTGAGGAAAAAGGTATCCTGGGAAGCACACACTTAATCACCCACAAGATTGATACTGGTGATTCTCTTCCAATCAAATAAAGATGTTATAGACTGTCTCCTGAAAAACAAAAGGCGTTAATTAATGAAGTTGACAAGATGCTGGGATGGAAGGTCATTGAACAATGCGAAAGTCCTTGGTTATCTCCAGTTCTCATCTCTCCGAAGAAGAATGGTGAATGGCGTTTCTGTGTAGACAGCAGCAAGCTTAACTCAATTACACGTCGTGATGCTTATAAGTTGCCACTAATAAGCGAAATTTTGGACAACCTGAAGAATGCCAAATACTTATCAAGCATTGACATTGCGAAAGCATTTTGGGAAATTCCCTTGAATCCTGCTGATAAAGATAAAACTGCATTTTATGTACCTGGAAGAGGTATGTTTAGATTCAAAGTAATGCCTTTTGACCTCACCAACTCACCTGCAACTCTACAAAGATTAATGGATATGCTGTTTACTCCTGAATTTGAGAACAAGGTATTTTGCTATCTGGATGACATTGTTATTATTAGCGAGACTTTTGATGAACACATATCGCTTCTCATGAAAGTTCATGAAAAACTTTCATATGCTAATCTAACTATTAACTTTGAGAAGAGTCAATTCTTCAAGAAAGAACTGAAATACCTTGGTTTTCTAGTAGACGAGTATGGTCTACGTGCGGATCCAGATAAAATAAAAGCTATTTTAGAATATCCTGTACCTACTTGCAGAAAAGAAGTACGAAAATTCTTAGGCACCTGCAGCTGGTTCAGAAGATTCATTCCAAACTTTAGCACTATTGCCTCTCCACTCAACCAACTAACCTGTTCCGGGAAGAACGCTCCTAAATTTTTATGGAATCCACAAGCTGCAGCTGCTTTCCAAAAACTTAAAGAAAGTTTGGTAACTGCTCCTGTCCTTGCTTGCCCTAACTTCGAACTACCCTTCTCTGTACATTGTGATGCATCAAATTATGGCATAGGAGCAATGCTTACTCAACATCAAGATGACAAAGAAGTCGTGATTGCTTACATGAGTAAAGCACTAAACAAAAATCAACAGAACTACTCAACTACTGAAAGAGAAACATTAGCTGTAATAACTGCATTAGAACATTGGCGATGTTACCTAGACAATGGTAAAGAATTTACAATATATACTGATCATGCTGCACTTAAATGGTTTCAGAACTTATCAAATCCATCAGGAAGACTTGCTCGCTGGACTTTACGCTTATCATGCTTTAACTTTGTCATAAAACATAAAAAAGGAAAGGATAACGTTGTTCCAGATTTATTATCAAGACATAGGAATCAAGAACGTCCTGATACACGAGAAACTTCACCTCAAGGCGTACATCCCATTACGATTGAAGAACCACCTGATCGTAGACTTGAGCATTACAACAAGATTTTTCTCGGATGCTCCAACAACCCAGACGCATATCCCAACTGCACTATCAGGGATATCAAACTTTACCGCTGTATCCATTCTCCCGATCGTCTAAACGATGACTTTATTTGGAAAGAAGTTCCACTACCTCAAGATAGTCATGCACTTATTGAAGCTAACCATGGTTCCCCTTCAGAACACCATCTTGGTATCTTCAAGACATTCAAGAAAATATCTTTAAAATACTATTGGCCTGGTATGTTTAAGGACATTGCCGAATTAATCTCGACTTGTGAAACCTGCTTAACCTACAAACACCCTAATCATTCTCCCTATGGTCTTACGGGTAAACCCAAACTTTGCTCCAGACCTTTTCAAACTATATCCTTAGATCTTATGGGTCCATTGCCTGTGACTCGAAGACGAAATCAGTATATTCTAGTAATTAACTGCAATTTTACTAAATATACTATGATTTTTCCCCTTAAACGTGCTAATTCAGCTAATATTATTAATGTTTAGGAATATTCAGTTTTTCTAGTTCATGGCATTCCCCAAACTATTATAATGGACAACGCTGTTCAATTTCAGTCGCGAGAATTCCACTCATTTTTAAATTCTTATAATGTTCCTTGTATTTTTCACACAGCTTTATATTGTCCTCAAGTTAATCCTACGGAGAAGTTTAATAGTACAATTATTACAGCTCTAGCATCTCTAGTAGGAGACGATCATAGATCCTGGGACAACCATCTTGCTAAGATTCAGTACGCAATGAACAGCGCTACAAATGTAGCTACTGGTTTTACTCCAAATTTTTTAGTCTTTGGTAGGGAAACAATACCTTGTGGTTCCTTCTATACTCCAACTCAGAACCTCGAGGAATTGGTATTTATGCCTCGTGATATTTACGCGTCTAATGCTGGTCTCCTCTCATCTATATTTCACAAAGTTCAAACTAAACTTCACATAGCTCACACTAAAAATAGCGCTCGTTATGATCTTCGCCGGTCTTTTAAAGAATTTAATGTGGGAGACACTGTTTGGCGTAAAAACCATGTTTTAAGCGATGCCGGCGCATACTTTAATGCTAAACTTGCTCCTAAGTTCATCAAGTGCAAAGTGATAGCTAAACTGTCACCACTAGTCTATGTGCTTGAAGACCCTAATGGAGTTAGAGGCAAGTGGCACATCAAAGATGTAAAATCATAAATTTTCTTAACTTTTATTAACTGTTAATTTGTATATATGTATAAATATAACTGTTAATTTGTATATATGTATAAATATCACCATCATTTTCACCTTATTATTTTAATTTCTTTTAATTTGTTTGTTTGTCTAGTGATCCAGTGTTCTTCAACACATCTTGCTTTAAGACCTCGAATTTTAATTTTCTTAATTTTTCTTTATCTTTATCTTCACTTGGGAACGGCTGACTACTCCCTTAATTTTCTTTATCTTTATCTTCACTTGGGAGCAGCTGACTACTCCCTTAATGTTCTTTATCTTTATCTTCACACAGGAGCGGTTGACAACTCCTTAAATAAGCCTGAATGTCCTTTCGAAAACACACTTTTAGAGTGGTGTCTCTTCGACTAATTTATTTTTTTTCCACGCAGGAGCGCTTGACTATTCCTTAAATAAGCCTTAATGTCGTTTTGAAAACACACTTTTAGAGTGGTAGTCATTGAATGTGAACTCCACCCTTACCTGAATGCAGATGATGAATGTAAGAGATAGTATATCTGATTTTGCCTGTTGATGTCTGTTTCTGCAAAGTTGTGTTTTTATGGTTTATTTTAGAATGTACATGTCAAAATTTTTGCTGAGTCAAAAATTTTCCAGGGTCGGTGGGAAAATGTAGTGTTATACTACTTACATATCATTTTACATTATTTTTCCATTCTGTTTTTGATTTTCTGCATTCACATTTTGCATCACTTTTCACGCTATCAGTTATACTACTAACATATCATTTTACACTATTTTTCCATTCTGTTTTTGATTTTCTGCATTTATATTTTGCATCACCTTTATTTCCATAGGATCCTGTAACGTTTTTACACAATAACAAATCATTTTCACTTCGTATTTTCACACTATCAGCACCTTTTAAAATCGCTGTCAATGGAGTCTTACCTTTTTCGGTCTTTTATTGAGTTCTCCGTAACTCTGCAATTTCAAGCTTCGTGCGCGCTGCCGCGCATTAGTTTTTCCTATATGAATAATATCTCATTTCTTACTTAAATGTAATGGTTTTTCAATTATAAGCCTGAAATCAAAAATTGTTAGATTTGACAACCATTATTTATATGGTTGTTATGGTAACTTTTATTCAAATTCGTCACTGGTCTGATGTTCTTAGTTTAATATTTCCTCATAAATACTCTTTGGCTCTAGGTCATATACAATAAATTTCCTTTTAATTTAAATAATTTCTCGTTCTCTCTAAAACGGTATAAAAGCCGAACAATTGGAGAATACAGGGGGTCTCGCTTCAGTTCTCAAACGAGAAGCATCTACTAAAGGCCTTATCCCGGGGCCGCATTGCCCCGGGATCCTGCAAGCCTCCATCTACATCCGAAGTCGTCGGCAGTCTACTTCAAGCGCGGGGCCACACTACTCCGGGCGCTACGACTGCTTGCTCCAGGCGCTGAGTGCACCTACTGCCCGCGCTACCTTTGGGCGCTACGACTGCTTGCTCCAAGCGCCGAGTGCACCTACTGTCCGCGCTACCTTTGGGCGCTGCGACTGCTTGCTCCAAGCGCTGAGCGCACCTACTCCAGGCGCTACGTGCGTCGGCTCCGGACGCTGCGTGTGCCCAGTCCAGACGCTGCGTGCCGTCGCCGCCAAGAAACCTCAAGCTCTGCGTGTGCCTACTTCTACAAGCGCAGCGTGTGTCCTTCGACCTTTAGGCTCCACTATAATACTATATTCTCCTATTCTCCTATCTTTATTTTTTTTAATCTAATTGTAATCTCACTTCATCCATCATCATCATATTTCATTTTTTTATAAAATTGTAAATACCTTTTTAAAAAATTTAAATATATTATTTTCTTGTTCTACTTTTGTTGTTTTGTTGTTCTTAGGTTAGGTTCTATATATATATTTTTTTTTAATTGTCGCTTCACGACACACTACTGGTAGTAGTAGTAGCCACGCTCTCACAGAATAGCAGCGTAAAATAGTAGCTTAACGCTGCTGTGTTTAGTATGGTGAGTGTAAAGAACCGGAGACCCATTTTACTGGAAAAGAGGCATTCCATCTTAGTCCTCACGGGTGACAACGCATCTGCAATTTGATTCGTAATCGAAGATAGATGTTGGTGTCTATGGGCCGCAGCAACCACTTACCATCAGGTGAACTGTGTGCTCGTTTGTCACCCTTATCCTATTAAAAAAAATAGTAGATGAAAGTTTGTGAATACATATGTTTTTTTCTTATAAAAGTGGAAGCAAACAAGCATGCGATTCATCTGATCGTATGTGATTACCGCCGCTCATGAACATTTCAACACAGAAGGAATTACAGGGAAGTTGCCGACTTTTCAGAAGGGAGTAGGCGCTATTCTTGAAGGTTCCTAAGTCTTATGGATCCGGAAAATCCCTAACAACAGTACCTAGATTCCACAATGTGGTCGTGCGTTGCAGAAAATTCCTCGTAAAACGCACGGTAATGGACTGCCAACCATCGAGACGATGTGGATAAAATTTCGAGATATGTTTGGAGTGTACCTATGATGGTGCTGAAATCAATCCGAAAAAAGTTAAGAAGAATATGGTAAAACAACGGCGGCACTTTCTCCCGCACCTCACCAACATTAGAGGGTTGCACACTAACCTTGATTCGATCCACCACTACTACCTTGAGACCGAGAAGCCGTACCTATTCTTCATAACGGAGATGCAGATAGCGACTCCGTCTGTTGTGGCGAACCTCAACTACCCAGCCCTACACGCTGGAACATAGGTTCAAACAGCGGGCCGGTGTATGTTTGCTGTAGGCGTCTCCGTTGCTATTAGGTTTCAGGGTTTTCTGCAATGTGGCTGTTGCGGACGGCGAGGGAACCGCCGCCCCGTCGCTCCTTCATATCCCGTTGCGCCCCGCACACCCCGCACACCGGCAGCAGATCGACGACCAATCAGCGTGCAGCATCGTCGTGCGACGCTACTCACAGGCTAAGACGCTCTCTTGCGGCACATAAGAAGGGCGTTTTGGTCTGTGAGCTGTTCATTTCGGAAGCGGCACTCGAATACAACAAGAGAAGAAACCTCAAGAGAAACCGTCAAGAGAAAAGAATTTATACTCCATTGAAGACTCCCTTTGTGTATATAGTTAATTAGTGAAAGCCGCATTGTAAATAGTTTAATACAATATAGTCTACAGTACCATCTTTTCTTTAAGCAGTCCCCTAGCGTAATATCAGTTCAGTAATCAATCAGTACAGTCCACTAGCTCCAGTAAATAAATACAGTCCACTTCGATCCCTTATATTCTTGGTCCATCGTCGCCGGATTCAAGCCAGAAGAAAGAAGGTAATTACAGAAGAAAGAAGGTAATTACATAAGAAAGAAGGTAATTACAGAAGAGAGAAGATCATTACAGAAGATCTTCAAGGAAGAAAGAAGTTCGTCGACGAAGAGAGAAGATCGTCGGTACTAACTTCTTCTCTGTTTCTTACGGCTACGTCATATACGTCATAATATTGTCTGTTTCCAGACAATTCTTGTTTCTTAAACCGCGTTTACGCGGCCAGGTGGTTGCTCCCTAACGGTGCCAAACAGTGACCATCTGGTAACGGCCTTGTGGCGGGAACGGCGTCCAATACGTGCGTCTTTTTGAAGACGATCGGAAGTCGCAACGTGGGACGTCATGAGGAAGACACGAAGCCAGAAGACACGGAACGACGACGAAACGCCGGTAGGAATGCGGATATTCGAAGAAGCACCCGCGTCCCCGTCCGATTATCTCGCGTTGGCACAAGCGCCCTCCGCCGCGCCCCAGGCCCCGCTCGCGCCCGCATCTACGCCCGCGCCCGCGCCCCCGCCGCCGCGCCCCGCTATGTCCGTGTCTACGACCGATCGTTTGGGAGAGGTTAGCACATCCGCGCCGCGCACAGAAACACTCGCCGCGATTATAGAAGATCTTCCGACAACAGAAACTAGTTCGATAGTACGTACCGTCGCGCCGGTAGCAGACGTTGTACATAGACCCGCGCCCCGCGCCCCGTCGGTCCGTTCAGTCCGTTCAGCCCGGTCGACAGTTAGCGCGATAGCAAAATTAAAGCAAATCGAGTATAATGCCGCGGAGGAACTAGCTGCAATTAGAAGGAAGCAATTGCAACTCGAAGAAGATCTTATCAAGAAGAAATACGCTAGGGACGTCGCTCAACTGCAGGAAGAAACAGATAGGGAAAGTCTAAACGAAGACGCTTTAGTAGAAAATAAGGTACGCGTTTATAGGTGGTAAGAGAACGTAGAGACTGTGCGGGGGGAGCCGCCCTACCGCCCGTCCCACTTTATACAAAGCTGAAGTCCTAACATGCATGAGTATTGTAGTTACCTTTGGGATGACTCAGCAAAATATCAACTCGCCGCACTCAACTCAATGGAACGCAGAGACAAGAGGCTTATTGGCGACAAAAAGCAGGTGGAAACCAAACTTAACAGCTTAGTTCACCGCCACCAAGTTGTTTGTCTGTCGGTCTTCTACATATTGTACATCGGGGAGTGTACCTATGAGCTTCATAACCTCATACCGCCTTCTCCATTCACCTATCGGAGTGCCAGACGTACAGGCTACCATCCACACTTGCACTCCGAATATTCACACTAAGCGCTTTTAGTCATCTTTTATAATGCGCATAGTCAAGAAGTATAATGTCCTGCCGGCGTCTGTTTTCCAGAGTGCCTATAACCTGGACCTCTTCAAGGTGTGTATTAACAGGCTTCTTCTGGGCAAACTCGCTCCATCGTAAACCTCATCTTTGCCCTCGGGCTAGACGGAGGTCAAGAGTGAGCTCATTTATGATAAAAAAAGAACAATTCCTCCGAATTATTGTTACTTGATCACATAGGCACACCAAAACGGTTAGATGAATTTTGGCACACAAACTGATAAGCCATATACTGGATCAACTCATGGTATACTTTTTACAACCAGAAAATAATAGTTATCCCGGAAAAGGCCTGTGGTGTTTCTTTTTACAGTCGCGCAGAAGCTAGAAATGTCACCTAACAATGCCAGAAAACTTCTCAGTCAATGTGTTATTTAGCTATATTTATAATCCTTTTTATTCATAAGTGTTTTGGAATATTGTACATCTGTCCTGGGTTTAACTAGCAATAAATCCTTTTCGATAATTTTTAATTTTTTAACCATTATAAGCCGGTGTTAGATCCCGTGGGAGCCGGAAGAGGCGACAGGGGGAAAGAAAACAGAAGTTAGGCAGCAGCGTTTTTCTAATAACAACTAGAAAATAAAAAGAAAGTAAAAAAAGTCACTCTTTAATTTTTAAAAAACACTATAATGTATGCTATCTCATTCTTTCGCGGGCTAGACGTATATATATGTTTGTCTCTTTTTAGTGTAGCTTTTTCGTTTCATCGAGTTTAAAATCACAACGACTCTAAAGAAGATTTCAATTCAAAAGCCAAACGTGACAACAATAGCAAATATCCCGGAATGAAAAGTAATAGTAAGACGAAAGTTATGGTTTTTGAAAGAGAAGAAAGCAAAACGATATGTGAAATAAGAATAGAAGGGGAGTTGGTAGAGCAAGTAGATGAGTTCGTGTATTTGGGATGTGTGTTTAGCAAGGATGGTAGATATGATAAGGATATAGAACGACGAGTGAATGCAGGAAATAGAGTGAATGGGGCTCTATACTCTATTGTGAAAAGTCAGAATGTGTCCAAAAAGGCACGTATGGCAATTCACAATGCTGTGTTAGTGCCTACTTTAATGTATGGTAGTGAAAGTTGGGTGTGGCAGAAGAAGCACGAGAGTAGAATGAATGCTGTAGAAATGCGGTCATTAAGGAGTATGTTAGGGATGAATCTAAAGGACAGTGAGAAATTGTTTAATAAGAGAAGAGTGTGGTTTGCAAAATGATGTTGTGACCAGGATTAAGAAAGGAATGCTTCGGTGGTTTGGTCATGTAGAAAGAATGAATGAGGAAAGAGTGACAAAGCAAATTTATGTTGCAGAGGTGAACGGCAGAGTCGGGAAGGGTCGCCCTAGGCGAAAGTTTATCGACCAAATTGACGATATATTTAAAATGGGCCAAATCAAGAGTACCTTTAACCGACGAGCGTGTATACGTAGGTATATGGATGTGGAGGAAGCGAGAGAGGTCGGTCAGGATCGTGCCAAATGGAAGTCCATAGTCTCTGCCTACCCCTCTGGGTGAAAGGCGTGAGTGTTTATGTATGTTTATGTATATGAAAAGTAATAATAATAATAAATTATTAGCCTCTCAATTTGACAAATTACACGTCTTATGTATTATATCTATTTTAAATTACAAAATAACATTTCAAAGAAGTTAGCGTTGACGGCCATACTAGTATAAACTGTGTTATAGTCGTCATAGTCTTCAACCCTGAGTAGTACAAAAATCATTTAATTTCGCTATACAATACACAAACATGTTAAAATAAATATGGAAAATTTTAAATTAAACGCGATAAAATCCCTTATTTTAGAAATAATCAATTAACATTATATCAACTACCAACTAAGACCTTGCTCTCCGCCTACTTCAAAGCCCATATGAAGATTTAATAGCCATAATATGACCCCATAGAACAACAGCGTATCAACAAACAACCGCCCACAAGTGCGTAGTTAGACAGTACATTGTACAATACTTCCGACTGTAACTATTAACAGTGCTATGTGAGTGGGTATAAACTTGTTAAAATAGCGCACCGAATAATAACGTAGACGGCTGCGTGGCGCAGTGGCTTAGCAATGAGTTGCAGCGCTGGGGGCCGCGGGTGCGAATCCCACACGGAACAAGTATTTGTATGGCCTACAAACAATTATTTCGGGTCTCGATATTTTTCTCTATGATACAGGAGAAAATCCTAGTGTGGGGGAACATTTATAGAAAAAACATACCTCAAATGGCACTAAAACATAATAATAAATATAATAGTAGACTGCTGCTTTTATATAGAATCTCGTAAGAGTGACAAACGAGCACACAGTCCACGCGATGGTAAGTGTATGTTGAGACCCATAGACATCAACACCTCTTCTCGATTTAGAATCAAAATGCAGATGCTTTGTTACCCCTGAAGACTAAGATGGAATGCCTCGTTTCCAGCAAAAAGGGGCTCCAGTTCTCTATACTCACCACACGAAACAGCAGCTTTAAACTTGTTTCCTGTGAGAGCGAGATCTTGTCCCGTTCGAGCCGATCCATTCTTGTTACAATAATAATATAGCTGCGGGTTAGAGTATCTTAGTTCTGTTTTTAATGAATCTAAATTAGGTAAATACTAAGTTTTCAGGATGAATAAACAAAGGAGACGTCTAGATTTGTAGTTAGACATGGGTAACTTAGCGAAATTCCTTACGTTAACTCCGTAACTCAGGCGCAGTTTATTGCGGTATTGCGTCATGGCGCAACAAATTTTAAGCACATCTATCAACTCGGCCATATGTTGAAAAGAAAGATTAGCTACATACAAGGTACTATGTATCACTCCTTTTACATTACACGGAGTTGAAGTTTATTAAAATTATATAAAATAACAACATCTTCACACCTTTTCGAATTTGCCGACCCTGCGCTGTGCGGCAACACATTTTGGTCAACTGTGTTAGCGCAATTGCTTGACGCGGCGTTGTGTTAGCCATGTCTATTTGTAGTTACAGGATAAAAGAAAATCCATTGAAAAACACTGTAACTACATAGACTGGTGAGGGGGCTTAGTTACAAGCGCTAGGGTTTTGGCTCTGCCCTCACCAGCCAGTATGTTGTTATTCAAATCTATCAGAGGTTTTGAAAGCTGAAAAGGAGACCAGAATTATTGAGGAATAATCAAGGAAGGATTTAAAGGTGTTAAGGCTGCGAAGCCCTGAGGCAACACGGTGGAGGCCCCAAACAATATTACAAAACTGTTTTTCCATCTACGAGTAAATCTCTTTTTTATACAGGATTATGTGTGCGAGCACACCGTCATAACTGTTACAGTCTGTCAAAAGCCATAGGGGAGATCTTGCCATAGTAACCACGCTTGACAGGTGGGTTCGAACCGCAGATTTTTTTTAGTTTTTATTAGGAAGACCCTGCTGTCTTTCTTCTGGCTTGTTTTCCTCTGTCGCCTCTTACGAGGCCCATGGGACGATTCGAGGTAGTGCACATTCTAATACCGCTTCTACACGGTTGAGAACAGAGTACACCTGATGCTAAGTGGATGATATGGCCTATAGATTGTTAACCTCTCACCTTGACCATGAATCAGAATGCAGATAGATAATGTTGTTTAATTAATAAAATAAAGGTACCTCCGTTTCGGCTCCTTTCATTATTGAAGGGGTGTCATTGAAATATTTTTATTTTTATTTTCAAAAATACTGCATTCCTCTCGATGTTTTACTTCATTCCCGAGCACGTATAACATTAGAAATAAAAAAAAATACTTCAATATAATAAAATATCAATAATCGTTGATAGTATAATTTACTGAAACATTTCAATCAATTGAATTGACTCAATGTACTCGACCCCAGGCCATTGGAAAATGGAGAAATTATAGGCGAAAGGGCTGCCACATCTCGTAGCGAATTTCGATGTAATTACAGATATTAATATTTTTTTTAATTTACTTATGTACACACAACAAGATACAGAAACAGTCTTATAGTGAGTTTGTACAAAGGTTCGACTTATTCCATAATTTGCTGAAATATCTTCCAGTAGACCCACAAAGGAAAATATATTTAAAAATTGAAAACTTAGTGCGTACAATACTAATACTACTAAATAATATACAAAAAAAAACATACGTAAATTATATTAAATGATACTATAAATAAAAATAAAATAATACCATATATAAAAAAATACATACAATAGCTACATGTAATATATATAACCTAATAATAATAAAATAATATATATTAATTAACAGGACGCAAAGAAATTATCTCTAACACGTTTTTTTAAATACCAATAATGTTTCAGAATTTCTTATTTATTATTTTAATAAATATAAAAATATAACCTACTTTCGCATCTGTTTTTGAATGTTAACCTAAAATGTACGTACTCTGCACAAGGACCTAGCTAGGTCCATGGCTCTGCACTCATGCACCGACGTGATCAAAACTCATCTAGGTACATGGCTCTGCACTCATGCACCGACGTGATCAAAACTCAAACTTTCGCAAATTCGCTCCTAAATTGGCGGTAAATTGGATAATGAGATGTTGGTTATGGCACCGTTCCGCAGTTACTTCACGTTATATCATGATACGCATCGTTATGGAATCAGGTCAGGGTCTTTTGTAAATGAAATAATATACAACATGTATTATAAAGAAATAAATTCATTAATTCATGTGAACACACATATTTTAACGCAAATAATAAGAATAATGTCCTCCAGACCGAATTTCGGTCACAGAATAAATATTAGTTTCGGTCACGACGGTCTGTTCCGGAGACCAGCCATACGCGCAAGACAGGATTATAATAGGGGAGATCCTTGTACCTTGGGACGCTTTTCTTTAAACTTCCATAATTTAAGTTCAAATTTATCTATGCCCTTGAATGTTGAAATTTCTATTAGGTAGCCAATAACATCAAAATAATATGATGTAAAACACGACCTACTATGTTTTATCAATGTGAAAATGACAATTAATTACTTTAGGATATTTGTCCCAAGGTACAATCATGGCTTGTACCTCGGGACACCAATGTTTGTACCTTGGGACACATTTTTGTAAACCTAAACTGCCGCCAGATGAATATTAACTCTATCAGTTGACATACATATTTCATATACCGGAGATTTTGATATGAATGGGCAGCTTAAATGCTTTGTTAAAGGTATTTAAAGCATTGAAAAACAAAGATAATCTTAATTTTATATTAATAAAACAACAGTCATTACAAAGCTTACTTACAATCACTTTTTAGATACTCAGGAAAATAAAAATAATAACAAAACTTGTTTACAAACATTACTATTAGTTTTCTTTAGATTTGATACCGCATTTCTGACAGTAATTTTCAAAACAGGTGCAATCTTCGTGCACCCAGAATCGGCAGGTGCAACACTGAATCCAGTCTTCTGTGCTGGAAGTAGTGAAATAATTTTCACCGCAACCCATACAATTATTTTCCTCTTGATCGTCATCACATGAATCGTCATTGTCTAAGATAACATCAGTTTCATCCTCAGAACTACTACTTTCTCTCTCAACTTTTTTCTTAAAAACACGCTTCTTGACAGATTTGTTTTTTTTTATTTACTTCTTTTTTTCTTTTTTTAGCAGCTAAAAGCTCCAATTCTTCTTTTTCAGGAGTATCGGTTAAGACTCTTGTCTTACCTTTTCGCTTTCTAGTAGTATTATTCTTACGTGGTAGGGCCTTTGGAAAAGGACGAATGGCTTCAGATGACATAAGGATATTTTTGTTTGTGTCTATAGTACCAGTGGATGTAGATGGTGCTGGAGATTCTATTGCTACTTGGTTATTGTCATATTGTTGTTCAATATTTGCATATTGTGATGGTCCAGGTAGAGCAATATTTGGTTATATTTCAGCCACATCCAATCTGGTGTGCGTAACGGTGTTAGCATCTACGTAAGGCCTATCAGTAACATATGAGCTCAGGAACTCATCTTCGCCAAAAATATTATCATTAAATGGCCATATTCCTGCAACTTTAAATCCATTTTGAATGTTAGATGGCGTAAAAGCTAATGTAAAAGCAGTGCCAAAGCATTCGGCGACATTATATATAGTGAGAGGAGTTCCAGGATGTTGCAAAAGCCAATCGTTGCAGGCTTTGTTATAATATTTCTTGAGTGGACCAAATACGGTTCTGTCTAAAGGCTGTAACTTGTGGCTGGTGTGAGGAGGAAATGTGAACATTACAATACGAATTATTCTTGGCCAATTCTATGATTTTAATCGAAATGTGACTCTCGTGATTGTCCAATATCAGGAGCACTTTATTATCGTTATTAGGTCTAACATGTTTAATGAAATGGTTCAAAAAATCCTCAAATTTATCACCATTGGACCACCCACTGGGAGTTGCAAGCCCCAAAGTCTCAGGAGGAGCACCATTATTCATGTGGCTCTTAAAGTGCACTCTAGGAAAAACCATGCAAGGAGGAACCGAATTCCCAAGTGCATTCACGCATGCAATAACAGTGACATTATTACCTCTCTCTGCTGATGTAATATTCCCAACTTGTTTTACTCCTTTTGACGCTAAAACTTTCATTGGATTGTGTACTGTAGACATGCCAGATTCATCTACATTATAGATCCTTTCGCTTGTAAAATTGTATTTCAACAGCAGTTCCTTGCATTTATTAAAAAACAAATTTACATTCACCTTATTAAAAGAAGTAGCACGTGCTAAACTCGTTGCTTCTGGTTTTCGCAAGCTTAAATTTTGATGCCTTTTAATAAAATATTCATAAAATGTCTTACCAGCTTTTTTATTTGTGTCCCAAGCACTTGGATAAGTTTTTTTCAAAATTACTGCATATTCGAATGCTAATTTTAAAAAGTCATCTTTGCATATTCCGTAGTGTAACTTGGATGCCTTTAAGCAATATTCAACCAATTGCTCTTCTTCTTCATCACTAAACACTCTCTTGACAGCATTCAGAGGGTGATAGACGACCTCAACATTTTCTTTTTCTTTGTTCAACTTCACGTAACGGCCTATTAAAGATTTTGAGACATGAAAGTCTTCTGCAGCTTTCCGAATAGATAAACGTTTTTCAATTACCACTTTAATTGCACTTTTTACATTTTGCTCACTTGGTTTCGGCCGTATGACTTTCTCTTTACTTCGCGGCATCTAAAAACATAAAAACAAAAAATAAAAATATAATATTAAAATAAATAGTTGAAAAAAGCATTGGCTTGTACCTTGGGACTGTCCCAATTCACTGTCCCAAGGTACAAATTTCAATTATAGAATACAAAGTGTGGTTATAATTTTTGAATTACGGAAATCTAGGAAATTATATTAAAATAAGTGATTAAGAATATAGATAACAACTAATTGTATCATAATTAAATTACTCACCTCAAAATATTTCGTCTAAAGCAAAGATTCAAGTAGATTGCACAAAAAAAATCTGACGAAAAAATCACACTGCATACCACATCTAAGGAACAAAGCAAAATGGCCGATTTTACTGCATGCTTCCTGAATGTTGTAATGAAATAGCTACAAGATGTCACTACTTACTACTTCTCAATGTAAAATATCTGACGCAATGAGCTTGTCCCGAGGTACAAGGTGTCCCAAGGTACAAGGATCTCCCCTACATGGGCACAGGTGCACTCTCTATTATAATATTGATGTGTGTGTGTGTGTGTGTGTGTGTGTGTGTGTGTGTGTGTGTGTGTGTGTGTGTGTGTGTGTTGTGTGTGGGTGTGCATATGCGTGTGTATGCGTGCGTGTGCGCGCGCACGCGCGCTTGTGTGTGTGTGTGTGTGTGTGTATGTATGTGTGTGTGTGTGTGTGTGTGTATGTTTTTACGAGTGCGCATAGAAACGGATATGCCTACGTAAATACAAACATACAATATTACAGGTCAAAAATATTACCCCCTTTTTGCCCTCCGTCACAGTTGGATAAAACTTTAATTTCATCTCTGTCTTATGTACTGTTACCAAACATATTTCTTCATAGATTCTTGAACCACGAGAAATAGAAACAATGTTTCAGAAAATAACGACAGTTCGTTATACGGACATTACCTATGTCGTAAACCGAGAAACAATGGTAAATTACAGCAGGTTCGGGTGATTGATACATTCGAAGTGAGAAGTAGCTTGTTTGCATTCTACAAACGTATTTATTTAATAGTTTTAATTTTAATATACAAACCCAATATACAAACGCAGTAATTAAAAAAAAACCGAACTGCGTAAAAGGTTTACTGAAAAAATAACTTTTTTATACCCTTTGGTCACTCCCACAATTAAGACGAACCTAACAACACTTCATATATTAAAATACATCAAGACGTTTAAGCTACAGAGCGTGCCAAAAAATAGACATACATACAAGCAAACAGCGTGAGTAGCCTAACGGCAGTTCGCAGACCACGAATCGAAAGGTCGTGGGTTCGGATCCGCCATTTGACTACTGTCGTGAACCACTTCTAACACAATCATTTTATGCTTACCGAAAGTGGTTAAAGGGAATATTAGTAATGTTTAATGGCATTACTATTATTTAAAAAAAAAAATATACTCCCGAAAAACATTACCCTTCTTTTGCGGCAGTCGGGTAAATAGAAAACCACAACAACAGCCTACATATTACGAAGCACTGATGGGCATACAGCACTTCTTATTTCTGAGGGTATGTTGTTACAGAAAAGTCCACGTATTAATTCGTCAAGGAAATAGTTTTATTGCTCAAACTTACAAGTCTTTATAATCCGTTACTTTATCATATTATTTGTAATTTGGACTTATCTATATTTATAGAGAATTTTCATTGTTTTTTTTGTACACTATTTTAACTATTTTGTTCATTTTCTCTACACAAAGTTTGTCTGTAAGAGATCACTTTCAAAGTGATAAGACCGCCTGTTGTACATATTATACTTAAGATTTAACTCCACTCGTTTGTTCTGTTTATTGGTGTACAATTCAGAATAAATAAATAATTTCCACATACACGTAGATTATTTCTACGGGATTTCAATTCTTCGAGACATTATGTCTTTGTACCAACTTCAGAAGCCACTATCGAGCAATAATTTTAATCTTGAAGTTTTTGAAGTCAGCTTTTGCTTTTTATTAAAAGTTTTTTTTTTAATTAAAGTAGATGATTGTGCGTGTATCCGTTGTCTACAGTGGCCACTTGCCATAAAATGCACTGTTAGCTCGTTTGGTAGGTTAGTATAAATAGTTTTTAATTTTCTTCGTATCCAATATTCCATTACTATCCATTACATACTATAAAAGTCCACTTATGAACACAGGTGTCCTCCATAGATTGCCTCATAGGGAGGATTTTGCCATAGTTGTAATGTTACTGTTAATTTAATAATTACACCTCTCAGTGGGTAACGTACTCCTGGTAGATTATCTTCTATACATCCATCCATTACAGCCAATAAAAGTCCACTTCTGAACACAGGTGTCCTCCATAGATTGCCTCATAGGGAGGATTTTGCCATAGTTTTTATGTTACTGTTAATTTAATAATTTCACCTCTCAGTGGGTCACGTGCTCTTGGTAGATCATCTTCTATACATCTATTCATTACAGCCTATAAAAGTCCACTTCTGAACACAGGTGTCCTCCATAAATTATTGCCACACAGGGAGGAGGCTTTCGCCGTGGTTGTAATGTTACTGTTAATTTAATAATTTCACCTCTCAGTGGATCATGTGCTCCTGGTAGATTATATTCTATACATCCATCCATTACAGCCTATAAAAGTCCACTTCTGAACACAGGTGTCCTCCATAAATTATTGCCTCACAGGGAGGAGGATTTCGCCATGGTTGTAATGTTACTGTTAATTTAATAATTTCACCTCTCAGTGGATCATGTGCTCCTGGTAGATTATATGCTATACATCCATCCATTATAGCCTATAAAAATCCACTTCCTGAACACAGGTGTCCTCCTTAGATAGCCTCGTAGGGAGGATTTTGTCATGGTTGTAATGTTACTTCACCAGTCAGGGGGTCATGTGCTCCACTCCACTCCACTCCACAGGAGCACATGACCCACTGAGAGGTGAAATTATTAAATTATTAACTAGTATATTATCTTGTATACATGCATCTATTACAGCCTATAAAAGTCCACTTCTGAACACAGATGTACTCCATAGATTGTTGCCTCATAGGGAGGATTTTGCCATAGTTAGTACTCTTGGCAATCGCTGTTTTTATTGTTTTGAGTTGTTATTAGGAAGATGCTGCTGCCCATTTCCTATTTCAGCATCCTCTTACGACGTACATGGGACGATATGGGGTAGTAGATATTCTTACGCGGTGAACTGGACGGTTATCCAATTTTATCAAGAACAATATAATATAATATATCGTGTCGTGTATTGAAATGGAAACAACAGGCCTTTAAACTATTAACAACTGTGTGTGAATTACAAAAGGGAAAGAGACGACGGTCAGCTCCCCGTTATAAGACGCGCACTGCTAACGTGAGAATCTGTCCACGATTCGTTTTATAGCTAGTGTTCCCATCTTTACGCTATTTTGTAAAATTGTCCTGATGAATACTAAAACAGGAGATGGTCTGCAGTTTCTTCCCGATAACAACTCATAACAATAAAAAACTAAGGTTGCCAACCCGTCTGGCAACGATGGCAAAAATTTTTCCTATGAGGAAATCTATGGAAGAGTCTTATGTCATTGAATTTATAGGCTGTAATGGAATGAAAATGGAAGGCGTTATCTCCTTTCAAAAGCAGGTTATGGAGCAATTAGATAGCATGTTTCCAGCGCAGGCGGAGTACAAATGTTCTACATTATTTTACTTCTTAGGTATGCAAGCATGTTCTACGTGGTAGAGCCACGATGTAGCTATATTATTTATTACTATTGTAGCACGAATGGGTCGGGTCGACCGGGGTAGGACCACGCTCTCACAGAATACCAGCGTAAAATAGCAGCTTAATTCTGCTGTGTTTCGTATGGTGAGTGTAAAGAACCGGAGACCCTTTTTACTGGACACGAGGCATTCCATCTCAGTCCTCACGGGTTATAAGGCACCTGCATTTGGAATCTTAATCGAGGATAAATGTAGATGAATACACCATGTAATGTAATTAACGTATAAGTTCCATAATATTATATTCGTATTTATTAAAACTTCATAATAATATACCTATGGCACGTGGACTGCTAACACACTGAATTACGTCGTATTTACCGAATTAAAAATAAGTTAATTTGACCGACAATCAATCGACGGATTCAACTCCGCTGGGCAGCGTTCGGGAAACTACGACACATCTTCTCGTTAGACATACCTGAAAACCTGAAAACGAAACTGTACAACCAGTGTGTGTTGCCAGTGATGACTTACGGATCTGAGACGTGGTCCTTCACTGCTGGCTATGAGGAAGCGTAAGGTCGCTCAGCGAGTTATGGAGTGGGCTATGCTCGGGGTTTCTCTGCGTGATAAACTTAGAAATGAGGATATCCGCAGTAGAACCAGAGTAACCGACATAGCCCAACGGATTAGTAAGCTGAAGTGGCAGTGGGCCGGCCATATAGCTCGAAGAACCGACAACCGATGGGGAAGAAAGGTTCTCGAGTGGCAGCCTCGTACCAGTAGACGAAGTGTAGGGCGACCCCCCACTAGATGGAGTGACGACCTGGTAAGACATGCAGGAAATCGATGGATGCAGGTGGCTCAGGACCGTACTTTGTGGCATTCCTTGGGGGAGGGCTATGTTCAGCAGTGGACTTATGAAAGGCTGTAATGATGATGATGATGATGATAATTTGACCGTATAGCGGCGTTGTAAGAATATCCAGTATCTGCCCTATGGGTGGGTGTCGTAAGAGACGGTGGGAAACAACCCAGAAGATAGGTATCATGTCTTCCTAATAACAACTAAAATGAAAAACTTGCGGCTGCCAACTCATGTGTCAAGCGTGGCATCCACGGCAAATATCAGGCATTCTATGGAAAGACTTATGTTCAGCTGTGGACTTTTGATATACTTTGAATATACATGCATACTTTAGCTACATAAATCATACCCATTTAGCTTTGTCAAAATCGGTCGGAAAATGTCATCATCATTAAATCACGGCTAATTACTAAACTGTTTGCCCAAGATCCTGATCCTTGATACAACAGGAGCTCTTGGGTGATGAATATATTGGTTTAATTGAATTTCCATTTAATCGTATTTGCATATAATTCAAGAAATTTAAAGATTCAATAAAAATGTGTTATGAATATGATATTGATTGGACTCGGGCAATTTCTACAATATTCTGTTGTCTCGTATTTATGTTAACAATGATGGTATTCTTATTCACAGACGTTAATAACAATTACGTATACGTTATATCAAATTAATTTATTTTCCGAAACTTTCCATATGAATTCGGAAGTGCTGCCTATTGTGGCTGACATTATTTGTTTCGTAACTTCATTGTTGTTAAATACAAAAAACTTTTGTAATTATATTTTGTAACTTTAATTGCATGTTATGTTGCTGATTTAAATAATTATTTTATCAGCATTATCTGTGAAATTATAAGAAAAGAGTTATGTATTTTTCATCGCCATAATGAGAAAGAATTACTGGAAATAACTATTATACTTCGCTCTTAGCTTAGTGCTAATAATAGATTAGTGCTGTTATAATAATAGATAAATTTAGACGAAAAACACTTTTATTGTAACTACTTTATTGTATAAACCATAACATTGTACCTTTATATTTAAAGAAACATGAATTAAGTAAATTATTTCTCCTAGGCAGTAAAAATAGCCGCAATGGTTGCAACATATAAGATATGATCCACCATCTTGAAAAATACTGTTGAGGGGATCATTCACACACAAAGCGCGTCAGAGACCTCACAGTGGCCGTAGGTATGTCGGCATTTGTCGTTTAGTTCAGATGCAAATATCATTTTTAGAAATATGAAATTTAGTTAGTTACTTGACTAAAAACGCTAAAATCCTATTCATAGTACAACTATACGTCCCTGAAACAACCAACGGGTTGTTTGTTACATGCTGCGTACTTTGCAGTCAGTTTAAACCACTGTGGTTGTTTAAATCTATATTAACCTTTATTTTTTAATAAAAGATCATTTACGATACGATACCCACATTTCCCATATTACACAAAATATTGATAATATTTTAAATTTGTTCATAAATAAAAAATAATAGTTAAAATAATACCTAGAAAGCGTAAACTCTGGCCCTTTGCCGTCAGCTATTAATTGCGGGCTCGCGGACTTCGCTATGTGACAAGCAAATGACACAGAAGAAATTAGAAATGGCTACACGTACAATGCGTGTTTTTTTGTGACATTCATGAACATCCTACGAGGACGAAGGCGTGATAAATATGTAACTTGTGCGAAGCACCAAAAGTAATTTATTCGTGTCCAGGGTGTGTGTGTCTAGAAAATATCAATGTAGGTGTTCTATTAGAAGTTCCCACGCTCAAGGACTACAGTCTTAATTGATTGACTTGTGAAGAGTTATCGCATAGCGTAATTACATACATACGTTAATTAATCTGAGAGTTACCACATGTATCACACACACGGGTATCACAGAGCCATATATGCAAACAAGGATGTTGTTTTTGAATTATAAGAAAAGACCATATTAACCGGATGACCACCATATTACCCTCACGTATTATATTGCTTTCTGTGTGAATTTTACCCAATATTTAAATATTTTATATAAATATATTAATCTAGGTATAAAAAGAGGAATATTTCAGGGAATTTATCTAAAAGACAAAAAATATATTTTGATTCAAAAGAGTGCGGCGGATTCATCATTCAGGTCTTTAAATTTTTATTGAACTGAGAGGTGAGTTGTTGATTTTTAAAATAAGATTTGTTTATAAATCTGTCAAAGAAATCTTTCGACTGATTTTAATTACAGCAGGAAAATCCGATTATGGTAAATTCTTAATGAAAGAGTGTTAAAGATTGCGATGTAGTGGAAGAAGAGAATTTACTTCTTCATAATATCATCACGTGGGTGTCGTATTAGAGACTGAGGTGAAGTGAAACAGATGGCAGAAAAACAGCATCTTCCTGATAACATCTCGAAATTACAAAAACTGCACTTGCCAACCCTATGTTCTACAGTGGACTTTTGATGGTCTGTTAGGAATAAATGAAGAGTGATAAACGAGCACACTGTCCGTCTGACGTCTATAGAGGTGACAATGCCGTTGTCACTTACCGTGATGTGTTCTGTTACGTTTCTTTTGACTTGTGACTTTGTGATTCTAAAATCACAAAGCTATTATATATAACAGTGGTAGAGCCACGCGGAGCCAGCTTATGCTGTCGCACGGATGGGCCGGCTCGAACCGGGGTGGTACCACGACCTCACAGAAAACCAGCGTGAAGTAGAGGCTTATCTCTGCGTTTCGCTGCGCTTGGTGAGTGCAGGTGGCCGGAGGCCCTTTTTACTGGAAATGAGGCATTCGATCTTAGTCCTCACGGGTGACAACGCATCTACATTTTGATTTGTAATAGAGGATAGATGTAGATGTCTATGGGCCGCAGCAACCACTTACCATCAGGTGGACTGTGTGCTCGTTTGTCACCCTTTTCCTATAAAAAAAAATATTGTTTATATTTAAATGTTAGTAGAAAAATTAAATTTGAACACTTATAAATTGTAGTTATCTATACTTTAAAATAGTAAGAACATCATAGAAACAAAACATGTCGTTAAAACAGTGACTATGTTAGTCACATATTTCCTACCAAAAAGCTCAATACAAATGGATTGTTCACAAGCTGCACATTTACAATGTTCTCAACCTTAGAATGTATTGAAATTGAAAGGTTATACGAGAAGGAAGCTGTTCTAATTTTGTAAGCGGTCGCCAGTTCATGTAATACGCAATCGTTGCCTTGTTGAATGAAAGCTCACTGCAAATGTTTCACAGCTAATATTTTTTTAATGCAGGTATGAGTAAAATATGGATATAAAAGAGTCGAAGTAGGTGTGTAAGAATCGTGCAAAATGTAAGTCCGTACTCTCTGCCTGCACCTCTAAGAATTTTTGTATGCATATGTAATCATCTATTAAATACAACGCTTCTTACATGAATCATCCATGTCATTTATATTGTTAACAGACGTATAAATTTATAGTTATCTATATTATTTATATATGTATGTTGAATGTATATATAACGTAATTAATTATCATTTTCATTTTGTTTTTATGCTATATTGTTACACCTACGTCAAATTTGAAACCCATGCAACCCATGGAGTGGTGACGATTGTCACCACTCCATGGGTTGACTGGTAGAGGATGTCTCAAGGCATTAAGTCCCTGCTTTGTATTCTTTTAGATTAAGGAATGCAATAAAGAATAAATAAAATGTATCAATAATAAAAAATAAATATTGTACATACATACTTTTATTACCTTTCCTGCTTTCACTGCTGTTTTCCAGTCCCAAGGGTATGGAGAGTCAGTACTATTACAAGGTGTGAGGTATTCCATCTTGGTCCTCAGAGGTGACACATCGGCTGTAGCCTTCTTTGTTTAAAATCGAAGACGAGTAGCGACTAACCATCAAGCGCATTGTAAGTCCGTTTGTCACTTCTATTTTTTAATAAATAAAAAATAACTGCAGATGTATTTGTCTATGTATTTTTATTTATATTTTTATTTTTTATTTTCATATGTATTTTCTGAATATATCGGTATAGATCTTATTTTCGTTCTCGACTTATTGCTCCATGACCCTTTCAGAGAGGAGACAGTCGACCATGCCCATCAATTTAACCCTCACGGATTTGGAGACAGTGGACCATGCCCATCGATTTAAGCCTCACGGATTTTTTGCATTATTCATGCGTTCAAAAGTAATTTGAAGTTTTGTCAAGTTAATCAATACAGATAAACTAAAGCTTTAAGATCGCTTGCTGCAAATTTCTTAGTTTTTACAATAAGAGCGATAAACGAGCACACAGACCACCTTATTATAAGTGGATGCTGTGGGCCACAGATATCTACATTTCTCCTCGATTAAGAATCAAAATGCAGATGCGTTGTCACCTCTGAGGACTGAGATGGAATGCCTCGTTTCCACTAAAAAGGGTCTTCGGTTCTCTACACTCACCATACGAAACACAGCAGCGTTAAGCTGCTATTTTACGCTGGTATTCTGCGAGAGCGAGTTACTTGTTCATAGAAGTAGGGATGATTTGGCCTATAGACACCTATTTATCTTATTTAATTTAATACAGACACATTGTCATCCCTAAGGACTAAGATTGTCTGGTTACCGGCAACGAGGGTCTCCAATTTTCGTCACCCACCAAACGAAACACAACAGGATGCAGCTAATTTAAGCCACTTTTCTGTGAGAATATCGTCATACCCTGTCAAGCGAACCTATTCGTGCTGCGCTCATCAGGCAAAGTTTTGCATGTTATGCTAGCCCAATTTAGCTTTGCCTTAACGATATTTTAATGATAAAATACAGCGGTAACAGAGAAAGGAATACATCATTTTTAAGCGTTTTTACTATGTTTTTATTATCAACTCGCTTCCGTTTACTCTTGTCTGTTCGGGTCGAATTTAATAATTGATTTTAAACTAACTTCCCAATGAGCTAGATACTTGACATTTTTACCATAGCTCAAAATCGAATGACAGTATTTTCAACAGTGGTAGAGCCACGCGGCAGCTTTTGCTGACGCACGGATGGGCCGGCTCGAACCGGGGTGGTACCACGACCTCACAGAATACCAGCGTGAAGTAAAGGTTTACCTCTGCGTTTAGCTCGGTGAGGGCAGGTGGCCGGAGGCCCTTTTTACTGGAAATGAGGCATTCCATCTTAGTCCTCACGGGTGACAACGCATCTGCATTTTGATTCGCAAACGAGGATAGATGTAGATGTCTATGGGCCACAGCAACCACTTACCATCAGATGGACTGTGTGCTCGTTTGTCACCCTTATCCTATAAAAAAAAAGTATGAGAATTAAAAAAATACCTTTTTTATATGTTATTGCTTTTCTTTTATCATTTACATTAAAAAGCATATTATTTTTATAATTTTCTTTGATTTATGTGTATAGGTATAACTTATTTTATCATAGCGAGTCACAACCATCGGCCAATCAACCCTAAGCGGGACGATCAAGTTCTAGAACAATCAAAAAAGGACTATTCGATAGATGGAGCAATTATTCACAACATAGATTCCATATGAGAAGACATAGTCCCAGCATAGACCTCAAACACAAATTTCTACACTCGGAGTGTGCATACAGTTATCACCGTCGAAGTGTAGAGACTATATTTTCTCTTCATGTGATTTATTCCATAACCTAATAATTTAGGTGCAATGACCAATAATTTCTACGCAAATTTAACGAAACTTTGAATAACTTTTGAAGTACATGGTTATTTTGCAATATCCGGCCAAATTCGTAAGCGCTATTTACTGGTATTTTCAATAACTGCAATAACGGTATATCGTTATTTATATATTTCAACTTAAGGTTAAAACTTGCCCACTATTTGAAAAATAACCATGTATTGTAGAATATAAAGGCAAAAGCTAATAGACATAGCTTTTGCCTTTATATTCTTACTTCCCCACTATCCCACTTCTTAAAATCAATATTATTATAAATATATATTATAATATCTAGCATTATATATATATATATATATATATATATATATATATATATATATATATATATATATATATATATATATATATTGTAATATCAAGCGCTTGCCGCAGTGTATTGCTGTTTAATATAATTTTCTTTTCTGAACGAAATATAATATATTAACGAAATTTACATAATTATGACATCACTACAGCAATGTCTGCTGTCCAAACCATCTGCTATCGTTCAATAGAGAAGCAGGAAGCGTGGCGGGCTATTACAAGGACGCGGACTTTCACCGCGCCTTTCTATTTGGCGCGTGCTGTCCGTGCGGATTATGTCCGTTTTAGTGACACACGAGCATAGTGTGCAGCGAGCATTACTTATAAAAATTCAGAAACAACTACTGTATAATAATTGTGGCAAAATAAAATGTTCCTTAATTTATGTTTTTCTTCTTTTTTTGCACGCCTAATAACGTGAGGGAGAGCTCCACTGACGATATGTGGCCATATCTCAATTTCGCTACATAAAATCGTTCTTATTGTTTTAGCTAGACATCAAATCTATATTATTATTAACGTTGTAATAACTACAGACATTGAATTATAAGATTAGGTTTTTTTTTAATTGATTCACTTTAGATTACATAACAATAAATGTAATTGAAATAATTTAAAATTAAAAATTTTGTACAACCGACTTCAATATAAATTATTAAGAATTAGCTAGCTAGTTTCTAGAATTACTAGCTGTTCCCCGCGACTCACCCGCGTATAATTTAGGGTTTTTTTTTGCGAGGAACCCTATTTTTCTAAAATAAAAGTAGCTTAAGTTACTCCTTATGACATCAGTGAAAGTTCCGTCAAAATCTGTCGAGCCGTTTCGAAGATTAGCCGGAGCAAACAGATACACATACAGACAGAAAAAAATGGGTTAAAAAGTATATTTTTGTTATAAGTACCGTTTATACTTTCATAAGCATTTAATAAAATTGCCGTTACCATCACAGCCTATCAAAAGTCCACTGCTGAACATAGGCCTCCTGCATAGATTGTCTCATTAGGGGAATATTTGCCATAGTTGTCATGCTTGGCAGACGGATTGGCAACCGTACCTTTTTTTAATTTAAAGTTATTATTAGGAATACTACACTACTCATTTCCTGACGTTACTGCTCATTTCCTAGTTTGTTTCCCTCTTACGACAACCGCGGGACACCACGGGGTAGTGGATATTTTTACACAAACACTACGAGATATACGTAATATTATATTACATCAGCCTCTACATCGTAATACTTCGTGATCAACGTACAGTAAACGTCTATACGGGTTTCAGTTGAGACCAAAATATGGGCCAATATTAATATAAATCATCATCATCATCATCATTACAGCCCTTCACAAGTCCACTGCTGAACATAGGCCTCCCCCAAAGAATGCCACAAAGCACGGTCCTGAGCCACCTGCATTCATCGACTTCCTGCATATCTTACCAGGTCGTCACTCCATCTCTTGGGGGGACGCCCTACACTTCGCCTACCGGTACGAGGCTGCCACTCGAGAACCTTTCTTCCCCATCGGTTGTCGATTCTTCGAGCTATATGGCCGGCCCACTGCCACTTCAGCTTACTAATCCGTTGGGCTACGCCGGTCACCCTGGTTCTACTGCGGATATTCTCATTTCTGAGTTTATCACGCAGAGAAACTCCGAGCATAGCCCTCTCCATAGCTCGCTGAGCGACCTTGAGCTTCCTCATACGGCCAGCAGTGAAGGACCACTTCTTAGTTCCGTATGTCATCACTGGCAACACGCACTGGGTGTACAGTCTCGTTTTCAAGTTTTGAGGTATACCTGACGAGAAGATGTGTCGTAGCTTCCCGAACGCTGCCCAGCCGAGTTGAATCCGTCGATTGACCTCTCGGTCGAAGTTGGACTTACCTAGTCGGATTATTTGTCTCAGGTAAACATACTCGTCAACAACTTCGAGCTTAGTGTTCCCAACAACTACCGGCATAGGTGTGACATGGACATTAAACATGATCTTTGTTTTGTCCATGTTCATCTTAAGACCTATCCGTTGGGAAACACTATTGAGGTCATTGAACATAGTGCTTAGGTCCTCCAGCGATTCTGCCATAAGGACTATATCGTCGGCAAATCGAAGGTGAGTGATGTACTCGCCATTGATGTTGATACCGTATCCTTTCCAGTCCAGAAGCTTGAAAACGTCTTCCAATGCGGCGGTGAAGAGTTTCGGGGATATGACGTCACCCTGTCTTACACCTCTCTGCAATTGGATAGGTTTCGTACTCTGGTTCTGTACTCGGATAGCCATTGTAGCCCTACTGTACAAGCACTTCAGCACTTCGATATACCGACAATCAACTTGGCACCACTGAAGGGACTGCAGCACCGCCCAAATTTCGACGGAATAAAGGTTTTCTCATAGTTCACATACGCCAGACACTGAATATAAATACAAATACTAAATTTATTTATTTCGAAATACTCCGTTAATGCACAGTTGTGATTTCTCCAGTCGTCTTATTTTAATAAAACCACAATTAACAAACCGCGATTTGGTGGGATGCGGTATGATAGTATCCTCCCAACGCACACCCAGTGTAGACCCGCTAAGAACGGACCTTGCATTTGCTGTTTGCCGTTTACTATTGTCATATTAGATCTCCCGCGCAGTTGATAACTTTCCAGGTTAAAAATGACCAGAAATGAAAAGACACCGATACTTTAATGTTCTCCATTAAAGTATCGGTGTCTTTTCGTTTCTTTCTTCTACTCTATACTAAACTATTTCTTAAAGAAGATGAAACCCTCCTTTCAGCTACTTAGTAAAGTAGGTACTATTTAGTAGTTAGGTACATCATAGACGTAGAATATGTTGCTATAATTAATTACTTTTCTATTTTCAGTGTTACAGTGTTCGTAATGTTTTAATCAAAATTAATCATCAAGTTATTTTTCAGGTTTTTAAAAATTGCACTGGCATAAGCTGACTTTTTTCCAAAATGCCACCCCCTAAGACATACCGCCCGTAACCGTAGCCCTCTGTTCTTCCTCTTGTTACACCAATGAGTTATATAATACAAGTAAAAGGCCAGTTACGAGGGCTAAGCCCACTCAGTACATGTTATCTTTAAAATCACTGGTCAAAGACCTTTAGATTGATATAAAATAATAAGCAAAAAGTCCAAAGTCCAAAAGTCGCATCGCAGCTACTCAGCCGTCACTATGTACCTATGTACTTATTTAAAATTAAATCATATCATTATAGGAATGAAGGCCATAACATATTCTAAATATTTATTTTTATTGCCACTTACGACTCCCATGCGTGAGATGTAGATAAATGTTAATTTTTTATTATGTTGCTACTAAAACTTTGTCTTCTGCTTGGCGAATGATCATCTATCTATTCGAGCAGTACCAGACATCTCGCACCTTTGATATGCGCCCTGTAAAACAAGACATAATATATCTAATAACGTTATGTTATTTAAGACTTTTACGTATGATTGTGCATTCAGACAATCACCCACTTTTGTCCCGTGGATGTAGTAAGTGATAACTATGAGAAATACCAAAAATATCTCACGTTTTCGGAATGATGGCAGTCATGGCCAATCGTGGTATTTACATATAGTAAAAAAATAAATCTATTCAACTTTGGGAGAGGCCATGGCCTGCCCAATGGTGGAGTTTTACGTGCTGCAGAAGACATTTTCGTATTATAAATAATTAAGTACTTACCAAACATTTCAAGAATAGATTTGCTTTTTTTAATTGTTATTCACAATGTCCGTGTGTTACCGCTGACCGCTTTACGAGTGTATTAATCTATTACATATTTATAAACAATAACTTTGCGTAATCATATTTGGTGCATGTTGTGTTTTAATATGACCACGAAATAAAGAGATGGTTACTTCGAGTTATGATATGACTAATCTTTCTCTACTGTTGGAAAAGTAGTCCATATTTATTTGAATAACTTAAATAAATATAATTATAAAAAAACCTTCATTACTTCAAACTACTTGAAAGATACTTATACAATATGTAACAAAAACCTGTGGTTCCCGTTAAGTACGTTATCAGGATCAGTATCCAAACGATAATTAACTTTTTTTTAAAAACTCGACCAATTATATTTTTTATTTTATTAAAAAAAATGTATGCAAATTGTATGTGGTTTATTACCTCTGCACTGACCGGGGAGTAAGAGGATTGTCAAACACCCCGCTTTACTTTGCTTTAGTATCGGCTAGTGTCAGTAAGACAAATTTTTATTTATTTATTATAAATTTTTAGTAACCCACATAAAATTTAAAAAAATTAATAAAAATTGGTCGACTTATAAAAAAAAGTTATTTCTATAGGTTTGAATTAGTGATGCAACGAATACGAATACGAATATTCGTATTCGCCGAATAGTACACATTTACCGAATCTTCGTATTCGGCGAATACTGTTCACGAATATTTAAAAACTAATATTTTTGTAAGCAACTCTAATTACTTGCGGACTTGGATAACGCGCGTCGTCGGCGCGTTAAAAATACGTGTGATTTGGCCCCTAGCCTCAACGACGGGGGACTCCCAAAAATATTTTTCACTGAAACTATATACAGTCGCCTCGGAAAGACTTTTTTCAACGGCTGGGAACATTCAAACTGAAAAAAGAAATCGCCTAAAACCAGAAAATCTACAAATTTTATATTTTTTAAATAAAAATTTGCCTATTGTAAATTTTAATTATTAGACCAATAGAAAATCATCAAATAAATTAGTTTTCTATTACCATGGCGAGATATTCGTATTCGTATTCGCTGAATAGTAGATTTGATATTCGTATTCGTATTCGTAAAGGAAGTATTCGTTGCATCACTAATTTGAATACTGATCCTGATAACAAACTTAACGGGAACCACGGGGTTTTTGTTATATGTTGTATTCTTTTATATTTTATAGTACCTACAGAATTCTGTCTATTTCTTTATTTTTTAGAATTCTTTACATTAAATAACAGAAGCTATAATATGAGAATTGTCTTAATTTTTTTCTCTTCTTTATTTGGCCGTTACAGTTCACAATTGGCAAGACATGGGCCTACTGTTATAATACACCACAATTTTGTTACTTAGATATTTTTTTTAAAAAACAAATTTAATAACAGAACTCAAAATATAATAAAGTAAAACAATTAAAATTAATGAATTAGACCCTTTTTACTGGAAACGAGGCATTCCATCTTAGTCCTAAGTTGTGACAACGCATCTGCATTTTAATTCTTAATCGAGGATAGATATCTATATGCCACAGCATCGACTTAAAGTCAGGTGGACAGTGTGTTCGTTTGCCACTTTTAATAAGTATTATAAAAGCACTAAATGTTTAACCTTGACCCTAAACTCGTGGTAAATCAGCCCTTAAAATTCCCTTTACTTTATTGTTTTTTTTAGGGTGAGGGTGACAAGCGAACACACAGTCCACCTAATGGTACATGGCTGCTATAGTCCTTAGACATCTACATCTATCTTCGTCTGCGAATCAAAATGCAGATGCGTCGTCAACCGTGATGACTAAAATGGCATGCATCTTTTGCAGTGGAAAGGGTCTCCGGTTCTCAAGCTGCTATTTTACGCTGGTATTCTGTAAGAGCATGGGCCTACAACTTTAAGATTAATATATCTGCAGCATTGATCTACCACGTTTAGAAGTTTTTTATTGGTCACTGAAGTCTTATTAAAATATTTAAGGCTAACGCTTATCCACTAATCTACCATAGCTTTATTTATCAAATAACGGAAAAACAATACAACCAAATACAAAGATACCATCTCGCTACACAATGATCGAACCACAGATTGAGATTACTCAACAATAACGACTTCCTATCAAATGTCTCCATCTTAATTTACAGTTTTATAACTCTAACGTAACAATAACTGAATATCTTACGTGGTAGAGCCATGAAACAGAAACAGAAACTTTTTTATTCAATATAGATTATAAATAATACTTATTGAAAGTCACACTTTTGTTTGATTACCACTGGTTCGGAAAAAACCTCTGTCCTGGGAAGAACCAGCAAGAAACCCAGCGGGACTTTTTTTTTAAATATCAGCTTACAATCATGATGTTACACAAATTAACAACACAACAAATTAGAAATAGCTTGGTAGCGATCACCTCATTTCCAGGGGTTATTATCATCCATAAATTCCTTAATATTATAATAACCCTTTTTATAAAAACTTAGTTTAATAAAGTTTTTGAACTTTGAACAGGTCAAAATTTGTATATTTTCTGGGATTTTGTTGTAAAAGCGTATACATCGCCCCAAGAATGAATTACTGACTCGATGGAGTCGAGTAACTAGTACTACTAGCTTGTGTGTGTTCCTAGTATTTACAGAATGAATATCACTTATTTTACATCATGCTGTAGCAATATGATGGTTGTAGCACGAATGGGTCGGCTCGACCGAGGACGCACTACACACTACACTCTCACAGAATACAACTAATCGTTTTGAATAAAACTATTTTTTTACGGATTTTATCGCGTTTAATTTACTATTTTAATTCCCGACGTTTAGGGGGCTTTACAGCAACCAATGGTCTCAAGGGGGGGGGGGGGGGGGGAGGACTGAGATGTTTGACGTCCCGATGTCACAGTTAGCCCGGCTACATTAAGTTTTGGTTCGATTTACGCAAAATGAACTTACAGTATCTTGAAGTCTTGCAGTGGTATGCTTGGGTTTGGATTTAATTTTGTTAGTTATAGGATCCCAAGTAGATGGCAGCACCCATCCATCTTCTCTATTGAAATTGGGATATTTTTTAATTTCAATAGCCTCACGTATCCTTGGTAGGAATCGGTGTTGTTTTGCGAGGATTTGTGGTCTATCAAATCTGATGTAATGGCGGGGACGATCTTGGACATGTTCACAGACTGCAGACTTCCCAGAGCGTCGGTGCTTCACGTCAGTTATATGTTCTTTCACGCGGGTTTTAATGGAATGGAATTAAAATAGTAAATTAAACGCGATAACGTACGTAAAAAATAGTTTTATTCGCGTAAATATTAGAAATCATTAACTTATCTAATGCTATAACAAAATATCATAGATTGGAGTAAAGCGTCGGTAAAGGAATAGTGTAGATAATTGAAAATAGCTAGTGTAAATTTAAAGCGCCTTTTTATATGGGGCAATGTTTACGCATACCCACCTCTCGGTGTCACCGACAAGAATCGGACTTGCACCGACTATACCTCACGGTGTTACTTCATTCGTTTCTAACTTCAATGTATCCGTACTTTCTAAGGCATAAGTGTGTAACACTTTCAACTTCCTGACAAAGGTTACTAAGAATTTTCTTAATGGAAAAACCAAATAACAAATTTTCGTCCCGATGCGGGATTCGAACCCGGGACCTAATGATCATCAATCACGTTTGCGACCACTAGACTAATGGGGCAGTCATAACTCGATACGATGACGTAAATCACCTCAGTCGCCCTGTGTTCATGGATGACTTATGCCAGACGTACAATACCAAGAGCGGTGACGTACAGCATCGAGATGTCTGGTTCTGCGATAGTCAATCCGACCACCAAGAGTGACAACTAAGGCAAATTTTCTTCACAACTGGACCGGGGTGGTACCACGACCTCACAGAAAACCAGCGTGAAGTAGAGGTTCACCTCTGCGTTTCGCTTGGTGAGTGCAGGTGGCCGGAGGCCCTTTTTACTGGAAATGAGGCATTCCATCTTAGTCCTCACGGGTGACAACGCATCTACATTTTAAATTGTAATAGAGGATAGATGTAGATATCTATGGGCCACTTACCATCAGGTGGACTGTGTGCTCGTTTGTCACCCTTATGCTATAAAAAAGAGGCCAATGTTCTGCAGTGAATGTTTACGGTTTGATCAATAAGAAGAATAAGAATGTCTTGTATTGGCGTTAATATAAACATGAAGATTAGAAAGTAATTTCTAAGCTTTTAGCCACACTATGCGGAACTGTTTAATGTTGAAATTTTTGTCGTTATATAATTATTAACGCGGATGGAATGCGGACTTACATCGATTTCGGGTGTTACTGAATTATAAAATTATCACCTGGGTGACCGACCTTAGCCAAATTTTCTTATGGAATAGGAGTGACTAACGAGCAAATAGTTTACCTGATTGTTAGTGAATTCCTTAGCCCATAGACATCTCTACATCTCCTCGATTGAGAATCAAAACACAGACGTCGTTGTCACCATTAAAGATGGAATACCTCGTTTTCTGTAAATAGGGGTCTACGGTTCACTACACTGACGATGCTATACTACTACGCTGGTATTTTTAAGAGCATGTTCCTTTCCCAGTCAACACAACAACAACGATAATATAGCTGCAGTATACTGTACATACGAGTACATGCGGTAGAGCTATAGCTCTACCGCATGTACTCGTAAATAACACACATAATTTAATGTATGTATAAGCCAATAATAGATATCTATTTGTTTATAACTGGAGCACACCGCTAATGTTTAAGGTTAATTTTAAAACGCAGCTAGTAAAGTCAGCTGCTTAATACTGGAATATGTGAGGTATTTATCTGAAGTTCGTAGTGCAAGCCCTTGGCATGTGCTTGGTAGCTCTATTAAAAGACTGCTAATATGGTGAATCCAATTATTTTTTTATTTGTAACCGTAAAGCACTGATGTATATTACATGTTCGGTTAAGGAAAATATCGTGAATAAATCTGTATGTTTGGGGAATAAATCATTTTGAAGAATTGCAGAATACGCCAATACCCAACTGCGCAGCGGCGAATTATTTGCTCCATAACGCCATACCTTCTCAAAAAGAGAGTGGGGCCTATGACTGGCACTGTATACTGTAACTTAACTTCTTCTATTTTCACTTGCAATGAGTATTATTGTAATCTACATTGAATAAAAATATTATATTCGGTTCTATTATGTTCTGTTATATTCTACTAATCTATATTCTACTCTACTCTAATATATTTTTATTCTGTTTTAAGTAACTCCTGTACTGTAATTTGGTGAGTTGGTCACAAATATAATACAGTAAGTTCCATCTTTGGGATATCCATCGTTCCGTGGATGTCGATATTCCGAAAAGATCTGATGATTTACGATAGATAGTGGTATAACATAAGCACTCATGCCTGTCAACCAGGGGGGTACGCAGATACAAGATGTAAATACCCAGACCAGCGACGAGGAGCAGGACAAAATGTGCAAAATATCTGGTAATTCCCTTGCTAAGCATAGAGAACATTATAGCAAATCCTTTCCTACAACCTCCTACTTATTAAGTGGCGAAGCTTGCTAAGACTCTTATTGATTTCACGATGTCTGACCGTCTGTCCGTCTGTCCGTATGTCCGTCTGTCTGTCTGTCTGTCTGTCCGCCTGTCCGTCTGTCCGACGATTATCTCGAGAACGGTTTCGAATTTTCAAATTCTGTTTCCAGCAATCGATTACTGATCACCCAGGCATCTGAACCTCCTATTTTGAAACAGATTGCTAAAAAAAAAAAAGCTGATTGCTTCGCCACTTTGCTATGCTGGTAGCTTGCTAGGTTTATTTAAACTATGCACAATAACTGCGCATGGTTTTCTTTTTAGCATGTCGATGGTGAATCAATGGCTAAAAATTACTACCGTATCAGAAGCATTCATTCATAGAAGCTTGTAGATTCCTTCAAGTGTACTGAAGTTAAACAGGGTTCAGTACGCTACTCAAAGAGGTTCTATCCTTGCGCTCACAAATAGTATAATTTCTTTACAAAACTAAACTTTTTGTACCATAAAAAATATGATGTCCAAATATCTGACTTACTATCTTTTGCAATGTGATGTGACAAGAAAATAAGCTATACACTAAATGATGTAGTATCATTTAGTGTATAGCTTATTTTAAGTCCACAGACAGATGCAACTAGCTTTAAGAAAAGAAGATCACAGAGGTGTTGCCACCTCCGAAGGCCAGATGTCTAGAACAACATTGACACTATAATATTCATATCGGAACTCAGCAGTCATCGATCACTAATAAAAAAGTAGATACACAATCCCAAGCAAAAGTGCTCTAAAAACTGTCGCCAATTGTTTTGACGTAATTGTAGTTTTTTAGAGCCAAGCTGCAGCTATATTAGTAGTATAGTTGTAGCACGAATGGGTCGGCTCGACTGGGGAAGGACCACACTCTCACAGAATACCAGCGTAAAATAGCAGCTTAACACTGCTGTGTTTCGTATGGTGAGTGTAGAGAACCGGAGACCCTTTTTACTGGAAAAGAGGTATTCCATCTTAGTCCTCACGGGTGACAACGCATTTGCATTTTGATTCGCAAACGAGGATAAATGTAGATGTCCATGGGCCACAGCAACCACTTCCATCAGGTGGACTGTGTGCTCGTTTTTCACTCGATCCTATAAAAAAAAATACATTAATGTAAATTGAAATACAAATGGAAAATTTTAAAGTAGAAGAATGTGGGTTAAGAATGGGTGAGTTAACCGTCAAATGCCTTTTGTACGCCGATGATAAAGTCATACTTGCGTCGTCGGCGGTCGAATTGCAAATGATGGTTACATTAATAAACAGGACATTAAAAGAAAAGGGAATGAAAGTGTTGCATTCACTTTCATTCCCTTTTCTTTTAATGTCCTGTTTAACGACGTAAGACTGTCGTAAGACGTCCTGTAAGACGAAAGTTATGTTTTTTGAAAGAGAAGAAAGTAAAACGATATGTGAAATAAGAATAGAAGGGGAGTTGGTCGAGCAAGTAGATGAGTTTGTGTATTTGGGATGTGTATTTAGCAGGGATGGTAGATATGATAAGGATATAGAACGACGAGTGAACGCAGGAAATAGAGTGAATGGGGCTCTACACCCTATTGTGAGAAGTCAGAATGTGTCCAAAAAGGCACGTATGGCAATTCACAATGCTGTGTTAGTCCCTACTTTAATGTATGGTAGTGAAAGTTGGGTGTGGCAGAAGAAGCACGAGAGCAGAATAAATGCTGTAGAAATGCGATCACTAAGGAGTATGTTAGGGATGAATGAGGAATGATGAGTGAGAAATTGTGTGATAAGAGAAGAGTGTGGCTTGTAAGATGATGTTGTGACCAGGATTAAGAAGGGAATGCTTCGGTGGTTTGGGCATGTAGAAAGAATGAATGAGGAAAGAGTGACAAAGCCAATTTATGTTGCAGAGGTGAACGGCAGAGTCGGGAAGGGACGCCCTAGGCGAAAGTTTATCGACCAAATTGGCGATATATTGAAAATGGGCCAAATAAAGGCTTCGGTGGTTTGGGCATGTATAAAGAATGAATGAGGAAAGAGTGACAAAGCCAATTTATATTGCAGAGGTGAACGGCAGAGTCGGGAAGGGACGCCCTAGGCGAAAGTTTATCGACCAAATTGGCGATATATTGAAAATGGGCCAAATAAAGGAGTACCTTTAACCGACGAGCGTGTATGCGTATGTATATGGATATGGAGGAAGCGAGAGAGGTGTGTCAGGATCGTGCCAAATGGAAGTCCATAGTCTCTGCCTACCCCTCTTAGTGACAGGCGTGAGTGTTTATGTATGTATGCATGTAATGTAAATTCAACCTTAAATGCATTGCCCAAAGTATTTTTTTGTATTCACAAAGCTACGTACAAATTAAAAGAGCACCCAAGTGGCGCTCATTCGGTAAGGACATTTTTTGTTACCGATTGTGTGTCTAGTTTTTTATTAGTGATCGATGACATGCTACTTGGTGGCACAAATTTAGTAATTTATATAGGCAAACTTCTAGGCCAAAAAGCAGTTCGATATACTGATATTACTCCTGGTGATATTACCTAAAGTTATAAAAAGCTGCACCATTAATGGTCGGCTCGACCAGGGGAGGACCACTCTCTTATAGATTACCAACGTCAAACCTCAGAATAATGCTGATGAGATTGGTATGGTGAGTGACGAGAACCGGAGACCCTTTTTACTGGTAACGGGGTATTCCGTCTTAGTCCTCAAGGGTTTCAACGCTTCCGTAATTTAGGAAAACCAATGCGAGACATTGGTACCGTTGTTCTCTAAATCACAAGAAGAATTGCTTGGCACCCTCACGCTTCTCCAGTATAATTTATTGTAATGAAACAATTTTCACAACTTAGCACGTACACCATTCGAGCAAGTGCTATATTTTATAAAACTATATAATTTGTATACTATATAATTTGATGCTGAAATATTTCTCTAAAGTTTATTACTTGCAGTGCTATGTCACTTTCATTATCGATTTCTTTTTTCAAACTATGTGCATTTGATCACTTTGACTTGGATCTTTATTTAAATTAAGGATCAATGATTGTCTTACTATATGGTTTGACTTTCACTCGCCTATATCATCCCGTGGATGTGGTAAGAGGCGACAAAAGGCGGAAGAAGAACTTGAACATGAGATAGGCAGCAAGCAGCATCTTCCTGAAAACAACTTAATAAATAAATGTGGTTGCCAATCAAATCAAATCAAAGTCAAGCGGGTAGCTATGGCAATTAAACTCCCTATAAGACTTGAAGTGGCCCTTGTTCAGCAGTATAAAAAAAATGGTATTTTTTAATTTGTAAAAAGGAATTACAATAACTTTATACTAACTTTAAAACTAAACGAAATTCGTTACCTGCTGTCACTTGTGTTGACACACAATACATTTATTTATTTAGATTAGATATTGACGACTTTTACAAATTACACAATATAAATTGGTCGTAATTCACAACTAAAATTCAAGTTGGAGGTGGAAATTATCAAATTATAATATTTAATTTTACGAAATTATTTGGGAGCAAATCATTAAACAATTTGTCACCGGGGTTGCCACAGAGAAAAAAGTGGCCTTTTGATAGGTTGTAATAAAAGAATGATGAATAGAATGGAGCAACAGTGCATGATCATGTTGGTTCCGACACTCATGTACGGAAGTGAAAGTTGGGTATGGCAGAAGAAACATGAAAGCAGAATAAATGCAGTAGAGATGAGAGCGTTAAGAAGTATGATAGGAGTTAAACTGAGTGACAGGATAAAAAATAGTGAGATAAGGAATCATTTTGGTCTGAAAGAAGACGTAGTGACAAAAATTGAGAAAGGTATGCTGAGATGGTTTGGACATGTCGAGAGAATGAATGAAGAACGATTGACGAAAAAAGGGTATAAGGCGAGTGTGAATGAAAGTGTTGGAAGGGGTAGACCTAGGCGGACATTTCTAGACCAAATCAGGGACGTCTTGAAAAAAAGCCAGGTCAAGAGTACCCTAAACCGTAGAGCATGTATGAAGGGAATAATGAAAGTGGACGAAGCGAAACAATTATGTAAGGATCGTAGCAAGTGGAAAGAAGTGGTCTCTGCCTATCCCTACGGGAAAGAGGCGTGATATGTATGTATGTACAGTTACTCACGGGGCTGGACTGGACGCTCACATTAAATTTTATATATACACGGTCAACCCGAATTTTTTATAGAGTAAGGGTAAAAAATAAGCACACAGTCTACCTGATGGTAAGTGGAGTCTGTGGCTCATAGACATCAATCATCTATTAAGATCAAAATGTAGATGCGTTGACAACGCATGACGTCCCATGAGGACTAAGACAGAATGCCTCGTTACCATTAAAAAGGGTTTTCGGTTCTCTGCTTTTTCATATTGGTATTCTGTGAGAGCCTGTTCCTTTCCCGGTCGATCCGATCTATTCGTTAGCTGCAGCGTGGCTCTGGCGTATGGTTGTAGCCCACGATCTCACAGAATACCAGCGTAAAATAGCAGCTTAATGATGCTGTGTTTCATATGGTAATTGCAGAGAACTGGAGACTCTTTTTACTGAAAACGAGGCATTCCATCTTAGGGGTGACAACGCATCTGCATTTCCATTCTTAGAAATGTGGATGTCTATGGGTTACAACATCTACTTACCATCAGGTGGACTACGTGCTCGTGTGTTCCCCTTATTATATTAAACAAAGAATCTTTTTTTTTCAAAGTCGGCTCTTATGAAACCGTATTCACCGTTTTCGTCTCTTACGAAACCCATAAGACGAAATGGGATTATGGATTCTCTCACTAGAGAACGGCGACCCATTAGCATTGTTTCAGTTAATTACCTAACCACTAGACTCAGACTAGATTAAAATGACTCGTCGGTGTATTACAAAACTAAAACATACATTTTACTTACTGCTAATTATCCAACAATCTTTTAGCGCACTTACTTGAACGTTTTAAATATTACTTCGTGTTAGGAAAGATGGCTGGCGCAACGGAATTTCTCTAAGAGCTTCTCCGTTTGATATTTCATAAATGTTCGCTGAGATGTTACAACTTTTTTATAATTATCAAGTGAATTGCTGCTTAAACATTCAAATGAATAAAAAAATTGGTTTTTCAAATTTAATACAAATATATTCATGAACATTGTTTAAAGTATTGGATAATATATAGATACTAATTAATACCGGCCTTGGTACATGAACAAAAGTTTGAAATACTCACATAAAATGTGAATATTATTTTGTACATGTGGTAAATTTAAAAATTTTGTACAACCGACTTCAATATAAATAAAATGAGAACATCATCAATGTCGCCGAAGTCAATATTTTTTTATAGGAGAGGGGACAAACGAGCATGCGGCTCACCTGATGGTAAGTGACTACCGCCGCCCATGAACAACTGCAACACCAGGGGAATTGCAGATGCGTTGCCGATTTTTTAAAAAGGAGTTCTTTTTTTTGAAGGCGCCTAAGTCGTATCGGTCCGGAAAAATCACTGGTGGTAGTCGATGCCACAAGAAAGTTGTGCGAGGTAGAAAGATTCTTCTAAATCGCACAGTGGTGGACCGCCAATCATCCAGATGGTATGGATGGTATCGGGAGTTTTATCGCGATGTACGACAAGCGAAATACGCATTATTAAGGATAATTTAAAAACAACTGGTCGGATCTTGACTAAATTAATATGGGACCACATGAGAAGTACCAGCTTTCAAATATAGAAAGAATTATCAAAAAAATACAGTCAACGCAATTACGTAATTAGATTTAGAAATTCAACGATAAAAGAGAATAAATACTTTTTCCTATATAATAATGTCCTCGAGACCGAATATCGGTCAAGGTGGCCAGTCTCAAAGGAGACCGCAACAGGGTTATAGTTCATAAGTGCGCAAGCACAGATGCACTTTCTATTCCAATATAGAAAATTCACAATCGGATACGAGCGAAGAAATCAGACGCATGAGCAGCGGTTTTACGTGATTTCCGAGGCACGGGGGTGACACAACGCCAATTTCGGACTCAACTCCCGACTTCTGAGAATTTCTTGACAGAATAAAAACCAATAACAGTGTTTGACCTGACCCTGGATTCAAACAAGTGCCACACGAACAGCAGTTGCACTTACGAGCACTAATTAATTGAGGCAGTCGCTTTGTATCTACGTCAATATTTCACATAAATGAAGTAAACCCAAGCTACATGCTTGCTCCTGCTGGGCACATATCTCCTGTGCTTTCTGGAAAGTCTATTCATATGTCTACACATTTTTGTAGACATAGCTTTTTTGCTTATTATATATAACCAGTGTTTGACTACAATCCCACATTGTGGTAAGTGGTGATGAACTAAAGCCTATTAATTCTTGTCTTGATTGTAATCGGATGGAAAGGCGGGCAAATTGATCCACTCCTTTACTGTACGCATTAAGAAATCTAATCAAACCGCACAGTTCGAATACGAGATATGTCGATAACAAATGGGTTTCTCTATGACGTTTCTTCACCGTCTAACATGTGGCATAGTGAACATTCAACTCTAAGTTTTTTTAATAGAATAAGGGTAAGAAACCAACACGTAGTCCACCTGATGGTAAGTGAATAGCGTGATTATATGTCCCATAGACACCTAGACTATATCTATTGATTGACGTCGCGGAGTCAAAGTTAACCCGGAGTAACCTCAGCTTTTTATTATTATTATTGGTCCGATCTACTCAGAATGAGCTGACTGAGTACTTAGGTTTTGCAGTGGTATACTTAGGTTTAGTTTTAATTTTATTGTTTACAGGATCCCGAACACAGATAGTAATACCCAGCCTCCTTCTCTATTGAAATAAGGGTGTTTTTTAAATTTCATTAGCCTTACGTATCATCCTTGGTAGGAATCGATGTTATTTCGCGAGGATTTGTGGTCTATCAAAATAATGGCGGGGACCGTCTAAGATGTGATCACAAACTGCAGTTCAACGGTAGAGATCCACAAAAACCCGCGTGAAAGATTATATTGCTGATGTGGATCACTGACGCTCCGGTGAGTCTGCAGTATATCAACATGTTTAGGATTGTCCCAACCATAATATCAGATTTGATAGACCACAAATCCTATTGCGGGGATTTCTCTAGGATCTTTTGATCTAGAATAGAATATCTAGGAATCGCATCAAAGATTGATACGTGAGGCTGTTGAAATTTAAAAAAAAACACCCTAATTTCAATAGAGAAGGAGGCTGGGTACTACCACCTGCGATTGGGATCCTGTATCTTAACATCCACTCACTATTTATGCTCTATTAAGTATGCAGATGCTTTGCCTCACCTGAGGACTAAGATGGAATGCCTCTTTTTCAGTAAAAAGGGTTCCAGTTCTCTACACTCACTATACAGAACACAGTAGGTACGCTGGTATTCTATGAGTCTGGTCCTACCCCGGTCTAACCAACCCGTTCGTGCTACAACCATAATATAACTGCAGCATGGCTCTACCGCGTATATGTTATACATGTGAGTGCTAATCAAGAAGATAATCGTAGGCAACAGTGACGCTGTTGGTTTCGGCGTCACTATTGAGTTCGCTTATCTTGTGTACTCAAGCTTCTTCGGAAGCTTCAGAAGCTATTACGTGGTAATCATTTTTTAAATCGTTGACGTCGGTTCCATTTTTTGTAAAGGTTTAACTATTAAATACTAAAAATTTAATTTAACTTCATAAGGGAAATTTATTTTAATGTTGGTGTCAATTTTATCTTTTATTTTAAAAGTACTGGTATACTTATACTGGTATTTAAGATCTTCAAGGCATATGACTACATAATGAATATGACTACAATTAAATGTAAGAGCATAAGTAGAAAATGTTTGCACTAGCGCTTATTTTTAATAATAACAAGGTAACATTTGCAGGGTGTCGTAAATATAATGTGTATTACCTCAGAAGCCGTTGCCCGCGCATCCTTTCACCAGCTGCGGCCTCGGCTCTTGTCCACTGTCCTAATTCTAACATTTCTGTTACTGAGAGCTTGCCTACTGTTACAAAATACATTTTTAATTTTAATTCTTATAATTACGCCAACAATACACCGTTTACAATGTACCAGGAACTTATGAAGTCGTTAAAAATGAAGATAAACTGCGGAAAAAGCGCATGTCTGTCACATATATACGACCAATTCGTGAAGAGGAATAAAGACCACAAGACAAGAACCATATTAACTGAGATGAGAGATGAGATATAATAGTAGAAAGGAAAAGAGATCGCGGGCAACACGCCCGAAACCAAATTTTTTTTTCAATGTCGATTATAAATAATACTTATTAAGTCATTCTTGTGTTTAATTTACCACTGATTAGGGAAATACCTCTGTTCTACGAAGAACCAGCAGAAAACCCGAAATAGCTTGAAAGCGATCACCTTATTGCTAGAGGAATGGCAATATTATTAATCATGAATTAGATACTTATTATAATAATAACTTATTTTATACAATATGAGTTAAACAAAGTTTTTGAACTAATTTTGAATAAAAATTGTATACAAAAACCGCCGGTATCCAGACACAATCTCGAATTTAAGCTCTATGTGTTGCTCAATATGGTCAAAACGCTGGACTCAAATGACACCATGAAGTTTGAGTATTTTTTTTTCTGAATACCGGCCATATAACACTGACTCAAGTTTAAAGTTACATACGAATATTGACGTAACCCTCGCGGATCTGATGACCAATTTCCGTAAATGTTATTATTAGCAACAAGTTCTCAGTTAATAAAGATTCGTAGAGTGAAAGTTTAACGTGCTTTGATTATTATTTACTCCGGATCCATTTGGCCCTAATAGCTAAATGTTATTACTTTTTTATTTGGTGACATCAGGTTCGATTCCTACATTTTTGGAAAACAATGTAAAATTACAGCCTATACACGTATCTCTGCTTTGCATAAGCATTGGCCACCTGATTTTGAATACCAGATGAAGCCATGATTTGTTAAAAGATAAAAAATGTCAGTTGTTGGCTATATGCTCCCGCACAACTGATTTTGTACCCTCATTTTTACAGCGAAATGTCTACACAACCCGCCTTGCAAAGCTCAAGTAGGGGTTATGTTGAACTCGCGCTGACTAAAACCTCATGGTGTTCCACCTTCGTCGCATGTTGGCAATGCTCGGGAATGCTTTCTCAAACATACGCAGCCTAACCAGCGCTCCATGACGGCACTTCGGATTTCGGGAGAGGACAACTTCTTCCATTCTTCTTCTTCCAGCAAGACATGACAAAACATAAGGTGCGCCTTGGCTTCTATTTCTAGATACACCAAAAGATACCGAATATTATACCTAATACACTTCCGTAGCATGGTTAGAGGCACACTGAATCTAAACGTTAAGTTGGAGCGGTCTCGTTTTATGAAGTCGACGCTCCGTCCACACTCTAATTCAAAGTTCCGAAACCTTTCAGCTTGGGTTACAAAACCGTTTTCAGTGCCTAGAAGATTGCAATGCAGTGGACGATATGAATAACAAGCTCGTGGAAAAGGTCCGTGCAGTCGGAGCTAAGTTCTGCAAGACCTGCCGCAAAAGACCACAAAAACTCTCCCAACACACTCTTTATCTCATGGCTGTTAGACAGGAAATGAAGCTGCAGTCTTCAACAGATTCGACAGCATACAGGCAACTGAAGAAACAGATATCCAAATGCATACGGCGGGACTTACGCAACTTTAATACTGCTCGTATTAAAGAAGCGATCGAGCGGAACCAGGGCAAGTCTTTGCTAGAGATCTGTCTGCCAGAAAGAGCCAACTGTCAAAGCTGAAGGCCGAGTGTGGCAGCATCGTTTCCGGGATACCTGAGATTTTGAGTTAGATTGAGAGTTTCTATGGACAGCTGTACACGTTTGCGCTAGAGCCACACGCAAGTATGAGTAACGATTCAAGAGCAAATCTTATCCGCCACTATTCCGATGATATCCCGGACGTCAGTCTGAGCGAGATTAGAATGGCTCTCCAGCACCTTAAAAGCCTCCCCCTTTTACCCCAGGCGAGGGTAGAATTATAGCGGAGCTTCTGCAAGCGGGTGGAAAACTGGTACTTAAACTTAGGAATGAGGATATCCGTAGAAGAACCAGAGTGACTGACAAAGCTCAACGGATTAGTAAGCTGAGGTGGCAATGGACTGACCATATAGCTCGAAGAACCGACAACCGATGGGGAAAAAACGTTTTCGAGTGGCAGCCTCATACCGGTAGGGAAGTGTAGGGCGGCCCCCCATTAGATGAAGCGACGACATAGTAAGACATGCAGGCAGTCGATGAGTGCAGGTGGCTCAGGATCGTGTTTTGTGGCATTAATTGGTGGAGGCCTATATTCAGCAGTGGACTTGTGAAAAGCTGTAATGATGATGATGATGACACTTCCGTAAGCACCAGCCATCTCAGCCCTAGTGTCAATCCTGATCGCGGAGACACTAATCCCTCCCCTCGCCCATGACTGAAAGGTGAGAGCATAACCCTTCTGCCGCAGTGCACCAAGGCGGAGTAAGCTCTTAGCGCCAATTAAATTAACCGTTTGTACCGTAAATGATCGCAAATATCATTTGGAAATGTTTTACAATCGCGTACTTGTTGGATTACGCAAGTATTGATATAATGTTTCATAGATTCTGTACAGTCACGTTTATTTCTGATACAGTCTAAGTACACTGAATTTCGAAATGGACAGAGAGCAAAAGTGAGAGGCCTGTGAAGCCCCAAGTGACGCCCTGAGATCTAAGTTATTTATAGAAATCAGATGGTAGTCGCTAGCCTAGTGTTAGTAGGTAGGTTATTGATATTATAATTTTAGTGCTAACCAATTTAAAAATGTTATAATTTATCCATACTGCATGACAAAATGTTATAATTACCATTAAAATTTACAAATTTTTACATAAAAAGTTTCATCCATCCATCCATTACAGCCTCGTGCGTAGTACATATACTATATCATCGATATAGTATATGTACTACGCACCAGATTTCGCATTCCGAACATTGACTATGTGTAACTGAACTGTACTGCAATCCGTATACTAAATTAAATACTGTGTAAATTGAAGATTTGTGAATTCCATAAGATAATTATTATTACATTTTATATAGAAATATATTTGTTTAGATTAAAATAAGAGTATTTTATATTAAATTCTTATATTTATTTTATATTAATACCGTAAAATGGAGTGAATAGAAATCGCGGGGTGAATCTGGAAGTCTGGTTATTTGATAAAATTGTCTCTAGGTTTGTCTACAGCTTGGGAACGTCTGTTTATTACTACTGTTTATTATTTGCAAACATTTTCCTTTTATTTTGGTAACCTTTAAATTTGTGTCAATTTTGATGACAGTAAAGAAAAGAGCGGTTATTATAAACGTGTGAGTACAAGTGGTTTTATGCTGTGTAAAACTTTTAGTTAAACATCAAGTTCTTCAGTGTTTCCTTGTTGCAAATTTCTTTTAGGGAGTTGAGTCTCTCATCTATTATTAATACTAATACGAATATCGATATTGAACGATTTTATTCTTTTAAACTTTATTTATCCACCAATTTTTATTTCTTTTATAAAAGTAAGGCTATATAAAATTTAAAGTTATATACATAATACTTATTTTTATCTAAAATACTAAAAACTATAATAATAATAAAAAAAAAACTAAAACTAGAAACTTAAATATCATATAGTCCTACTCCCCGCGGTATCGTGCCAAGAACGCTGGCTGCGTTTCCCCGCTGAATGGTTATACTTAGCCTTTGAGCGAGGAACTAACCAGCCCTCTTATCACCAGCAGCAACGACCAGCCGCGGATGGAGTTCCTTTAGGAACTTCACTGCATGTGGACCCCACGGACCGATAGTATCTACAGCAAATGGCACAAATATGTAGTCATCTCTCAGAGACTCATATTTGCGCCATTTACTCAGTTCAGCTGCCTCTGATGCCGCCCCGGCTCTAAACGAGGTACCCCTGAGATGAGAGACCGCTAGAGTGTCTACGCAAGTAGCATCCCACACTAGGGCTTTACCTCTCGCACAAGGGACCAATGTCATACCGTCGGGTCTCCTGCCATCGTCTCTAAATATTCCACAAGGCTCTAAAACCGAGGGAACATTTATAGAGACAAGAGCCCTTCGGATGACATCGTTCAAAGAACTGTGTCGTGAAAATCTACCAGCGCTTTTCTTACATGAAAGTCCGTGGAGCCCAAACTTGTCGACACTGCTACCACAGGGACACTGATGGGGTTGACAAATCGCCGCTCCTAGTCGGAATCCTACGGCAATTCGTAAGCTTTCCGCATCAAGTAACGTGCCGAGATTACTTGATGGTAAAGCGTGTAACCAGTGACTAGATTCCTTAGTCGAAACAGCTAGAAGGCGTGCCTTATCTTGGTCACTGTGGAGATTATGAAACAAATCCTTCTGCACGCCCTGTACCAACGGAATATTCCACTGTTTTTGTTGGTTAACTTCCAGTGGAACATTTTCACCAGGACAGAGCGTTTGCCATGTCTGCCCTGCCTCCGTAGCAAAGCATAGGTCTACTTTATTATTTAAAATTATATTACATAAGTCACTGACACTATGTACGGAAGCAAGGAAAGCAACGCTAGAAAGATTTCTCACACCAATGCCACCAAATTTTATAGGTAAAGTAGATTATTTTATATCAAATTAGTCTTCGCGCATACGCGACTCTACTATCTCCCGCGCATGCGCGAAAAGATAGAGTAGCGCACAGTTTTTGTTTAGAATAGCTTCTCTAGTACGTAATACATATAACTCAATGCAGCCTATAAAAATGCTCTGTTCAACATATGCCTCTTCAGTAGATTGCCTCATAGATTGCAACGTTTAGCAGGCAGGTTAGCACTCGCAGTTTTTATTATTTTTATTAGTTATTAGGAACCTGCTCCTATTTCAATTACTTTCTGTCGCTTCTTATGATACCACGGGACGATATGTGGTAGTGGAAATTCTTACCCCGCCACTACACGGTATATACACACATAATGTGAAATCAGAAATTTAAATTTAATTTTTGTCATATTTGAAAATTGGACTGAAATGGTCTCGAAGTACAAAATAACTGTATTATTTTGACGTCATTGACAAGCGGTAAATTTAAAAATTATGTACAACTGACTTCAATATAAATAAAATAATTTATTGTTGATTTTTTCAAAGCAGCTCGATGAAATTCGATAAAATTTAAATGGGACCACCTGGGAAGTATTAAGACGATAACCTAGTTGAAAGTTCGAGTAAAGGTAGTTCCAACAATTTATTCCCACACTAGCTGATCCTCGCGACTTCGCCCGCGTGTTATTTGGGATTTTAGTTTTTTTGCGCGGAACCCTAATTCTTTTTCTAAAATAAAAGTAGCCTAAGTTACTCCTTATGACATCAGCTATCTTCCAGTGAAAGTCCCGTCAAAATTGGTCCAGCCGTTTCAGAGATTAGCCGGAACAAACAGACAGACAGACAGACAGACCGACAGACAGACAAAAATTTTAAAAATTGTGTTTTTGTTATAAGTATCGAATATACTTTCATATGAATTTAGTAAAAAACCGTAATTTTGACATTACAAACAGACACTTCAATTTTATTTATTTGTATAGATATAGATGTATAGATTACGAAAACTGCCACTAAAACCAGAAGTGAAGTTTAACAGTAAAACCGACTGCATTCCTCCCACATATATTTTATTTTTAATTTTTCGCGATATTATCAACATAAAAGGTTTTATGAGATAATAATTATTTATTAGAAGCCTATCTTAAGCGAGTACTAGTTCGTCGAGTCTTACTTAGAACATATAGGTACAGACAAACACTTAGATAGCGACTTGCTCGAGGAAACGCTTTCTGTTCCCAACTTGGAAGATCAAGCAACTAGTTGTCTTGTTTTGTCGGCTTAATGAAAGTATTGTGTGAGGCGTACATACTTACATACTTTGAATTATAGCTGTCTTACCTTAAATTTAACAATTAAAAAGCTATAGTTTACTTTTTTAATTACTAGCTGTTCCCGGTATGCGTTGGCATGTCTTTTTCAACCTACTTCAAAAAGGAGGAGGTACTCAATTCAACTATATTATTTTTGTGTATTACCTCATAATTTTTTTTCTCGGTGAATCGATTTATATAATTATCTTTTTACTTTGAAGCTGGTGCTTTTCATGTGGTCCAGTTTTAAATTAGATCAAAAGCGTATTTAGTTGACTCCGACTACATTGATAATGTTCTTATTTTATTTACATTGAAGTCGGTTGTACATTTTAATTATTTTTTAATTTTACCACTTGTTAAATAACTAGCTATGTCTGTATGTGTATGTGTGTGTGTAAGCGAAATACCACTGACTGACTCATCATGATATCTCTAAAACTATACACCCGATTGACTTTAAATTTAATGCAGTGACTCATTTCTGTATATGTCTAAATCTGTATATGTATATATAAATAGTACAGTTATATATATATATATCGAACATAGTTACTTTTATTGAGAGGAAGCGGCAATAATAAAAACATTTTTTTCACTGTCATCCTCACCTGCTTCTTTTTTTTATAGGATAAGGATGACAAACGAGCACACAGTCCACCTGATGGTAAGTGGTTGCTGCGACCCATAGACATCTACATCTATCCTCTATTACAAATCAAAATGCAGATGCGTTGTCACTCGTGAGGACTAAGATGGAATGCCTCATTTCCAGTAAAAAGGGCCTCCGGCCACCTGCACTCACCAAGCGAAACGCAGAGGTAAATCTCTACTTCACGCTGGTATTCTGTGAGGTCGTGGTACCACCCCGGTTCGAGCCGGCCCATCCGTGCGACAGCAAAAGCTGCCGCGTGGCTCTACCACTGTTTAAAACTTGTGCACTCTGAAGGTTAAAGATCGCGGCTTTAACGACTGATTGATATCGAAAATAAATTCTAAGATCAGAACAGTATCTATATGCATCCGAAGTAGAGTCGATTGGTGCTCTCAGCATCGGAAGTTTCACACCTTTGACGACGTCGTTGTTTGTCATCCACGAAATGGTTATACTAGTAACTATTGGAAGTCATCTCTAGTAGTATCTAAGAGTACAGCGTACAGGTGGTGTATGAATATCCACTACCCCATTTCGTCCCGTGTGGGTAGTAAGAGGTGACAGAGGGAAACAAGTCAGGAGGTGGGTAGCAGCGTCTTTCAAATAACAACTAGAAAATAAAAATAAAACTTAGAAAAATTAACTGAGGCAAACTAAGAGGCGCCCTTTGGTCAACAGTAGATTATGATAGTACTAATATGGATCCACTATTCCACGGAATCTGTAATTGATTCATGGGATTTATGACAAAGTCCTAGAAAACATACAAGATCTATCATCAAGTATTTTTTTATTAAACAACTAGCTGTTTCCCGCGACTTCGCCCGCGTGTAATTTAGGGTTTTAATTTTGTTGCGCGGAACCTTAATTATTTTTCTAAAATATAAGTAGCCTAGATTACTCCTTATAATATCAGCTATCTACCAGTGAAAGTTCCGTCAAAATCGGTCCACCCGTTTCGGAGATCAACCGGAACAAACGAACAGACAGATAGACAAAAATTTTCAAAATTGTGTTTTTGTTATAGGTACCGTATATACTTTTATAGGCAATTAATAAAAAGCTGTTATTTTGGCATTACAAAGAGACACTTTTTTTGTATAGATAACTGTATAAAAATGTATATTTTAATATAAATGAATACATGGTCAACAATAACCTCTAGAAATGAGTTGATCGCTTTAAAGCTTTTTATTTAAATAGGTTTGCAAGTAATTAGTTTAACCTGTTTTATACTGCATAATTTTACTTTAAAAAAATTCCCCCTAGCTTTCTTGCTGCCTTTTTACGAACCAGAGGTAAAAATGGCTATAAATCAGAAATACTTGTAAACTAAATTATCGACGGCTCCGTGGCGCAGTGGCTTTGCAATGAGTTGCTGCGCTGGGGAGCGCGGGTTCGAATCCCGCACGGAACAAGTATTTGCATGGCCTACAAATAATTGTTCCGGGTCTGGATATTTGTCCTTGTGCAATTTGTGTTTGTAAACTACCTCCACGATACAGGAGAAAATCCTAGTGTGGGGGTAACGTATTTAAAAATACAAAAAAAAATTGAATAAAAAAATACAGAAGCAGTTATAAAGACTGCCGACAGAAGTGAAAAGTTCTTACGTGGTAGAGTCATGTTTCAGCTATATTAGTAGTATAGCTGTAGCCTTGTAGCCGAATGGGTCGGCTCGACCGAGGAAGGACCACGCTCTCACAGCATACCAGCTTAAAATAGCAGCAACAACACTGCTTTGTTTCGTTGAGTGTAGAGAACCGGATAACCTTTTTACTGGAAAAGAGGCATTCCATCTTAGTCCTCACAGGTGACTACTGACTTTTGATTCTTTATTGAGGATAAATGTGGATGTCTATGTGTCACAGCAACCACTTACCATGAGGTGGACTGCGTGCTCGTTGGTCACCATATCCTATAAAAAAATAAACTCAATGATATATTATGCATTTACATGTACACAGACCGCTATAATATGCGTCGCTAGTCTGGCCGCGAACCCATAAGTTTGTGGCGGCGCTGTCGTCGCGCCACAAGCGAAAACACATCGAAGCCTAAATCGCGCTAACAAAATTCCGAAATTAAAACAGTATATATAGAATAGCTCCGAACTACCACTAGGAGCGTTGGCCGCTCCCCGGGCAGAACACCTTGCCCGGCGGGAGATCTCCCCTTTTCCTTCCACCCGCCACAAGTGTTTCCCTACCAAAAATCGCTCAACACGGCTAAAGAAGTTTAACTTCAAAAAAATGTATTCTATTCTATCCTCTTCTAGCCATAATGTCTTCCTGGGATTCCCCATAGGCGCCTCTAAAGACAACCACGGCACGAAATTGGATGATAGTTTCTTTTACAGCAGCTACCTGTCTGTTGGCTGTCTTCACTGTAGTCGTTGTATAAGTTGTATAAAGTGAAATTGTTTACTCCGATGATATTTCTCAAAAATAATTTATGATCTATGTAAATTAATCGAAATCACAACACTTTCTTCACAGCACGACATCTTATTTATTTATGCTAATATATAATTATTGCTCAATTAATTCTGTATTCATTATATTCTGCGAGCATTGCTATTGAGTTTAATTTTTAATCCGACGACTTGCATCCTGGTTAAGTGTACTGAGTAGTTAGTTACATTAAATAGAAAGTGTATTTACTGAATTTTTAAGAGCGTATTAATGGATCCTGTTCAATCGTGGTTTTTAGTTTTTTTAATAATTTACTAAGAATGTGGAAGATATGAATAAATAATTTAAAATTAAAAATTTTGTACAGCCGACTTCAATATAAGCGACTTCAATATAGGTTATTTAAGAATAACTCAATAACCATCAGTCTGACCTTGATCAAATTCATATGGGACCACACGAGAACTATCAGCTTTCATATAAAAAAAGAATCATCAAGATCGGTTCACCCAATACGAAGTTATGAGGTAACACACATAAAAAAAAATAAAAAAAAACATACACCCGAATTGAGTACCGTCTCCTTTTTGGAAGTCGGCAGAAAAATAGAATGCAGAATAGAAGAGCTGTGATAGCTCAGATGGTTAGCGCTCGCTGTAAGCTTCACAGTAGTCGTGCAACCCGGGTTCGATCCCCGCCGGCACAAATGAAATTGTTAATTGCAATTTTAAGTGCTGATTTACCACGTGCTCGGCGGTGAAGGAAAAACATCGTGAGGAAATCTGCATGTCTGAAAAATAAAAAAAAATATTTCTAAGACATGTGAAGTTCGCCAACACGCATTAGGGCAACGCAGTGGGCAATTCCTTGCCCTAAAACCCTCTCAGAAATGAGAGGAGGCCTGTGCCCAGCAGTGGGACGTAAATAGGCTGCAACTTTACTTTACTTTACTAAGAATGTACTGGGACTAGGCCATCATCACATACATGACTATTATTGCTAACAAACCTTATATTGTGGTGAGGGACTGGGCATAGCCAAAAATATTTTTGGTCGACATTGCCATTTGATATGACGAGAGCCTCGTAAAAGTCGCAACAGATTAGCGAACAAAATATCTGAACCAGACTCACAAGGTGACCGACATGTGAAGTGTTTGCCGACCGAAATTATTCCTCTCAGAATTAGTTCCTGGCTCAAATGCTCCTCAATACCATCGTTGTGTACGTGGTAGAGCCATACTGTAGCTATATTCATTGTATAGTTGTAGCTCGAATTGGTCAGCTCGATCGGAGGACGACCACAACTCATAGAATACCAGCGTAAAGTAGCAGCTTGATGCTGCTGTGTTTCGTATGGTGAGTGTAGAGAACCCGAGACCCTTTTACTGGAAAAGAGCCATTAGATCTTTGTCCTCACGGCCGACAACGCATCTGCATTTTGATTCACAAAGAAGAATAGATGTAGATGTCTATGGGTCACAGCAACCACTTACCATCAGGTGGACTATCTGCTCGTTTGTCACCCTTATCCTATAAAAAATCGTCCGTCGGTTTCTTTTCCTTTTTCCCTAACCCTCGGCCGTTTCGTTTTCCCTACAAAGGACATCCATCTGGTTGGGATTTTTTTATTTATTTATTTGACTTTATAAATGTATTTATCATTTTCATTTATATATTTATACAACCCAACCAGATGAGAAATCTTTATAAACACCCCATAAATAATAATGAAAATATTTTATTTCGACCATCATGGATTATAAAATGTGTTAAAAAGTTCATAAATCTATTTGTTAGTAAAAAAAATTTAGATCTCCAAATATATTATACACAAGTTATTACCTTCTCTAAATAAAAACACAAGCTCGGGTTTTGATGGAATTACAACTATAATTCTCTCTTCCTACGCTGACTGTCAAACATTTCCTATTTCTATTCTATTACTTAGATCATTAAAAGAGTGTCTTTCCAATGATCTGGCAAAAGATCCAAATTGTCCCAATTCACAAAAGGATGCTAAATGTGCTATCCGAAATTGCCAACCAATTTCCACCTTGAGTTATATTAGTAGTCTTTGAAAAATTGGTGTATACCTTTTATTCTCTAATCTTGAAAGGTATTCCACAGACGTAACACGACTTTATGAGGACACAATCTACTGTTTCTAATCTATAATTATTATAACATTTAATATTTTCTGATTAACTAATTGAGCACATGGATATTGTACAAATATATAATTGGAATGTTGTATAAATATATATTAGAAATATGGAGGTTAGGTTGACAAGTTCTACACTGACTTTAAAAAGGCGTTTGAAAGCGTAAGTAGTTCACGATATTCAGATGAAGAAACTTTAAGTTCTTGGAATACATAGATACCTGCTGAGATTGTTTTTTTTTATATAAAAGGGGGCAAACGAGCATGCGGCTCACCTGATGGTAAGTGACTACCGCCGCCCATGAACAACCGGAATACCAGTGGAATTGCAGATGCGTTGCCGATCTTTTAGAAAGGTGTAAGCCCTTTTCTTGAAGATCCCTAAGTCGTATCGGTCCGGTAAATCGCCGGTGGTAAACAATTCCACAGAGAAATTGTACGAGGAAGAAAACTCCTAGCAAAACGCACAGTCGTGGACCCCCAAGCATCCAGATGGTGTGGGTGGTATCGTGAATTTTGAAACGATGTGCGTTCGTGAAATTTGGCGGCTGGAATTAATCCGAACAACTCCTTAGAGCACATCCCCGTGGTAAATTCGATAGAAAATGCAAAGGGATGTAACATCCCTACGCAGTGCCAGTGTATCGAGCCGATCAGAAATATCTCGGTCGTCGACGATATGAACCGCTCTGCGCTGGATGCGGTCAAGTGGAAGGAGCTGGCACTGGGGTGCCCCGGCCCAGAGATGAGAACAGTATTCCATGTGAGGCCAAACTTGCACTTTGTAAAGTTGCAAGCGATATGCCGGCATGAAATACTGTCTCGCTCTGCTGAGCACGCCATGCTTTTTAGAGGACAATTTGACCTTCCCTTCCAAGTGACCATGAAACTGCACACTATTCAAACTTCCATCACTTTCATACCAAAATGATCCAAATTTTTTGTATGGAACATTATTTAAGCTTATTTGCAATGAATTTAATAATACTTTTACTTCTAAAACATTCTCCTTGAACAGTCGGAAGTCATTTAATGAATGGGCGACAGCAGGAGTCCATAAGAGCAGACGCAGGTTATATGATCTTTACCATGAAAGGTCATATAACCATAGCGTCGAATTTAGAGAATATGTAAAAAAATATTCAAAAATATTTAAAAGAGTGTGCTCCACAGCCAAGTCTTTGCATTTGAGCAACAAAATTAAGACGGCTTCTAATAAAATTAAAATGACATGGAGTATAATTAATAGCGAAACTGGTAAGATCAACTCTCGCAATTCAAACTACAAGTTAAGTGTTAATAACAAATTAACCGAATCAGATCAGGACGTTGCAGTGGTTTTTGAGAAATATTTTACTGATATTCCGATATTAACCACTAAGTCACTGAATTCTTCTCCTGCGGTCGCCGAATCATTACTTAAACAAAATGTAAATGCGTGTACAAAGAATTTTACATTTCATAAAGTATCATCAAAAGATATTGTAAAATATTTTAAAACTATTGATGTTAAGAAAACTGCGGATCTGTGGGGGATTTCTGTTAAAGTTATTGCGTCTATAATAGATACAATCGCGCCTCATTTAGCTGTTATTTTTAATACTAGTATCGAATCTGGTGTGTTTCCTGATTTAATGAAGTATAGTAAAGTAATACCTTTATTTAAATCTGGTAGTACATTAGACCCCGCCAATTTAAGACCTATTTCTGTACTACCAACACTTAGTAAGATTTTTGAAAAAATTATTCTTGATCAAATGTTAAATTTCTTTAATATAAATAATTTACTTCATAAAAATCAATTTGGTTTTACAAGGGGTCGCTCGACAACTGATGCCGGTGTTGAGCTGATTAAATATATATTTAATGCATGGGAGAATTCACAGGATGCTTTGGGTATATTTTGTGACCTATCCAAAGCCTTCGATTGTGTTCACCATGAAACATTAATCAGGAAACTTCAACACTACGGTGTAAGAAGTGATGCTCTAAAATTAATTATTTCATATTTAAGTAAGAGAACGCAAAAAGTTGTCATCAACAGTACGAGTTCTTCCGGGTCGATGGTACAGATGGGCGTGCCTCAAGGCTCAATTCTCGGCCCCTTTCTGTTTCTTGTATATATTAATGACTTACCTTACATAGTAGGAGATAACCATGATATAGTATTATTTGCAGATGACACTTCTTTAATTTTCAAATTAAGTCGACATTTGCTAAAATATGACGAAGTAAATAATGCTATATCTAAATTAGTGAATTGGTTCAATGTCAATAATTTGCATTTAAATGGCACTAAAACGAAATGTATGAAATTTATGACTCCAAATGTCAAACAATTAAATACTAATGTAATTTTAAATGGGGAGAAACTGAGTCTTGTAGATACCACCATTTTTCTTGGAATCACACTAGACGCGAAGCTTCAATGGAGCCCCCATATATCAAAGCTAGCAAGCAGACTTAGTTCTGCAGCATATGCTGTATAAAAGATTAGAAGTCTAACTAGTGTTGAAACAGCTAGACTAGTTTACTTTAGCTATTTCCATAGCATAATGTCGTATGGTATTTTGCTATGGGGACACGCAGCTGACACTGAAATTATATTTGTTTTGCAGAAGAGGGCCATAAGAGCAATTTATGATTTAAAGCCTAAAGAGTCGCTGCGACAAAAATTTAAGGAAATTAATATATTAACTTTGGCCTCTCAATACATTTATGAAAATGTAATGTACGTACACAAAAATAAAAGTAGTTTTACAAAAATAAGTGATATTCATTCTGTAAATACTAGGAACAGACACAAGCTAGTAGTACCAGTTACTCGACTCCATCGAGTCAGTAATTCATTCTTGGGGCGTTGTTTACGCTTTTACAACAAAATTCCAGAAAATATACAAAATTTGACCTGCTGAAAGTTCAAAAACTTTATTAAACTAAGTTTGTATAAAAAGGGTTATTATAATATTAAAGAATTTATAGATGATAATAACCCCTGGAAGTGAGGTGATCGCTCCCAAGCTATTTCTAATTTGTTGTGTTGTTAATTTGTGTAACATACATGATTGTAAGCTGTTATTTAAAAAAAAGTCCCGCTGGGTTTCTTGCTGGTTCTTCCAAGGACAGAGGTTTTTTTCGAACCAGTGGTAATTATACAAAAGAGTGACTTTCAATAAGTATTATTTATAATCTATATTGAATAAAAAAGTTTCTGTTTCTGTTTCTGTTTCTATTCGATATGTCAACGCCGAGGATTCCGATGCTAGCTGAGGCAGCAAGGGGAGTGCCTTTAAGTTGAGGAGATACGACAAAGTGGATCTTTTTAGCGGTAATCGCGCAAACTTGTGTTGTCTGGGTATTGAACAGGACTAGATTTAGTCGCCCCCAATCAGAGACTTTGTTCAGCAAAGACTCCACGTCAGACACAAGTTTGTCCCGGCACTCGGCGAAGTTTTCTACGACCTTGATGCTCCGATCAACAAGGAAACTGGTGATCCATTTGCAAATTTCCCTCTGATCTCACTAATTGTTCGCAGGTTGTCACTATCGGTGGTTATAGATTTGACTTCATCTCTATAGTGGTGGCGGGGTAAGAGATTTCATGAACCTATTTCATTCCGTGGGTGTCGTAAGAAGCGACTATGGAGAGTGCCAGAATGATCCTAATTGGCTTCCGATATCACTCAGACCGATGGGCAGCAGCGTCAAAAGTGCGAGACGTATGGTCTGTCATCGTCAATCTGCCTGTCACGCTTCGTACACGAAGGGTAACCAACGGGACCCTATTACTAAACCTCCGCTGTCCGTCCTTCTGTCCGCTATCAGAAACGTGTTTTTTACCTTCACAGTAATAAATTTCATGCGCGAGTCCGGCTCCCACTTGGCCAGTTTTTGTTTAGTCAATAGTTCAAATATTTATAAACCTAAAAATATTTATCAGAAAATAAATCTTATACAGTTATTCAGAAGGCGTTACAGCTAGTTCAGAAGATCCTGGGACAGATATGGGTAAGACAGATCTGCATAATCAATTATGGGTAATATGAACGACTGGACAAGCATGATCTTAAACTTTATGGGAGGAAAATGTTTTAAACGATACAGAGAACTTAACTTGGCAATGACTTTACGACTCACTTCAGGAACCTGAGTTCTCCAATTCAGCGTGCTATCAATATGTAGGCCAAGATATTTTACAGACGTACTGAACGGAATTGTAATCCCATTGTAATAAATAGGAGATAAGTCTGCAAGATTAATCTTGACTAGCATCCTTGAGCTACCGGCCAGAATATCTTGGTATGTAATATATTTTTGCAAATATTATAATCCAAGAATTTATTTTACAATCAGGCGTCACGGTCGTTGGTTCTTAACATGCGTTTAACCAAATATGGATACAATCGTATCATTTTCTAATATTACTAACATCGTCATGGTCTACTTTCCCATACTGTTGCATTAATATTCACTTGATATTCAAAAGGTGGCCCTCTTGACGTCCAGCATATCAAATCATCGGTGCAATGATGTATTATATAATGTTACCACACTCTTTGCAATCCTCGTCTCATTTACATATTATGTTACTGTTGTCGAGATGTGTACTCATCCCGGTGGAAAGCTATTACATTGACCTTTTCCGATACGTCAAAGTAAAAAACAGTTATTTAGTGACGACGTAAGAGAATCCAATACACGGTATGTTGTAAAATGGGCGTACCTCTAGTATTGTAGAAGGAACGTGCGTATCACGGGTATTGTAGAAGGGACGGCGTATCACAGGTACTGTAGAAGGAACATGCGTATCACGGGTATTGTACAAGGAACGGGCGTATCACGGGATTGTAGAAGGAACGGGCGTATCACGGGTATTGTAGAAGGAACGGGTGTATCACGGGTATTGTAGAAGGAACGGGTGTATCACGGGTATTGTAGAAGGAACGGGCGTATCACGGGTATTGTAGAAGGAACAGGTGTATCACGGGTATTGTAGAAGGAACGGGCGTATCACAGGTACTTTAGAAGGAACAGGCGTATCACAGGTATTGTAGAAGGAACGGGCGTATCACAGGTATTGTAGAAGGAATGGGCGTATCACGGGTATTGTAGAAGGAACGGGTGTATCACGGGTATTGTAGAAGGAACGGGCGTATCACGGGTATTGTAGAAGGAACGGGTATATCACGGGTATTGTAGAAGCAACGGGCGTATCACGGGTATTGTAGAAGGAACAGGTGTATCACGGGTATTGTAGAAGGGACGGGCGTATCACAGGTACTTTAGAAGGAACAGGCGTATCACGGGTATTGTAGAAGGAACGGGCGTATCACGGGTATTGTAGAAGGAACAGGTGTATCATGGGTATTGTAGAAGGAACGGGCGTATCACAGGTACTTTAGAAGGAACAGGCGTATCACAGGTATTGTAGAAGGAACGGGCGTATCACGGGTATTGTAGAAGGAATGGGCGTATCACGGGTATTGTAGAAGGAACGGGTGTATCACGGGTATTGAGAAGAAACGGGTGTATCACGGGTATTGTATAAGGAACGGGCGTACCACGGGTATTGTAGAAGGAACGGGTGTATCACGGGTATTGTAGAAGGAACGGGCGTATCACGGGTATTGTAGAAGGAACGGGTATATCACGGGTATTGTAGAAGCAACGGGCGTATCACGGGTATTGTAGAAGGAACAGGTGTATCACGGGTATTGTAGAAGGGACGGGCGTATCACAGGTACTTTAGAAGGAACAGGTGTATCACGGGTATTGTAGAAGGAACGGGCGTATCACGGGTATTGTAGAAGGAATGGGCGTATCACGGGTATTGTAGAAGGAACGGGTGTATCACGGGTATTGAGAAGAAACGGGTGTATCACGGGTATTGTATAAGGAACGGGCGTACCACGGGTATTGTAGAAGGAACGGGTGTATCACGGGTATTGTAGAAGGAACGGGCGTATCACGGGTATTGTAGAAGGAACGGGCGTATCACAGGTACTGTAGAAGGGACAGGTGTATCACAGGTACTTTAGAAGGAACAGACGTATTACGGGTATTATAGAAGGAACGTGCGTATCATGGTTATTGTAGAAGGGACGGGCGTATCACAGGTACTTTAGAAGGAACAGGCGTATCACGGGTATTGTAGAAGGAACGGGCGTATCACGGGTATTGTAGAAAGAATGGGCGTATCACGGGTATTGTAGAAGGAACGGGTGTATCACGGGTATTGTAGACGGAACGGGCGTATCACGGGTATTGTAGAAGGAACGGGCGTATCACAGGTACAGTAGAAGGGACAGGTGTATCACGGGTATTGAGAAGGAACGGGTGTATCACGGGTATTGTATAAGGAACGGGCGTACCACGGGTATTGTAGAAGGAACGGGTGTATCACGGGTATTGTAGAAGGAAAGGGCGTATCACGGGTATTGTAAAAGGAACGGGTATATCACGGGTATTGTAGAAGGAACGGGTGTATCACGGGTATTGTAGAAGGAACGGGTGTATCACGGGTATTGTAGAAGGAATGGGCGTATCACGGATACTGTAGAAGGTGACAGAGGGAAACTGAAACAGAAGCTTTTATTTAACTTTATACGGGGAGCTTACAGCTATATTTATAATTTAGATCACAATATTAGTATTATTATGACACTATATTAGATCACAATATTAGTATGATATAAGTTATATCTCATATCATATGTTCAAATGTCTTAACGATAAATAATGTAAACCTTATGTACTTTGTGCCAATAAATTATTATTATTATATGAGTATGAGATATGCAGTATCATCCTGATAACAACGCAAATTAATAAAGAACTGCGGTTGCCAACACGCCTGCCAAGCGAGGCAGCTATGTTCAGCAGTGAACTTTGATAGGTTATTATGAATGTATAAAAAATGAACATACGGACGGCCCATAGACAATAGACACTTACATATTTCTTGGATTAAGAATCAAATTAAAGACGCATCATCACATCTGAGGACAAAGATTTAATGCCTCGTTACCAGTGAAATGAGTTCCTGGTTCTCATTATAACGTAATATAAAAACAGCAGAATGATACTTGTATATAAATATATAATATATAAAAAGTGTGTATAAAATATACTTGATATTTTAAAATTAAGTTCCAATTGAGTTTGAAGGACAAAGAATAATTACAGGCTGTGACGCGATTCATTTTAGTTTTTAGAATAAAAAATCCACTCGCGGCCATCTTTGATTGAAATCGGTAGCCTGTAACACGTATAATTCACTTGAATTGAATTCGTTTTATTAGAAAAACTAGCTGTTCCCCGCGACTTCGCCCGCGTGTAATTTAGGGTTTTAATTATATTGCTCAGAACCCTAATTCTTTTTCTCAAATCTAAGTAGCCTAAGTTACTCCTTATAACATCAGCTATCTGCCAGTGAAAGTCCCGTCGAAATCGGTTCAGCCGGAACCGGAATTCGGAGATTAGCCGGAACAAACAGACAGACAGACAGACCGACAGACAGACAGCCATAAATTTTAAAAATTGTGTTTTTTTTTATAAGTACCGTAAATACATTAATATGCATTTAGTAAAAAGCTGTTATTTTAACATAACAAACCGACACTTCAATATTATTTATTTATATAGTAGAGTATAGATATCGTATCTCCCACTTGAATGGACACAAACCTCAACATATTTCGTACCATGCCGTTAATTAACTATGATTAATATTTTTCGAGTCTTTAAAGAATACATCATTCCAAAACGTTAATTGCGACTTTTGTAAATGTTGGTCATTATTTTGAATGCGTTATGTATTATACTTTTCTGGTCACTTAGTAAAGACAATATTTTATTTTAATGGTACAATCTTACGGTCAGGCATACATCATTACGGATATATTACATAAGTAAGAGAGACAAACGAGCACATATTCCACCTTGTAGTAAGTGAATGCTGTATGTCATAGACATTCTCTGCTGTGGTTTACTTTTTTACAAATTAGGGTGATAATGACAAACACTCAGTTCACCTGATGGTAATAGTACACTGAGGCATTTAGATACCATGCGTTTTCATCCCCTAAGTAGAGATCATTTAATTTCCAACTGCACCTCCCATGTGGGTGGATTTTGTTACATTTCTCGTATTGAGTACTAAAAAATAAATCTGCCCGTCCATCCTATCGTATTGATACCAAAATACAAGGGAAATGTGAAGTTTTAAATTACACGATCTTTAGCATAACAGAATGCTTCGTTACCAGTATATAGCGTTCCCAGTTCTCTTGTATGTTTTTGCTAATATGTGAGTTGCAAATTCTCTAGTCTCATTTTATTTTGATACAACGGAGACGAAAGATGTCAGCGGCTGCCCGATACTCCCTGCCACTCTCCTCTGCTGCTTCTTCAGTCTCTATATATTTCAAAGTTCTTTAGTGTTCGATTGCTCTAGCCTGTTCACTTTCCAACTCTTCTTCGCGGTCGCATATTGAGCTAAACTCTGCTAAAATCGGCACACTTCTCACTTAACTTTTTTGCTACCTGTGCTCCTTTTCCTTTGATGTTCGTTTTCAAACCCGGCAACCCAACATTACTTAATTTTGGTGGTGGTGGGGTTTCTTCTGTATTCTTTGTCCTAACTTGGCGGTAGTGAGCCTAGTTACTAAGATTCGCCACAATGGGCTTTTGAATCATTAAATTTACAACTACAGACCACGTGATAGAAATTGATTGCAATAGCCCACCATCACCTTGAACCATTTACAACAAGCAGTGTACGCATTTTCATCTCTAAGTATTGAAGACGAAATAATTCACAGTCATTGATTAAACTAACTCTCCTACCCTTCTAACTAGAACATGGCAGTGAATACTGCTTTGTGGTAGGCAAAATGAGCCATACTACCCAGTGAAAGGATTATTAATAATATATATAACATACGATAAAAAAAAACTAGTAAGTGGCTCAGAATATGTCAAATTCAGGGCTTCAGTACTTTACTCGGTTGTCATGCTCCCCTGGTATTAATATTACCCTAACTAACCTTCATAGTGTGGACGGTGGAAAAAATGTTATCCATCTTCGCAAAATAGCCTTAAAATGCATGCATATCTGATGATGTTTTAAATAAAGGCAGAGAAATATACTGTACATAGTAAGTACACTTAACAACGCTATAAAATATATTACACATAATAGCGTAAATTCAGAATAGCCGTAACCGAACGATATTTAAAAGACGATCGTTAGAACGCTATTACGCAACAAAAGTATGTAATAAACATAACTATTCGACTGCGTTTCATTGGGTTTTGTAAAGATGAGTTATTTTTAGTGCGATTGATGTAATGCGGTCATTGAGTTATATGTACTACGTACTAGAGAAGCCATTCCGAACATTGACTATGTTCAACTGAACTGTAGTGCAATCCCTACAAACTAAATATTGCGTAAATTGAAGATTTGTGAATTCCATAAAAAAATTATTATTACATTTTATTTAGAAATATAACATGTTTGTTTAGATGAAATTAAGATATTCTATATTAAATTCTTATATTTATTTTACATTAATATCTTATTTTATATCAAATTAAAGTGTTCGCGCATGCGCGACTACTACTCCCGCGCATGCGCGAAAACATAGAGTAGGACACAGTTTTTGTTTGAAATGGCTTCTCTAGTACGTAGTACATATAACTCAATGAATGCAGTAATGTGCGTTATGCTTTCTGTAGGATGGTTATTACGCAACATAATATAACATAAGCACCGAAACAATATCACTAAGGACGCATCTTTGGTCAGTGCCTATGTAATCACGTGGACATTGAAGGCTTCGTGTTCAAATTCGACCAAAATCTGTTTTATAATTATTTCTTAATCGGCTTACTAAAATCACTGTTGGCAACGGGCTACGTCACGCTTTATAGATAACTAGCTGTGCCCCGCGGTTTCACCTAAGTATTATTACACTGTCCAAGCAAAGTCTGTAACAAAAAGGGCCGTTCATGCATCAAGCCGCGCGAAATGACAGCTCGCTTACTTATATAGGCGTTCACTGCTGGTATCTTATGGATCTCATCGGGCGGCTAGGATTTATGAGATCGTTCGCGCTCCGAGCAGTGTTTATTATATTAATTTTTCATTATCTCTTAAACTATGCGTCCAAATAACATGCTATAAAGAGCAAAGTTTATCTTCATAAAATTTTCTTGATGATGAAGTAACTTTCGTTCGTGAGGATTAATATGCCATGCCTAATAATAACGCTCATAAATCACTTTTTAATTTTCAATAATTTTTTGTCACAAAATACCTTATTGTGGCTTATGTATACGAAATAGGCATATGGTAGAACGGACTTTTTTAGATGGAGCAAAGAACAATATTTTTGTAGAACATTGTATTTATGTAATACTAAACGTTACGCCAGTGCACAAGGATAAAGCAGTTAGAGAGCGCCTTTTCTTCCAACTTGCTTAACAAAAATAAATATTTAAGGCTAGCTGAGAGTTATAGGCTAATGCTAGATAGCCTATACTATTTCTCATGAATCTGGCTATTATATACAAAAATATTTTTTTTATATCGGACTGGTAGTTCCAAAGATTAGCGCGTTTAAAGAAACAAAAAAACAAAAAAACTCTTCCGCTTTATAATATTAGTATAGATAATTGCTTTGCAGGCGGATTGGCGATTGCAGACGTCTCGCACCTCTGACGCTGTTAAATGCAATGATATTTTTTATATATAATATCATTGGTTAAATGAGTATTTTTATATATAATATCATTGGTTAAATGAGTATTATTTTACGTCTGTAGTAAACGAATTGGGTATACCCACAGATTAGTTAATAGTTTTATACCGCCATCTTTTCAACCTTTTTTTTCAATCTTTTTTTTATTTAAAAAACGTTACTCTCACACTAGGATTTTCGCCTGTATCGTGAAGGCAGTTTACAAATATAAATTGCACGAGGACAAACATCCAGAACCGGAACAATTATTTGTAGGCCATATACTTGGTCCGTGCGGGATTTGAACCCGCGGCCCCAGTGCAACTTGCTAAGCCACTGCGCCACGGAACCGTCTCATGTACTGGAAGTCATATGATTTTTCTGGCATTTCGCACATTTGCCTCTTACGACGCCCACAAAACGAAATCCGATTGTCTACCAAGGCAACATAAAATTTTGTAACTAGGTGACAGGACTCCTGTTCCATCTGGGTACATATCACTAAATAGTGTTAAGTGTAGAACGGTGTAGACTGTGTTCCGGTTTGAAGAGTCAGTATACTTACAGGCTGTTAGCCATTTCATCTTAGTCCTCGAAACTACACATCTGTAGCTTGCTTTGCTTAAAATTGGCTGCAGGTGTTCATGGACTGCGGACTATATTTTAAAGAACAATGGCAGAAAAATAGTTAGCAAAAATTATTGCGTCTAGAAATAAGTTATATATAAAATGAGTTTTATTATTTTTCTATGATCTTTCAAATACCAAATAAATATTAGAGCCACAGAAAAAAATCAAACATTCTTGGGAGCATCAAATGACTTAAATCTTTTTACAGTGGTAGAGCCAGGCGGCAGCTTTTGCTGTCGCATGGATGGGCCGGCTCGAACCGGGGTGGTACCACGACCTCACAGAATACCAGCGTGAAGTAGAGGTTGACCTCTGCATTTCGCTTGGTGAGTGCAGGTGGCCGGAGGCCCTTTTTACTGGAAATGAGGCATTCCATCCTAGTCCTCACAGGTGAAAACGCATCTGCATTTTGATCTGTAACAGAGGATAGATGTAGATGTCTATGGGCCGCAGCAACCACTTACCATCAGGTGGACTGTGTGCTCGTTTTTCACCCTTATCCTATAAAAAAAAAACTCTATTCAAGTGTTGCCATTTACTATATTCATATTATTTTCGTATACATTTTATAAGACTACCAACAAAACATACAAACACAAAATATTTTTATATTAAGTTATTATTAGTAATAACTATACTATAACTAATAATAAAAATAAAAGTGATATGGTTGAAAATAAGTCTCTTACAAAGAACTTCCTACAATAATACATTATCTCAATCATAGTACTATGTAACAATTCCATTTCATGTTATGGCTACACTAGCTAAAACAAAATGTCACTGTTTTTTTTACTGACTTTACGGCTCTGGGTTCTAGCCCTTCTGAGAATGTCACTGTATCACACAAAGGTCCTGGAGCTATGGCAGAAATATACATTTATAGTATGCAAATATATAATAGAGATACAATAATCTAAAAAGTCTCAATTATGTAGGTTGAGAATGTATTAAGCTAAAATCAAACAATCACAAAACACATGACTTTTTACAAGTGACATAAGACATAACCTAAAAAGGTTCAAATTTAAATATCTTTTTTTGACGCCTTCTCAGAACAAAATTCTTTGACAGAGTTATTAATGGACTGACGCTTAACATTTTAAGATATTTTTGATATATAGACGCTACCATTCCTTCTCAACTAATTTTATGTATGAAAGTCTGCCATTGTTCTTTGTTACTGCGTTTATTTTTACGTAAACTGCACATGGACAAACATCTGCTACTGGGTCAAATTAGTTAAGATATTTTTCACATCCCAAAATATATCCTTTTTTATCCCTATATAGTATTTTTAAAACAAAAAAAATGTTTTTTTTTTTACAAAATATACAACTTACTTCAGTAATTGTATTAAATTTAATAGAAATATTTTTGTTGTATTTTCTTTTAGTTGTAAGTAGAAATACGCTGATGTCTATCTCCCGGTATCGTAAAAAGTGCGGTTGCCAACCCACCTGCCTAGCCTGGCAACGGTTTGTCCCCCATTATTCTGTGTATAATATATTATTTTTGAAGATACCTACAAAAATTACCCACGTGGCAACTAGCGCTAATGTCCTCCCTATGAGGCAATCTATAGGAAGACCTTTGGTCAGCAGTGGACTTTTGTTAGGCTATAATTATAACGGTAATAGGAATATTATGACCACGTGAACTGGTGTCGTATGGATGCATCGTTAAAGAATCGAGAGACGACTGTGGCAATTCTAGAAAGATCTCTTTTCTATCGACCTCAAAAAAGAGACGATACTCAACTCGACTGTATGTTTTTTATGTATATTACCTAATAACTTATTTCTGGGTAAACCGATTCTTTTTTATTTGAAAGCTGGTGCTTTTCATGTGGTCTCATATAAATTTGACCAAGGTCTGATCAATATTTTTTGAGTTATTCTTAATAATTTATATTGAAGTCGGCTGTACAAAATTTTTTATTTTAAATTATTATTCTTAGTCGTTTTTTTTTTTTCTAGAAAGTAGGACGTTCTTTGTCTGCATGATTTTTGTAAATATTACACGATATCTTTGTTAATTATCAACCGATTATAATGAGTTGTTTGACTTGACCATGTAATATTTTTAGTCCGCTCAAAAGGATTAAAAATTTAGCAACGCATTCAGAAGCTATTTATTATATGGAAATTATTTTAATCGTTTTTGTTTTTTGAAGTCGGCTTCATTTTTTTTGAAAGTATGATTTTAATAATTATACAAAAAACTATGACGCTATTTATTGTATTCTCATAACATTTCTATACTTATGTGTTTGTCTTTAACGAGGTTCGCAGTGTCGGTGGTCGCGAATTGCATAAGCGTTCCATGCACGTTCACCTGGTGAACGTATAACGAGCGATGCAATATCTGTACATTGTTCCTAATTGAATCTCTGCTAATACCGGCATCGTTATATGGTTAAATGTTTTCTTCTAGCATTTATTACAAATTGTATTATTACTTTTACAGTTACTACCAGAGTAAATGTTGACGTACCACGCATTCGAACAAAACGGTTAGTTCCGTCGTACAAAATACATATTTTGTTATAAGAGGTGTAAACGAGCATGCGACTCACTTGATGGTAGGTGTCGACCGCCGCCACCCTTTAAGTACTGCTACACAAGGCAGTTTCAGATACCTTCAAGAAACGAGTAAATTAGTTTCTTGAAGGTCTCCAAGTCGTATAAATTCCGAAAAACCGCCGGTGGTAGCCAATCCCACAAACATGTCGTGCGAGGGAGGAAAAAAGGAGAAATAAAAACGTACATCAATTGAGAAGACTCACGTGCCAGCATCATGCGAAGCCAACATCGGATTACAATGTAGGTTTCTTCAAGGCAACATAAGTTAAGCTTAGTTAGAGCGATTTGCCTAATAGATTTAAAAAAAATGAACGTACCGTTAAAACATTTTACAATAATAGTCTAATTGAATAGTCTAATTTTACGTGGTAGAGCCATGCTGCAGCTATATTAATAGTATAATTGTAGCACGAATGGGTCGGCTCGACCGGGGAAAGACCACGCTCTCACAGAAGACCAGGGTAAAGTAGCAGCTTATTGCTGCTGTGTTTCGTACGGTGAGTGTAGAGAACCGGAGACCCTTTTTACTGGAAACGAGGCATTCCATCTTAGTCCTCACGGGTGACAACTCATCTGAATTTTGATTCGTAATCGAGGATAGATGTAGATGTCTATGGGCCACAGCAACCACTTACCATCAGGTGGACTGTTTGCTTGTTTGTCACCCTTATCTTATAAAAACATCGAGCTGTGTGGGGTCGGAAAGGCATAAGATAGTCCATTAGTTACCCTAATTTGTTTCTTGGGTGTCGTAATGGGCAACTATGGACAATTCCAGAAAGACCTCATGACTTCAATCGGAAAATCTATCGTTAAAATCACAATTAACAGGACTAATTAGTTTTTAGATTCACATCTTTAAAAATAGATGCGTCAAATAATTCTAATAGGATACGACGGAAGACTGCTACTGATGCTGCGCCTAATTCATTTTTGTATCATCATCATTACAGCCCTTCACAAGTCCACTGCTGAACGAAGGCCTAACCCAGGGCATGTCACAAAGCATGGTCCTAAGCCACCTGCATCCATCGACTTCTTGCATGTCTTACCAGGTCCTCACTCCATCTAGTGGGGGGTTGCCCTACACTTAGCCTACCGGTACGAGGCTGTCAATCGAGAACCTTTTTTCCCCATCGGTTGTCGCCTTTTTCTTTTTAATTAATTTATTACCCTCCTGAGTGGTCTAACAGACATCACAATCTCAATGTTAATTTGTTTTTTGAAAACGGTACTACCACACTTGGATTTTCTCCTGTATTGTGGAGGCAGTTTACAAACATAAATTGTACGAGGGCAAACAGCTAGAACCGCAACAATTACTTGTAGGCCATACAAATACCTGTTACGTGCGGGATTCGAACCCACGGCCCCCATCGCAACAACTCATTGCTAAGCCAACTGCGCCACGGAGCCGTCAAAATAGTTATTGTCTACTAAATAGTTACATTAAAAACTTCATCTCCTACTTTGCTACCCACAGGGGTAGAATAATTTATATGGGACCGCTCCTGAAGTACTTTTTTTATAGGATAGGGTGACAAACGAGCACACAGTCAACCTGATGGTAAGTGATTGCTGTGACCCATAGACATCTACATCTATCCTCGAAAAAGAATCAAAATGCAGAAGCGTTGTCACCCGTGAGGACTAAGATGGAATGCCTCTTTTCCAGTAAAAAGGGTCTCCGGTTCTCTACACTCACTATACGAAACACAGCAGTGTTAAGTTACTATTTTACGGTATTCTGTGAGAGTGTGGTCCTCCCTCGGTCGAGCCGACCCATTCGTGCTACAACTATACTACTAATATAGCTGCAGCATGGCTCTACCACGTATAAATATAGCATAACCTAAATAATATAACCTAAATAGGCTACTTCAGGAGTGGTATCAGGAGTGGTCATAAAAAATAATGATAAAGGAAATACTTCTGAAGTTTTTAATACTATGGAAATTATTTAATTCGTTTTAATTTTGTAAGTAAAATTTTAAGTATTTTTTATGATATTATACTTTTTTTTTATTTAAAAGTCCTTGTAAGCCCAAATCTAAACAGCTAAAGGGGTCGAGAGCAATCGTCTTATATTTATTAAAGCACTGGGTGAGAAATTATTATTTTATAACACAGCGAGCATAGCAAATTGCTGAAAGTGACTTGATGAGTTGCGTTGCAACGCAAATTAATAGGTTACGAAATGAATTCTCGAGATGTAGAGGCCGCTTCATAAGGAATCAGTGCTATCACAGTTAAAACGGATGTTGGTTTAAAAAAAGGAAACATCAGTTTTTGGACGTCTTATGAATTATGTTATCTGCCCGCATTTTATTTTCACAATTCCGCTTATTCAATTAATGTCATTAACAAATAAGCCAACAAGACTACCATGACTATAATAAAACTAATGGGTGCTACACACGATCACTTTTAACTGTCATTTTTGACTGACCAGTTTTAACTGAGAGTGAAAACTAACGTCCTTTTCACCCACACACGTTCATTTTTAACTGTTATCTATGACCACAAACAACATTACCATCTCAAGATGTCATCAGTCGACAACGACGCTTTAGCCGTTTTTGGTTTATTATTAATTTTAAAATATAAATTAAAAAAATATACACAAGAAGTGGTGTAAAGAGTGGTTAAAAAAAAGGAAAATTTATTCCCATGTTAATTTATTAACGGAACTAAAAACTGTTTCGAAGGATTGGCACAACTATCTCAGAATGAGTGAAGAAATTTACCTCAATCTCGTGATCGCAACACGATTGAAGAAAGAACGCCTACACACGCACAGTTTTAACTGATCAGTTCCGTCATTTCAGTTAAAAAATATGTATCATGGGGGCTACACACGATCACTTTTAACTGTCAGTTTTGACTGACCAGTTTTAACTGAGAGTGAAAACTGAGTGTTTGTACGATGAAAACTGTCAGTTTTTTTATTATCAGTTAAAACTGATGATATATTGTTGATAGGGGCTGCACACGATCACTTTTAACTGTCAGTTTTGACTGACCAGTTTTAACTGACAGTGAAAACTGAGTGTGTGTACGATGAAAACTGTCAGTTTTTTTATTATCAGTTAAGACTGAGCGAGGGGCGCATCACCAAACAAACACTTCTCTTCCTCCGCGACTTCACCTCGACTGCAGCGGTAGGGGGGAGAACACCCTTCTCACCGTGCCCACCACAACACACATCCGGAGTGGGCTTGCCTAGCCCATTTGGTGTGGCCTCCTCGGACCGGCCCTTCACCTTGATCTGGTTACTTTTACGTTCAACATGGATGACCAAGCCACGGCTACGAAGCACTCGGGAGCACCAGCTTTCCAACCATGTTCTGGTCGTGGAGAGTAGGGAGAGCGGCGCCGCGCAATACCGACTTTCTTCGGATGGATGACCAAGCCACGGCTACGAAGTCCTTCTACCACGACTAGGCAGGAACCGTTTCTGGGGGGGGGGACCACCTACCACTAGACTAGGCTAACCCAGAAGAAGTGAAAATGCTCACAGCTAAGCAACTCCTTCAATTCATTGTAGTCGCATTTATCATTAGTAGTAAGCTACAGTCAATAACAGCGATAACAATAGATCATATAGGACAACGTGAGATGCACCAGCTTTCAAATAAAAAAAGGATCATCGAAATCGGTTTACCGAGAAAAAAGTTGTGAGGTAACAACACACATGAAAGAAAACAACATCGAATTGAATTTAAAGAAAAGAGTTTAAACCTGAGACTAATGCTAAACTACTTTTTGCAATAAACTGCATATGTACAAACCGTACATATACGTACGTAGGTACTTCTTGGCTAGCGAACTAACGATCGCAATACCTGACGTCTCGTACGTACGACGCTATTTGCTGTCATTATTTCTAAATTATGTAAATTTTCCCCTCATTTTCTATCCATATTTTGCGGCTATAGACTGTTCTAATTTATCATCCGGTTTTCTATACTTATCGTGTTTAATGCAATGCAGTCAGGTATTAATATTAAATTTATAACTTGCAAACGATCATTCTAAACGGGACCTAAATTTTGAATTATTGGTAAGTATTTTTAAAACGAAATACTAGTAATGTTATTAACAAAAATTATGAGTGAAACTATGATACTTATTTATAGAAATAGGGTGCAAACGAGCACACAGTCCACCTGATAGTAAGTGGTTGCTGAGGCCCATATACATCTCCATCTATCCTCGTTTGCGAATCAAAATGCAGATGCGTTTTCAGCCGTTTGGACTATGATGGAATGCCTCTTTTCCAATAAAAAGGGCCTCCGGTTCTCTACACTCACCATACGAAACACAGAAGCTTTAAGCTACTATTTTATTGTGAGAGCGTGGTCCTTCCCCGTTCGAGCCAACCCATTCGTGCCAAGCTGCAGCTATATTTATAGTATAGTTGTAGCTATACTATAAATATAGCTGCAGCTTGGCTCTACCATGTATAAAATATAAGATATTGCGTCCTAATTCTTTTTTTTAAATACTAGTAATGCTATTAAAGTACAGATTATAATGCAGGAGTGCGTACGTAAACACATGCACTCTTTCTTCCCTTACTCTCATAATCCGATGGAACGGCAATCCGACACGATCAGAGAGATCAGGCATAGGACTTTCGACTTTACGTGTTTTTTGAGGCACGGGTCTGAAACACCGCCAACTTTCTAACTCCGGGTTGCTAATTTCTTGAGAATAAAACGACCTCTACACCATTGTCAGTCACTCTCTACTCTACAAAACGAAATTAATAATTTTAAAACCTATTATATTGCATACCTTAAGCGCTTAAGAAAGCGCAAGGTATGTTATACTATCGCCTAAAAATTAAGATTCCAACATTTTATCGAATAAAATCGTATCTAGCAATCATATTATACATATAAATGATATAAGAAGCACATTGTTAGAAAGATAAATGATTGTTTAAATTATTAATATTTTTTTTAAATCGATTAATTGCTATTTTTAAATAAAAAAAGGGGTTTTAGTGGCTTATGGTGTGGATTTATCAAGTCCGGAAGGCTTGTAAACACTAACTTTTGAAAATATCAATTGTTTAACTCAATCTATTTTTTAATCTCTTCATCTATCATGTGGGAAGCCACTGAATGTAAATGGCAATGTAATTTTGCTTTGTTTAGCTATAATTAATTTTTTTCGGCTCCAAAATGGCGAAATTTTTGTTGATTAGGTAGTCTTGTATGAAAATTAATTCTGTAAAGGGAGCTAAAGCCACAGAGTAGTTTACTCACTCACTCAGTTCGACGCACAGAGTACTTTTTATATACTGGTCAGTCGCCGTCGTGAGAGGACATCGTTTCAGATGTTTGCAGCGGCTCAAAAAGATCGCTGTACAAATACACAATATTCGAATATCCAAATTTCTTAAATACCTGATAATAATAATAATAAGAGATTTTTTATTACAATATTTTAAAAGCACAATATAAATAATAGTACTACGTACTAAAAGTAAGTAGTATCAATTTTTTTGTCATGAGTGACATTTCATGGTTTTCGAGTGTTGAAACCGATAGGGTTGTCGAAATATAAATCCAAGATGGCGGCCGCAATAGGTATAAATTTTTTCATCATGGGTGTCATTTTCATGGTTTTCGAGGGTGTTGAAGCCGATAGTACTGTCGAAATGTAAATCCAAGATGGCGGCTGAATTAGGTACCAATTTTTTCATCATGGGTGTCATTTTCATGGTTTTCGGGGGTGTTGAAGCCGATAGTGCTGTCGAAATGTAAATCCAAGATGGCGGCTGCAATAGATATCAATTTTTTCATCTTGGGTGTCATTTTCATGGTTTTCGAGGGTGTTGAAGCCGATAGTGCTGTCGAAATGTAAATCCAAGATGGCGGCTGCAATAGATATCTTTTTTTTCATCATGGGTGTCATTCTCATGGTTTTCGCGGGTGTTGAAGCCGATAGTGCTGTCGAAATATAAATCCAAGGTGGCGGCTGCAATGGGTATAATTTTTTTTATCATGGGTGTCATTTTCATGGGTTTCGAGGGTGTTGAAGCCGATAGTGCTGTCGAAATGTAAATCCAAGATGGCGGCTGAAGCAGGTACCAATTTTTTTATCATGGGTGTCATTTTCATGGTTTTCGAGGGTGTTGAAGCCGATAGTGCTGTCGAAATGTAAATCCAAGATGGCGGCTTCAATAGATATCAATTTTTTCATCTTGGGTGTTATTTTCATGGTTATCGAGGGTGTTGAAGGGGATAGTGCTGTCGAAATGTAAATCCAAGATGGCGGCTTCAATAGATATCAATTTTTTCATCTTGGGTGTTATTTTCATGGTTATCGAGGGTGTTGAAGGGGATAGTGCTGTCGAAATGTAAATCCAAGATGGCGGCTGCAATAGGTATAAATTTTTTCATCATGGGTGTCATTTTCATGGTTTTCGAGAGAGTTGAAGCCGATAGGGTTGTCGAAATGTAAATCCAAGATGGCGGCTGCAATAGATATCAATTTATTCATCATGGGTGTCATTCTCATGGTTTTCGCGGGCGTTGAAGCCGCTAGTGCTGTCGAAGTGTAAATCCAAGGTGGCAGCTGCAATTGTTATCAATTTTTTCATGATGGGTATCATTTTCATGGGTTTCGAGGGTGTTGAAGCCGATAGTGCTGTCGAAATGTATTTAAACTACTTTAAAAAATTCCGTATAATAATGTTATACGTATTTTTTTATGCGCTTAAGGTATGCCCAATTGGTTTTACCAATTATATTTTAATTAAAACGATGAATAGTTTTGGTATTTCAAAAACGCGTATCGACCCACAGCTGCCAAGATTGTTGCGAAATGTATTTCTTTTTCTACCGACTTCCAAACGACTCAATTCGACTTTTTTTTTTCTTTTTTTTATGTGTGTTACCGCATAACTTTTTATTGGGTGAACCGATTTCGATGATTGTTTTTTTATTTGAAAGCTGGTGCTTTACATGTGGTCCGATATAAATTTAATCAAAGTCTGACCAATCGTTTTTGATTTATTCTTAATAATTTATATTGAAGTCGGTTGTACAACATTTTTAAATTTAAATTATTATTCGGCAATAACGATAGAAAAATTCTGTGGCCTGCGATAAATGGCGGACTTTTAGTCACTTCCCTTAATCGACTCCTGTGACCTACCTGAGTCACAATAGGGTGTGGGTCTCTCTTATGCCATCGCCACTCGGCGATGTATTTTATAATTTAGGTTTATTGAATTAGTCACGAACTCACGACTCAGTTGCGCTTCAACAACTTAAAACAGTACTTAGCTAACACCTTTCCAAATACTGTATTTTTGCAATGGTTAGACTGCATAAAAATAAACGTAAAATTTTAACTAAAATAAAAAAAGTCATCTCCGACGCCGGGCTGGAGTTTACTGCGTGGGACCTTTTTGGATTAACAATATTAAATATGTAGTTATTAACTAGCTAACTTATTCACAGTTTAGTGTTGTTTGTTATTTTATTCTTAACGAGATAATGAATTATTTTTTTCGAATAGGGTGACGTTGAAATAGAAAGTCGTTTTTAGTGGTAGAGCCACGCAGCAGTTATATTACGGTTGAAGCACGATTGGGTCGGCTCAACCGGGGAGGGACCACGCTCTCACTGAATACCAGCGTAAAATAGCAGCTTAACACTGCTGTGTTTCGTTTGGTGAGTGTAGAGAACCGGCGACACTCTTTACTGGAAACGAGGCATTCCATCTTAGTCCTTAAGGGTGACAACGCATCTGCATTTTGATTCTTAATTGAGGATAAATGTATGTAGATATCTATGGGTTACAGTATCCAATTACCATCAGGTGGATTGTGTGCTCGTTTGTCATCCTATACTATAAAAAAACTAACAATATCAAGTTAGTATATTTGTGTTTGAGTAAAAAAATTACCAATATTTTTAACCATTAAAATTACCAATTAATTTTTAACTAATAACTTATATCTATTAAATAAATTCATCCTTAACGGTATTTTTACAAGCGTACAGTACACCATATCACTCATAATATTAATTTGTCTCAGGTGTACTACAACTGTACAGCTCCATGTCTTAGTTGTGGACTCTTACTCGATCTGAATGTTTCTAAATGTTTTATTTGCTCATTTACTCGTAAACCTAATCCTATAATTTATAATTATAAATTACACCATACCTACTTCTCCAAGTGAAACCAGCACTATCAGAGATCTCGGTTTTACTTTTCACTCTAAATTTCTGTTTGACAATCACGTTGATGATATTGTTACAAAGGCTAACAAAGCGCTGGGTTTCATGTTATGATTATCGGCAGATTTTAAAAGCATAAAAACCTTCAAAATTCTATATTGAGCTTTTGTACGCAGCCGTTTGGAATTTGCCTCTGTAATTTAGAATCCAAAATATAATGTCTATGTTAATAGGATAGAGCGCATACAAAAAAGGTTTTTGCGTTTTCTTCAATTTAAATCAAAAAAGAAAAATCGATTGTCTGTAAAGTCGGTTTACTGACGATAGTTGAACGTGACAACGTTATAAGAAATATTTAATATCGAAAGAATCATTACCTTTATCGCCGCAATTATGGTTGCTATAAACAATTGACACCACATTCGCTCGCACAGTCGCTCGTCCCGCGCTCTCGCTTGCACTTTAAATGGAACGCCTAGGTAACGCCGCATGAGTCATGTTTTTCGTGCGTGCAGCCAGCTTCATCGATTTATAAGACGTTGTCACGACAAAAAGTTTACACCCAGCTATACTCTTCAATGTAAAAAAAATATCACATATTACCTTTATATGAGCATAGAAATATTGTAGAAATCTCTTTCCTCTTTAAAATTATGAATGGAAATGTTGATTGTCCAGAACTACTAAGTAAAATAGGTTTATTTACCTTATCAGATGGTTTGCGGAAACCTACACTTTTATCTGTACCATACGTGGAAAGCAATTACAGGCAAAGCTCTTTTATTATTCGATCATGCAGATCTTTTAATACTACAGCATATAAACATAACGTAGATATTAATTTATTTCGTTCCAGTGTTCTCCAACTTAGGCATTCACTTTTTTTATAGAATAGGGTGACAAACGAGCACAGTCCACCTGATGATAAGTGATTGCTGTGGCCCATAGAAATCTACATCTATCCTCGGTTGCGAATCAAAATTCGTTGTCACCCGTGAGAACTAATATGGAATGCCTCTTTTCCAGTAAAAGGTTCTCCGGTTCTCTACACTCACCATACAAAACACAGCAGTGTTAAGCTGTTATTTTACGCTGGTATTCTGTGAGAGTGTGGTCCTTCCCCGGTCGAGCCGACCCATTCGTGCTACAACTATACTACTAATATAGCTGCAGCATGGCTCTACCACGTATAAAACTTTCTAACAACTTCTTTTCTTTTGACGTGACAACGTCTTATATATCGATGAAGCTGGCTGCCGGCACGAAAAAGCGAGACTCATGCGGCGTTACCTAGGCGTTCCATTTAAAGTGCAAGCGAGAGCGCGGAACGAGCGACTGAGCGAGCGAATGTGGTGTCAATTGTTTATAGCAACGATAATTGCGGCGATAAAGGTAATGATTCTTTCGTTATATTAAATATTTCTTATGACGTTGTCACGTTCAACTATCGTCAGTAAACCGACTTTACAGACAACCGATTTTTTGATAATGTTATTTATAGTTAAGTGTGCTGTTCTTGCCCTATACTCGTATATCTCTTCTAACACACTCTTGTCATAATATAAAGTATTATATAAGTGAAGTTTTCACTTATATAATACTTTATATAATGACCTTCATTTTTGTTATAATTATATTATTTTTGTATTAGCTGTAAGTTTTCCAAGCAAATAAAAATAAATAAATAAATTACGGGCTGAAAGAGAACAAAAGTGCACGTATGCGGTATATAAGCACAAGGAGTTACGAACGACATGTATGATACGCCGATACAAGGTCCATTTCATATATTTTCATTTAAAATTTACTAGAACATTCGCGATGCAAAAATCGGGTGGGGCGTAGACGTGTCTCTTAAATTGATCTCATACAAAAATTTACCTCGTCGTCATCGCCTACGCATTTTCTGAATGGGTCACCTCACATGTTGTAAATATAAATTTATAATATATAAATTTTTCTTCTTCTTTACCAGCCTTCTAATAGTCCACTAATCATAAAATAAAAGGGATTTTATTTTTAAACAATACAAAAAAGAACTTTACAATAATTAACAAACAAAATATGGAAGAATAAAAAAAAATAATACTAGACTAGAACTATTATTAAATTAAAATAACTAAAACTAAACCTTAAAAATAAAATAAAATAACCAATTAAATAAGAGGCCTGGGCCTCTTGGCAGGGCGCCCATCACGCAGGCAGCATTCCCGCGCTGAACTGCGATTGCAATTCTTTGCGCGAGAAAGCCGCCGGCGCGAGGGTCGCCTGTTGCCTCCCTCAACCTTTTGCTGAGCTCCAGCGCACTTTTGCCCCAAGGACCTAGTGTCTCGACGCCGAAAGCAATAAACTGATATTGGGCGCCGAGACAGCTGTATTTAGAGACCTTGAGGCGTTCCCGGGCGTCCGCCGCCGCCCCCGCACGTTTGGTAGTTGCTGGTAGATAGGACGCCGCCAGGGTGTCTGTACAGGTGGCGTCCCACACCAGCGCACGGCCCGACTTCCAGGGTATCAACGACATTCCGTCAGGGCGCTTGCCATCGCTCCGCACAATCTGGGGCTCCAGAGCGGCGGGAACGTTGGCATTGACGAGCGCCCTTCTGAGAATGTCGTTGAGAGCAGCGTGGCGGGACAGGCGGCCGGCGCCCGAGGTGCAGGAGAGGCCATGGTGGCCGAGTCGGTCCACTGGAGCCCCACAAGAAACACAGTTGTGACCTGTGCAGATCCCAGCTCCCAGCCGGAGACCGACGGCTATGCGTAGAGTGTCCGGGTTGATAAAAGTCCCAGTGTTGGGCGAGGGATATGCCTGGAGCCAGTAACCAGATTCTGGCTTGGACACAGCTAACAGCCTGGCCCGGTCCCTGCCAGTTGAAGGCTCTATTAAAGTTTGTAAGGTGGCGACGGACGCTATTGTATCCCAGGCCCTTTGCTTATGTGGTTTGGATGGGAGATTTGGACTCGGTCCGGCTAGCCATGCATTCGTGGCCTCGTCCAAACATGCAATCTCGCAGTTAATGCCCGCTGGGGCTTTTAATATTCTACCTGCGAGATCTAGCGTGCTGTGGATTGAAGACAGGAATGCAGGCAAAGCCACACTTAAAATTTTGCGTGTTTCCAGGCCGCCGTTCCTTATTGGTAAAGCGGCTTGGGTCCAAGCCTGTTCGCTCAAGTGAATGTTCAGGATGTTTTCAATTTGGGATTTCATTAGAGTGTCAATAGGTGTGATCAAATGGGGGAATTTCCAAATGGGGCAACAGCGAAGCATGTAAGTGAATTTAGGGACGAACAGACAGAATTTTAAAATAAATAAAGCTGAGTGGCTACTAATTTTGACAAGGCGGTCCGAATACTTGCTGAAATTTGTTGTTGATTTATTTAAGAGAAGGGGAATGGCCTCCTCAAAGATGGGGGAGCCGAGGAGGTGCAGACTGTCCTTCGTTACTATTTTAATGTTAAGAGCAATGTTGTTAAAATTTTGAGCGATCTGGGAAGCGGTTAGTGGATTTACTTGGTCCGAAATATATAATTCAGATTTGTCATAATTTAATTCTAAACCAATGCGATTGAAATGCTGTTTAACATGCACCAAATCAGCTAGGACTGTCTGCGCGTCTCCGGCCAAGGTCCCATCGTCGAGGTACCAAATATTTAATTTTGAATTTAGGGAGTGGATTATCGGATTTATTGCCAAACTAAATATTGCTGGACCGAGGGGATCACCCTGCTGACAGCCTACGGCCGAAATAATCTCATTGGATTTATGAACTAGTTTTGAGGGGCAGTGGTAGCACTGGAGAAGGAAGTTATAAATTTCCGGGACATGTATTATAATTTCTTTTAGCAGAGTGTCCCTATTGACCGAATTAAATGCGTTTTTTAAGTCTAATTTTAGAAGAACCTCGCACGAATCACTTTTAAGGAAGGTACGTACAGCGTGGACTGCTGCCTCGCAACCTCCACGGGTTCCAAATCCAACTTGTACTGGTTCAAAGAGGGCCTGTAGTTTTGTTCTAGTGAGCCGGACGCAGATCTTGGCTGCTAAACGTCGGAATGTAGACCCTACAGCGATGGGGCGCACGCCACCATCCTTTTTTGCCAAGGCAATAAGATTTGCTCCATATATCAGCGGCGTCACATCCGGGCAAACATCTCCCAGAAGCATGAGATTGACCAGTTTTGTGAGGCTTGTGGTCAACTATTCACCAGCTACACCAGAGCCGTAGCTGGTAAGGTCAATCAGATGCTGTGGGGATATGCCGTCTAGACCAGACGCCGATCCTTTTGGAAACGAGGCGAGGGCTGTTAGAACGTCTCTAACCGTGGCGTGGAGGCAGCCTGGGGGGTCAGATGGAGGGTCTACAAAATCGGGGTGGAAGGGCCTGGGGGGTGTTTGGACTGTAATGCGGCTTTGGTCTCCGGCGTGTCGGGTGCTAAGGTGTCGTTTGAGAACAAAAGGCGTGTTGCTCCTTTGAGATCACCGTCGTGTATTTTATCCTCGACCTTCCCAAACAAGTCATACTTCTTTCTGTGGGTTCCAGACGAAGGATCGCAAATAGGTATAGACGGATTTAAAGTGTTATTTTTTATTTTTTGCGTTAGGGAAATATTACTGTTGGATTCATCTGAGACATGGAGAATTTTGAACGAAAAGGTAAGGAGGTCATGCCAAGAATTACTATTGTTGTTTCTAACGCAATTATTTATTGCTGCCGCTAATGCCTCTGAAACCGTCGACCGGGCACCGCGTGGAATACGTTTTATAATGGAAGTTGACTGCTTGAGTTGGCCGAGGAGAGTCTGAAGAGGAGTGTCGGGGGTGGGAGGTAATGGAGGATGGGAGCAGGGAGCCGGGGTGTGTGATGAAGATGGAATAGAGGTTCCACTAATTGACTATTAAACGAATTTCCAACCTACATTGTTTTCTTCTGCAAGTGCCTAGGACTGCAGGTCTCGGGCTTGGGGCACCCCCATTACCCAGATTCTCCTCGCGGTACACAACTATGTACCGGTCGTTGGAGCCGTTTCCGAATTGTAAGTATAGGCAGCGGTCGGGGATTTGGTGCAGCGGTCGGGGGTTTGAATTGCCAAATTGCCAGCTTAGCGGCACAGAATGTGGCCAAACGCACTATGAGGGTTGTTATCAAAATGAACCGGGATACTGTTATTTTTGTCTTTGAAAAACTTTATTGTTTATTCAAATCTTAAATGCAAATGATTAATTAACAAAAAAAATGTCGTTACTTTCTAATTTTTTTTTTATTAAAAGACAAAAAAGACATTGAGCACTAAATTTAACAAATGTTTATTAATGAATTTAACAAATTACAGCTAACAGTAACTAACGTGAGTAGCGGGTTTTTCCACCTCTGGCCCTGATAACCGCCTGCATACAATCAGGCATCCTGTGAGTGATGTTTTTGATATCCCTTTGGGGTATGTCTTCTCAGGCGGCCACCAGAGCGGTTTTCAGTGCACTGAAATTCTCTGGAGGGTTCAGATTGGATCGGGTACGACGTTTAAGCATGTCCCAGACATGTTCTATGGCATTCATGTCTGGGCTTCGTGCTGGCCACTCCAATATCTTTCGGAGGTGAGAATGTTTAACATTCTCACCTCCGAAAGATAATCATTAAGGCATCGTGCGGTGTGTGGTCGTGCATTATCTTGCATTATCTTAAATTTTTTGTCCCCAATGAATTTCACATAGGGTAAAACATGATCTTGGAGGATCTCTTCAATGTATTGCACTGCCGTTAAATGACCTTCAACTACCACTAACTCTGTAAGTGCATCTGCACTGATCCCTCCCTAAACCATTACGGATCCATTATGAAAACTAACGGTTTGCCTGGTGGTGATTGGCAGAAACCTCTCTCCAAGCTTTCTCCACACACGTCCACGGCCATCTGGAGCTCTTAAGGTTACTTACTCTGCATTCATCGGTCCACAGAACTTTACTCCACTACACATGAGTCCAATTTGTATGCTCGGTAGCGAACTGAAGTCGAACTACGCGATGATGCCTGAGCAGTTTTGGACGTCGTGCTGGTCTTCGAGTACGCAAATCCAGTTCCACTATTCGCCTTCTTATTGTCCACTCACTAACGTTGACCCCTCTTGCCGTTTGCAGACGCTGCCTTATTTCAACCGCAGTAAGGAACCTATTTCTCAAAATTGCGAGGGTGATAAATCCGTCATTCTGCGCTGATGTATACCTGATTCTGCCTTCTTGATCTCTTGGTCTGTTCGTGTACAGACCGGCTTGATTGTACCTTTTTAAGGCGTATTTAAGGGTTGTACGCGGTACATTTAAAAATTTCGCAATCTTTCGCTGCGTTCGCCCTTGACTCCAAAGCAACACAGCTTGAGCAACTTGAGCTGGAGTTACAGTCATTGTGTTCCGATTCTGAAAGCAAGAAAAGGCTACACATTTATTGAGAACCGAAACCAAAAGAAGATTCACCAACAATAAAATTAGCCATCTTACATGTGTTTCGTGCGTTCTAGCGACAAATTAACGCTGAAAGTCACAGAAATTAAACAAATTAACTATTTTTCGTGCTTGCTCTCTTAAATCAACAAAAACAAACGTGTTGACAATGTGCCAATTGAAATTCTTATTCACTGCACCAAAATCGCCTGTTATCGGATTGTTTATGTTTGCGCCACATTCCGAGCCGCTAAGTGTATTTAGGACTTTCGTCGCCGCCCTAAACCAATCTCTTGGTCTGAGCATCAACCTGGACGAGACGGCTCTCGCCACTATTCTCATTTCCCTTGCCCCTCAGACTTTTTCCCCCGGCCCCCGTCGCGTCCTGCTCGGCGGTATCTACGGCTGCCCCGCAGACCGACTCGGCCACGTCCCACGGCTCTGACTCCATGGAGTGCTCGGACTCTCCGTCCATAACGACGTCCTCCCGAAAGAGGTCCGCAACCCAAACTGATACTTCGTCCGGTAGCTACTCCACGGATTCCGATGGAACAGTAACCGAAGATACCTCCTTCATGAAAGTGAAATCAAGGCGCGGCCGTAAACGCGCTGCAAAAAATCGCAACCCCTCCCCCCGTCCCCGCAGCCACCGCCGCTGTCGTTGCCCCCTAATGTCGATAGACATCCCCCCGCCGTTCAAGCCAGCATCTCGCTGCGCCCCCACCCTTGCAAAAAAACAGGTCCAGCCCCCTGTCTTTCTCAGAGACCAGGCGCAATTCAACCGTCTTTTCAAAATCTGCTATGACGCAGGTATCAAATACGACCAAGCAACCAACCTCGGGGAGGCTATCAAAATCATCCCACAGTCGATTGACTTTCATCGCCTTACCAGGCATTTCACAGCAGAACGTGTGTACTACCACACGTACGCTCTTCCGGAAGAGCGTAAAGTCAGGGCAGTAATCCACGGAGTTCCCTTCGAACTCTCTAACGAGGATATCCTGGCGAACCTTAAGTCCCAAGGCTTTCCCGTAGAATCGGTGCACAAGATGCACAGCGACAAGGGCAAGAGGTTCCCACTTGCTTTTATTATCCTGACAAACGTGCCGGAGGCCAAAGCCATCTTCCGGAAGGTACGCACCGTGTGCGGCCTGTCGAGAGTGAAGGTCGAGCCGTCGTTAATTATAATAAAAAACCTAATGAAAGCCAAGAGAGCTGCTTTTCGGAGAGCAGCTCTCTATCCCACCCCTGAATATAGGCATACGGCCAATCGTCTTCAACGAGAACTCCGATCACGCCTTTCCGATCTTCGAGACCTCAAAAAGAGTAATCTCATGAAGAATATCTCTCCCTCTTATACAGCGTACTATCAGGTGGCGAGAGCCCTCCGCATAGACGCTATCACTCCCACTCCCCCTCTCTCCCGTTCCGACGGCACTATTGCCTTCAAGGACGAGGAACTGAGTGTTTTGCAGACAGCATCGCCGCTCAATGCTCTCCTAAGTCACAACCCACTGACTCCTCCCACATCAAGACAGTGGAGGATGAGGTCCGCCGCTGGACTGTGTCCAATTATGAGATCTCGTCCATCATCAAAGGACTGAATCCCAATAAGGCCCCGGGCGCAGATGGCATCTCCAACCAAACCCTTAAAAATTTTCCTGAGCAAATGATAACCCTTTTAGCTATTATCTTCAACGCCTGCTTCAACCTTAGTTACTTTCCCACCACGTGGAAAGAGGCAACTGTCATTAGTATCCCCAAGCCAGGAAAACCTTTCAACCTCTCCTCCAGTCACCATCCCATCAGCCTCCTCAAGGCCATGGGCAAACTCCTTGAACGAGTCATCCTCACTCGCATGAGGCTCCATCTGTTTCCCACAGACGTCGACCCTCTTGTCATCCCCCACCAATTTGGTTTCCGAGCGAAACACTCTCGTCCCCAACAAGTTCACCGTATTGTGGAATATATCCTCAGCGGTTTTTATCCTCGTCGTCATAAGACCATCGCAGTCTTTTTCGACATAGCAAAAGCGTTTGATAGAGTCTGGCACGAAGGCTGTATCTACAAACTCTACAAAATAGGCCTCTCTGATCGTCTTGTTCGTCTCGTGGCCTCCTGCCTGAAGGATCGTACCTTTCATTTTAGACACGAAGGTACACTCTTCTTTCAGCGGCCTATCAAATCCGGTGTCCCTCCGGCCTCAGTGCTTGCCCCTCTTCTATGTATCCTGTTCAACAACGACATTCTCATCCCGTCGAAAGGTGTTCAGCTCTCCCTCATTGCAGACGACACAGCCTTCTACTGTAAAGGTATCTCACTAGCTTTCATACGGAACAAAAGGCAAAAAAAGGAGGCTAGTGCTTTTTTTGTCTAAATTGCGACCATCTCTGTTCATTATAAAATATTATTTGTTTATTATTATATTATGTATCTTATCTCTTATCATAAGAATAAAGTATATTTTCATCTAAAATAAGTACCTAATTTAATACAAGACTTTTCGTATTACATAGCTGATTACTATGTAACACATGACTCTAAATTAATCTATAAACAAACTTTTGTGGAAATAACTCTCGATCGGGGAATCGAATCCTGAACTTTCGTTTGACAATTATATTGAATCTATTTACTTTTAACGTAGATTTTCTTATTTTTTGGAATGCCTTATATACTTTAATAGCAATAATTTTAAACACGAATTTATTTATATTTTTTTATGAAATAAAAAATGACAAACTATTTTTAAGCGCATCGCCAACAGTCATATTTGCAGTATAATGATAATAACAGCTGTACAGCTGATAATTACCCTAGAATCTTAAAGTTACCGCCAGAAATAAAATGAGACTGGTGCTCATGAAACATTTAAGTAAGATGCGCCCAGGCCCAGTTGCTTTCTTTAATAAACATTGTGATGCTTTATACATTTTTATAAAAAAAACCTGAATGAGGAGCGTCATCGTTAATATACGTTATCGTTATCGTTACGTCTTCTTTGCGTTACGCCCAAGACGCCATTCATTCCACAACTACATTTGAGGTATTTATGTACTAACTAAAAAAAAAAACAATCAACACTCTCTCACTCAGGGACTACTGTAATAGACCCAAAAGCACTAAACTAAACCCCAGAAATTTACCAATTTATTTATATTTAAGTTAGAGGGTTAAATTTAAAAAGAATGTGATTTCCGATATTGTAGCAGGTATTATAAAACAATTGAAATACATTTTCATACTGTTTAACGAATCTACGAAAGTTGTGTTTAATCTTTGACAAAATGTAAATAGTTATGCATGCCGACTGGACCCTTCTTTGATGATCCACTGCTCTCAATCGAGTTCATAGCACTTTGGCGTCGGGACCCGCAAGGACGTGACTAGACAACGTCAACTTCACTGACCTAGCTGCACGGTCATCAATACATAAACGTAAATAAATTTAAATGCTTTTACGCATTTTAATGTGAACTATTATTGAATTTCACTAGAATACTTCCCTGCTGTGTGAGCTACATGCTCTTTTACATAGAAAGCTTAAATGAAAAAATGTAATTAGGGTTAAATCCGTTCTCTATTAACCTCACTGCCCCAGAAGTAAATGTTTATAATAATTGAGATAATGTTTTTCGAGAGTATGTATGTTCATCTTTTTCTTTGGTACGCTTTAAGAAAGGTTCTCGAGTGGCAGCCTCGTACCGGTAGGCGAAGTGTAGGGCGACCCCCAACGAGATGGAGTGACGACCTGGTAAGACATGCAGGAAGTCGATTGATGCAGGTGGCTCAGGACCGTGCTTTGTGGCATTCCTTGGGGGAGGCCTATTTTCAGCAGTGTACTTATGAAAGGCTGTAATGATGATGATGAATGATTGGTGCGCTTTGTAGTCTAAACGAATTGATGGATTTTAACATATGAGGTGTCGTTAGGGGAGTCACATAGAGTATATTGCACGCCTCACAGCGCGATGGAGTGCTCTACTCTCGATATGTGGCCATACCTCAATTTCGCTACATAAAATCGTCCTTATACTTTTATCTAGTTAGTAGATAACGTTACAATAACTACAGCCATTGAATTATAAGATTAAGGTACGTGAGGGTAACATATGCCTTTTAAAATTTTAAAATTTTCCCTTTAGCTTTGCCGCCTTATAAAATCAAAACTAGGAGGAGGACAGAGACAAATATACAATGTCGTATACTGTAACTAATATAGAAAAAAAATAACAAACAAGCCTTGTCAATAATTAGCAACACTTCGAAAAATCAACTTAAAAAAAACTAACTATAGTACGTGAGGGTAATATGGTCATCCGGTTAATATGGTCACTTTCTTATAACTCAAAAATTACAGCGTCGTTTGCATAGAATGCTCTGTAATACGATAGCTCTTGATTAGTCTATCAAATAATAAAGGGTCAAAAAGGCGCTCCTTTATCGACGTCATTTTGACAGTTGATATTATTGTAAATATTTTAGTCGATTTTTGTATTGTGCTGTTAGTTTTTTTTAAGTAGATTTTTCGAAGTGTTCCTAATTATTTCCAAAGCTTGTTTGCTATTTTTTTCTTAATATGTTAGTTACAATATACGACATGTGTTTTTGTCTCTGTTCTCCTCCTAATTTTGGTTTTATAGGGCGATAAAGCTTAAGATGACCATATTACTCTCACGTACTTACTATAACATCAACTGTCAAAATGGCGTCGATAAAGCGGCGGCCTTTTGACCCTTTGTTATTTTATTGACTGATGAAGAGCTATCGTATCACAAAGCCACCTATGAAAATTAGGCTGTAGTTTTTGAGTTATAAGAAACTGACCATATTAACCGGATGACCATATTACCCTCACGTACGCTAGTTCATTTTCTAATTGATTTACTTTATGATTACATAACAAAAAATTTAATTGAAATAATATATGAACTGCCGTCTGTTGGTCTGTACGTCGGTGAGTCTTCTCGCTTAATAGAAATATAAGCAATAGATTGAGATATATAGTATTAAATAAGATTCCATACATTCTAAGGAGAATTCCTATTGATTTTTGTTATTGAACTCAACACCATTTAAAAGTTATTAATGAAAGTCGATCAGATTCTGTTTTTTTTTCTTGTAAAAATTACCGTCACTATTTTTTTTTTATCAAAATGAAATAAAACGCTCATGAAGTATGCACTTATGTGTTTTCCAAATATTTTATTTTCTCTTTGCAGTCGGGTTTTTTTATTTACTGTTAACCTTTAAGCATTTTAAATAATATTCTGTACGTTGTAAGGAAAATATCTGTCGTTCCTGACTTTACAAACGTTATAAATCTCTTTAATTAAACATAATATGTCGAACAATCTAACTTGACAAATAAAAAGACAAACTGTTAAAGCGACTTACAAAAAAGTTAATCGATCGATCGGCAGCTGAACTGTCTCAAGCTGACGATTATTTAGTGTAGAAATTTTACGACACCTCTTTGGGTAAAAAATACAACCACAAGCTACAACCAAGCATTGTTTTTTCTTCCTAGTAGTTCGTCTGACTAAGGATTAGGGTTGCCACCTGTTTTCCGAGAAAAGGTAGTTTACTAAGGTAAAGGTAAAAAAGGTAATAAACCCTGGGAATGAGGTGATCGCTACCTATCTATTTCTAATTTGTTTTGTTTAACATACATGATTGAGAGCTGCTATAAAAAAAAGTCTCGGTGGGTTTCTTGTCGATTTTTCCAAGAACAGAGGTTTTTACGAACCAGTAGTAATTAAATATAAAAGTGACTTTCAATAAGTATTATTTATAATTTACATTGAATAAAAAAAGTATCTGTTTCTGTTTCATCTGTCTGTTCATTAATTTCGATCATCTACATTATTATCGCTGAAAATATTAAGTTTTTAAAGTTGTAACAAATTCTCCTTTGGAAGACTGTGCAATTTAGAAAACATAGTATAGTAATAATATTGTACTTAAAAATAATATTAAATAGAAATCAATTGTAATACTGTTAAAATAGGGGTGTCAACCCTACTTAAAACCACCCTGTTACCTATTTCCGCTGCTGGTATTCCGGTTGGATGGGTATGAGACAGAAAGTATAACTTAAGGTTTTGTGTTATTACCAGGAGTAAGTACACATCTGTAGCTTTCTTTTGGGATTGGGTACAGGTGTCCATGGGCTGCAGTACTTTAGGTGGTGGAACTCCTATTCAGGACTCCATCTGGTTGGTACTACTCCCTTATCTATTTCTGCCACCACGCAGCAGTGCACTGCTGTGATCCTGTGTGAAGGATATAAAGAGCCAGTATAACAAGCTGTGAATCATTCCATATTAGTCCTGCGAGGTGAAGACGCATCTGTAAGCTTTTTTGTTGAAGTTGATGGCAGGGGTCCATGGGTTGCATGGGTTGCAGCAGCAACTTATAATGAAGTAAGTTCGTTTGTCACTCTAGTTAAAAAGTCAACTTCTGCACATTGCGGTAGAGAACAAAGATTAGAAGAATATTAATAGCATCAATAAATACAAGTACATACATACGAGTATGTAATATATTCACTAATATAATGAATGATTAAATATACGAGTACCATAGATTAACTCATAGGAGCGAGGAAATTTTTCATAGTTGTGAGTTGTGACGCTTGGCAGACAGTTGACAACTGATAGAATTGGAACGCAACCAGATTAGTTCCTGTTATTATACCCTCTCTATTGGAGCCACTATATTTCTAGTTAGTCTATGCTATCTTTATCGTTAATACTCTATGCACTAAGCACGTACATTTATTACTTTGCAAATTAAACTATTAATTACTGTTATAACAGTGGTAGAGCCAAGGGGCAGCTTTTGCTTCGAACGGATGGGCCGTCTCGAACCGGGGTGGTACCACGACCTCACAGAATACCAGCGTGAAGTAGAGGTTTACCTCTGCATTTCGCTTGGTGAGTGCAGGTGGCCGGAGGCCCTTTTCACTGGGAATGAGGCATTCCATCTTAGTCCTCACGGGTGACAACGCATCTACATTTTGATATGTAATAGAGGATAAATGTAGATGTCTATGGGCCACAGCAACCACTTACCATCAGGTGGACTGTGTGCTCGTTTGTCACCCTTATAATATAAAAAAAATATAAAAAATAAAATATAATATTATAACGTGGTTCCGATCCACAAACCTCTGCTACCATGTAGGACTTTGAGGAATAAAGAAATGTTATAACAGTAATTAATAATTTATTACGTGGTAGAAGCACACTGCATCTATATTATGGTTGTAGCACGAATGGGTCAGCTCGACCGGGGTAGCACCACACTCTCACAGAATACCAGCGTAAAATAGTAGCTTGATGTTGCTGTGTTTTGTATGGTGAGTATAGAGAACAGGATACCCTTTTTACTGGAAACGAGGTATTCTATCTCAGTCTTCAGGAGTGACAACGCATCTGCATTTTGATTCGTAGTTGAGGATAAATATAGATGTCTATGGGCCACATCTACTAACAATCCAGTGGACTGTAGGCTCACTTGTCACCCTTATTCTATAAAAAAAGTAGTTTTCTTTGCTCAAAATCCTATAACAACCGCATTTATAATTATGAAGTAGTACTAGGTGGTAGGACTTCTCTTCTTCATCACCCTCTTTCTCTTTCTGCCTATTTTTGCCGCCAAATTGCAGCGCTTGCACTGCTGAATTCCGCTTGAAGGGTATAAAGAGTCAGTATGATTGTAATCAAGTTGTAACTTGTGAGACATTCCATCTTAGTCCTCAGGAGTTGCAACGCTTCTGTAGTTTTTTTTATAACAGGATAATGGTGAAAAACGAGCACACAGTTCACCTGATGGTAAGTGGTTGCTGTGGCCCATAGATATCTCGATTACGAATCCATATACAAATGCGTTGACACCCGCGAGGACTAAGATGGAATGCCTCCTTTTCAGTAAAAAGGGTCTCCGGTTCTCTATACTCACCATACGAAACACAGCAGCGTTAAGCTGCTATTTTAAGCTGGTATTCTGTGAGAGCGTGATCCTGCCCCGGTCGATCCGACCCATTAGTGCTACAACTATTCTACTAATATAGCTGCAGCATGGCTCTACCACGTATAATTAAAAGTTAAATTAAAGTTGAGTGCAGGTGTCCGTAGACGCCAGTAGTCACTTACCATTAGATGGACTATGAGTTTGTTTGTCAATTGATTTGACAAACAACTTGGATAAAATCTTTTATTTTAATAGTACGTTATCAAAAACAAAACTTAAATCTCTAGCATAATGTGAATGGTTTTGAAATAAATTTTAACCGCAATCATAACGAGCTATTTAATATGGAGTAAGGACAATAGAGTCGTTAGCTCACAGGTATTACAGAATTGATTGTTCAAAGTATTGCTAGTAGGGTGACGAAACTTATTGTTTGGTTATATGAGATATTTTCTCGCCATTTGTTCTATTTAATAGTCAACGGTGTAGTCAAAATATTTTATCTGATTAAGATCAATATCATCTTTTTTTCTCTAGGGAATCTACAACGTGCGAGTTGCTTAATTTTGAGATATAGTTGAGCACAGGCCTGAAATTGAAGGGCATGAGTTTCTAAATGGATTTTGCAAAGTTGCGTGAAAGGAATAATGTTATTTCATGTTGACTGTTATTTAATTAACGTCATTACTTTAATAATTCTCTGTAAAAGCTGGTTCTGGTTCTAAGCTATCATGACCGCAGTACTAATGAAGTTCTCTTCGCTCAACATATTGTGCATAGAAACTTTTAGCTGGCATTTCGTGAGAGCGTGGTCCCTCCCCGGCCGAGCCAACCTATCCGTGCCTTAACCATAAAATAGCTGCAGCGTGGCTCTACCACGCGTAAAAACTGTCTGTGACTGAGTGCTTAGTCACCCTTACTTTTAAAAAAACAAGGTTAGCACCGAGCCTCTAAACTACTCCAACTCTAAGATGCAACCTTATTTTTGAATAGATGAAAAAGCCTGGTCAACATAAGCAGTTCAGGTATTTTATGTTTGAGGCCCCATTAAAGCTCTTCTCATTAGATACAAATCTCCGCAGTGCCCGTCCATTCGTTGCTATCCTTGACATGATTTTCGTATCTTGATGATGCTACATATGATTTGTTTTATTATCTAATTGGTAACGAAATCTGTAATGGGCCAATTAAAAGTAAAGCTCAAAGCAACGAGCTATTCGTGAGGCTTAATTCCTAAATTGTAGTAAATATTTATCGTCGTTGTCGTTTTTAAACCTAGATTTATTATTTTATATTAATTGTTGAACCGTTGAATATCTGTTTAAACTTTACAATCAGAAATAGTATTGTTTTCCGCACTTTTAGAAAGCAAACCTTTTTTTAACCTAATATCCACTAATAAGTTACTAAATCTTGACACAGTTCATAACAAAAGTCGTAAGCTATCTGACTTTAATCTGTTTTATGTAATCTTCAAGCCAGAATCCTTTCTAAGGCAAATTAATTAATACAATTCCATTGGAGCTATAAGTTTCATACTCGGTATACGATAGCCACAAATTAATCACTAAATCTTGAAAAAAGTATCACTTCAATAACTTAGAAAGAACTGGTTTTAAAAGTTTAGGAGAGGCGGCTAGCTTAAATTTATTCATCCTTAAAATGGTCTAATTTATTTTCTTTAGTCACTAATTGTCACCAATTCCTCACAAAATTTTGTATAATAGGATCGTATCGTTGGGAAGAATTCTGGCTTAAGGACGCAAAATTTAAAATTTAACTGTTCTTAAAATTAAGAATAGTTTTCGTCGAGTTCCAACATGCCAAACATTATTAAGTAATAGTTTATAAGCTCACCATACAGTAATCTATGAAGCTCACTTTGGATTTGGATTTACATTAAGATATTATTATGTGGTAAAGCCACGCTACTAAATATTATTTTACCGAAAAAGAACCACGCTCACACAGAATACCAGCATTAATTGCAGTATATACGATGATGATAACTCTAAGCTGCACTACTCTGGAACTCCTTGTCCGATGACGTCAGAAAAACATCTAATAAGACTGCCTTTAAGAGATTGGTACATAAGCACTTTAATGATAGTTAATATGGCCAATTTGGTTACCTTTGTTGTTATTTTATTTATAGGTTTATGTTATATATCTATTTGTATTTATAATATGTATATATTTATGTATCTATGTATTTGTTTGTAAATATAATATATTGTCTGTATTAAATTTTATAGTATATAAGTTTATTGTATTTATATATATATATATATATATATATATATATAATATTAGTTTATTTTTCAGTTTATCAGTAGTTTTTTTCCTGGATTTACTCTATTGTTCATTTTATTTTATCACCTATCACTTAATTTCCACACGTCCCAGGTTGACTGGGAGAGCATGCCTAAAGGCATTAAGTCTGCTCTTTGTAATCCTTTATTAAGGTGCAATAAAGTGTAAATAAATAAATAAATAACGAGGACCGAAGACACTTTTTTCTGAAAACGAATGGGTGAACTGATCGTAATGACTTTCGAAACTAAACGTAGTCGTGACACTGAAGGGAAATGGGCTGAATTTCTTCAATTAGGAACAGGGCCACCTTTTGTTCCACTTATACCACGTAATGCAACCTTAATTGACGGAATGAGGGCATCCACGACTTTTTCTGCCACCAGGGCGGCGCCACTCTACAGTGAGGATATTTGACAGATCTCATAGAGAGGAAGATAATTTCTTAGAAAAATGTAAAGGTTAATATTTCTTTCTGTATTATTAGTTATATGCTATATTCATTAGATAAGAAATAAATAAACCAATCTATAAATATAACAAAATGTATAAAAATTAAAAAAAGAGTTATAAACTACAAAAAATTAAAGATCAAAACACTGACGCATTGTGTTGTGTATTAATATAATATTCAAGAAACTGATAAACTATTATTTAAAACTAATCTCTCAATTAAATGACATTGTGTAACAAAAAAATTTACCTCAGTTACAACTAGCGACATCTGGTGAGTGGAAGATTATTAGCCCTCTTTGAATGGTTCAAGGGTCTTCGTTTTTAGTTGTTACTACTGACTAAGACGCTGTGGGCCATCTCCTGATTTTTTTCCCTCTGTCGCCTCTTATGACATCTGCGGGACTATGTGGGGTAGTGGATATTCCTACACTGACACTACGTGGATGTCTGTGGGTAACTGCTACTTCAGACCAGGTTATAATATAGTTAATCTAGTGGTAAGTAGCTGTGTCATTTTTAATTTTAAAATGTTATAAAAATATTAATTATTAAAGCATTTCAAATCAAATTCAAATATTATCATAGCATACCAGATAAATTTTTATTTATGTCTGAAGCTGTCATAATAATTATAAAATCCACCTTTATCGTCTATCTCGATATAAGATTCCATCCATCCATCCATCCATTACAGCCTATAAAAGTCCACGCTGAACACAGGCCTCCCTCATAGATTGCCTCATGAGGGGATTTTGCCATAATTGCCACGCTTGGCAAGCGGGTTGGCAACCGTAGTTTTTTATTATTGTTGAGTTGTAATCGGAAAGATGCTGCTGCCTATCATTTCATTTTCCCTCTGTCGCTTCTTACGGCACCTTGGGTCGATATGGTGTAGTAGATAATCTTACACCGCCACTACATGATTATTTAAGGTTGTAATAAAGAAATCACTCTCACAGAATACCAACGTAAAATAGCAGCTTAACACTGCTGTGTTTCGTATGGTGAGTGTAGAGAACCGGAAACCCTTTCTACTGGAAAAGAGGCTTTCCATCTTAGTCCTCACGGGTGACAACGCATCTACATTTTGATTCTTTATTGAGGATAGATGTGGATGTCTATGGGTCACAGCAACCACTTACCATCGGGTGGGCTGTGTGCTCGTTTGTCACCCTATCCTATAAAAAATAGTTTGTATGATTTATTAACATCTTGTTTATTAGGGAGTATAATTTCTCTATATTTACTAGAGTTTACTATGTACTAGTTAGCGTGTACTATAGTGCGAGCAAACGAACATGCGGCACACCTAATGTGGTAAGTGACTACAGCCGCAAATGTACAGCTGCAACCTATACTAACGGCCACAACTTTGAGGAATTTAGCCCAAACCTCATTACGAGTACCTCATAGCGGAAGAGCCATGTTGCAGCTATGTTAGTGGCATAGTTATAGCACGAATGAGTCGACTCTACCGAGGAAAGACCGCGCTCTCGCAAAATACCAGCGTAAAATAGCAGTTTAATGCTACTGCGTTTCGTATGGTAAGTGTAGAGAATCGGAAACCCTTTTACTGGAACCGAGGCATTCCATATTAGTCCTCACAGGTGACGACGCATCTGCATTTTGATTTATAATTGAGGATATATGTAGATGTCTATGAGCCACACAAACCACTTACCATCAGATGGCCTGTATGCTCCTTTGTCACCCCTATCTAATAAAAAAAAAGTCGTGCGAGCTACGGTCGGCCGGTTAATAATTCTCAAATTTACGCGAGTACTACACATTGAATCATTATTCCATATTTTATTTATATTATATTTTCAAGAAAAGTACTATAATATTTATATTTATTAATACGTAAGAAATTAGTACATTTTAAAATATATTTTTATTTATTTATGGGGAAGCAAAAGAGCAATTGGCACACCTGACAGTAAGTAATTACCGCCGCCAATAAAGATCTGTAACGCTTGAGGAATTATAGATCCATTGCCGGACTTTTTAAAAAAGTAGACTCTCCTCTTAAATGTACCTTAGTAGCATCGATTCGAAAAAACTGCTGGTGATAGCAAACTCCAAAATATGGTCATGCTGTGAAGGAAATTCCTAGAAAAAACTATCTACAATTTATGTTCTTGTCTACAATTAACATTACCGTTACAGCCTATTAAAGTCCACTGCTGAACATAGGCCTCACCTATAGACTGCAACTGCCTCATAGTAGAGATATTTGCCATAGCTGCCACGCTTAACAAGTTATTTGGCAACCATGTGGTGGTGATGTATGATTATACACTACCCCATATCATCTAGACAGAAGCGACAGAGGGAAATAAATCAGGAGATGGGCAGCAGCGTCTTCCGAATTACGACATGTTAAATAATTGCAAACAATTAAATTTATAAGTCAAAGGTCGATATAGTCAAAATGATTATTCATTAAGTTAGATCAAAGTTGTCAATCACTTTGCAGTCTACATGCAATGACTTCGCGGTTACGAGAATGCTTTTCGAAACATCTGTTCGATTTTAATTGGATAAGATATAACTTTTATGCAACAACCCAATGAACATTACATTTAAAAGCTTATAATATATAATTTATCTAAGAATATATAATTTATGAATTCATAATATTTGAAATGTATAATCGTTAAGTGTATCAACAGAATGCAAAACTAAAAAGTCGAGGGTTAGAATCCGCCATTCGACAGTTATCATGGTCCTAGGCACAGGCATTTAGCTTACTGTAATAATGTCCTCCAGACCGAATTTCGGCCACGGCGGCCAGTCTCAACGGAGACTAGCCATCTGCGCAGGACAGGATTATAGTGCCCAAGTGTATGCGCAAGCACAGGTGCACTCTCTATTCCCTCACTCTCCTAGCCCGATGGGACGGTAAACCGACACGACCGAAGAGAGATCAGGCGCAGGACCAACGGCTTTACGTGCTTTCCGAGGCACGGGGGTGAAACACCGCCAACTTCCTGACTCCGGACAGATACTGAGAATTTCTTTGATGGAAAAACTCAATAACTGATTTTTTGACCCGACCCGGGATTCGAACCCGGGACCTCATGATCAGCAGTCGCACTACCGCAACCACTAGACCAACGAGGCAGTAGTAGCTTACTGTAAGTGAGTATTAGTAGACTAGTTGTCTTTTTTGTATCTTCTTAAATATAAATCTCATTCATACTCATCCTTACAACACCTCACAAGACCACTGCTGGACAAAGGCCTCAAAAAGGAATATCACGTATGTGATATTCCTACGTGATGGAATGTACGTGGTAGAGCCATGCTACAGCTATATCACTGGTATAGTTGTAGCACGAATGGGTCGACTCGGCCGAGGAAGGACCACAGACCAGAGACAGCTCTCACAGACTACCAGCGTAAAATAGCAGCTTAATGCTGCTGTGTATCATATGGTGAGTGTAGAGAACCGGAGACCCTTTTTACTGGAAAAAGAGGCATTCCATCTTAGTCCTCACGAGAGACAACGGATCTGCATTTTGATTCGTAATCGAGGATAGATGTGGATGTCTATGGGCCGCAGCAACCGCTTACCATCAAGTGGACTGTGTGCTCGTTTGTCACCCTTATCCAATGAAAAAAAATCACAAAACACGTTCTTGTGCTAGCTAAATCCATCGACTTCCTGTGATTTATATAATTATAAGGGTGACAAACAAGGACACAGTCCATCTGATGTTGGTTGCTTGTGTGGCCCATAGATATCTACATTTATCCTCGATTACGGATCAAAAATGCAGACGCGTTGTCACCATGAGGACCGAAATAGAATGCCTCATTCCCAATATAAAGGGTCTCCGGTTCCGTACACTCAACATACGAAACACAGCAGTGTTAAGCTGCTATTTTACGCTGGTATTCTGTGATAGCGTGGTCCTTCAACGGTCGAGCGGACCTATTCGTGCTACAACTGTACTACTAATACAGCTGCAGCATGGCTCTACCACGTTGAAAAACGGGTGACAAATAAGCCCACAGTCCACTTGATGGTAAGTTCATTCTGTAACATCTTCTTCTATCCTCAGTTAAAAATCTAAATTCAAATGCGTTGTCACCCCCGTAAACAAGGCCGGAATGTCTGGTTCCAGTAAAAAGGATATTACTTAGTTTTAAAATTAAAATTAAACGTGTTAAAATCACATAATTAGTTATGTATATTTGATGTGTAGTATTCGAATAATTATAAGAAATCAATAAGTTACGTGTATCTATGAATAATTTGTCTCGAATATTTATTACAGTAACAAATAAAGGTATATAAGAGAATTAGTCAATATAAGAGGTCAAAAGTCATTTCATGCACTTACGTCTGTACCATAAACACTCAATCACTCGAACGACCTTATCCTATTTTTATGAAAAAAAAATACTTTCAAGCGTTCTCGAATCAGTCTATAATGCACTTGTGTCTGTGTGCTTTTTTTCTTCAATACTTTACATAATCTACTAATGTGAAGGCTTTCTTTGGCGGGGAGGCTGCACGAGTGAAGCCTTAGCCTCAGTTGTGAGAGAAGCGCGCTCGCCCGCGCCTGTGGTTTGTGGTTACTTTTTTTTATTCAAATCCTGTGTTGTGTTCGGATACAATGAGGCTAATCTTTTGGGTGAGTTTGACGTTTTGTTTTTTTTTTTTGTAGTTCGGTGCTCTAACTTGTAATAAAAAAAAATTGCCGCGACTATGGCGCGTTGCGGTCAAGTCGACTTTCTTTAGTGAAAGTCGAATGATCTTCAATTCGTTCGATGAGGGCTTTATTTTAACGATACATGCTCACATGTTATTTGACAAAATTTTATTGATTATTTTGTTTTGATGAACAAAATGATCATAGACCAGTGGTCGGTATACAGTTTACGGCGGTTAGTTGATAAATTCGAATCCGTCATTAGAGTTTTGCCATAAACCATTTCGTACGAACATTTGGCCTAAGCCGAAGGAATTAGCGGGTATATTGTCATTATTAACATTTTTGTTATGCTTTAGATATTCAAATAAAAAAATGGAAGTTATATATTTTGTAACTTAATTAAAAATGTAGTACCTAAAACTAGCACATTAAGATTTTTTATTGTTAGCGTTACCAAAGATATTTACTCGTAAAAATAATATATTTTATGGCTACATGTAACTCTAATTAGAATATAAAATGAAAAAACAAAGTCATTTGCAATTATTAAAAATAATTTACAAAAATATATTTGTTAAGACATATTTAATTTTTAAATAAATGTTTACAAAAATAGGTTGTAAATAATTAATAACAAAAAACTTAATTGTTTTAATTTCAAAAATAGTTTTCAACTTTTTTCCGGTAATATTACATTTATAAAAAGTCGCATGCTGGTGATAAATAACCGATAAGCGTTATTCAATGTCGGTGTCCTTTCTGTTGCGTAAATACGTTAAAAAAATTTGAGGAAGTGGGTCAGACGGCGCGATGTGAAATTTGCGAGCGGAACTCGATTGAGTAAAAGACGTCCACTAGTGGCACGCTTCGCATTCGGTTTTCTCTTGTTTCATATCCGTACTCAAGAGATAAGCATTTTTTTTTTAAATCAATAAAGTTCATATCATTCATATAGTTATAAATACAATTATTTATTCTTTAAGTTTAATTCTTGTTAAAGCCACGGCTACATTTATAATATTCTTGTCATAATATTTTTCATATGTCTGTTAATTTATTCTTTAAAAAACTTACATCACTACTATATTCAACTAGTTGGCTACATCATCACTCATCAGTAATAGTAGAGAAGCACTGGGTTATAATAAGAAGAAATAAAGTTTTTATCGTGGTATAAAATATTAGCAGAAGTTGAAATATGTTTTTGATTTACTTAAAAAAACACGTTTCCCCAACAATAGGATTATCGTAGTGACAGTTTACTTACATAAATCGCACAAGGACAACATCCAGACCCCAAAAATTATTTGTATGCCATACAAATACTTGTTTCATATGAACCGCGTAAACTCGCGGTCCTCAGCCCGCAAGTTGATGCTAAGCCACTGCACTACAAATTCGTCACACAATATGCGAAATATAAGTGTGAAATTGAGGACTTTTAATTTTAGCCTCACCTACACGATGTAAATTGCTGGCTGATAGACTAAGTTCCCACAACCGCTTAATGACGGAATATTATTAAAACATTTGGACCAATATTCCACGGAATAGTTGGAGAGAGCAACATTACCAGAGCGAAGTTGTCGGATATCGCACCTGCTTGAAGTTAGAGGGTAAAAATCCCAGCGCGCTAGTAAGGCCAACCTTTCAAGAAACTCATGTCCGATAATATATTCTTTAAAAGGCCTGTGCCCTTCAGTGGGCTTATAAAAAGAATTAAGGTCAGCTCTTTTCAGAGAAGACGAGAAATAGTGAAAAAGATTATGTTTCAGTAACCCGTCAACGTATTATTATAATTTACAGTCATCCTTGCTTCTTGAATATGTCTATTTTTAAATTTGTCAGATAATATGACACTTAAACTAGCGGAGTGTATGCTGTTTAAAAAAATTACACGACTGTCCCGGAAGAAGTGTGATTTCCGAGTGTATGTATGTTGTGTGCGTCGACGACTCAGACGGCTCAGTGGCGCAGTCACTTAGCAATGAGTTGTTGCGCTGGGCGCCGCGGGTTCGGATCCCGCACGGAAAAGTATTTGTATGGCCTACGAATAATTGTTCCGGGTCCACACCCGAAATTGCACAAGAACAAACATCCACATGTTTGTCCTTGTGCAATTTGTGTTTGTAAACTGCCTCCATAATACAGGAGAAAATCCTAGTGTGGGTGTAACGTTTTTTAAAAATTAAAAAAATTAAAGAAAATCCTTTGGCATGCACTGAACCCTAAACGGCATGATGGATTTTAACATATAATATAATACATATACATAAACACTCACACCTGTCACCCAGAGGGGTAGGCAGAGACTATGGACCTCCATTTGGCACGATCCTAACACCTCTCTCGCGTCCTCCACATCCATATAGCTACGTATACACGCTCATCGGTTAAGGATACTCTTAATTTGGCTCATTTTCAATATATCGCCAATATGGTCGATAAACTTTCGCTTAGGGCGTTTCTTACCGACTTTGCCGTTCGCTTTTGCAACATAAATTTGCTTTCTCACTCTTTCCTCATTCATTCTTTCTACATGACCAAACCACCGAAGCATTCCTTTCTTAATCCTGGTCACAACGTCATCGTGCAAACCACACTCTTCTCTTAGCACACTATTTCTCACCCTGTCGTTCATATTCAGACTTTAACATACAACGCGTCGTAAGATTTGCCATAGTTGTGGAAGTGACATAGGGTATAGAATTAGATTTTTCTGTTTTTAGTAAACACCATCGATTATTTTTAATCACTATCACCATCGATAATTTAATGGATAGGTTCTATCTATCATCGTTTAATATTTAGGTTCGTGAACACTCAGACGTGTACAACCTATAGGTTAATAAAGTATGTGTATATTTTGTTTCTCGTTGCATGCTGTAATTAAAAATACAAAGCCTTGATTGTTTACGTATGTTTCAATGTAAAAATAATAATTTAAAATGTAACATTTTGTACAACCGATTTCAATATATTAAGGGTAACTCAAAATTATTATTCAGACCTTGATCAAATTTATATGGTACTACATGAGAATACCAGCTTTCAAATAAGAAAAGAATCATCGAAATTGGTTCACGTAGAACAAAGTTATGAGGTAACGCACTTTTGTGAAGTCGGTAGAAACGTAGATTTTAAGACAAATCTATAACGTTCGACAACAGAATTAAATTCACTACGTCAATAAATGGATTATTTATTAAAAATATGTATTTCTGCATTACATAGTTATTTTATTGGAAATTTTCATGGGATTTTTTGATAAAAAAGTTTAGCAATAAATTAATTACAAAATTTTTGTACAGCCGACTTCAATATAAATTATTAAGAATAACTCAAAAACTATTGGTCTGACCCTGATCAAATTCATATGAAACCACACGTGAAGTACCAGCTTTCAGATATAAAAAGAATCATCGAAATCGGTTCACCCAGTAAAAAGTTATGAGGTAACACACATAAAAAACATACAGTTGAATTGAGTACCTACTGTCTCCTTTTTGAAGTTGGCAGAAAATACAACTGAATTGAGACAGCTGTGTACGTTACAGTGCCTCAAGCGGCCGTATTTTGTAGCATTCATTGTGAGGCTTATGTTCAGCAATGGACTCATGAATGGCAGTAATGATGATGATGATGATAATGATTATTCTTAAATTCCAAGATGATAGCGCCCAGCAATATTTTGAAATTAATATGTTTTTTTTTTTGTTTCTGCCGTTTGTTTCGCTCTTTAACTTTGCAACCCAAACATAGTATTTTTGGTGTTAATACATTTTCTTTACAAAGCCATTAAAATTATTGAAATTTTAATTTACTAGACGGATCCTTCTTCCATTTAGGAGTCCGTCAGAATAGACACCACTCTCTTAATTATTACTACTGTCAAATAGTCGTTTACCCACTGTTGTGTTTCTTGAGTTTGAAGGGCACGCAGGACCAGAACAATTGCAAGAAACGAGCCCTTCCATCTTAGACCCCAGACGTGACGATGGATCTGTTGTCTTTCCAAGTTACGCTAATAAAGTAGACTATTGCTTTTATTCATCATCATCATCATTACAGTCCTTCACAAGTCCACTGCTGAACATAGGCCTCCCCCAAGGAATGCCACAAAGCACGGTCCTGAGCCACCTGCATCCATCGACTTCCTGCATGTCTTACCAGGTCGTCACTCCATCTTGTGGGGGGACGCCCTACACTTCGCCTACCGGTACGAGGCTGCCACTCGAGAACCTTTCTTCCCCATCGGTTGTCGGTTCTTCGAGCTATATGGCCGGCCCACTGCCACTTCAGCTTACTAATCCGTTGGGCTATGTCGGTTACTCTGGTTCTACTGCGGATATCCTTATTCCTAAGTTTATCACGCAGAGAAACTCCGAGCATAGCCCTCTCCATAGCTCGCTGAGCGACCTTGAGCTTCCTCATACGGCCAGCAGTGAAGGACCACGTCTCAGTTCCGTAAGTCATCACTGGCAACACGCACTGGTTGTACAATTTTGTTTTAAGGTTTTGAGGTATTTCTGACGAGAAGATGTGTCGTAGCTTCCCGAACGCTGCCCAGCCGAGTTGAATCCGTCGATTGACCTCTCGGTCGAAGTTGGACTTACCTAGTCGGACTATTTGTCCCAGGTAAACATACTCGTCAACAACTTCGAGCTTAGTGCTCCCAACAACTACCGGCATAGGTGTGACATGGACATTAAACATAATCTTTGTTTTGTCCATGTTCATCTTAAGACCTATCCGTTGGGAGACACTATTGAGGTCATTGAGCATAGTGCTTAGTTCCTCCAGCGATTCTGCCATGAGGACTATATCGTCGGCAAATCGAAGGTGAGTGATGTACTCGCCATTGATGTTAATTCCGTATCCTTTCCAGTCCAGAAGCTTGAAAACGTCTTCCAATGCAGCGGTGAAGAGTTTCGGGGATATAACGTCACCCTGTCTTACACCTCTCTGCAATTGGATAGGTTTCGTACTCTGGTTCTGTACTCGGATAGCCATCGTAGCTCTACTGTACAAACACTTCAGCACTTCGATATACCGACAGTCAACTTGGCACCGCTGAAGGGACTGCAGCACCGCCCAAATTTCGACGGAATCAAAGGCTTTCTCATAGTCCACATACGCCAGACATAGTGGCAAATTGTACTCTTTGGACTTCTGTACAATTTGCCGTAGGGTATGTATGTGGTCTATGGTGCTAAAGCCCTTTCGGAAACCGGCTTGTTCGGGAGGCTGGAAGTCGTCAAGTCTGCGCGCGAGACGATTCGTAATGACTCTCGAAAACAGCACGTAGACGCGGCTCAGAAGGGAAATCGGTCTGTAGTTCTTCAAGAGAGCGTTGTCACCTTTCTTGAAGAACAAGACCACCGCACTTCTGCTCCACGCCTCCGGTGTAATGCCACCATGGAGGACGGAATTAAAGAGCTTCTGAAGGACTTCAAGTACCGGTCTTCCACCCGCTTTCAGAAGCTCCGCTGTAATTCCATCCTCGCCTGGGGCCTTGCCGTTTTTAAGGTGCTGGAGAGCCATTCTAATCTCGCTCAGACTGACGTCCGGGATATCTTCGGAATAGTGTCGAATAAGACTCGCTCTTGGATCGTTACTCACACTTGCGTGTGGCTCCAACGATGACGTGTACAACTGCCCATAGAACCTCTCAATCTCACTCAAAATCTCAGGTGCCCCGGAAACGATGCTGCCACATTCGGTCTTCAGCTTTGACAGTTGGCTCTTTCTGTCAGACAGATCTCTGGCAAAGACTTTGGAGCCTTGGTTCCGCTCGATCGCTTCTTCAATACGAGCTGTATTGAAGTTGCGTAAGTCTCGCCGCATGAATTTGGAGATCTGTCTGTTCAGTTGCCTGTATGCTGTCAAATCTGTTGAAGAATGTAGCCTCATCTCCCGTCTAACAGCCATGAGATTAAGAGTGTGATCGGAGAGTTTCTGTGTTCTTCTGCGGTGGGTCTTGCAGAACTTAGCTCCGACCGCATGGACAGTTTCCACGAGCTTGTCATTCATATCGTCCACTTCATTGCAGTCTTCTAGGCACTGAAAACGGTTTTGTAACTCGAGCTGAAAGGTTTCGGGACTTTGGATTAGAGCACGAGGGGGACGGAGCGTTGACTTCATCAGACGAGACCTCTCCAACTTAACATGTAGGTTCAGTGTGCCTCTAACCATTCGGTGATCGCTCCCGGTTTTCACCCTCGCGATCACTGAGACATCACTGAACAGTTGTCGTCTGGTCGTCATAATGAAGTCAATCTCATTTTTTGTCGAACCGTCGGGGCTCGACCAGGTCCACTTCCTGTGGGGCCGCTTCTTGAAGAAAGAGTTCATCATAAAGAGTCCCTCTTTCTCCATGAAGTCGGCCAGCTGCTGGCCCCTTGGGTTCCGTTGCCCTATTCCAAATTTCCCTACCTTCAGCTCACCGTTCTCTCTTGTGCCTAGTTTTGCATTGAAGTCTCCCATTAACACCGTATATTGGGTTTTGGAGGAATGCATGGCTCTAGAGATATCCTCATACATTTCCTCCACCTCCTCATCGGGGTGTGCCGAGGTTGGTGCGTAAACCTGTATGACCTTCAGCGAATACCGTTTGGTGATTCTGAGTATAAGGTACGCAACCCTCGTCGACACACTCCCGATCTTTACAACGTTGTTAACGAGAGACTTGTGGACGATAAATCCGACACCTCCTTGGGACAGATGGTCGCCCTCCCGGTGATAGAACAAGTTGCCGGATTCGAGGATTACCGTGTCCTCCCCCTCTCTTCGGACTTCGGATAATCCTATAATATGCCAGCGCAACTTGTCTATCTCTTCTTCCAGCTCCACGATCTTCTCGTCAGTCCTCAGGGTGCGTGCGTTGTACGTTGCCAGGTCGAGTCGTCTAAGGTGGCAACCGAACCTCCACCGGAGATTCTTAGCACCCCCTGCCCCGCCGTTACCATGGTCGCCACCGTAGCCAGGAATAGCGGGGCCGCCGGGGACTGGGGGCCGTTTATTATTGTCATTGCTCATGGGGGGTATATTGCCATAGTTGCCACGCTTGGCGAGCGGGTTGGCAACCGCAGTTTTTTTATTGTATTTATGCCGTTACCAGGAAGATGCTGCTGCCCATCTCCTGCCTGTTTCCCTTTGTCGCCTTTTACGACACCCACGGGAGGATATGGGGTAGTGGATATTCTTGACCGCCACTACACGGCTTTTTTTATTACTTCTGTCTTAATATAAAAAGTTGGTTTGTAATTAGATTGTAAAAAATAAAAAACCGACTCAAAAAACTGAAGAGAATAAAATAATTTCGAATAAAATAAAATCGATATAAATTCGAATAAAATAAGACAAAGAGTATCGAAGATTAATAGCCCTCAATTTTTTTGAAGATGGTTGAGAAATAAAGAGTACTCATTTAAATTTGCACAATCTCAAAACGGTGCTTGGATATAAACATCTAACTTGACGTAATGCGGTGTTGTTGATCGCTGACGAAAAAAGTTATGACAAGTTCTTCCGGCTCTTGTATCTTTATGTAACAGACAGACAGACGAAAATGTAAATTTAATGTTGCCGTTTATATAAATAATAAATAGTAGGTTTCTATGCAGTAGTGTTGTAACTAGTTTCTCGGAAGCAAATGCACGTAATCAGTGCGAGTTGAAGATGTACTGAATGCGATAAAATATTTAGTACACTACATCTATTGTGATGCAATTGAGTTTGAAGTATTGTTCGGATTTTTTTTAGGTTAGATGATGAGTTGTCAGATTTGGACTATGATGATACCCTTTAAAAGCTTTTAAAATATTAGGCTATTATCACCTGTGTAAGGTTATATTGCCAGATCTTTATTAGACTTTTGTACGTGGTAGAGCCATGCTGCAGCTATATTAATAGTTGTAGCACGAATGGGTCGACTAGACCGGGGAAGGACCACGCTCTCACAGGATACCAGCATAAAATAGCAGCTTAACGCTGCTGTGTTTCTTATGGTGAGTGTAGAGAACCGGAGACCCATTTTATTGCAAAAACGGCATTCGATCTTAGTCCTAACGGGTGACAACGCATCTGCATTTTAATTCGCAAACGAAGAAGATGTAGATGTCTATGGGCCACAGCAACCACTTACACACAGGTGGACTGTGTGCTCGTTTGTCACCCTTATTCTAAAAAAGACTACTGCTGAACATAGACCTTCACGAAGGAATGCCACAAAACACAATCCTAAGCCACCGTTACTGTTACAGCCTATTAAAGTCCACTGCTGAACATAGGACTCTCTCAGATTGACTCATAAGGGAGATATCTGCCATAGTTACACGCATGGTGGCAAGTGGGTTGGCAACCGCAATTTTTTTGTAACGAAGTTCTTTATCGGACGGTACGGAGTTGACGTATGGGGGCTAGGCGAGAAAAAGTGTAAGATTTTTCCGTCACGACCCCTTCTGACATAGTGTACATAGCCTTGGACGCTATAAGGAAGCGAGATAGAATAATATCCATCTCCCTTGTACTTTTTCTTATTTTGCCATGAAAGAAATACATATTATTTCACTTTAAATGACGCTTCATTTTATAATACAATACGTTTATCAATAATAATATAATACGAAAGGAACTTCGTTACAATCGAGTGTTCCACGACACTGACGCATGTTTATTTTATTTTTAGTCGTTACTAGGAAGACGCTGCTGGCCATCTCCTAATATGTTTGCCTCTGTTGCCTCCTACAACACACACCGCCACTACAAGGCAACCTAAGCCACCTGTATCCATCGATTTACTGCATGCTTTAGCAGACCGTGACTCCACCTAGAGGGAGCCTGCCCTACACTTCCATTACCGGCCACTTTAGAACCTTTTTCCCCATCGATTGTTGGTTCGTGAAACTATATGATCGGCAATATACCAAAGGTGTTTAGAAATGGTTCTTTATAGTATCGAGATACGGAGACAGTCCAAATGCATCAAGATCTGTAAGCCATAGGTAGTTATATCGCTTAGTATTTATGTTGACGCGAATCAATTATTAATAAATAATTTGCCCCATCTTATTTCATCGTTGACCGTTTTGTGGCGGTGTAAGAAAAGAATATCCACTGCCCCATATCATCCCATGCGCGTCTTAAGGGGCCACAGAGGGAAACAAACCTAGAGATGGGCAGCAGTGTCTTCCTATAACAACTAGAAAGTAAGAAACTGCGGTTACTTACCTTCCTGCCAAGCGTGGCAACTATGGCACTTATGGGCAAACCAAGGGATGGCATATGTTAATGATGACGATGATAATTATCTTATCTTTTATTTTAAGTTATAAAAATAATGTTATTTTAAAAATAGGTTCCTATCTCGCCGCCATGAAGTTGTTGTTGTAATATCAGATTAGAATAGAATAGGTGACTTTATTGTCTTCTTTATCGGTCCGAAAAAGTCCATGGCTGGACATAGGTCTCTCCCATTGCAGAGATGATTTGAATCATCTCTCTCTCTCTCTCTCTCTCTCTCTCTCTCGCACATTAGACGATGTATTTTACGTCTGGAGTATACGAGTTAGTTATACCGCCATCTATCGGAAGCCATTAGATTATGAACAATTCCCACAGTTGACTCGTACTTAACGGGGCGATGGTTTATTTTACGTCACCAACACACGCCTAGAAAAAATAACGTATGCTGCTAATTATAAATAATTATCATTATTAAAAAATCTTTCTTTAGGGTTGCCACTTATATCGCGAAATGTGAAGTCAAATGCTTGTGATGTCAACAGATTTATAATTTTTCACGCTAATTATTTCATAAATGTAAGAGAGCAATGGCGGAATGAAGTTTCTCTCTCGTAATACGGGTATAATGTTAATATGTTTTTTATGAGAAAACGTTACCACTAGGATTTCTACTGTATCGTGGGGGCAGTATACATACATCAATTTTACAAGGACTAGTATAACCCGTGAAAACTAAGATGGAATGCCTCTTTTCCAGTAAAAAAGGGTCTCCGGTTCTCTACACTCACCATACGAAACAGCAGTGTTAAACTGCTATTTTACGCTGGTATTCTGTGAGAGCGTGGTCCTTCCCCGATCGAGCCGACCCATTCGTGCTACAACTATACTACTAATATAGATGCAGCATGGCTCTACCACGTATGAAATTAACAATAATGTTGTAAAAGTAAATGTTACGCGTCAGTTTATAAAAAACCCAAACAACCTTTTTAACTGAGCTAACGCTATTTGCGCGGCAGAATATTAACAGTAACACATGCGTGATTCGATTGTAAAATTCAGAAACCGATCCGCGACCTGGCCTGAAATACACCTCTCTATAGATGTATATAAATTCGTGTATTCTGTATCAGATTTAAATTGATGATTATCATAGGTTTTTGCTTATATTATTAATGCATAGTTAAATATTTTCAACCAATATATCGTTTGGTAGAGGCGATAGGGAATTTATTACAATTTCGTTCTGTGGGTATCATAACTAATGATATAGCAATATGTTTTAATTCTTTTTTTGTTCTTAAGAACACAGACACCAGCTTTTTGTACAAGTTCATCGACTCTACAGAGTCAGTAATTTATTCCTATGGCCAATGTATAACCTCCTACAACAAAATACCACAAAATATTATACAAAATTTTTTCTCGTTCTAGTCCAAAAAGTTTATTAACCCTTTCGCTGTCCCGTGCACTACATATAGGTCATTGCTATTGTCTTACTATTGTGTCTGAAAACCGGACAGTGAAAGTGTTAAACAAAGATTTTATAACAAAGGCTATAGTAATGTTAAGGAATTTATAGGTTGTATAACCCCTGGAAATAAGGATAACCAAGCCGTTTCTAATATGATTTGTATAGCTTTGTAACTTGTGTAACAAAATACATGTTTGTGATCTGTTCTTTTTTAAAAAGTATGTTCCGCTGTGTTTTTTATAGAATAGGGGTGACAAACAAGCCCGCAGTCTACCTGATGGTAAGTAGATGCTGTGACTCATAGACATCAACATTTACCTTCAATTAAGAATCAAAATGCAGATGCGTTGTTACCCCTGAGCACTGAGATGGAATGCCTCGTTTACAGTAAAAAGGGTCTCCGTATCTTTATACTCACCATACGATTCACAGTAGCTTTAAGCTGCTATTTTACGCTGGTATTCTGTGTGAGCGTGGTCCTACTCCGATAGAGCCGACCCATTCGTAGTACAACCAGAATATAACTACAGCGGTACTCTACCAAATACGTGTTGTCTTGCTAGTTCTGTCCAGGACAGAGTTATTTTCATAATTAGTAGTAAATTAAACATAAGAATGACTTTTAATAAGTATTACTTATAATCTATATTGAATAAAAAAAACAATTTCTTAGTATAAAAACATATTTAAACTTCTTGCAGCGAAAATTCAAAGGAGCAATTATTACCCTTATTTTATTTAAAAAAAATCTTATTCAATTTCACACATATAGATAAATTAATACAATACTTATTAGTAATTTTGCGTTAATTAAAATGTGCATTTTTGATACATGTTCTTAAATTAAAATTATGTGCATCAATGTAGTGTTTACTATCACGCATTACTTACCGGCCTTATATATGCGTTTAATGTCTTTTTTAACGTGGAACTAAAGAGTTCAACGCTATCGCACGCTCGGCTGGGCACCGCAGCCTTGACTTTGACGCCTGAACAAGCTCACGATTCTGTTCTGATTGCACATTAATAACAGATAATAACGGCTAGCGATTAAAAGAAATATGAGACTTATTTAAATTACATTTTAATGTTTTTGTTTATTTGACTTTATTCGTAAGCGTGTGGGCGGCCACGACAGATGGCACAGGACCGTGTGTTGTGGAATTCCACGGGAGGCCTATGTGGTCCAGTGGACTTGTAAAGGGTTTTCCCGGTCAAGCAATACAGATAAATTAAATTTTAATATGATTTTTGGCGGGAACTTAACGTAAAGCCTGGTAACGTAACGGTGGTCCAGTTTTATTTTACTAATAAATAGTTTTTGTTAGGTTAATACTTATTACCTATAGTAAAACCTTGATATTTCGTATCACCTATAATTAAAAAAATAGTTTGGAAATCCCAAAAGTGCTCGTCTCTGAGCGCTTCATTTAATTTTGATACTAAAAATAAAAATACTAACGATAAATTTTACAAAAAACAAAAAGAGAGAATCTAATAGACTTTATTTGATAACTTTAAACGACGTTGAGTTCAATAACAAAAATCAATAGGGATCCTCCTTAGAATATATGGAATTTTATTTAACACGATATATCTCAATCTATGGCTTACATTTCTTTTAAGCGAGAAGACTCACCGACGCACAGACTAACGGACGGCAGTCCATATATTATTTTAATTACATTTTTTGTAATATAATCTAAAGTGAATCCATTATAAAATAAACTAATCTTATAATTCAATGTCTGTAGTTATTGCGTTAATAATAGTATAAATTTGGGGTCTAGATAAAAGTATAAGGATGATTTTATTTAGCGAAATTGAGGTATGGCCACATATCGAGAGTAAAGTACTTCATTACGCTCCGAAAACATCTCCCACGCGATAGTAAGTGGACTCTATGACCTATAGACGTCTATCTCCTAACCAGCGTCCATTAAGAATTAAAATGTTTCTTACAACTGTGACAAATGTGGTATGCGATGTAGCCCCTGAGAACTAAGATTAAAAGCCTCGTTTCGAGCAATAAGGCTCTCCGGTTCTGATGGTAGACTCACCATATAGTTACAGCGTGTCTCTAATTTGTTGTTATATAACACAATGAAAATTACATTAGACAAGTGAAAATCAAGCGGATAATTGGCGAGGCGTACTCGTATAACTATTTACTCATCTTTTCTTTGAGCTAGCGCGACGCATGGTATTTATTAAACAAACATCGTATATTTATTGCAGTGAACAGGATAAGGAGTAGAGGCGCTAACTCTTCAAATATTTTTTACAATTGTTATACATACACGAAAGAATAGTTTTACTTACATAATTTAAAAATATCTTTTGTGTACGAATTTTTAATGTGTTAAAACATTTTTTTTAAATATTTTACATACATATAAATGCTTAGAATGTAAAGCGACTTGAATTCTTGTCTAACCTAACATTATTGACCAAAAAATAAAATTATGGGTCCATTGACGCTATAAGATGATTTGTACCGTCTCATAAAAACTTAAAATTCTCCAATAAATACAACAATAAAATTTAACTTTCGATTGCAGCTTCCCCATTCCTTTCTAATAATAAAATATAACATATTTCAATTATTCAATTGGAGCATACACTGTATATAATTTTATACCCTCTGTAATATCCATTCAGTCTTGGGTACTATACCATAAGAAGTAAACGTTTATGATCATTTTATTTTCTTATTATATTTAATGTTTTATAAGCTTCACTTAACAATAAGTAATAAAAGTGTGATATTAGATTTCCATTAAATTTACATATAAATCAAATAATTTACAAAGAAATGTCAACTCCATGCCTTCGTATCGCATGACCTTCCTAGAAAGTCCAAGCAGATCTGTAAAAGTATTTGACACGTACGACGTAACCAAAGATTAAGCAAACAATATAACAACGTAGAAATTCTCCACCCTATGGCCTAGGTAATACATGTCAATGTAAGCATGTATACTTTTACTTTTTTTACATCATCTTCAAACGGATGGATTCGCTTTCGTTGTACTTTGTATAAATAAAAAATTATTCGTTTCGGCTTATTTTCCCATGCCAAGCAATCAATTCTTGATGTTAAGTTAATGATCACACTTAATTTAGTTACGATATTAGAAAATTAGTTACGATATTGTACTGCTATATACTTAGCTTCAAAAAACTGATCTATATGGCATTACAATATCCTGCGCTAAAAAAGGAAATGTTTCTTAACAATTTTAAAACTATTTTTCTAGTCTGTTCGATGAGTCGAACTAGTACCGAGAAAATTTCCTCGCGCTTGATTTTTATAGTTTTTTTTTTATAGGATGTGGGTGACAAACGAGTATACATTCCACCTGATGATAAGTGGTTCCTGTGACCCATAGAAATCTACATCTATTCTCAATTACGAATCAAAATGCAGATCCGTTGTTATCCCTGAGGACTGAGATGGAATGCCTCGTTTCCAGTAAAAAGGGTCTTCGGTTCTCTACACTCACCATACAAACACAGCAGCATTAAGCTACTATTTTACGCTACTATTCTGTGAAAGCGTGGTTCTTACCCGGTCGAGCCATTCCATTCGTGTTACAACTACACTAGTAATATAGCTACAGCATGACTCTACCACGTATATTTTATAGTAACATGAAAATTTGGTAAAAATTTACCAAGTGCTTTGCGATGAAGCGAACTCTTCCACAAAACCATCCCTGTGGTGAGAGATGACCTGTGCCCAGCAGCTGAACGTATTGAGGCTTTTATTCGTATTTTAGATACTACATATACCTTTTATTTTTCTACGGACTTCAAAAAGGAGACGGTACTCAATTCGACTGTATGTTTTTCGGTGTGTTACCTCAAAACTTTTTACTGGGTGAACCGATTTCGATGATTCTTCTTTTATTTGAAAGCTGATTCACATGTGGTCCCATGTAAATTTGACCTAGTTCTGACTTATAGTTTTTGAGTGATTTGCAAAAGAAATTAAATTATAAAATCTACGCTTTGTTATACAATTCACTGAATTATGTGCTGTTACATGATTGCATAAATTGAATATATTTTTATTACATGTAAATTCAACATTATTCCCACGTAACTTACCTGTCGACATTATATAATATTTCAGAATGTATATATTTTTTCTTAGATATATCTTAGATAGTAATTTCTAGGTAATGGAAATCATTTAAGACACTATTTGGGAGTTATTCTACTTACAATATAGAAAACCCTTTGATGAATAATATAGAGAAAGTATTAAAACAAATACTTACTTAATGATATCCAAATATTTATGGGCGCAATCACTTTTTAAGTTTGATCCGTTAATACCATCATTGGATTAAGTGTTGACATTACTATGGGAAAAAGAAAGTGCTTGTAAGAGATACGTATTAGTTTCGTAGTTAACAGATTCAAACACAAATAAAATTGATGGTTGCCATAAAAATTAATGAATATGACGGTTATAAAGAATCCCTTTGGTACCGTGACTTTAAGCACAGGTTTAAGGTATGGTGAAAGGGCTCCAGTACCATTCTCGTAGGTAGTGATATTCTAATTTGAATTTTGTAAGGAACGCAATAAATCATACTTTAGTGGTGATAAAAATGTTTTAAAATGTATTATATTTATATATTATGTGACAGTATGGAAAGCCATATATAGTCATTGCCAGCTATAAGCTTAGTCGGTTTTTCTTTTATTATTATCCATTACCTGACCCGAACCATGGTAACACAAATAAATCCTTAATGAATGCAGCATTATGGAACAATGTCCAGGGTTCGATTACACGCACAAATAATATAACACACTGCGTTTACCTACAGTATATCAATGCATTCAGGATGCTGATGGGTACCCCAATTCTGAAGCTAATTAGTGATATTGACCGACGGGAGTGTAGACTACTTTTATATTAGTTTTAAATACATTCTTATTTCGCCAAGTTACGACCAGCTCCGATAGAGACCTAAGGGGATTGCAGACAGGTTCAACTACCGGTATTTAAATAACTGTTCATGGTAAAAAATCATCCCTGTATTAGGTTAAGCAGTATTTTTAATACGCTTTTTTATAACAATAGGTCGGTAGAGAATAACGTGCAAATATATTACATAGGAAAAAGAGATACAAACATGACTTTCATCAGGTATAATATATCGTTGATTTTTGTCATATTTTAGTTTCTTTTTCAGTTTCGAAACCCGCAAGGAACAAGTATTTGTATGGTCTACAAATAATTGTACCGGGTCTGGATGTTTGTCCTTGCGCAATTTGTGTTTGTAAACTGCCTCCACGATTCAGGAGAAAATCCTAGTGTGGGGGTAACGTTTTAAAAAAAATAATTACATAATGTCCTTCAGACTGAATATCGGTCACCGCGGTCAGTCTCATTTTCGCTGGAGAGGATTAGTACATTATATGTAAATAGAAAGTGTTCTGTATTCAATCACCCTCACAGTTCGATTAGACGGCAATCCGATACTACCCGAGAGAGGATTTTTATAGGATAGGGTGACAAATGAGCACAATGTCCACCTGATGGTAAGTGGTTGCTGTAACCCATAGACATGTACGTCTATCCTCAATAATGAAACAAAATGCAGATGCGTTTTCACCGGTGACGACTAAGATGGAATATCTCTTTTTCAGTAAAGAGGATCTTCGGTTCTCTACACTCACTATACGAAACAGCAGTGTTAAACCGCTATTTTTCGTTGGTATTCTGTGAGAACGTGGTCCTTCCGCGGTCGATCCGACCCATTCTTGCTACAACTATACTACTAATATAGCTGCAGCATGACTCTACCACATATAAAAATTCCTATGATATAAAACTACTTATTAAATTATCTACGGTATATCTGCCCTTTTCATATTCTAAATGTCCCGGTTGTTGTTTCGACATTTATGGTAAGCCTGTAGTTTCACCACATTTACGCAATACTCAACCGACAGGACCTCTGAGAACTTTAATGCTCTTTGCTGTACCTCAGCTCTCACATTATTGTGACTTCATTTTATTGCCTTAAGTCTCAAAAGCAGGCGCAGTTGTTCTCATATTAAATGAAGCTGGTTTACTTGACATAATAATATAAACAGTAACAAAATGATCGGTTCCACGCAATCGTTCTATTTAAACCGCAATATCGTAGGGGGTAATCAACGAGTGTACCGGCTGCACTGGTACACTGACATTACCAGCACATAAATATCTACACCTGCGTTATTACCAGGAATATAGAACCGTTGTGTTGCTTCTGTATCGCTTATATAATCAAAAGCAACACTTTGTGAAGATCGGTTAAAATGATGTTAAGTAAGTTTACAATAATAATATCTTATTTAGAAGTATATGCTTTGATCAACTTCTAATTACATTATCTTTCGTCACATTCACAAAAGTGGTGAAGTGGTTATAGTAAACTATGTGCAAAATTTACCGTGCGATATGGGTGTAAGAAAATCAATCTTTTCATTCTGAGATTCGTTGTCACCCTGAGGACTAAGGTTCTCTACACTCACCATACGTAACACAGCAGCATTAGGCTGCTATTTTACGATGGTATTCTGTGAGAGCATGGTGCTTCCACGGTCGCGCTGCCTCATTCGTGCTACAAGCATATTATAGCTGCTGTGCGGCTTTACCACGTATAAAATATCTTCAAATTAAATTTTTTGTTAGACACGATGTTTGTGTGTTTATTACTCAGACAGCTGAACGTAAAGGTAAAAAACAAGTTAAAGTTACAGCCTATATACGTCCCACTGCTGGGCACAGGCCTCCCCTAATTTCTGAGAGGGTTTTAGGGCAATGAAATGTCCGCCGTGTTGCCCCAATGCGTGTTGGCGAATTTCACATGTCTTTCAATTTTTTATTCTTATTTTTCAGACATGCAGGTTTCCTCACGATGTTTTCCTTCACCGCCGAGCACGTGGTAAATGCAATTAACAATTTTATTGGTGACGGCGGGGATCGAACCCGGGTTGCTCGTGTAGAGCGCTAACCATCTGAGCTACCACGGGTCACGTAAATGTAAACCACCGACAAAATAAAAGCGTTGGTTGTTGCCACAACCAACGCTTTTATTTGTTACAGTATTAAGCAGAGACGTACAGATGCCTTTTCGATAATAAATAGCAACTTAACGCTGCTGTGTTTCATATGATGAGCTCTAAAGAACCGAAGACCCCTTTTACTGGAAACGAGGAATTCTATCTTAGTCCTCACGAGTGGCAATGCATCTGCATTTTGATTTGTAGTTGAGGATAGATGTAGATGTCAATGGGCCATAGCAACTACTTTTTTTATGTACGAGCAGCTATGCAGGTCTAGAGAGAGAGAGAGAGAGAGAGAGAGAGAGAGATACCAGTATCACTGCAACCTAAAATATTTATTGTGATCACTGCTATGTTTATAGTTCACTGCTAAGCCCTACGCCCTCAATGAATAGAAGGAGTTGCTTAACTGTGAGCAATTTCACTTCTTCTTGGCGGAGCATTGGAGCAGTATAGGAGTATACGTTTGCGCATTAAGGGTCTGCAATCAGTTAGTATGTGTAGAGGCGTTTCTTCCTTCAAGGAACTAAACCGGCAGATCCTTGACTTGCTTAGTTCCAGGATGGACATGTTCTTTCTAAGACAACAATGTGCTGTTGTCTTGCCAGAATGCACAATATATTTTTACCTAATCTTCTACCTAAGCTTCTGAAGCGAATTTGCGATCAAAATCCCGGATTAAGATTTTAAAATGTTTTAAGCCTGGTGTATTAAACCAGATCTTAAATGATTTATTGTGATAAAGAGTTTCAAGGGTCAATCGAGCGAGGCTTTTTGAGATTCTACGAAATGACTCGGGTCCAAATTGTGTAACCTTTGAGCCCTCCCGTGTGAGCTTGTCGGCAAGTTCATTGCCTACAATACCTGTGTGACCCGGAACCCATTTAAAAAAAATTTATACTAAGTTTGAATTTGGGGCATTCCCCATAAATTCGAAAGCCAAAGTCGATGCCCATTTTGACCCATCGGTATAACATATAAATCTACCGACCTCACAGATGATCTGTCCATTCAGTGAATCTTCTCTGGAGGGTAGTTCCACTGTATACTTTATATTAAAAGTATATAGTGCAGCAACTATATGCAAGGTGGACTGTGTACTGGCTTGTCATCCTTATACTATAAAAAAACTGATGACAGTACTATGATAAATTCGTGACTATGATCATATAATCTTACTAGTCTCATCACAGCTTATAACTTACTAACTGTTCCTCGCGACTTCACCTGCGAGAAATTTATTGCGGTTGGATTTCATGGGTTTTAATTCTTTTGCACGCAACTTTAATTCTTTTTCTAAAATAAAAGTAGTCTAAGTTACTCCTTATAACATCAGTTATCTGCCAGTGAAAGTCCCGTCACAATCGGTCCAACCGTTTCGGAGATGAGCCGGAATAAACAGACAGACAGACAAAAATTTCAAAAATTGTTTACCATATATACTTGCACAATATGCATTTAGTAAAAAGCTGTTATTTTGACATTACAAACAGACACTTCAATTTTATTTATTTGTACAGAAATCAATGCTTATGACTTCACAATATTTTGCTTAACTTTTATTAACTCTAATATTTAGAGTACGTAGTGTTATAGTGCTGAATCGTTCATTCATTCATTCTTCCTTCTAATAAACAAATTAACCTACATCTTCAGTGATTAACTTGTAAATCATTTCAATCACGATTGCAATTTAATATATCTTCACTATGATTAATGACTATTTCCCTTCTCGTTTAATCATTTTAATTAATTGATATAGCTCGAGGGCTCGGTATATCTACATTCCCACGTTAACTGAATTTAAACTCAGCAAAATGACGTCTGACGTCCGCTCTTGTTAGAAATCTTTAATGCTATAATCCAATATCCTGTAAATAATGCGAATTAGGTGATTTCCTTTACAAGTAGTAATGGCAGAGTTGTAAAACAATTTGCAATATGTAACAAGCATTTTACTTAGAATCGTGGAAGCTGTGATGCTTAGCGCACACAATAAATTGAACGCAAGCAACTCACATTCCATCGCCGCCGGCACCAATAAAATTATTAACTGTAAAATTATTAAATGTGTAAGTGCTAATTGACTACGTGTTCGACGGTGAAGAAAACACATCGTGATGAAATATGCATGTCTAGAGAATAAAATATTTTAAGAATATAATGAAGTCCGCTAATTGATCGATAATCCTTTAAGTAATAAAGGGAGGGCTCTACCCAGATATTCATTCATTTATTACAGTCCATCACAACCTTCCACTAAATGGAGTGACGACCTGGTAAGATATGCAGGAAGTAGATGGATGCAGGTGACTCAGGACTGTGCTTTGTGGCATTCCTTGGGGTAGGCCTATGTTTAGCAGTGAGCTGGTGATGGGCTCTGGTGATGGTGCGTGTGTGACATCACAAGTATCGTCACACATATTTTTTAAAGCTGTACACTGGCACAGTGAACTATATTACAAGAGACGATTTAATATCGTGGAAAGGAGGTCAATAGCCACGCACGACACTAGATTGGTAAATTAATCAATTTTTCATATCTCCATAGGCAATGGAATATTGATGAGTCATTATGGAGCGAGTTTCTCTTTTATGATATATTTGAATTATATTGATCCAAAATAAAACGTGTCAGTAGTCGTCTTATGTGAATCATTCTTGCAATTTTGTATAGACTAGCGGTAGTTTTTTTTTTATAGGATAAGGGTGACAAACGAGCACACAGTCCACCTGATGGTAAGTGGTTGCTGCGGCCCATAGACATCTACATCTATCCTCGTTTGCGAATCGAAATGCAGATGCGTTGTCACCCGTGAGGACTAAGATGGAATGGCTCATTTCCAGTAAAAAGGGCCTCCGGCCAACTGCACTCACCAAAGGAAACGCAGAGGTAAACCTCTACTTCACGCTGGTATTCTGTGAGGTCGTGGTACCACCCCGGTTCGAGCCGGCCCATCCGTGCGACAGCAAAAGCTGCCGCGTGGCTCTACCACTGTTAAAAAGTAGTCTTTTAAAGGAGAGAAAACGTCGGCCCTAGCCATCGTCCTACAACGTTATCCGTAATTAAATTGCAGGTGAGTTACCTTCCTTTCGAAAAGTAAGAGGCACTTTTCTTTAAGTCTCCCAAATCGTTTCAGCGATAGTAAATTCTTTGAAGAACTTGGCAGAAAATCAGCTTCTCCTTTAGATAGATAGATAGATAATATAGTGTGATTATACACCAAAATAAAACATAACCGAAAGAGAAAGAAAAAAATTATGTTGCAATGTGTTTGTCATCTATACATCTATACAAATAAATAAAATTGAAGTGTCTGTTTGTAATATCAAAATAACAGATTTTACTAAATACATATGAAAGTGTATACGCTACTTAAAACAAAAACACAATTTTTAAAATTTTTGTCTGTCTTTCTGTTTGTTCCGGCTAATCTACGAAGTGACTGGGCCGATTTTGACGGGACTTTCACTGACCGATAGCTGATGTTATAAGGAGTAACTTTATTTAACTTATTTTAGAAAAAATTAGGGTTCCGCGCAAAAAAAATTGAAAACCCAAAATAGAACGCTGGTGAAGTCGCGGGGAACAGCTAAGTAATTAATAAAATTATTTTAGAATTTAATTTCTGCTGCAAGAATTTCTGAGATAACCCCTCGTTTTAAATTAGGCTAGGCAAACGTTCGTATTAATGATACCTTTTGGTAATGAATTTTTGTTCATAATTCAAGCAATCTCAATTTCATAGATGATATTAATAAACTAGCTGTTCCCCGCGACTTCGCTCGCGTGTTAGGGTTTTTATGTTTTTGCGCGGAACCCTAATTATTTTTCTAAAATAAAAGTAGCCTAAGTTACTCCTTATGAAATCAGCTACCTGTCAGTGAAAGTCCCGTCAAAATCGGTCCAGCCGTTTCGGAGATTAGCCGGAACAAACAGACAGACAGACAGACAGACAAAAATTTTAAAAATTGTGTTTTTGTTATAAGTACCGTATATACTTTCATATGCAATTAGTAAAAAAGCTGTAATTTTGACATTACAAACAGACACTTCAATTTTATTTATTTGTATAGATTTGTATAGATGTATAGATGAAAAATAAAGTTTATCGAAACAATAAGTGTAATGTGCCTATTAACAGAGTAAAGCAATATATGCACAATATTATATGACTTTCTTTTTTATCAGCCTGTAAATGTCCACTGCAGAAAATGGCTTCTCCCAATGTAGGGAGATCGTCGGGCTAGATAAATATTTTGTGACGCTAGGTAGGCTGATTGATAATAGGCACATAATCTTTAATATAACTTTTTAATCACCCTACTTTAATGTATGGTAGTGAAAGTTGGGTGTGGCAGATGAAGCATGAGAGTAGAATAAATGCTTTAGAAATGCGGTCCTTAAGGATACTCCTTAAGGACCGCATTTCTAGGGCTGAATCTGAATGACAGGGTGAGAAATAGTGTGATAAGAGAAAAGTGTGGTTTGCAAGATGACGTTGTGACAAGGGTTAAGAAAGGAATGCTTCGGTGGTTTGGTCATGTACAAAGAATGAACGAGGAAAGAGTGACAAAGCAAATTTATGTTGCAGAAGTGAACGACAGGATCGGGAAGGGACGCCCTAAACGAAGGTTTATCGACCAAATCGGCGATACATTTAAGAATGGGCCAGTTTAGGAGTACCCTTAACCGACGAGCGTGTATGAGAGGTGTGTCAGGATCGCGCCAAATGGAAATCCGTAGTCTCTGCCTACCCCTCTGGGTAACAGGCGTGAGTGTTTATGTATATGTATATGTATTTTTAATCACTTTCCAGCTGAGTTAAAGAATTTTCAAGCATAAATCGACATAACATAAGAAATTATCTACACAAATAAATAGAATTGGAGTATTTGTTTGTAATCTCAAAATAACAGCTTTTCATTAAATGCATATGAAAGTATATACGGTACTTATAATAAAACACAATTTTAAAATTTTTATCTGTCTGTCTGTTTGTTCCGGCTAATCTCCGAAACGGCTGAACAGATTTTGATGGGAATTTCACTGGCAGACAGCTGATGTTATAAGGAGTACCTTGGGTAACTTTTATTTAAGAAAAATAATTAGGGTTCCGCGCAAAAAAAAATCTAAATTATACGTGGGCGAAGTCGCGGAGAACAGCTAGTAATTAAATAAAACGAATTTTACGGATTTTTCCCGCGTTTAATTTTAAGGAAATCATAACTTTAAACGACCTCGACCTTAAAAACCTCGAAAATAATTCTTTGATCCTGTTAGCTTTCTTTTAGTCTTCGAACTTATTTCAACTTACCTTTCGCACATACAAACGTATCAATTTGGCAGCGGTTCCGACCACACACTCTCTTAAATAAAAGCAGCTGATAAACGAGCGGGGCGTGTTAGGACCGCCGAAACGCACCCAAGTCGGTTCATTACGATGCGCCGACGCAGCCTTCCATTCAGCTTTCTACGACATTCCGGCCTGACCAGTCCGCGCCCGACTGGCCTACCGACGACGGAATTTTTTTTATCTATTAGGTAACGAAACTAAAGAAGACTGCGTTACGAAACGCTCATAAGTTTTGAGGAGGTTTCATTAATGAGCCATGGTATAACGTAGTTTATAACGTTCCTTCCGCATATCCAATAAAGTGGGTTACTGTACGGAAATCCGTTACAAATCAAAAATAACTTAACCAATATCCATAACTAACTTCATTGCATACTACGCATTATATAAACAAAATGGCTTTTAACTTTTTAGTTATATAAGTATGGTAAATATCCCCCATAAGAGGCTGCATGTGGGATGACCTTTGTCCAGCAGTAGACTTTAATAGGTTGAAATGAATCCTATTATCTATCCTACTAATATTATAAATGTGAAAGTTTGTAAGAACGTATGGATGTTTGTTACTCTTTCACGCAAAAATTACTAGATGGATTTTATTGAAATTTACAATAATATAGCTTATATATTATAAGAATAACACATAAGTAAACTATAATTCACAAAAATATTGTGTAAATTGGCCAAAATCTTTATATATAAAAATTACGTGTCACATTGTTTGTCCGCGATGAACTCCTAAATTACTGAACTGATTTCAATGACATTTTGCACACTCTGTGCAGTTTAGTCCAACTTGAGAGATAGGATAAGTAGTTTTTATCCTGATAAGTGACACTTAGCATTTTTTATTAAGAATTTAAGGATTTTTTATTGGAGGAATCATAATCATATCATCTCAGGAAAGGGCAGAACGACGTCTGCCTGGTCAGCTAGTATAACGATAAACGTTATGTAAGTATGAAAAAAATCTGTCATCTGCAAGCTATTGAACCGATTTGGATGGGACTTTCACTGGCAGATGTTATAAGGAGTAACTGATTACTTTTATTTTAGGGTTCCGTGCAAAAAAAACCACGCGGGCGAAGTCACGGGGATCAGCTAGTGAGCAATAAAAAAAAAACAAATATAAGCACTCTTACTTTTTTTACTTTACTGATATACTTTTATTTACAACGCAACTTCTCAATTAACAAAAACACACACCTCGGTCTCTACTAGCGACATCTGGTGAATGAAAGATTGTGAACCCTGGTGAACGTGCATTTTAAATAGTTTAATCATTTCGTTACTAGTTTAATTTGTATGTTTTTAACTCCAATAAAAGCCTCTGTTTATTTGATAAAGTGAAAAAACGTAACCTATGGAAACTAAACTTGTTAGTACGTAAACAATTTGGAATAAATTTCCATGAAATGCTACAACAATTTAAAACAGTATCCGCCTTTCGATTATTGCAGTGAATCACTCTAACACAAGCATCTGTCTAGATCGAGTGGCTCTGTAGTGAGTCAGCCAAGTTTCGAAAAGAAAAACGTACCTACAAGAATTTGGTATATTGCTATGATATATCTGTTGGTCATAAGATATTTACATCTATCCTAAATTAAGAATCAAAATCCAGAAACGTTGCCACCCCTGAGGACTAAGATGGAATGCCTCATTTCCAGTGAAAAGGGTCTCCGGTTCTCTACACTCACCACACGAAACACAGCAGCGTAAAGCTGCTATTTTACGCTGGTATTCTGTGAGAGCGTGGTCCCCCCCGATCGAGCCGACCCAATCGTGCTACAACTATACTACTAATATAGCTGCAGCATGGCTCTACCAGTAAACAAAATACAGTTTTACTGTTCTATCTTTTAATGTGTACGAGCACACAGTCAACCTGATGGTTTCAGTGACGCGTAGACATCCACATTTACCATCGATTATGATTCAAAATCTAGATGCACTGTCATTCATGAGTAGGTACTAAGATGGAATGCTGTGTTGTAGCGGAGTAAGAATATCCACTACCCATTCCACTTCAATACAAGGATATCCACTTCCCATCCCGTGGGTGTTGTAGGAGGCGACAGAGGAAAACAAATCAGGAGATGGGCAGCAGCGTCTTAATAATAACGAATAAAAATAAAAAGTTGCGGTTGCCAACCCACTTGCCAAGTGAGGCTCACAGGCTTGCCGATTTACGGCTCCGTGGCGCAGTGGCTTAGCAATGAGTAGCTGCGCTGGGGGCTGCGGGTTCGAATCCCGCACGGAACAAGTATTTGTATGGCCTACAAATAATTGTTCCGGGTCTGGATGTTTGTTCTTGTGCAATTTGTGTTTGTAAACTGCCTCCGCGATACAGGAGAAAATCCTAGTGTGTGTGTGTGAGGGGGGGGCGGGGGGGGGGGGTTACGTTTAAAAAAAAAGAGGCAACTATAGCAAATATCCCCTCTATGAGGATGGGGTAGGCCTATGTTCAGCAGTGGACTTTAATAGGTTGTAACGGTAAGATGGAATGCCTGGTTCTCTACACTCACCGTACGAAACACATCATTAAGCTGCTATATACACATTTACATACTCATAATTTAATGGTGACATCGTAAACGATTCGATCAAAAAATCTTACAGACATTCCGATGTAACTCTATTATGATGCAAATGACGCGTGCATCTCGTCACGAAGGGAGGTCGGCTTTCTAACGACGCCGGTAATTGTGCTACTGCGAAGTAAATAACTCAGAGTACGCTTTCCACGTACTGTATGCCTTTGTGTATTGTCCAAGGTAAGTTTCGCGTAAATCATTACATTTAAAGGACTGCTTTAGTAGTAAAATAACGATAAAATATATTTTTTACGAAATCAATCTCTTTCATCCGCATACAGGGCTAGAAATGCTAGCCCAACATTTGAATTTCGATGATCTGTCGATTTTCATTACCCGTTGTGCTCGTAAGGTAGAACGATAGACGCTTTAGGTGCCGTAACATAATAAATAATTAAAAATTAAAAATTTTGTACAGGCTGATTTCAATATAAGTTATTAAGGATAACTCAAAAACTATTCTCTGACCTTGATCAAATTCATATGGGACTACACGAGAAGTATCAGCTTTCAATTAAAAAAAGAATCATCGAAATCGGTTCACCCAGTAAGAAGTTATGAGGTAACACTCATAAAAAAACATACAGTTGAATTGAGTACCGTTTCCTTTTTGGAAGTCGGCAGAAAATAAAAAGGCGACACTTTACATATAAAGATTACATAGATTTTTGTTATAACAGCTATTAAGTTTAGTGCTAAGATAATTTTGTGGTTTTCTGGTGAGAAATAAATAAATTTTACTTTCACTCATTTTCATATAAAAACCTAAATAATAAAATGACGACACTAATTACTCCTCAAACAAAATGCAAGTATTGAAACAAAGTTAAGGTTGGATTGCAACAACGAAAAGTCTACCGACTCAGCATAATTCTACAGAATGTTCTTTGTTCTCTCTTACTCGTTTGACTTTGTACATTTATTATTCAATTTAAGAGGTAATTCGAGGCCACAGTAGTTTAGCAATTACGGCCCCGAATTACCAAATTACATAAAATCTAAAAGTTTTATTTTAAACTTAATAATTTTATGTAATTATGTTTAATATTTTATGTTTTTAGGTGTTCTGAACACAAAGGCAATTTTCTTACTAAATCTTTATAGATATAATTCTGCTGTCCTTGTGTATGTGACGACCACCCAAACGGCTGGACATATTTTAATAAAATATTGTGCGTGTGATTAAGTTGATTCCAGAATAGTTTAGATTTACAATTGGAGCTGATAGGTGGCACTGTTGTCGATATCCAAAAATCACCCGTGCGATGTCGGGGCGGATCGATACTGTAACTATAAGTCTAAACAGTGTAAGTGTGTTTGTTGGGATGTTTGTCTTCAATGCTTTTCATTAGAACCCGTCCAATGAACTGGACGGATTCTAATGAAAAGCATAGAATTCTATTATGTCGTGGTATAGAACACAATAGTAATTTTTATAACGTTTTTTTTTAATAGGATAGGGTTACAAACTAGCATATAGTCCACCTGATGGTAAGTGGTTGCTGTGACCCATAAACATCTACATTTATCCTCAAATAGAATCAAAATGCAGATGCGTTGTCACCCATGAGGACTAAGATGGAATGCTTCTTTTCCAGTAAAATGGGTCTCCCGTTCTCTACACTCACCATACGAAACACAGCAGTGTCAAGCTGTTATTTTACGCTGGTATTCTGTGAGAGCGTGGTTCTTCCTCGGTCGAGCCGACCCATTCGTGCTACAACTATACTACTAGTACAGCGGCAGCATGGCTCTACCACGAATAAACGTTTCGAAATTCCGGAAAACCTACAAATTAGGATTTTCTCCTGTATCGTGGGGGCAGCTTACATACATAAATTACACAAGGACAAACATCCAGACCCGGAACAATTGTTGTAGGTAACACAAATACTTGCCCGTGCGTGATTCGAACCTACAGCCCTTAATTCTGCAACTCATTGCTAAACCACTGCGCTACAGAGCCGTGTTTTTGATATGTATACGGTTTAGGGAAGCGGGAGGCTAGCGGCTCATCGAAGATAAAACTATGGACGTGTTCAAATCACTAAGTGATTCGAACTGGCGGCAATTTTTTTTTTATATTAAAGAAAATTTCACTCTTTATATCATGTTTGTGCGAACATTAAAACGCCTGACAATAGTTCACCGTGTTCACATGTGACGAAATGTGGCGGTACCACGGAAGTACGTGGACGGAATACGCAAGACAGTTGGCAAACAAACGTGGACTGTGCCGTATATTTGTGTGTACGGTGTATCGGTGAAAGTGGTCCCCTGAACTTGATCCTCGAATAGTAATCGGATGTTTTATCCAACATTTAATTGGCGGACGAAGTACATCGGGACGTTTGGCCCAAATTTTAATTTTGTTCATGTTTAGCTTTTCTGATTTTATAGTGATTACTAGCTGACCAGGCAGACGTTGTTCCGCCCTTTCCGAACGACCATTTGCTTTCCCAAAAAAACTCCTGAAATTAGCAATAAAAAAATTGAGGATCACTTATCGGGATAAAAACTATCCTATCTCTCAAGTTGGACCAAACTGCACACAGTCTGCAAAATTTTTTTGAAATCGGTTCTATCTGTTGAATACTTACAACAACACGTGATGGTTATACTGCTAAATTGTAGCTTATATTAAACGTTTGTATTTTTAACATAGCGCCATCTATTAAATATTTACTCAATCCAGTCAACAGATATCGTCATCTGACAGAATCGTTTGGAGCTAATGTACGAAGTACATGTATTTCCATGGAGCTAACAGATATATGTGACTGTCAAGTAATAGACAAATAATTTTCAATCAAATAATATTGTATTGCGACTATAAATTGAGATGTAAGCTATCCTATCTTTTAAGTTGGACCAAACTGCACATTGACCCAAAAATTTCATTGAAATCAGTTCAGTAGTTTAGGAGTCCATCGCGGACAAACAACGTGACACGTACTTTTTATATATAAAGAAGATAATGAATTCTGATCACGACGACCAGTCTCAACGGATACTAGCCATCTGTGTAAGACAGAAATAAAATGCACAAGTTTGTGTTCAAACACAGTTGCGTTCTCTTTAGGCACTTTTTATACGTGGTAGAGCCATACTGCAGCTATATTAGTAGTATAGTTGTAGCACGAATGGGTCGGCTCGACCGGGGAATGACCACGCTCTCACAGAATACCAGCGTAAAATAGTAGCTTCACATTACTGTGTTTCGTATGGTGAGTGTAGAGAACCCGAGACCCTTTTTACTGGAAAAGAGGCATTCTATCTTAGTCCTCACGGGTGACAACGCATCTGCATTTTGATTCTTTATTCAGGGTAGATGTAGATGTCTATGGGTCACAGCAACCACTTACCATCAGGTGGACTGTGTGCTCATTTGTCACCCTATCCTATAAAAAACTCTCTTTAGGCTTCTCGTGCTGTCCTTTCGTAAATTAGGTGATCATACTATACCCACTTCAATCTGGGGCCACAAAGCATGGTTTTTCTTTTTAGATCTCACCCTAATTGCTTCTTATAACAACCGCGGGACGGAACGGTGTGATTCTCTATCGCCATCACCACACGTGGTTCGTTAATCTTTAATAGGCTGATTCTATCATGTGTTATATCTCAAATAATAGTATAAATATGTACTAAGTGATACAAGTTGTATCTTTAATCCGATAGGGATAGGTAATTTTCCAGACTGATATGACTTAAGGAAAGAGCAAGAAACAAGCTTACTCATTTTTAGAACGGAACACACCTGCAATTCTTCTGGTGTTTAAGTTATTCATGAGCGGTGGTCCAAACTTGCCATCAGGTGAGCCGCATGCTCGTTTGCTTCCTCTTCTATAAAAGTCTTTAAGCATATTATACTGAAGAATCAGCAAAGAAGTTTAATGTAATGCGCAAAAAGATCAAATCTTTTCCAAGTGCAAGATGAAGAATGAAAGTGAATTTCAAAGCAATCACTTAATTACCAATTAAAAGCCTAACGACAATTATTAAGCAATTTATTAAAGCGATTAAAGCGCGAAGAACAAATCGATCAATCGATCGAACAAGAAAACAGATACAATTAACAATGGAGCTCGTTGAAGACAATGAAATTTTTCGACTGGATCACATAATTTTCTTACCGCAACAGAAAATGACAAAGATGGCAACATTTTTAACACATTTTATCTATGGTAAAAAGTGACATAATGACATTTTCCTGTATGTAATAACGTCTTTTATTACGATATTTTTCTTTTATGAGCCTGACTTTTATTCTGGTAGCATAAAAGTAAGGTAACAGCCTAGATGTCATATACCTTATCTCTTTTGTTTATTTATCAGAAGGATATAGAATAGAAGTGAGTCTGGCACCGCTAGAGTGTTAACATATATTATAACTGTTATAAACAAGATTGTACAACCAATGCGTGTGCCAGTGATGACTTACGGATCTAAAACGTGGTCCTTAACTGCTGGTCGTATGAGGAAACTCAAGGTCACTTCGGGTTTTTTGCATGATAAACTTAAAAATTAGGTTATCCGCAATAGAACCAAAGTAACAGCCATAGCCCAATAGATTAGTAAGCTGAAATTGCAATGGGTCGGCCATAGAAGAACCGAAAAACGGTGGGAGACAAAAGTTCTCAAGTGGCAGCCTCATACCAGTAGACGAAGTGTAGGACGTCCTCTTACTAGATGCAGAGACGATCCGGTAAGACATGCAGGATTTCGATGAATGTAGGTGGCTCGGGACCGTGCTTTATAGCATTTGTCAGGGGAAGTCTATGTTCAGCAGTAGACTTGTGAAGAGCTGTAATGATTAGTTATGACTGAGATTTAAGATAATTAAAGATTATTTTATTCTAAAAAATCTCTTTTAGTTAAGGAATCTCTAATTTTTCTTACAAAATATAGGCTAGATCACTCCTGGTATTGCTCCCTATCTGTTGGTGAAATTTCATTACAAACGGTTCAGCCATTTCGAAGAGAATCCCGGGCAAGCAGACAGATAAAACATTTTAAAAATGGTAACTCATGTTTTTATGTCACGCAAATAACCCCCTCAGCTAAATGTATGTAATTAATAAATAAGGCAGTTATTTTGATATTACAGACAGAAACTTAATTTTTATCCATCGCGTTTAAGTCTCTACGTGGTAGAGCCATGCTGAAGCTATATTAGTAGTATAGTTGTAGCACGAATAGGTCGGCTCGACCGGGGAAGGACCACGCTCTCACAGAGTACCAGCGTAAAATGGCACCTTGACACTCCTGTGTTTCGTATGGTGAGTGTAGAGAACCAGAGACCCATTTTATTGGAAAAGAGGCGTATAATTAAGGCCTAAAGTTTGCTGTGGCAGAATACCAGCAGTAACATCAAATCACCACATAGCTGAGTCACAAGCCAGTTTTTCTCATTGTTTTTATGTATGTTTTTACCTAAGTACGTTTCTAGATCAGTTTGTGATAATTTTTTTGTACACTTTTAACTATCATGTGTGAATTGAGACAAATAAAACTCTTTATTATTATTATTATATCTATCTTAGTCCTCACGGGTGACGACGCATCTGCATTTTGATTCGCAAACGAGGATAGATGTAGATGTCTATGGGTCACAGCAACCACTTACCATCAGGTGGACTGTGTGCTCGTTCGTCACCCTATCCTATAAAAAAATATGTATCTGCGTTTCGCGGTCGTTTCCCAGCCGGCTCGTCCAAGGAAGCAGTACGCTCGAACGGAATACCAACTTGAAATAGCAGCATAATGATGCTCTGCTAGGAATGGTGAGTGAGAAGAAACAAGGCATTCCACCTTAGTCTTCTGTTCTGAAAGAAATAACTAAGAAAATAAGAAACTTTATTTTGATACAGACCATTGATGCACACAACAATATACAAATATAATTAAAGCACCAGTACTGACCGTAAATCTTGGAGAACTTTGCCCCGCGAATAAATGAATAAAAGACACACTTACACGAAAATAAAACAAGCAATTCTTCACTAGGAAGTAGAATCTCCAATCATAACGCCGGGAATGCACAGCCGTCAGGCATTTCTATATAATATATATTCCTCAAAATTCAAAAAATGCACATTAATTTTTAAAGACAGCATTACTAGTGAAATACAACAAATTAATTAAATGTCAATCAAACCTCAGGAAATATAAAAAAATATCCCTCCTACTCAGTGGAGGAGTATTTAGATAACAAAAATAACACTATTACGTATTTTTATATTTATCTAGCTTCTAAGTATATTTTATATTTTATGTATGAGCAGTGTCCTTGTCAAATTTGCAGTGCCTGAAAAGGTCGTCTAAGTTGTAAGCACATTTTTAATTTAAGACCAATTATGTACACTTGGATTGCAAATAAATGATTTGACTTGATAGTGTAGAAATAGAAATAGAAACTTTTTTATTCAATATAGATTATAAATAATACTTATTGAAAGTCACTTTTTTGTTTAATTACCACTGATTCAAAAAAAAACCTCTTTCCTGCGAAGAATCAGCAAGAAACCCAGCGGGACTTTTTTATAACAGCTTACAATCATCTATGTTACACAATTAAAAACACAACAAATTAGGAATAGCTTGGTAGCGATCACCTCATTTCCAGGGGTTATTATCATCCATAAATTTCTTACTATTTTAATAACCCTTTTTATACAATTATATATAGTGATAGGATAGTGCTGTGTATCCCATACTGGAGTAGAGTATTGGTGACAAACCAACACTAGACCTGATAATCAGGTGGACTGTGATTGAGTAGAAGATTGACCAGACTAGACTATTTTCAATAGAGGGGTCTGGAAAGAAATGGGCTAGGACTTACTTGTAAATTGACACTCACTAGTATATCACAATCCATACAAGTCGTCGCATTGTTAACACCGGAAGGCGTTTAACAAATTGTTAAGAGTCAACAATGGTACAGCATAACAATAAAGCGGTAACAATGAAAGTGTTGAACAAGTTGAACGCAACGGACAAGCGTGTCAGCGCACAAAGTGTAATCTGCCATTTGTTATACAAAGATGCTTAACGATAATTCACTTAAACATAACGCAGGCTTCGTTTGCAATTTCTGTAAAAAATTAAATGCTTGTCTAGTATGCCCCGGGTCGGATTAATCTAAAATTTTACTGGACAACTGTCTATAGACGTCACCGTATTAACAAAAATATTTATTGTGATATAAAAGGTTGGAAGAAAGAAAAGGGCCTGACTCTCGCATTGCCTTGGGGACCCTAGATTATATTATAATCCAACTCTGATCTTTATTAAGTGGCAGAAGTCGTTTTCTGACGGAAAGTTAATCTGGGGAGGTGTCTTCTGTTGACAAGCAGCTGTGCATACATAGCTATATTCTGTTTTTTTAATTATTTAATTTAATTTTCATTACAATAAACTACAACAATGCCTTAATCTAAAAAATCTACAATAACAGGTACCTGAACTAGGATAAACCTTATGTATATGTATATATTACCGGAAATGTATGAAATACTGTTTCAAAGATTATTTATACATATATCCTGGGAAATGTACACATTTCCTAGGATTTGTATAAAATTCCGATACCGTATTAGGAAATGTATAAAAGGAATCATAGAATTATTCTATGAAAAGAATGCCTTCTGTGAACAAAATACTCGTAAATGAAACAAATTGCTAAACTGAGAAACAGAATTTTTATTAAGACTCGTTGATACAATCGGGTAACAATCATTTTGTAAAAAAATATAATATATTCATATGGCTTTACTAATTATGCTTCAAGAACTACCTATTCATTAATTTTTAAAGCCAATCTAGCACAAAGATTACTTATATTTCTTTATAAAGCTCAATTTTTCATTTGGTAATGTCTGTCAATCTGTAATCTTTCTATTTTTATACTAAACTATACGTAAAGTGGCTATTTATTTATGCAGGGTAAGGTGGAATGGCACTTGGAAGTTCACAATAGTTTATTTTTATAACACAGATATCTTGCTGTAATACAGTTCTCCTTGCAAAGGTACTTTTTGAATCCTTGACCGGTTCTAGTGGATTGTAGGTTTGCAATTGAACGTAGTGCGATTTCCGTACGCGGTACATTCTTTATATCTAGAAGAACTCTCGGACAAACATTAATCTGAGATCTAGAATACATTCTTGGTACCAATTTGATAGAGCTCATCGTCAGTTTTAGTCAAGACTACGCCTATAATATTTCGTGCATCACCACGTCCTCTATCAACTTCTGGTACTGCAATTCGTACAGAAGTGCCAATAGGTACAGGAGGAAAATTCTTTTCACTCGATTTCATAATTTTTTCTGCCTGTTGTTGACGATTTTTATTAGCATTTTGATGATTTTCTAGTGCTTTTAAATTTTTTAAACACAATGGGCACAGAACTATATAAAAATCCTTCATTGGGTGATTCTTCCTCTCTTATACCTTTATATATGCATATATATTCTAGTTTGCTCCTTGCGAGGTTATTAAACAGTTTTATCGTAGTAGAGGGCTGCCTGAACTTTTTATCTTTGGTCAGTTTGGTTTGAAGTTTATGGAAAACCAGTACCATTACAGGATGAGTCATTACATCTTAGTGACAGAGGTGACAACGCATCTGTGACCTTCTTAGTGTGAAGTTAGTTGCAGGTGTCCATGGACTTCAGTAGCTACTTACCATCAGTTGGTCTGTAAATTCAGAATATAGCAAACACTGCTATTTGGCGGTAGAAATAAGTAAGATTGTAGGTCATCACCCAGACGGACTCGTAAGCAGATAAATATGTGTAACCACCCGTAGGAAATTAAATTAACTAAAAAGTTTAATAACGGTTACTGATTATTCGACTTCCTTCATTACGTGTTTTCGATAAAATAAATTCTTAAGTAACGTTATGTAAAAATACACGTAACATCGTGCATAGAAACTGATTTCAAATGTAAATTATTTCCCATTTTATGTAAATATATGCGTGGAGTTAAAAGCGCGTTTAATTGCAGCAATAAAAATAATAAAACTCGCATTACTTATATATAATCGCCAGTCCTAAAATCTGGTCGGCAGTTTAACTGCGGTCAGTTCAGTCATAAAATAAAGATACACTTTATATTGCGGTTCGATGTAATGTGTTGTGCAACTATTTTTTGACAAATGTGATAGGATACACATAGTCCACCTGATGGTAAGTGGTTGCTGTGACCCATAGACATCTACATCTATCCTCGATTACGAATCAAATGTAGATGCGTTGTCACGCGTGAGGACTAATATGAAATGCCTCGTTTCCAGTAAAAAGCGCCTCCGGTTCTCTACACTCACCATGCGAAACACAGCAGTGTTAAGCTGCTCTTATACTCTGGTATTACTATTAACTTTACATTCCGAAATGTTTATTTAATTTCTAAGCATGCAGATTTACTGATAATGTTATTTCCTACATCGTCTAATACCTGGTAAACTTTTTTATAGCCGACGAGGCCAACCTTTATTTGATAGCTTACTATGAAACTCAGAGCAAGCGTTCCTAAGCTATCATGGCTCTGGCGAACGGAGCTAACAGTTAATAATATATAAATAAAAACATGTGTGAGTGTCGTGAAACACTAGGTTGGAACGAAGTTCCTTTCGTAGTGTATTATTATTGATAAACGTATTATATTATTGATTAATAAATCCATAAAATGAATTACTAGCGTCTATTCTAGTCTAAATGAAGCGTCATTTAAAATAATATTTCTTTCATGGCAAGATAAGAAAAAGTGCGAGGGAGATGGATATTATTCCATCTCGCTCACACTATAGAAAGGGAGTCGTGACGGAAAAATCTTACACTTTTTCTCGCCCCCATCCGTTAAATTTATACCTTGCGATAAGGAACTTCGTTCCAATAAATGTCATTATTATTTATTGGACATTACAACAACACGTACCTATTATTTTTTAAAGGATTACCATATCTTCATCATCATTACGAGGGCAGCACTGAAAATTTCGGGAATCAAGGAAGTGACATAACATTACTATTTAAAAATGTATTTATTGATTTTCGAAGTATTCTCCGCGACATTTGACACATTTTTCCATACGATGGAACCAATCATTGAAGCAACCATTCCATTCAGAAGTTGGGGTCTCCAAAATTGCCGTTTTGTAGGCGTCCACAGCTTCTTCAGGTGATGAAAATCTCTGTCCACGCAATTTATTCTTTATTTTAGGGAAAGTATAGAAATCATTAGGGCTTAGGTCGGGGCTGTACGGCGGACGGTCTAATATAATAATTCTATGTTTTCTTGCTCTAAAAACTCTTTTGTTCTGTGTGCGGTGTGAGAACTCGCATTGTCGTGATGGAGGATGATGCGGCGGTTGCAGTTCTCTTTACGGAGTTCAGAAACGATCTGTGGTAAACAAATGCTAGCATACCATTCTGCATTAACCGTTCTTTGTCCCTCAAGAGGAATAGTCGTAACATGGCCGGTTTTGGAGACAAACGTGGCCACCATTTTTTTTTGCAACACTCCGTAAACGAACAATTTTTGTTGGCTTTAACTAATTTTTGAACACCCAAACTCATGACTGGTCTTTTGTTTCGGGTTCGTACGCGTATATCCAGGATTCGCCACCTGATACGATATTGTATACAGCATTTGAAGATCCTGCGTGGAATCTTTCGAGAGTTCTGACGTACTAAGTAACGCGAGCCGCTTTTTGCTCTTCACAGAGCGAATGCGGTATCCATCGGGAAAACAACTTTTTTACACCTAATTATTCATGCAAGATTATTTATATTTGACTCATGCCAATGTCTAAAGTTGCCTGAATTTCGCGGTATGTCACATGTCGATCTTCCTCAATGAGCTTACGCACAGCATCAACGTTTTCTTGGGTGACTGCAGTTTTTGGACGACCTTGACGGAGATCATCACTGAGCTTTACACGTCCACGTTGAAATTCAGCAAACTAGCGATAAATTGTGGTTTTGGATGGGGCTTCATCACCAAATGCAGAAATCATCCGGTCAACACACTGTTTTTGTGTTAAACCACTTCGAAAGTCATAATAAATCATCGCTCTTGAATTTTCTCGAGTCAATTCCATTTTCTCAACGACTAAACAAGTTTGACAAAACCTTGTGACAAGACCGAAAATCTTTTTTTAAATAAATATATGGTATTCGATTTTTAAAACCAAGGAGATTTCAATTAAAAAGATTTTAATATGACAGGACCAGTGGAAATATTCCATTCCAGATACTTTTAGTGCAGCCTATGTACAACCACAAGTCCACAGCTGAACATACACCCTCCCCCCCCCCCCCATAGAATACACTTGACACCTGACATAATATCGTTCTTTTGTAATATTATAATGTTTAATTCCTAATTTTTGATAGAATTATTATTTTCGTAGGTTGTTTATTATTAGAAAGGTTCACTGGTTACTAAAATATTTGACAGCTCGAGAACTACACAGTGACACCCAGTTGACACCCTAATTGTTGCATCCGACAGCACAGCATCGAGGCATTTCTACAATTATCTTACAGTACTAGGATATCATTCTCTGTTTTCTCTTTGAAGTCATACTGTCAATCAGAAATAATAGGCCTTAGTATAATAACAGGTAGATAATTAATGATATTTCAAGTTAACATTTATGTTATTAATAACATATCATCAAGTAGGTAGCTACTAAAAGAAATATTTTTTACTCACGACATGATATGCGATAGTGGATTGATTACTTACGCCCTCATTTAAGGCCGCTAAATCAGCAGCAATCATTTAAAAATGATAACACTTAAAATAATTTGAGCGGAATAATATAAATTTATATTGACTTGCAGTCCTTTGTTATAGCCTCTAAGATTGGTGCGACCTCGACGTTCCTATTACTCAACTCATTAGCGCGATTTACTTTCAAAAGTGAATTAATCCATGACACACATTACTTGTGAAAATTTTTTGAAGTGAAGGTATTTTAATTAAAAATATTTTGACTGTATAACTTCCTTACATTATTGCACCCAATATTACATAAATGACTCTCTTTTCAATCCACGCGCTTGCCCTAATTATCCGGCTTTAAAAAATAAGGAAGTTGTATGTACGTTATGAGGGCTAATAATCTTCCACTCACCAGATGTCGCTAGTTGTGACTGAGGTAAAGTTTTTTGTTACACAATGTCAGTTATTTGAGAAATTAGTTTTATAATAATAGTTTATCATTATCTAGAGTATTATATTAATACACAACACAATGCGTCAGTGGTATGATTTTTAATTTTTTGCACATTATAACTATTTTTTTTTAAATCATCCTTTAGTTATATTTATAGTTTGGTTTATCATTTCTAATGTAATTAATATAAAATATAACTAATAATACAGAAAGAAACCTTAAATTTTACATTTTCCTAAGAAATTATCGTCCCCGCTATGAAATCTGTCAAATATTTTACCTCACTGTAAAGTAGCGCCGCCCTGATGGCAAAAAAGTCGTGGATGCCCTCATTGAGACGCGTTTATAGACATTTTATTTTTTTAATAGGTTATACTTTATTGGTGGTCCCATATAAATTTAAAGAAAAAATTCCACCCCTAAAGATGGCGCAATAAGGGGAGAAGTTTTAGTGTACTTATTATATTTAGGCGAAATTGATACTGATATTCTTTAGTCCATTCAAAAGGGTAAAAAAATTAAAAAATAACTTTAACAAAAATTAAAAGGCGATCGAACAAAAAACATTGTTAATTGTTACTTTTTTCATAGTACAAACCATCTGAGTTTAATTCTAATGAGACCTTTATTGTTCGGGGACTACTTTTATGCCTAGATACCAACCTCTTACCTATTTCTGCCAAGTAGCGGCGCCTGCTTTGTTGTGTTTCGGTCTGAAGGGTATAGAGAGCTAGTGTAATTACAGACTGAAGCATATATACAAGTTGCGGCACGTAAGTCTAGCGCTGAACGAAACGTTGAAATGACGCGCACGAATTGAATTGCACGAATGCGACTGGAGAGCCAATCAGCGCGTGCGAACGATACGCACGAGCCAATCAGTGCGACTTATGCACAATAAACCAATCAGCGTGACTTATGCGCAATAACGGTTAAGATGTATGTATTTTTATTTTTCAGTTTTTTCAGTTTTATTAAAATAGCTGTCGCTTCATCGTTTCATCGTTACGTCTATTTTTATATAAAAAAAAATTTAAATATCAACCTTCTGCAATTCTATAAAAGATGTAACCTAAATTAGACTTTAAATAATATTTCAATTATGTAACAATCAAAAATTATTTTAGTTCATAGTACATAACGAAATATTTTGATAAATAAAATTGTATAACTGCATTTAGTTTTTTTTTTGGAATTGACTCATTAAAACTAAATTCGGTCAGTAGTAATGATGTATTACGTCACAATAATAATAATCGTAACCTGCAGCAAGTTGGAGATGATGTGAACGTAAAGCGGCGAGATAATGAGGCAAACAATCATTGCGCGTTCACTTTCGACCGATTTAAAGCTTGTCGCACACTTGAATTGTGGGATGGACAATAAGTAGCCGGTGTAGGTGTTTTATAAGATTTGAAATGATTATATAACTGATTTGAAATTCAAAATGTTTCATTCCAAAAAGTTATTTAAAGGTATAATATATAATCTATGACATCCGTTCATCCATACATTACAGCCTATAAAAGTCAATTGCTGAACATAGGCCTCCCTCATAGACTGCCTCATAGGACGGGTTGGCAACTACAGCGGAAGATGTCGTTGGTAAACTAGATTCTAACGTAGTTAGCAACAAAAAATTAATAACGTATTTATTATTATTGTAAGGTGTTTCTGTTGCCTACTGAATAAATTGACGACTTTGACTTTTGACTTGTATCACCGGATCACCACGTACATTCACTTGCTTCTAAAGTTTTTTTAACTCACCTTTCAAATTCACAATATTATAAAATTTAAGATGAGATTTTACCTAGATACAAGTACAATATATCATGAAGTTTCTAATGACGTACATCAATGGTTTTGGAAATTAACATTTTGTATGACTTAAACGAAATGAAAGTTACCCACGGCCTTATAAAGATCTTTATTAGAATAATGCAAGTATAAACCATTACTTTCAAATCAAAATACAAGTACACTATAGAAGATTATTAATTACATAACCCCGGTTATTTATTAGACGTTAACACCTGTCTTGCGCAGCTAGATGTGGTTTATTTTGACCTGAGAACTTAGAGCAACGCTGCAGCTATATTTTGGCTGCACCACCAATGGATCAGAATACCAGTGTGTGTGATTCTTAGAGCGAGTGTAGCGAACCGGAGTCCCTTTTTATTGGAAACGAAGCATTCGTAGACATATTTTTTGCGTTCACTAATTTTTTCTAAAATCTGGGTGACAAAGGCATAATAAGTGAATGTGCTATGAACTGTAGGTCACACCTACGTCTATATATTAAGTATATTAAGAATCAAAATGCTGATACTGCAAAATACACTAATCTTGGGAATTTCACATTATAAACATCATCATCATCATTACAGCTCTTCACAAGTCCACTGCTGAACATTGGCCTCCGCCTAGTAATGACATAAAGCACGGTCCTGAGCCACCTGCATCTATCGACTTCCTGCATGTCTTGCCAGGTCGTTAATCCATCAAGTGGGGGGTCGGCCTACACTTCGCCTACCTGTACGAGGCTGCCACTCACATTAAATTTCACATTAAAGCTTAAACTACATTTAATATTTGGGATTACGTAAATATAAGAAATCATTATAAAATATTAAAAGAGATGATAGTTCGCAAATTTTGTAAAATGTTCACATAGGTACTTCTAGTTTTAGTCGATGCAAGGATCAGTAGTCATAGTGAATAATTGTATAGTATTGCTTGAATCAGGGCATGACAGGCTTTGGATCCTAATTACAAGGGATATTAACCATTCGATAGGACCATTAATTACACCTAGATTCTATACCCACTCCTTCCTTGCCCTTATTCTAATTCTCACGACTTGTGTTGAAATTACATGTATCGTGCAATCACTGATCAAAGAACAAGATGGGTGAAGCGCGTAGAACAAAATATGTGAAGCCAAAAAAGGAATACAAAATAGCAATTCAACACGCAGTGTTCGTGAGTAGAGATAGCATATATGTAATCATAGAAAAAATATGTATAATGGTAACATGTCGTACTGTCTTCTGTCTTTTAAAAATATATATTTTATATACTTATCAGCAAATCTAAATAAGAATACTATATTTTTTATTTACACTACCGTTCATCTACCTCATTATAGTTCTGAGAGTGCAATCTATTCAAGAATTGTATGAAGTTATTTTGCTGTGTGCTCGAATGTTATCCAGTACTGCATGCCGACTAGCAAAAGCCACGATAGGTAATTATTGCTACTTAAAATATTCTATATATATTTTGACAGGGTATTCTTACGATGTAACGAAGATTTGCCATAATCACTTCGGTTTCCACACGCCATGGCGATTGCAGTAAAAGACATATCGCAGTTTTTTCATTTATTACCCATAAAATTTTACAGTTATTAATACACATTGAACACAGCGCAAACCACTGACGTATAGTTGCAGTGCTTGCGTTCGCTATGCTTAAAAAAAAAGAAACAAAGTTACTATACCTATTCATGTAACTATTCGATCTTTGCTGTCCAAAGAACTCACTAGAAAAATCTTCAGTTTGTTTTGACGCGGGCATATTATTTACTAGCTACGTATTATTCATGACTTCGTCCGCGTTGCTTACACACATCACTGAACACGTAGTGCTTATAAAAATCGTTGCTTCTTAAAACTTCAATAACTTTATATTAAATAAAGATATCGCAATATTTTTTTTAGATAGGGGCCAATTGTCTAAGACTAAGAAATAAACTAAATAAGAATAACTTAGAAAACCTAATTGAAATCTATCCGGTAGTTTTTTCATGATGCGCGCACAACTGCACACGTGGTAGAGCCATGCTGCAGCTATATTAGTAGTATAGTTGTAGCACGAATGGGTCGGCTCGACCGGGGAACCGCTCTCACATAATACCTGCGCAAAATAGCAGCTTAACACTGCTGTGTTTCGTATGGTGAGTGTAGAGAACCGGAGATCCTATTTACTGGAAAAGAGGCATTCCATCTTAGTCGTCACGGGTGACGACGCATCTGCATTTTGATTCTTCATTGAGGATATATGTAGATGTCTATAGATCACAGCAACCACTTACCATCAGGTGGACTGTGTGCTCGTTTGTCACCGTATCCTATAAAAAAACTGCAAACTTCTATCATTTTATTTATATAGATGAGTTCGCATATTTTTAGATATCGGAGGCAGTAAAGTGTTTCTGGACTTTTCAATAGAAATCTTTCAATCTCTCTCTCTCTCTCTCTCTCTCTCTCTCTCTCTCGCTCATCTCTCTCTCTCTTTCTATCTTTCTGGAAAAAAGACGGATGATAGATGATTTTGTTTTTATTTAAATTTAAAATCAAAATCTTATAAAAAGGATGTATGTGTATACATGCATTAATGTCCCGCTCGCTAACGTGTCGAAACTGAATTTCATGGCGGGAACAATGACATGTTTTAATCTATATCGTGAGAACAGACGCCATTACTTAAATATTTTTTCCAAGGTGTCGGCGTATTTGCTGCCAGCGTAGTCCATATTCTTTCAGTACATAGAGACATTAATGAAACAAATTCTTAGAGTAATTACCCCGTATTGAGTTTCTTTCATCTGCCATGTAAATTTATTTTTTATTATCTTCAAAAGATAATCTTGGAATAATAGAATAGGAGCATAAATTCTCACATTAATATTCGATTACAGTGATGCGACAATGGAGAGAGACTTTAATTACTATTTGTATTGAAAGTTTAAATATATTCAAAAGTCATGAGAAAAATTTACGCAATGTGATTACAGTCAGAGATGTTATTCGAACAAAATTAAATTAGTTTTTGTCATATCAAAGTAGAAATCGGTATATTTTTTTATAGACATAAAAGTAACAAACGAGCTCACTGTTTATTTAAAGTAAAAAAGTAAAGTTACAGCCTATTTACGTCCCACCGCTGGGCACAGGCCTCCTCTCATTTCTGAGAGGGTTTCAGGGCAAGGAAATGTCCGCTGAGCTGGCCCAATGCGTGTTGGAGAACTTCACATGTCTTCGAAATATATCTTTTTTCTTATTTCTCAGACTTGCAGGTTTCCTCACGATGTTTTCCTTCGCCGCCGAGCACGTGGTAAATCAGCACTTAAAAATTCAATTAACAATTTCATTGGTGCCGGCGGGGATCGAACCCAGTTTGCGCGCGTATTGTGAAATTTACCACGCTAACCATCTGAGCTACCACGGCTGTTATTTATTTATTCTTTATTGCACCAAATATTTGTACAAAAGGCGAGCTTAATGCTATATGACATTCTCTACCAGCTAACCTTGGATAGAACAGAGAATGAGTTTGGTTAGTTAAGTTGTCATGATGTAAATCAGTTCAAATATATACATTCAACACATACATAAAATATACACACATATATATATATATATATATATATATATATTTTTTTTATTCATATACGTATATAAATAAATACACACATTTATACATATACATATATCTTAAATAGTGTATACATAAATAACTATAAACATTCGTGATTCCGTAGAATACACTAGTCTGTGTCTATTAGGTGTTTGATCTAAATGACACACAAACAAATAAATTGAATGGACTGTATTTAATAATTTTACACTCATTGCACACTATATAATCAATAATGGCGAACAATAGCGGTTACGGTTAGCGGGTACGAGTATCTCCATCCAAGTAATACAAAAAAGGAAGGAAGTACAGATACACGAATGTTGCTACATAACAAAAAACATCTTAAACAAAACAAGTTATGTACGAACATCGTACACTGTCCAGGTGATTGACTTATATAAGAAAGCCGATTATGGGGATTATGGGAACCAGCACTAATAGTGCTCGGGCGTGAGTATCAGAGTTCTGCTTTGTTTCTGCACCTACCAACACGTCTTCGTGCGTAGTTAAATATAGAAAAAAAAGTGATATTTAATTATTGAAATAATATGTACATTTAAACAGGACAAATAATATTACAACATATTAGATGTATTCATCCCTTTATCAAAGTGATATATATTTATACTAGCTGACCAAGCAGACGTTGTTCTGCCCTTTCCGAATCACCATTTGCTTTCCCAAACAAACCGCTGAAATTAGCAATAAAAAAAATTGAGAGTCACTTATCGGGATAAAAACTATCCTATCTCTCAAGTTGGACCAAACTGCACACAGTCTGCAATTTTTTTTTAAATAGGTTCTATCTGTTGAATACTTACAGCAACACGTGGTGGTTATACTACTAAATTGTAGCTTATATTAAACGTTTGTTTTTTTAACATAGCGCCATCTATTAAATATTTACTCAATTCAGTCAACAGATATCGTCATCTGACAGAATCGTTTGGAGCTAAGAGATAATTTTGACAGTCAAATAATAGCAAATAATTTTCTTTAAAATAATATTGTATTGCGACTATAAATTGAGATGTAAGCTATCCTATCTTTTAAGTTGGATCAAACTGCACATTGACCAAAAATTTCATTGAAATCAGTTCAGTAGTTTAGGAGTCCATCGCGGACAAACAACGTGACACGTACTTTTTATATATAAAGAAGATATTTAAGACATTTACTATCGTCATTAGTATTCATAAAACACCTAAAGCACTAGTAGCTCTAGGACTAATTGGTCTAGCGACCAATAAACCTTTATTTGGCTTTGCCGAAAATCGTATTACTTTCTCTCTTTCTTTTGGCACCACTTAAGATAACTTCTTCATTTATGTTTTATCTGTGATCTGGTTTTTGAAATCCCTGTCCGATCTGTGTGGATGCTTCTAACTGATCTGATATGATTCTGTTCATGTAATATTTTCGGAGAATAATTAAAAAATTCCCCGCAAAAAATAAAACATTATTGTACGGAACCTTAAATGGCAATACATGAGTCACGGGCAGATATCGGGTAACAATACACGTTCAAAGATAAGGTAAATTATAATTCATAAGGTACGTGCGGACAATATGGTCACCTTAAGCTTTGCCACCCTATAAAACCAATACCATTACGAAAATAATTCTATGGCCAAAACTAGGAGGAGGACAGAGACAAAAACACATAGTCGTATACTATAACTAATATGTTAAGAAAAAAATAGCAAACAAGCTTTTTTCAATAGGTAGGAACACTTCGAAAAATCAACTTAAAAAAAACTAACTACACTTGTACACAATACTAAAATTCTTACACTATTTTAACTGTCAAAATGGTGTCGATAAAGCAGCGTCCTTTATTATCACAGAGCCATCCATGTAAACAAGGCTGTAGTTTTTGAGTTATAAGAAAGTGACTATATTAACCGGATGACTATATTACCCTCATATACTATAGTTATTTAGGTCACTCCATTAAATCGGCAATTTCATACTTTAGCCCCTATTATGATATTTATATCTATATCTATCTGTCATATACCTATTGTAATGAAATTACGGTACCTTTGTTCCCCTTTCGGATCAGACAGTGTGTTTTTACATATGTAATATAATATTGTGTAATATTTTTAAACTATCCCAAGCAAATGGATATATTTTGAGCACTTTTACTTTTGACAGTTTCATAACTGATGCAAATGGACATGTCAACTGTAGAGTTATGAAATCAGTCGCTTATTGCAGCTTGTTTATGCGCTAATTCGATTTTATATCGCTTTACGTTACACAGTCATATACCACTGAAGTGGATATTCGTTATGAAATATTTCTGTTAGTTATAATCAGTGTGAATCACTTGTAGTGCAATTGTAACGCGCTATGGTATCGCTGTGGTTCGCTTGTTTGCAGCGTTGCGAATCTCGGATTTAAATAACTCACAACGCCAATAATTATACCATTTCTAAATGTTTTCCTATGTGCAACTAATGAAGGGCATCCACCACTTTTTCTGCCACCAGAGCGGCGACACTTTACAATGAGATCATATATTTGACAAATTTCATACCTAGCGGGTAAAACGATTTCTTAGGAAAATTTCTTTTATATTAATTAGGTTAGAAATTAATAAACAAAATTATAAGTATAAGTAAAAGTAGAAAATATAAAATAAGAGTTAAAAAGTGACAAAACTTAAAGATTAAACCACTGAGACATTGTTTTATGTAACATAATACACAAAACAATGTCTCAGTGGTTTTATAATACTTTAGAAACTGATAAACTATTATTTAAAACTAACTAACAAAAATCCTATTCACTCATGCCTTGAAGACGTCCAGATTATATTCGGACGGTAAGACAGACACCGGAAAATTATTAAGATGTTCTTATTTATAACATTTTTTTTTTCAAAGTTATTAAATTTACCTCAACTCAATTTTTAATAAAAATAAACCCTTCCAAGGCGAAGGCACGAGATCAAAAACTCTACGTAATGCGCACTTTTGTTCTTATTGGAATGTGGTTTGACAAGTCCGACCAAATAAAAATTTCGTATAACGATGGTCCAAGTCAAAATTTTAAAGCGATTTATTGAAGTACAAGGCTCGAAATACACCAAAACGGATATGGGCGGAGTGGAGATGTGAGACTTATCAGCCAGGGTTTACCATGAAAGCTGGGAGGAGATATTATCACAGAACACCATCATAAAATAGTTTCGTAGAGTAAGTGTAGAGAACTGGAGACCTGCAAACGACAAAACATCTGTATCATGATACTAAATCAAACCTAAATTAAGATATCTATGGGTCATAGCACCCACATACCATATGGTAGACTGGTGAGACTGTCTCATAACTGAGATGGTTTTTATGGCAAGGAAGTGTCTACCGCGCTGCCTCAATGCATTTTAGTGGGGTTAACATGACTTTGAAACATTTTTTAAACTTCTCATACGTGCAAATTTTCTCATTCGGCTAACGGCAACTCTTACGGCCGTTACGGTAAATCAAACAATTTAATTGGTGCCGACGGGGATCCAACCCGGCTTGCTCGCGTACTGTGATAATTACAGACAGCGTTCAGGCTACCACGACTCTTATATGTGTACGATAAACCTGTGTAAATTATTAAAATAAATATAAAAGTATGACCTCATGGATTTTTAATTGGACCAAGCCCTAATGTCCAAAAACGGATAAACATTACCTCCCACAAGAGCATTTCATGTTAAATCACTTTCTCCGTAAACACACCTGTTATGGGTCTTACGGGGTTCTCGAAATGTGATGAGACATTGTAAAATTATAAAGCGGCATCGTAAATTTCATCATACACGCCCCGTACCTATAAAATCGAGAAAGAGCCGCAAATTACCATTAAGAAATCAATATGAACTTATAATCTCAAAATTAGTAAGCTCAACGCTAAGTGTTCAATCTACCACGGTGAAAGGAAACTTGCATTCATGAGATATTAAATTATTTCGAGAACAGGTGAAGTCCGCAACATCGCAATGGAGCAGCGTGAAGTAGCTGACTTAAACTTTTAAGGCAAAAAATAGTCCGGCGCGTCAAAATTGAGGACTGTTTACAGTACTTTTTTGAAATGTACATATATATCGTATCCAACTAGCTTAATTAGCCTTTCAATTAACAGTCTAACCTTTTTACTAAACGGTGCCGTTCAACTAGCGACCTGAATGATATCGAGTCGATGCGTCTAATACAACATTGCACCAATATTGTAATATCAGTGATAGTAGGTTAAGTTGCGATTGGGGTGGCCCTTGGGCCACCCTAAAGCCACGTACAATCATATAATATAGCGCATAATTAGGCACAGACCTGCGACTTTACATGGCATGGTCACCTTACTAATTTCATTCATTAAGCCGGCTAAATTACGATTATATTCTAGGCTAGTTGAATAGCGACGTTTAATAAAAAAGCTAGGCTATTACCTAAGCCGTGTAGTGGCAGTTAAGAATATCCACTACCCCATATCTTCCCGTGGGTGTCGTAAAAGGTGAAAAAGGGAAACAGCCAGGAGATGGGCAGCAGCATCTTCCTGGTAACGGCAAAAATACAATAAAAAAACTGCGGTTGCCAACCCGCTCGCCAAGCGTGGCAACTATGGCAATATACCCCCCATGATGAAAGTTACGAAGAGACGGCCCCCAGTCCCCGGCGGCCCCGCTATTCCTGGCTACGGTGGCGACCATGATAACGGCGGGGCAGGGGGTGCTACGAATCTCCGGTGGAGGTTCGGTTGCCACCTACGACGACTCGACCTGGCAACATACAACGCACGCACTCTGAGGACTGACGAGAAGATTGTGGAGCTGGAAGAAGAGATAGACAAGTTACGCTGGCATATTATAGGATTATCCGAAGTCCGAAGAGAGGGGGAGGACACGGTAATCCTCGAATCCGGCAACTTGCTCTATTACCGGGAGGGCGACCATCTGTCCCAAGGAGGTGTCGGATTTATCGTCCACAAGTCTCTCGTTAACAACGTTGTAAAGATTGAGAGTGTGTCAACTAGGGTTGCGTACCTTATACTCAGAATCACCAAACGGTATTCGCTGAAGGTCATACAGGTTTATCCACCAACCTCGGCACACCCCGATGAGGAGGTGGAGGAAATGTCTAGGATATCTCTAGAGCCATGCATTCCTCCAAAACCCAATATACGGTGTTAATGGGAGACTTCAATGCAAAACTAGGCACAAGAGAGAACGGTGAGCTGAAAGTAGGGAAATTTGGAATAGGGCAACGGAACCCAAGGGGCCAGCAGCTGGCCGACTTCGTGGAGAAAGAGGGACTCTTTATGATGAACTCTTTCTTCCAGAAGCGGCCTCACAGGAAGTGGACCTGGTCGAGTACCGACGGTTCGACAAAAAATGAGATTGACTTCATTATGACGACCAGACGACAACTGTTCAGTGACGTCTCAGTGATCGCGAGGGTGAAAACCGGCAGCGATCACCGAATGGTTAGCGGCACACTGAACCTAAACGTTAAGTTGGAGACGTCTCGTCTAATGAAGTCAACGCTCCGTCCCCCTCGTGCTCTAAACCAAAGTCCCGAAACCTTTCAGCTCGAGTTACAAAACCGTTTTCAGTGCCTAGAAGACTGCAATGAAGTGGACGATTTGAATGACAAGCTCCTGGAAACTGTCCATGCGGTCGGAGCTAAGTTCTGCAAGACCCTCCGCAGAAGAACACAAAAACTCTCCGATCACACTCTTAATCTCATGGCTGATAGACGGGAGATGAAGCTACATTCTTCAACAGATTTGACAGCATACAGGCAACTGAACAGAAAGATCTCCAATTGCATGCGGCGGGACTTACGCAACTTCAATACAGCTCGTATTGAAGAAGCGATCGAGCGAAACCAAGCCTCCAAAAGTCTTTGCCAGAGATTTGTCTGCCAGAAAGAGCCAACTGTCAAAGCTGAAGACCGAGTGTGGCAGCATCTTTTCCGGGGCACCTGAGATTTTGAGTGAGATTGAGAGGTTCTATGGGCAGCTGTACACGTCATCGTTGGAGCCGCACGCAAGTGTGAGTAACGATCCAAGAGCGAGTCTTATCCGACATTATTCCGATGATATCCCGGACGTCAGTTTGAGCGATATTAGAATGGCTCTCCAGCATCTTAAAAACGGCAAGGCCCCTGGCGAGGATGGAATTACAGCGGAGCTTCTGAAAGCGGGTGAAAAACCGGTATTTGAAGTCCTTCAGAAGCTCTTTAATTCCGTCCTCCATGGTGGCATTACAACGGAGGCGTGGAGCAGAAGTGCGGTGGTCTTGATCTTCAAGAAAGGCGACAACGCTCTCTTGAAGAACTACAGACCGATTTCCCTGCCGAGCCGCGTCTACGTGCTGTTTTCGAGAGTCATTACGAATCGTCTCGCGCGCAGACTTGACGACTTCCAGCCTCCCGAACAAGCCGGTTTCCGAAAGGGCTTTAGCACCATAGACCACATACATACCTTTCGGCAAATTGTACAGAAGTCCGAAGAGTACAATTTGCCACTATGTCTGGCGTATGTGGACTATGAGGAAAGCCTTTGATTCTGTCAAAATTTGGGCAGTGCTGCAGTCCTTTCAGCGGTGCCAAGTTGACTGTCGGTATACCGAAGTGTTAAAGTGCTTGTACAGTAGGGCTACGATGGCTATCCGAGTACAGAACCAGAGTACGAAACCTATCCAATTGCAGAGAGCTGTAAGACAGGGTGACGTCATATCCCCGAAACTATTCACCGCTGCATTTGAAGACGTTTTCAAGCTTCTGGACTGGAAAAGATACGGTATCAACATCAATGGCGAGTACATCACTCACCTTCGATTTGCCGACGATATAGTCCTTATGGCAGAATCGCTGGAGGACCTAAGCACTATCCTCAATGACCTCAATAGTGTTTCCCAACGGATAGGTCTTAAGATGAACATGGACAAAACAAAGATCATTTTAATGTCCGTATCACACCTGGGACAAATAGTCCGACTAGGTAAGTCCTACTTCGACCGAGAGGTCAATCGACGGATTCAACTCGTTACGTTAAATTACGGCACATCTTCTCGTCAGGTATACCTCAAAACTTGAAAACGAGACTGTACACCCAGTGCGTGTTGCCAGTGATGACATACGGAACTAAGACGTGGTCCTTCACTGTTGTCCGAATGAGGAAGCTCAAAGTCGCTCAGCAAGCTATGGAGAGGGCTATGCTCGGAGTTTCTCTGCGTGATAAACTCAGAAATGAGGATATCCGCAGTAGAACCAGAGTGACCGAAATAGCCCAACGGATTAGTAATCTGAAGTGGCAATGGGCCGGCCATATAGCTCAAAGAACCGACAACCGATGGGTAAGAAAGTTTCTCGAGTGGCAGCCTCGTACCGGCAGGCGAAGTGTAGGGCGTCCCCCCACTAGATGGAGTGACGACCTGGTAAGATATGCAGGGAGTCGATGGATGCAGGTGGCTCAGGACCGTGCTTTGTGTCATTCTTTGGGGGAGGCCCCAAAAAATTAATAAAATTAAAATTAGTAAAATTGTATCCCATTCAATTTTACTAATTTTAATGTTCACATGTTCCTAATGTGTTCTATTCACATATAACTAAAATTGAAGTGTCTGTTTGTAATATTAAAATAACTGCATTTTATTGAGCAGAGAGGGTTATTTACATGCCATTGAGACATGAGTAACATTTCTTAAAAAAATCGCTATCTGTCTGTACGTCCGGGCTAATATTCGGAATGACGAAACCGATAGTGATAAAATTTTACAAACACATAGAGAGCAATGCCAGGAGGGATCTAGGCTAAATTCTATCCGTTAAACTTCCAGATTTTTTTGAAAATCTAAAATAAAAATGTTCTTTGATTATCTTCTAAATAATGCCACATAAATAAATCCCTTCCAGGCGAAGCCAGGGTGACTCACCAGTATATATGTAAAAGTAACACGCAGTACTCTAAAATAAAGATGTAAATTTTATACTTTGTATTTGATATTTGATTTATATGGGGCAATGTATGGGGAGCCTATGTTCAGCAGTGGACTTTGGCATGCTGTTATGAATGAACTGTTTTATTAAATCTTCTCTATATAAAAAATCAATTATTTCCGTTAGTCTCGCTAAAACTCGAAAACGGTTTCGATTTTGATGAATTTTTTGTATGTTTAGAGACAAATGCGTTTAAATGCGTCAATATCAATCAATCAATATCTAAAACTTCATTTTGCTATTTTAGTACAAGCAATTGTAATGTGTTTTAAAATTTTATACTCGACTCGAATTACCTTATAACCTTCCTAACAATATTGTATATCTTGTTTCAGGTTACAGCCTTGGCTGTGCTCAGCTTAACAAGCGCCAAAAACTCGACAGCGAAAACAAAACCGAAACGACAACTCGATAATATACGATCTCCGCAGAATCTACAATACTCCTTGGTACTCCCGCATTCAAGAGTTACCCATTTCCAATCTACATCGGGCAACCGCAGGATTTCCAATGTACCTAGAGGAAAGCTTCCGCCTTACGCGGTGCAAATGGAACCAGTCGTCCAATATTCCCAAAAGGATCCTCTGTACGACCCGAGACATGATAATTTAGATGATGCCGTAATAAACAAAAACGAAATCCACGCTCAACCAAAAATTCTGAACATTCATGATCAATCATCCGAAGGCTCATTTGGACCACCCTATGGAGCACTGCCGACTGCACCTTTGTATAGTTATGAAACACAACCTCATTATATAGATGCTCCTGAACCTATAATTGAAATTATAATTAAAGAATCCAACAAATCACTGCCAGCACCACCCCCACCACCAATTCAAAAAAAGAAAAAGGAACCAGTTCATGTTTTCTACGTGAAATACAGTAAAGACCCCCACTCTAAGGATAAAGTTGTATATGAGAAACCAATACCAGCTATAACACCACCTTCAAATGATGAAGACGAGCACCATGAGGAATATGTCACTGTAACTCCCGAACCTTTATATTTACCGACTCGAACGACTACTTTAAGAGCTATTATTAAGCCTGAATCAGAAGTATATCATAGCGACAGTAGTGTAAAGGTGACTTTCGGTAGTGAGGAAAGTCATTACGGTGATCGGCGAGAAGGAAACACACCACACGAAGATCGAGAAGAAACTGCCCCCAGACCTGCTATTGCTTTACCAAATGCGCACCCAAGTCCTCAAACCTATGAGCATTCTGCTTCTCCCCAGTCGCAATATCGCGAATCAGCAAATAGACCTATATCACATTCTAGTCCTTTAACAGAGCATCTATCACATACATATAGATCTGGTACTCAACATGCCCAAAATCGAGTTCAGTTCCAGCAATCTTTCTTGGCTAATGACTACCGGTTACCAAGACAAGGCCCATCTGTAGCACCGTTTAGAAGTCAGCCATATTCTACTAGACAAAGCCCATTTGCACCATCCCCCCCAATAAGCTCACATCCAACCTTTCCAAGTGCTTCTCCAAGTTCCCACTTCACCAATATTGCTCCAACCATTGCAGGTCCCATTGGCCCTGTCTTCCCTACATCATTATCAAAACCTACATTTCATGCTCGTCCAAGCAACCCTCCAGCTTTTGCTTCTAGACCACATTTCAATAATCCCACAAGAACTACTTTCCACTCTGGACCGCAAAGGCCATTCCATCAACCTCAACCTCAACCCCAAACATATTTCGACGAACCTAAATATTTGCAAGAGAATTATCATACTATTACAACAGAACAGGTAGAACCACCTAAGGTTCAGTTATTACCAACTAGACAGGCGCAAAACTTTAATTCTAAACCAAGTCCTTCAACTGTTCATTTTTCAGAGAGTAGACCTCAACTGATTCCTTATAATCAACAATTACCACAACAACGACCAACTCAGCAATTTAATTCAGTTTCAAATAAGCCATCGTTTTCTGTTTCACCTATTAGGTCGCCTTTCTTTAATTTAAAACCTTCCCCACCTCATGTTGAAAATAGCAGAATACCTTTCCAGGCACATCAGTCAGTTCAACAACAATCTCAACAACAGTTTGGTTTCCATCAGGGAGCCCAATCATTATCTGGTCCATCGACTCAGTTATCAGCCCAACAAAACCATAACTCATTCTCAGGTCATGTCTCCCCTTCACCCTCACCTATCCCCCAAAATCAATTTCTTCCCCAACCATCATCTCCTCCTCTTTTTAGCTTTCATCCCCAACCTTCACCAACACCCAACCAACAGCATACTTTTCATCAGCAGCAACAATCTGTGAGTCCATTCCAACAATCACAAAGCCAAACGGAAAGACCTCCTTCAAACTATCAAAATATTTTCCAAAGTCAAACAAACCTTGAACACCAACAAACTGTAGGTCAATTTATACCCAATGGTGGAGAATTGGTACCTTCGATACCTAAATACGAACAACATATTACAGTCGACGGACGAAATCCTCAAAGCAATTTTGAAGGCTTAAGTGAAAGTAAGCAATCGACCCCTCCATCTATAACGCATGGACAGAACTATTATCAGCAGCAGCAGCAGCAGCAGCACGAGCAGCAGCAGCAGCAGCAGTTGCAACAGCAGCAACAGCGTCAACAACAACATCAATTACACCTACAGCAACATCAGCAGCAACAGGAACAGCAACAGGAACAGCAACGACAACAGCATCAACACGAGCGACAACAACAACAACAACAAGAAAATCAACAACAACAGCAAGCTTTTGACGCCGAACAGGAACAAGTTAGACAACAGTTAGCCCAAAACGTAAGAAAACAACAAGAAGAGATACATCGTCTACAGACGCAACTGGATTATAACCAACAATTACACCAACACCAACAGCAGCAACAGCAACAACAGCAACAACAACAAAATCAGTTTGTGCAAGATCAATATAACCAGTACAGAAATAATTACAATCAACAAGAAAGGTCTAGAGCTCAAACACAATTTGTCTCTAGTACACAATCTCCTTACTATCAATCTACTTCTAGAACCGTTGAAATTAAACCGACTACACAAAAATATGTTTCCTCCACCGTCAACTCCTTGCCATCCACTTCAGAAACAAAAAAAGAAGAGAAAAAGAAAAAACCAACAATAGAACTTCCCGATGAAGTACCAGATGATCTTCGCCAGCAATTGCTCTCTTCCGGAATTTTGGATAACGCTGACATCAGTGTCTTAGATTATGATAAAGTTGGTGAAACTCCTTTAGAGTCTTTACCTCCGGACCAATTAGCAAACTTTTTCAGTGCAGGGGGTGCTCAACAAATTGCATCAAGTGAACACAAACCTATTGTAGTAAAACCAGATGGTGATCAGATTGAATCGAGAATTGATGATGATGTTGACGAGAACGACCAAGACATTGCTGCGTCAGAGAATATTGCTTCTTATGTGGCACCTCCATCAACAGCATCACAAGCCGTGGAAATGAAAATTGTACATTATGATCCAAGTACTCTTGAAGGTCAAAATATTGCAAAAGATTATGTTAAAGAAGATGCTACTCAAGTTGAACCCGTTGCTTTAAATGACAAGAAATATAACAGATATTTACCTTTAAAGGTAAGCGGCAATCAGTTTCCCCTACCTGATATTCTAAAAGGGAAAAAAATAACTTCTGTTGTTGTATTAGCGCCTGTCCAAACAGAGGATATAAATAGTGAACATACTAGAGCCGAGCGAGCTGCAAGTGATAGCCTAAAGGGAATCAAGTTTGTCGCTGGAGACAGTTTACACGATTTGCTAAAGAAGCCCACAACCGATAACTTTAATAAGTGGCTTGAAGTTGAGAAAAAAACCGCCACTGATCAACAGTCTGTCATTCTACTTGTAACAGAGTAAGTACACATAATTATTTTGACAATAAAAATGTATCGCGATTAAATAATTTATATATACATATCTTGTATAACTTCTTGTTATTTTTCGTTTCTATAGTAGGTGTATTTTCAATTATATTACCAGAAATCTCGTACATTTGACCCTACTCCACGTTTTCTAGATAGTTTTTTGATTATATACAAAATACATTTTAGATATATGGCAAAGCTATACCGCCATTTATCTTACTGGTATTTTTTATAGCACAGTGCATTGTGAATGATTTTATCATTTATTTGTCTTCTTTCTTTAAATAAACATTAAAAAAATACTTAAATTTTCAATGTTCACGAATAAACTTCAGAGTAATTACTATCAGAGTAATTATATCTATTATAAATGAGCCGTGGTAACTCAGATGGTTAGAGCTAGCTGTAAATTTCCCAGCGAGCAACCCGGTTGGGATATCCGCAGGCACCAATGAAATTGTTAATTGCAATTTTAAATGTTGATTTACCACGTGCTCGGCGGTGAAGGAAAACATCGTGAGGAAACCAGCATGTTTGAGAAATAAGAAAAAAAATATTTCGAGGACATGAGAGGAGGCCTGTGCCCAGCAGGGGGCGGTATATATGCTGTAACTATTGATTACTATAAATATGTATGTAATTACTCCAAGGAATTAACAAAATTAAAATAATTATTAACTTTAATTTACTTATTTAAATTAATACACCAGATAATTACGTACAGTACATAAAACATTATGACTCGGAGCACATAGTATAGTATAAAACGCTTTGTACACGATGTTTCTGAATTAACTGTACTTGCATATCTTTTAACGCTTGACGCATTCAGAATATATTATCATTCCATTCAGCCTTTCTTTTAGGTTCTATTTTAAGCTGATGTGATTGCTTGATAGTGCGCATTGGGAAATATCTAAAAACCATAGTTTTAATAATATTATAAGTTTTTAAACGCAAATACATTTTTAAATCTGTAACCATGAATTCAAGCGCTTGTTTTAAATTATTGTTCCTAATAAAACCTCTATCATTTCATTTTTATTTAAAGAAAAAAATAAAAAATAAAAAAACGGTAACGAGAATCATTTTCTCTCAAAAGCCAATCTCTTCTACACACTGTTTATTATCTATTGCTAAGAAGGCTTTAACGATAAATTGTGGGACATTAGTCCGAAAACGTTGAAACCAAATCATGACACACTATTGATGGGGAACAGCATTATCTATGCGAAAGTATCGGTTCTATGCTACCAATCCTCTTGCCCGGCATGATAAGTGGAAATTAAACAGACAAACTATCGAGTATTTCGTATATAAACTTCTTACATACCACATAGTATCTATTAATAATTCTGTTTAACCCTTACCATTTTTTTTATTTTATATTACAGGAACAATGAACCATCTGAGAACAGAGAAATATTCATGTATGACATTGCATCCGGCAACGTTAACAAACTCAGCGGGGAATTGTCAAACGCGTTTGTTGAAGCTGCAGAAAACAATTCATTGAGCAAAGACATTGAAAAACTAGCCATCGAAGGAGAGGGAACTCCAGAAAACTTTGACAAAGACGTTAAAGGCGACACTGTCTCGGAGGGTTCAGAGAACGTGCCATTATTTGTAGATTTATCGGGTATAAGTTTAGATCAAGAAGATAGCAAAGTATCAATTTCCTCAGGATACAGCAAAACAAAACTCGGCAGGTCGCTGCGAAGACAATGATAATTAAAACGCTATGGAGCGGTTGACCTTTGTAAATAGTATACTTAGTATTAGTGTTACTAAATTAAAACGACGTGATGTTATTAAATAGTCGTTACATTTGTATGAAAGTGATAATCGGGTTGTATAATATAAAATATTTTTTAAAACTTGTTTTTAATTTGAATTCATCTTACATCTAGCATATGGTGACAGTAGCCACCTATTACAGCCTATAAAATTCCACAGCTGTTTTAACATAGTTGTCACTCTTGGTAGACGGGTTGGCAACCGCAGTTTTTTATTATTTTGGGTCAGTATCAGGTAGATAATGCTGCCGTTCTCCTATTACAGTTTATCTCTGTCACGTCTTACGACTTACGACTCCAAGGGACACTATGGTGTAGTGGATATTCTTACGGCGCGTATACACTGTAAAAACTTTCTTCATCCCGTAGACCAGTGAGCATGGACCATGGATATATAGCCAACTCAGTTGGCTACTGACACCCAGATCTGAAATGGCGTGATGGACACTCTTACGCCGCTACTACACAGCATTTCTATTGTCCAATTAAGTATTTAAAAGAAATAGATAATTTAGTTAACCTATACCAATGTTATAGTTAGTACATATTTTAAGTGCCGATTTACCACCAAGGTAAAGAAAAACAATTTCTAACTCCATGCCTAAGAAATATAGTATTTCGGGGACATGAAAACACACATTTCATAAGACATGTGAAATCCGTCAAAACGTATAGGAACAACGCAGTGGACTAATTGCTACACAACTCTCTCGGAAATAAAAGGAAGCCCATGTCCGGTTGTGGGACGTATAAAAGCTATAACTTTCCTTTTATATTATGGGAATTTCAGAAGTATTCACGTCGGTTTTGGATTTAATATGATATATAAATAATGATAAGCAAGACAGAAGAATAAAATGTATTTTGAATATAACGTTATACATAAAAATAATGTAAAATAAATAAGGACTCAACTAGACGGAAACCATCGGTAGGAGAGATCAAACGGCCAAGGTTTAGGGGGAAAGGTAGAAAATCCTGCGGACGATGCCGGCGGTATCGAGGAGCACTACCTTCTGCTATAATTTCTTAGAAGATTTACTTTCGTGTCCAGTAGTTTTCCATATATTTCATTTTCTCATTTATTTCATCTTCACTTCTGTTTGCGTCAAAGGATACTAGTTTTCTTAGTTACACATAGTCATATAAATGCTTTATTAGCTTCCCTTCTTTTTTATTATGCCTGTAGTTTTATATTGTTTTGAGTTTTTATCAGGAAAATGCTGCTGCCTATCTGATTTGTTTCATTCTGATGCCTCTTTTATGACATCGATACCCATGGGATGATATGGAGTAATTAATTTTCTTTTACGCCGTTCTACACGGTAAATGATTTAATAATAAAATGCATTAAAGACATTGCCGCCTAAAAGATCAAAAGAAAAAAAGATGTATAAAACTTCTCTTCCGATCTATAAAGTTATGTATGTTTCATACAGTCGGATAAAATAAGGTGTTTTAGTAAGTAAAATTAATAATTGTGACAAAATAATAAAGCAATTAAAAATATCAAAATTAAAACCTTATGAACCTTACGTTGTCGTCTGCTGCAGTGTGTGAATAACACTTAGCAGGTTTCGGGCCTCGGGGCATCTCCCATATTGCCCGGGTTTTCCTCACGGCTCACATCAATTGGCCGGTCCCGGGAGCCGAATTCATTCGGCATTGTCAGTATGAGTAGCGGTCGGGGGTTCAATTCCCCAGTCGCTGCGTAATGGCGTCAATTTTAAGAGGTCTTAGTTGGTCAATCAGTGACATTGCGGGTTGTTACTCAACTCCCGAATCTATGTAGGGAGGAGTTCTCTTGGTAAAGGTCGTCCGTTTGGAGGCCTTTGTAGCGGCCCGAAGTGATATTGAGGTGGATCCAGTGCTAGGTGGACGATGTCTCTTCTCTCCAGAGCCGCTGTGCCTCTGTAGGCGGCTCCTTGAGCGTTGACCTCGTCCCTCCTGTATATATGGTAGTTAGGCAGCCTTATGCGCGTAGATGGTCTTAGTTTCGTCTCACCCAGCAGTATCACGTGGATATCTTGTTTTTGAGCGACTGTGCGGAGTTCATGCAGCTTCTGCTGGATTCCATCCGGATTCCAATATAGGAGGCGCAGGTTACCCGGGTTAGAATCCACCGTAGTTCCGAACCAGTAGTTGCGCCAGCGCCTTCATGATGGCGGTTACAGGGTCGGATCCATTTCTAATGTCCTCTAGGACCTGGCTACCGACCTCGATTGCGATGCCCACCAATCTCTGTATCGTATCTGCAGTGTCTTGGGGGGCTGTTGGCGTTCTTGACTGTGTTGTTGTTGGTATTGGTCTCGGGTGGACTTCGTTCTTCCTTTGGGTGGGCTCTATTTTCTGATAGAGCCCTTCCTGGAGCTCCACCCACGTTGGTTCTCTGTAGCTCGGTAACCTGCGCCTGGGCTAGCGTTACCGCTGGGGCGCTGGGGTAGGGGTAGAGTTCATAGCCTGAGGAGGCTGCTCCTTCTTCTTACTGCGCACCCGCTTCCTCTATTAGAGGGTTGCCTCTCTGTGGCATCATTGGCGGGTGGCTGCAGAGTCGTTTTATGAACCCTACTTCATTTTAAACGAATCCATAAGGCTCTTAACCTTAAAGCCGGCCGCTAATTAATAAGTTTACTTGATATAAATATTATTTCTAGTGGTCATCCAGTGGTCGAAATTGGACCTTAATTACGACACTATGTTTTTGAGTTTGTTTATTAAGGTAGAAGGAAAAGGGGAGAACTCCCACCGGGCAAGGTGTTCAGCCCTGGGAGTGGCCAACGCTCCGTGTGTTAGTACCAAGCTGTTTTACATACAGGATTATTTTGCAATATATGCCTAAATTTGCAGAGAAGATTCAAAATAAGTAATATAGGAGAATGGTAAATTTTTTTATAGTATAGGGTGACAAACGAGCAGACAGTCCACCTGATGGTAATTGATTTCTGTTACCCATAGACATCTATCCGCAATAAAGAATCAAAATGCAGATTCGTTGTCAACCATGAGGACTAAGATGGAATGCCTCTTTTCCAGTTAAAGGGTCTCCGGTTCTCTACACTCACCATACGAAACACAGCAGTGTTAAGCTGCTATTTTACGCTGGTATTCTGTGAGGGCGTGTTCCTTTCCCGGTCGAGCCAACCCATTCGTGCTACAACTATACTACTAATATAGCTACAGCATGGTTATACGTATTATTTTTAATTTGTTAAAATTAATCCTAACATTCTGTCATTTTTATCTAATAAATACAGAATGCGTGGTAATCCACTATTTTTTAACTGATAGTAATTCATAATTTATCAGTTAAAATAGATATTTATCTATTTTAACTGATTTTACTGCAAACGCACACATTCGTAAGGGTTGAATAGTTCAAATAAAAGTAGCAGCCTTATTTACCTACTCGTATTTTCAAAAACTGCAATAACCTTAGAATAATATTCTAAGGCAATAACGGTATATCATTATTTATACAGGATTATTTTTCAAAGAACACTTAGCCAAATTTTATATTGAAGTTCAAATATATAAATTATTTATTATAAACCGATACTACATTTTTTGAAAATACGAGTAAATAACTCTTCTATTTTCATTTGAAATTATCCCAATTAAATGTGATTTATGGGCAACAACTACCCTTACGCGCACTCCTGTTAGTGTGATTCAATTCACGTTTTCGTTTCTATAGTTTTTGTCTACTGTTTACTTTCTTAGTGACGATTACTAGATACTTATGCTTAAAATAATAACTACAGGACGCGAATTATGATTCCAATTTTCCTTTTACTAAATATTAAAAGTAATAATTGTCCTTATATGAGATAGTCCTCCTTACCTCTATCCTCCATAGTCACATAGTATGGAGCAGTACTTATTATTATTTTGTTGGTAACATTTTAAAATTCTTTGGCGACCCTACTCAGTGCCACTCAAACATTCTCAAGTGTTTGACAATTTACATTGGCAGTTTGAACGTAAACAATCAATTACGCTAGTAATATATGTCAGTGTAAAAAAATGAAAGTTTTATTTTATTTTATGTATTTGTATAATAAATAAATTTTAGATTTTGCACTCCTTCTCCATATTATAAACTTTAAAGATGCCAAATTTCACACTCCACTGGCCTGTTTTTCAAAGTTTTATCTTCATTTGTTTTAAGAATAAAAGATAAATAAATTCGAAAAATATTTATGCTTTAGGCTTCTACTTCGTTCACTAATTAACTATAAAATTGCTATTTCCAAGTATCTGTTGAAATTTTAAAATATTCAGCCCATCCCGTTACGTGGCATATTTGCCATAATTGCCATGCTTGGCAGGTGGACTGGCAACTACAGTACACGTCTCGAATCTTTGAGGTCTTTGCTTTCCGTTGCATCTTACATATGGTATTCTGGTACTGGCAGAGACGTACGAATCAAAAATGGCGCTTAGGGCACGCGTCATAGTTGCGCCCCTTCGTAAATTATTTTAATATAAAAAACAGATACACTAAATAAAACAGAAATAAATCTTACAAAATTAATTTATTTTCTATTTTACAACGAAAGTAAGTCTGTTAAACCGTTACACTTACAATAGCACCTACCTGGCCTTCTGCGAAGTAACATATATCGATGATGATTTGTAATCAGTTTTTAGTTTTTTCTCGCTCTACACTGACCAAAACTAGGTCACACATCTTTTCTTGACACATTCCATTCATTAATTACTGCCTATCAAAAATCCACACACACAGTCCACAAGTACACACAGTCCACATAGGGCTTAAATACGAAAGTATTAATTTTAATTTTATGAGAGATCTCTCACAACTTGTGATGGACAACGCAACTGTGAGCAGAATTTGAATGAAAATGCAAGCATTCCGAAAATAAATAAGCTTTCATTCTAATACTGTAAAATAAATTAAATCAGATAGCTCTTAACATTTCTTTATATTGATGTTTTTTTCTTGTAGATCTAGCATTCGAAAATCCAATATTTCTACGTAACTCATTCTCATTCGTAAGTTTTCTCCGTTAACATCGCAACCATAGAAGTCTCCAAATTCTTTACATTTGTTTTAAATCGTCGCAGTCGTCGGTGCCGTGGTACAGGGTTTTAACATTAAGAAGAAATCCAAATCCTGTGTCAGTTTCATGCAAACGGGTAAGCCTTTCACTCATGACACAAACATTTTTTTCATTTTTTCTTTAGCGGTCAATCCTGCGTCCGACGAACTCTCTCCAAATCAATTTTTTCGCTTTTGACGCCTTTCCGTGGCTACATCCCATTCCTGGCAAAGATTGAAACCATTTTAATGCCTCATTAACTAACCTCTCTTTCATTTGAAAAATAGTATCGGAGGACTTTTAATATATCCAAGACAGCATTATGAAAATACATACTATAATCCTGAAGCCGCTTTCAGATACGGCATTTTTCAAAAATCCTAACAACGTCTGAAAGCATAGGACAACATGCGATTTATGAAGAAGTCTCGCCTCACATCTTGTTTGAGTGCTTTGATCGCTATCGTCTGTCATATTTTAGTGAAGGTTCAACATATATTCAAGATATTTGTGAACTCGCTTTACTGCTTCAACCCTTTCACACTTATTTTACAACTTATTCCGGACTCTGATTTTACATCAGAGACTGTAGTTTTTAGTTTCTCCCATCGCAGAGTGAAATGGTAAAAAAATATTTAAAGAGCTTCAATGGTTCCCGAAAACATGTCCATTATAGTGGCCTACCTGGATGTAGGTGATACCATCAAATTGAGTGAATCAGTACTGATAAAGAAAGTCAAAACCAATGGATATTTGGTTTTATTCAACATAAAAGATTACATACATTATAAAGACAAAATACATTGACAAGTAATAATATATTAAGGTGACAGGTATCTTCGTTTATAGCAATTATGAATAAGGTTGTATATTATAACAAAGAGGTAAGTATACTACAATCACCCGTCCTTGAAGTTCCAACATAATCGCGCAGATATGATGGAGGTCGTCTGTCACGAGTAGAACGGCGAAGTCCGCTATTTTCTATATCATGCTCTGCACTGTTATTTTGAACATTTCCGGTTTGTTCAGATTGTACAGGTTCTACTGGCTCATTGTTTGTATTCATATCAGGGCAAATATTATTTCCATTATCTTGGCTATTTTCATTTTCCTCTTCACTAATCCGAATCATAGGTAGAGGCGCCAATTGCCTATTTGATACAGTGCATTCTCGGCCATCAGAGAGACGAACATGCGAGTAAGTTGGATTTGCGTGAAGAACTTCTGCTTCTTCAACAAGCGGATCATATTTGGATGTTCTCATATTTTTCTTTATGAGTACAGGTCCAGAGTTTATAAGCCACGTAGGTAAAGATTTTCCATTAGGCGAACGACGTGGATGATTGAACATTCTTTCATGGGGAGTGACGTTTGTACTCGTACATAAAAGCGATCGAAGTGAGTGTAACGCATTGGATAAGACTCTTTCCCAGTTTGAAATGTCCATATTCTTTGAACGAAGACTGAGTTGTATAGCTCTCCATAATGTGCCATTAAGTCTTTCAACTTGGCCATTTCCTTGAGGATTGTAAGGTGTGGTTCTGCTTGTAGCTATTCCAAGTGGTGTTAGAAAATTTTTGAGCTCTTCTGATAAAAAAGCCGTACCTCGGTCGGAATGTACGTATAATGGAAATCCGAAAGTATGAAAAAGATCTTTCAAACATCGTATTACTGTAGCCGCCGATAAATCACTGCAGGGATACGCAAACGGAAACCTCGAGTACTCGTCTATAATTGTCAGTAGGTATCGGTTTTGAGTATTCGATGGGAGTGGGCCTTTAAAATCGATATTTATTCTCTCGAATGGAGCAATAGCTTTTATCAACTGGCCTTTTGATTGACAGAACCGTGGTTTTATTTCAGTACATACCTTACAAGATGCTGTCATTAATCTTATTTCTTCAACAGAATATGGAAGATTCTTTGATCTTATCCAATGTACCATTCTGGTAACACCAGGATGACATAGTTGGTCATGTAGTTCATACAGCTTATTTGGATTCATGAAAGCACATACTCTTGATAATGCATCAGCTACAGTATTTTGTCGTCCTGGACGATAAATTATGTCGTATTTGTAGCAAGACAGTTCTAAGCGCCACCGTTCGATTTTTTCATTTTTTATTTTGCTTGAATGTTTTTGATTGAACATAAAAGTAACAGACTGCTGATCGGTTATCAAAATAAAATTTCTTCCAATAAGATAGTGGCGCCATTTACGAAGTGCTTCCACAATTGCGCTTGCTTCTTTTTCTATAGATGAATGGCCGCGTTCAGTTTTCGACAAAGTTCTTGAAAGAAAAGCTACAGGGCGACCATTTTGAGAAAGGGTTGCAGCTATTGAGTGCTCGGATGCATCGGTTTCTACTGTGAAAGTTTCATCATTGTCAATAGCTGTCAGGGACGCTTTGGCTATTTCCTGTTTTAAAATTTTAAAACAGTTTATGGCTTCTTGGCTAAGTGGAAATCGTGTGTTATCAATCAAAGGCTTAATAAGGTATGAAAAGTTGTAAATCCACTTCGAATAGTGAGCTAACATACCCAAAGTACGTCTTAATGAGGCTGCATCTGTTGGAGTAGGGAGATCCAATAGTGGTTTTAATCGTTCTTTGTCTGGCTTGATAACGTTCTCAATGGAATATCCTAATAGACTTATACTTTTTGATCCAAAAGTGCATTTCTTCTCATTTAACGTAAGTTTGTATTTCTTTACAGCATTCATAAATTGCTGCAAGTTTTTATCGTGTTCGTCTCTATTTTTGCCACATACAGTCACGTCATCTAAATAACAGAAGGTGCCTCTTAGATTTTCAGTCTCAATTATGAACTGTAGCGTTCTCTGAAACGCAGCCACGCCATTAGTGACTCCAAATGGTATACGAGTAAATTGATATAGGGCCCCACATGCTTCAAATGCTGTATATTTTCGTTCAGTCTCTAAAATCGGCACTTGGTGGTAAGCGCTTTTTAAATCAATTTGGCTGAAATAGTTGTATTTTGCAACGTTGGAAACCATAGATTCAATGTTGGGTAGTGGATACGCATCGAGTTCAGTGAATCTATTAATTGTTAAGGAATAATCAATGACAAGACGTTTTCGATGTGTAGTGCCTCCTGTTACTAGTACTTGCGCTCGCCAAGGAGAGTTACTTGGTTCAATCACTCCATCCTTCAACAATTTAGAAACTTCTCCTCTAATAAATTGTTCATCAATTTTTGTATAACGCCTTGACTTTATTGCAATTGGCTTTATGTTTGGAGAAAGGTTCGTAAACAACGATACAGGAGGTACTGACGCTTCCATAACACATATTTTTAAGGTATCCCTTGAACCCCCAAAGTTGAATTCTAATGTCTTATGACTTTTCAATAAATCATGTCCTAGGATAACATCTGCACATAGGTTATTAACAATTAGTAAAGGTTGATGTGAATATGTATGCTTGTCTAAATTTATCGTTGCATATGTAATGCCTTCTACAAAAGAAATATGACTAAGGGAAGCCAAAGATATAGCTTGCTTATGAGGTCTCATCTTTAAGTTCATATTTTGGGCTAATGTCTTATTTATAAAACTGACAGAACTTCCGGTGTCAATCAAAGCTTCAGCGTGGAATTCATTAATCATAATAGGAACTGTCGCTTTGCTTAAGCTAGATGGAGATGCAGCAGATATACATTTGGTTTTAATAACATCCGCAACTTCACTGTCTACAGCATTTACAGTTGGTCTACCACTTTTGCAAACAGTAGCGAAGTGACCTTTCTTTGAACATAATTGACATATTGCGTTAAAAGCAGGGCATTTTATGCGTTGATGTAGATTTTTACTACCACAAAAAAAAACATCGCTTGCGTTGACTTGCTGCAATGGCATTGCTATATTTCTCCGTACTACTTTCTGGTTTCTCATTGTAAGTATCAGTTACAGCATGTAATTGCATTTGATAATTATTGCAGTTTGTATAAGTTAAAGAATTTTTTTCAGCAGTTTCTAAAGACGTAGCTTGATTTTGGGCTTCCTCCAATGTCAAAGTTATGTTTTCTAAAAGCCTTTGTCGTATCTTCTGACTTGCGATACCAGATATGAAGGCATCACGAATATAGTCATTCTTATTTTGCTCCGCCGTTACGTTTTTGAAATTACAGTCGTATGCTAATTGCCTGAGAGCTCGAATATATTCAGTAATAGACTCCTCGGGCTTTTGTTTTCTGGTTGCTAGAGTATATCGTGCATGTATTTCATTTTTAGCTTTTATATAAATGCTATCAAGCAATTGAATGGCAGTCGCATAAGAAGAACAGTCACGTATTAGTGAATAGACTGTCGGCGACAGATGGTTGATGAGCAATTTTAACTAAGTTGAATCAGAAATATGATTTGATTGTTCGTGGCATAAAAAATTTGAAAACGTGTACCGCCAGTGACTCCATTTTAGATCTGCTGCCGGTGTATCAGGCTCGACGTCAAACCGGTCTGGTCGAAGAAATCGCGACATCGTGTTTATTTCCGAAGAAGAACAGCTTGTATCGTTTATCGACATTTTAAAACAATTATGTTGAATAAATTGATAAAGAAAGTCAAAACCAATGGATATTTGGTTTTATTCAACATAAAAGATTACATACATTATAAAGACAAAATACATTGACAAGTAATAATATATTAAGGTGACAGGTATCTTCGTTTATAGCAATTATGAATAAGGTTGTATATTATAACAAAGAGGTAAGTATACTACAAGTACCTATCGCAATTCACAAATATCGCCAGGTATTTCGCTTATTCTTTAGTGAACGTTGTCATAAGTCATAACATTGTGAATGACATCAAAATATATAAGATATAACAATTTATATATTACATACTTAATGTAAGTCGCTTATATAACATTTCGTGACAGCAAAAATCAAAAAATGCATTTGAAGTTATACAGTATTACTATGTACTCAAACCTTTTTTAATAATCGATTTTGTAACCATGCAACTTCAATAATTTCAACAACTGTCTATTAGTATCGACTGTGTAAAAAATATTTATTCGGCTTGTGTTTTTTTGTTGCACCTTTTTTATAGGATAAGGTGACAAACGAGCACACAGCCCACCTGGTGGTAAGTGGTTTCTGTAGCCCATAGACATCTACATCTATCCTCGATTACGAATCAAAATGCAGACGCGTAGTCACACGTGAGGACTAAAATGGAATGCCTCGTTTCCCGTAAAAAAGGTCTTCGGTTCTCTACACTCACCATACGAAACACAGCAGTGTTGAGCTGCTATTTTACGCTGGTATTCTGTGAGAGCGTGTTCCTTTCCCGGTTGAGCCGACCCAATCGTGCTACAACTTTACTACTAATATAGCTGCAGCATAGCTCTACAATAATTAAAATAATTTTGAAATTAACTAAATATTCATGTACCTACCTAAATTAATTTATCTACCCACGCATTCAATTTGAAAAATAAAGAAAAAAATTATTCTGAAACAAAAGTGAATCTAGTTCTTAAATACGAAGGTGTCGAATTGGAATGCACAAGTGCACTACCTGCGCGCACTACCTAGTCATTCTCTCTCGGTCATTCGCGAAACGCGGGAATTTATTTTGATTTCAATTTAATAATTGGCAATTTTGCGCTCCGCTTTGAAAGGCGCCCGGGGCATTTGCCCTACTTGCCCCAGCCTAGATACGTCTCCTGGTATAATTGAAAAGCGAACCATAATAAAGCGCTATCATTCGTAACCAAGCCTTTATGGTATTTAGGTAGAAGGTAAAATATAAAACTTTTCATAAGCAAGTTCTACTGTTTCCAAATTTTTCAAATTTTCACTCTCTACAGTTGACTAATTCTCCAAAAAGGCTAAAAAAGTAATTTGGTTGGGCAAAGGAGCATGTATGAAATACAATGAATAATTTGTAGTTGTAACTTTTACAATGTTAATGTGGTTTTTTGGCCAGTATAAGGATTCACAGCATCTTGAAGCAACTATTACTTTATTTCGATCGGTTGAAAAACATAATAATTAAATAATAGATATTTTACTGCCAATTTTGATATTATCATTGATTGCATAGATTAGCGATGGAATGATAAGGACGAGACCAAAATCAAAACAAAATATATCAGTGTGCGTGTAATATGCATGTGCGGGTGACAAATAGTGCTGCACCATGCATGGCCTGCCTAAGTTCATTTATCGATACAGATGGCATGTATATTCGTATCTTATAATTTGATGCAGATGTTATAAGTTAATATTTTAACACAAATACAGCAAGGCCAATAGGATGGTTACAATTTTAGAAGGCTATTAATGTTCATCTGTTCCCTCAAATCTTCTAAAGTACTCATGGTATTTTCACAAATTAGATATCTTAAAAGCATTGTACCTTTGTCACATTCACACTACGATGTCAATTTTTTAGAATCCTTCAAATAGAACTAATGGGTTGATTTTATTTTTAGTTGTTATTAGGAAGACACTGCTACCCATCACCAGTTTTGTTTCCCTCTATCATATCTTACGACACCCATGGGATACTAGAACTTGCTGCATATAGTCGTATATTTTCTTTTGGGACCCATTCTTCTCTATTCATTATTTTGAACCATTTATGTTGAACATCAATATTTTGTCAAAATCTGCCACAGCATCCGCTTACCATCAAGGGGACTGTGTCACTCTAATTCTATTAAAAATATTTTTTTTTCATACTATTAGAAGAATATTTATCTAAAGAACCCTTAAAATTAAAAAAATACCAATTTGAATAATGCTGTAAGCAAGGCGGACCTTTGCCTATCAAAGACATTTCGATAAGATATTATCGGTAATGTCAATCTCTACGAAAGTGATATTAAAATTACTAGAATTTAACGTATTTGTAATTATTTTAAATTCAGTGGCTTTGCATTCAGCTGATTATTATTAAATATAATAATTTTTCCTATCTAGTTAAATACAAATTATTTGTACCTGCTATAACACAGCATTTAGACAGCTAAATACTACAATCGTACCTATGGGTTAAATGAATAATCATGTGGAATTTCTTTCTGAGGTGAGTTATATTGACGTACTACGCACCTAGTCATAATTAATTATGTCTATTAAATACTAATTTTCACTTTAAAACCTGAGATTTTGCAAATACAAGTGGGTTTTGATTTGTTCATGAACGACGCCAGACTGATACAGGCTGATAGCATGTACGTGAAGGGCTTAGAATATCTTTCTCGCTCTAACATAAGCCTGCACTATGCTCTTACTCTTTTCCATTGCGAATCTATTCTAACATCAGTTTATATTAAATCTATGATTGATTGTAATTTCTTACCAAAGTATCACTTGTTAATGATGTTCTAGAATTTGGAAGCCATAGTAAGTATTAATTTTCTCCACTGTTTTTTTTTTGCTGATTGACACCAATTTAATACCAATAGTATTCTACCGTTAAACCATGTAAGTGATTCTAGCATTTTTAGGCATCGTCGTAATACAATGCGATTACGCGATCACCCCGCTGCCGAATGTCAATTAGGACACCTATTCAAGATCAGTATGTTTGATCGCGTGTTCGTACGAGTAAAATTCGCGCGAACTTGCGATGATCGCGCATTCCCGTTGTATTAGGACGACGCCTTATGTGGGTTACACACGATCACTTTTAACTGTCAGTTTTGACTGACCAGTTTTAACTAACAGTGAAAACTGAGTGTGTGTACGATGAAAACTGTCAGGTTTTTTATTATCAGTTAAAACTGATGATATATTGTTGATACATATTTTTTAACAGAAATGACGGAACTGATCAGTTAAAACTGTGCGTGTGTAGGCGGTGTTTGGAGGGTTGGTGTCCACTTGGAAGCCAATCCTATTGAGGTTTTCAAATAATGCTAATAAAATTGTAGAAGCTAAATATTACGTAATCAATACCTAATTAAGTATTTTATATAAGCCCAAATTAATATTCCCTATGACTCATAATATGATATGATTGTATTGAATGGCTGATAAAAAATAAACCCCTATTCATTAAAATTTAATTTAATATTATGAAAACTTTTATAACATTTTGAATATTTCAATAACGCCCGATGTATATTGTGCAACATTTATATTAATATTTATTACAATACTGGCCTAAAGGTTTAGATACCAGGCCATAAACTCCAAAAAAAATTTATTACAATACGGTGTCAACCCCACTTGTCATATGTCAATTCAAATGTCAATGTCAAACGTATGGATGTATGGATTTTTTTTTATAGTGCTTTGCTTTGGCTGTCGCAGGGTATTATATTATAATCGCCGCCGTTGGTTTTAAATGTTTTTTGATAATTATTTTTGAGTTATACAATCATGATGGAGGGTTCATTAAGCAAATGGACAAATGTGATGAAAGGGTGGCAATATAGATGGTTTGTTTTGGATGAAAACGCTGGCCTATTGTCTTACTACACGGTAAGTGACGTTCAATATTATAGTTTATACGTTTAAAATTAATTTATTCGAGTTAGATTTGTGTATTATTTTAATAAAGTGAATACAGGAACAAATATACCTTGAAGTCAACATTCAAAATATACTAACCCTATTCTTTGTAATACTTGATACGTCATTCTTGACTACAAAAAAAAACAATAAAATTCGTTATTTACTGGAGTTAATTATATACGATAGTTTTTATTACAGGTTAAATGCATAGGCAATTGTTATTTTAGATTTTTTTATAACGAAGTTTTTTAATACATGTAATTCATGTATATAATATAGTATGCTATGTGCTATCAATATTTAAACAAGAAACTTGTTCAGACTAGGTTTTATCTACACCTTAATTAGCATTTTTATTTTATATTTCAATTTTGTAAGTAGGGTGAAATCTCTTGTTAAAGTAAAAACTTTATTATGACTTTTTTATTTAAGTTTTATGCAAATATTTAGTTCTTACAATAATTACCATTGACTTACTAAGCCACTTTTCCTAACTCTGAAGTATTCATTTTAAATTATATATGTAATCCTGTTTTATTCATACTATGTAATGGCATAAGATGTTTGTAATTCTCTGTCATGTCATCTCCTCAATTATGCTTAGGTTTTCGTTTAGATAAACTATCCAAAGCTAGCACTTTCAAATGACTGTTCGGAAGATCTTATCTTTTTAACATGCATGTACAAAATTTTGGTTAAAAGAAGTTTGACCAAGACTGGTAGTTAAAATCACTTTTGACCAGGAGTATTTAATATTTTACAAAATGTTTATTGACAATTGATTCTTAGGCAAATTAGTTTTGTCTCAGCAAAACAATCTTTCGTAAACGATCTTGTTAGGAATGTAAATATTAGCAACAGTAGATGGTGGTACACCCCAGCTACACTAGAACTAGCTGTAGGGTAGTATGTTGAAACTGGAAAAGAACTGAAAACATAATCTTGCAAGTAATCTTTATTTGCACCAACATACTGCATCTGTAATTTTTCCAAATAAAGCAATCATGGTAAATTACTCACTCTCTATCTCTCTAAATTATAATTTAATACTTATATTTTAATGTATCTATTATTTAATGAAATGAAAGTTAGAGAAAGAAATTTACTTTCAAATAAATATAATCTTCACTTCACTTAAAATTACATATTCTTCGCTCCATTACTATTTATATTACCATTCAGTTTTTCTTTATTATTAACATAGTTTCGTTTGAAAAAGTCATAAAACATATAGTATACAAATATAACATTTGGGAAATAAATGTAAGCCAACCCTAAAGGCGCTGGACAGCTTGGCAGGAAAACTTGGGCAGTGTATATTAGCAGGATTGTGAATTGAATCTGAAACAAATTGGGTTAGAAACATCTGTTTATTGTTTACTGTTTTAATGTTCATATTTGTGATATTGCAAGGTATTCTATCATTCATTGAATAAGTACAGCACATTAAAAGACCAAAAGGGTTGTGTGCATCTAGTTGCTGCAGCTTGAAATGGTCTTTATTGTCAAGCAGTGGATTTATATTGGCAAAGATAAAGAACAGCCCCAAAAATATCTTGCTCAGTCTTATGACCCCCACAGTCAAATATTTTAACCACTAAAATGTGTGTTAATATTAGCCAATTTAAGTAATAGTTATAACTTTTAACAAAATGTAAAAACCAACTTCAAATTGCTAAAAAAGAAATTATTTTAGATTTATTTGCTACCCTTGGGGGTGGAATTTTTTCTCCAAATTTATATGGGACCACCCTTGAAGTATAACAAATTTATTAAAAAGCGGGCCAAGTCATCAAAGCGGGCGGGTCGGACTCGCACATGAATAATATAATTAAATTTTGTATATTTTCTGGAATTTTGTTGTAAAAGCATGATACTCCCAAGAATGAATTACTGACTCGGACGGACTGACTGACATCTTTAGCCTTCTTCATTTGAAGTTGGTTTGCTTAGCACTTACCATTCTTTTTGTATATTATACAATATACCAGGTATTCTATTATAAAATGTTTGTAATATACGTACCATTTGCATGATAGTGAGCCACTTCTTATACCTAATAAGCAATGCCTTTACTTTAGGGCTTCCTTCTGATGACAGCAGGTAGTAGGTATACATTATCACATGTATTCCATTGTTAATCATTGGTGAGAATGAGGATATGCCACCTGGTAAATAAAATATGTAGTCATTAAATTAAGTACATTTTATATATAAGACAAATAATTTTTAAACAATTTTTTTATATTAGCAAATATCGACCTGCCCTGGCTTTGTCTAAGTGGGATCTATTAATATTATACTCATCAAAAATAATGGCCAATGACCATTTCTATTTTATCTTTATTTATCTATTTTTTTATTTACCCAAAACAAAAATACAAGCTTTTTTGAATCTCATTCTCATCAAATTTGTAGAATCAAACCATTCCAAAGAGTAGTGCAGACAGGCACAAATAGTCTTTTTTTACTAGAAATAGGGTGACAAACAAGCACACAGTCCATCTGATGGTAAGTAGTTGCTGTGGCCCATATACATCTACATCTATCCTCGTTTGCGAATTAAAATGCAGATGTGTTGTCAGCCTTGAGGACTAAGATGGAATGCCTCTTTTCCAGTAAAAAGGGTCTCCGGTTCTCTACACTTACCATACGAAACACAGCAGCATTAAGCCGCTATTTTACGCTGGTATTCTGTGAGAGCATAGTCCTTCCCCGGTCGAGCCGACCCATTCGTGCTACAACTATATTAGAAATATAGCTGCAGCATGGCTCTACCATGTACAAGTCACAAAAATTTTACAAACGGTTATTTATGTTTTAATGGCATGCAAGTTTCCTCCTGAACTAGATAAAATGCATTTATTTTGATATTACAGAAAGGCACTTCAATTTTATTTATATGTAAAGATTCTGTTGGTAAGATCAGTAATGCAATTCGTTGTTGACGCCGCAAAGGGGCGGACCTCAATTTTTCAAAAAATTACAGGAGAGCAAGAAAACATTTATTATGCCCCGATTAGTAGCTTTTTTTCATCAAAAAATTAATCTTATTTGTAGTTTTCCTAGGCGTCAACGACGAATTGTATAACTTTGGAGGGTATTAATCAGCAGTTGCATGGTCTTTCATTATGATAACACTTTGTAACCTTAAAAATATAAAAAAAAACATCACCTTTTATACGTGGTAGAGCCACGAGGCAGCTATATTATAGTTGTAGTACAAATGGATCGGAACGACCGGGGATCGCTTATGGTAAGTGTACAGAACCGGAGACCCTTATTACTTTATACGAGTGTTATGTATTGATAATGTTGAGGGTAAAATTGTAATATCTGTGTAAGGTAGATTTGATTAAATGAGTTTGTTTTGCTACTTGACTGGGCGTGTATCTTTTAATGGCGACGAGGAAAATTAATTAGTTTAAACAGTAATATGGCGTGTAATTTGGCAAATGTGGTGTTTCCCGGAAAATTTGATCCCAGGACTGACAATTGGAGTGAATATAAAGAACGTTTATTGTGTGCTCTGGAAGCCGCGGATGTAATTGGCGATAATGTTGACAAAGCGCGCGCCCTTTTTCTATCACAATGTGGAAAGGAAACATATTCATTAATTGTTTCATTGTTGGTGCCTAGAAGACCGACTTCTGTGACATTTAAAGACATTTTGGCAGTGCTTGACCAATTCTATGAACCTCAAGTGAACGAAATTTTACAAACTGATAAATTTCATAAACGTCAACAAAATCATAATGAAAGTATTCAGGACTTTATTGCGGCCATTGGCTCTTTGAGTTCCAGGTGTAATTTTATAGACTTAAAAAGGCAGCTACGGGACCGATTAGTATTAGGAGTGTCTGACGAGCGTCTCCGTCGTGAGTTGTTAAAGACCAAAAACCTTACTTATGAGTTAGCAGTGCAATTGAGCCTTAACTATCAAGGCACATTCTCAGATTTGTACCAGGAAACAAGTGTGCTTAAGCAAACTCCGTCCACAGCTATAGTACCTATGGATATTGGTAAAATTAAAGCGATCACATGTCGTCATTGTGCACGGTCACACAGTGAGGGCGAAAGATGTCCTTTTATAAAAGCAAAATGTTTTTATTGTAAGAAGTTTGGACATATTGCGCCGGCCTGTAGGAAGAAATCTGGCAAGTTGCACCAGGTGGAGGAAAGTTCAACTTCAGATATAGAAAATGAAAAATCTGAACAGATGATGGGTATCTTTGTCTGCTCAGATAATATTCGACCACCATTTAAAGCAGATGTTATTATCGAGGGTGTGAAGGTTAGCATGGAAGTGGACTCAGGTGCTTCAAGAACAATCATGTCCGAAGATACATACTATAAACTGTGGTCTATTCCCCCACCTTTAGAGGCGACAGGCGTGAAGTTGGTTACGTGGACCCGTGATGAACTGAAAGTGTTAGGCCGAGCTCATGTTCGAGTATCATTAGGAAACAAGGAAGCACAATGTGAGCTACTGGTTGTTTCTGGTCGTGGGCCTAGCCTTTTGGGAAGAAACTGGTTTAAAATGTTGGGTTTAGAGATTGCTGGCATATGCTGGACAGATGATAAGATTGATGAATTATTAAAAGCCTTTCCGGAGTTATTTAAAGAAGGTCTTGGAGAGTATAAGGGCCCTCAAGTGTCCTTAAATGTGCGAGCTGATGCCTTGCCACGGTTTTTGAAGGCACGTCCTATACCGTTTCCCCTGATGAAACAAGTTGAGGAACAATTAACATGCATGGTAAATGAAGGGATATTAACCCCTGTAAAATACTCCAAATGGGCTACTCCATTAAGAATTGTAAAAAAAGATGACGGCTCGCTTAGAATATGTGGTGACTACAGATCAACTGTTAATTTAGCCATAGAGACTGATACTTTTCCATTACCAGCTGCTAATGAGTCCTTTGTGAAATTAAGTGGTGGAAGAATTTTTAGTAAGCTTGATTTAAAACAGGCCTACATGCAGATGAAAGTGGATGAGGACACAGCTATGTTGTTAACACTTAATACTCCATTAGGGTTAATGAAGATGAACCGGTTAGCATTTGGCGTAAACGCAGCGCCTGGAATCTTCCAGCGTGTGATGGCAACTGCACTCGCAGGTATGGAAGGAGTAGCATGTCTATTGGATGATGTCGCTGTTAGTGGAAAGAATAAGGAGGAGCATGATCAAAGACTATGGGCAGTCATGACTAAACTAAATGCAATGGGATTTAGGTTAAACCTGAACAAATGTGTGTTTGCATCAAACCAGATAAGTTTTTTAGGATATATGATTGATGCAGAGGGACTGCACCCGTCACCTATTAAGGTGAAAGAGATAAAGGAGAAACCAGCACCTAGGAACAGAGAAGAACTACGGGCATTTTTAGGTTTATACAATTTTTATGAAAAATTCATTATGGACAAAGCCACAATACTGGAGCCGTTGTATCGATTGCTAGAAGCAAAGAAACCGTGGGTATGGGGTTCGTTAGAACAAGTTGCCTTTGATAAAGCTAAGGATTTGTTGTCATCTGATTTAACCTTAGTTGGATATGACTTAGATAGAGAATTATTGTTAATCTGTGATGCGTCTGAATATGGTGTGGGTGCAATAATTGCCCATGTGATGGAAGATGGGTCAGAACGACCAGTGATGATGGCCTCCAGAACATTACAACCCCACGAGCGACGGTATGGACAGATTGATAAAGAAGCATTAGCGATAATATTTGGGGTTACAAAATTTCATGAATTTTTACTAGGAAGGAAGTTTTGTATCATTACAGATCATAAGCCACTAATTGGATTGTTTAATCCGAAGAAACCTATTCCGGATCAGATTTCACCCAGAATGTTGCGATGGTCTCTGAAATTGGCGTGTTATGAATATGACATAAAATACAGACCTGGAAAAGGCATTGGTAATGCAGATGCTCTCAGCCGATGGACTTCGGTTAACGCAGCTGAAGCGCGAGGGATGGGTTCGTTAGCGGATGTGCTACTTTTAGAGGAACCTCCCTCTGGATTAAACTTGGATGCAGCGAAAATTGCTGCTGAAACTAAAAAAGACCCGGTACTACAAAGGGTTTTATTTCATGTGCTACATGGTTGGACTGGCAAAAATACTGACCCCACACTCCAGCCGTATTGGACGCGAAGAGAGGCTCTTTCACATAATAAAGAGTGTTTATTGTGGTGTAACAGAGTCATTATACCTGCTTCTTTACAACAGCAGGTATTAAAGGTATTGCATGCACCGCATGCTGGAATCGTCCAGACGAAAGCTTATGCTAGAGGATACGTTTGGTGGGTCGGTATGGACGCTCAGATAGAGGCCACGGTGACTGGTTGTGAGTTGTGTCAAGCCGTGAGAAACAATCCACCAAGAGATCCGCACACATGGATTTTACCTGACAAACCATGGAGTCGTGTCCATGTTGATTTTGCAGGACCATTTCAAGGGAAGACTTTTTTTGTAATGGTTGACAGCTATAGCAAATGGTTTGAGGCAGAGATTTTATCAAATATGAGTAGTGAAGCCCTAATAGCTAGTTGTCGCAGGATTTTTGCTTCGCAGGGATTGCCAGAAAAATTAATTTCAGACAACGGCAGAGCCTTTAGCTCAAGGGAATTTAATAACTTCCTACAAAACAACGGCATCGAACACTTGTACTCACCCCCGTATCACCCGGCGACGAACGGACAAATCGAACGGGCGATACAGACCTTCAAGAACAAGCTCAAGAAAATGTCTGATGCAGGGGTATTATGGACTGAGAAACTACCTAGGGTATTATACTCCCTCAGAACGGTGCCGAATCACCTCGGTAAAACTCCTGCAGAGATGTTGAATGGACGTAAATATAGAACTGCGGTGTCGGCGCTACATCCGGACAGTGGACCAGAGCGCTCTGAGCGGCAGCTGGAAGAGGTGGCGCAGCGGGTGCCCGGTCGAGCCTTCGCACTCAACCAGCCCGTACTGGTACGTGCCTATGGGCCAGGAGAGAAGTGGCGACGCGCCACCATTGAGTATGTCGAGGGTCCTGGTTGTTATATGGTGAGAACGGAAGATGGACTGCTAATTCGCCGACATGTTGACCAAATACTGGCGCGATCCACGGCCGTAACCGAGAACCAAACCTGTGATGCCCTGCCAATACCTCAATTACGTAGAAGATCAAATTCGTCTTCTGGGTCTGACCCACCAATACAAATACCACCACCAGAAATGTGGCCTGAAATTATTGGCATACCAAGTACTGTCTAAACTATAATTACAAATTGGCAAGAAGCTGTGGTTTATTAGTGATTAGAAACAAATAATGAAAAACAATAATTAAAATGGTTTATTTTAACTTTAGGCCTAAATTATGATTGTAACCGTGTTATTGGTATAGAAAGGTATTATGTTATGTATTGATAATGTTGAGGGTAAAATTGTAATATCTGTGTAAGGTAGATTTGATTAAATGAGTTTGTTTTACTACTTGACTGGGCGTGTATCTTTTAACGAGGCATTCCATCTTAGTCCTCTTATTAAGTGGCGAAGCTTGCGAAGTCACTTATTGATTTCACGATGTCTGTCCGTCTGTCCGGCCGTCCGTCCGTCCGTCTGTCCCACGATTATATCGAGAACGGTTTCGAATTTTCAAATTCTGTTTTCGGCAATCGATTACTGATCACCCAGGCATCTGAACCTCCTATTTTGAAACTGATTGCTCAACGGCAACCTTTAGAAACCTTTACAAAGCTGATTGCTTCGCCACTTTGCTATGCTGTTAGCTTGCTAGGTTTATTCTATACCTAACTTGGGTAATAGGATACGAGCAAAAAGGATAATATCATTATAGGTACTACCAACGAATATATATTATTACTAAATAGTACTACTATCTAACTTTTGTAATAGGATAGGAGCAAAAAAAAAATAATATCACTTCACTAAAATCTTTTCATGTTTAAGATACTTAATATTATTATATCCTATTACCCAAGTTACATAGTAGTATTACGTAGTAATATACTATGTAACTTGGGTAATAGGATACGAGCAAAAAGGATATCGTTATAGGTACTACTGAAGAATATGTATTATTATGTGGTACTACTATCTAACTTTTGTAATAGGATAGGAGCAAAAAGAATAATATCACTTCCCTAAAATATTTTTATGTTTAGGATACTTATTAATATTATTTTTGGGTAATGGGATACAAGCAAAAACGACAATATCATTATAGGTACTACCAAAGAATATGTATTATTACTTAGTAGTACTACTATCTAACTTTTGTAATAGGATAGGAGCAAAAAGAATAATATAACTTTTCACTAAAATCTTTCGTAACTTCTAGAAAAAAGTACCACTGTAGTTTTGCTGGTTCTTCCTAGGATAGTTTTTTTTCAAACCAGTACTAAAGAAATCAAACGGTTTGTTTCGTCTTTTGTAATGCGTACAGCAAAGTAGGGGAATAATTTGCCGGCATCATCTTTCCGTCTGAATACAATCTGTGCTTCTTCAAAGCAAGAGTGAATTTTGTTTCGCTAAGACAGTATGACTTGCCATCTAGGGCTACATCACCACTTGCCACTAGGTGGGATTCTGGTCAAGTACTGGCTTAAATCAAGTAAAACGCCTATATTTGCCAGTCTATATTCGTTCCACTGCTGGGCACAGGCCCCTTGATGTTGGCGGTATTCACGCTTTTCTTTTTTATTTTTTTATCAAATTATAAAAAGCTATGGCAAAATTTCCCTAAGAGGCAAACCATCAGAGAGGTCTATATTCAGTAATGGTTTTTTTTAATAGCCTGTAATGAATTGTTGAATGAAATTGATTCGTGCCAGTGGGAAGCGAACCCGGGTTTCTCGCGTACTATGAAATTCACGGCGAGACCTTAGCTCTTTAGTTGCCGCACTCCACTTTTAATATTCTGTTCTATTCTATTCTATTTATGTGAGAGAGAGAGAGAGCGTTTATGCGAGTTTAATGAAACTTATACAATGCTATGTTATAAAATGTCTTAAAAGTGCGAACATTTTGTATTACAGTTTGTAAGGTTTTTAATTAATGCCATAATTAACCATCTAGAACGTAATATTATAACGATTTCTTGTTATTATGTAATATACGCGATAAAGTTCGTATGCACTAGCTTCATATAAAAGTAATATTATATCTAGGGTTGCCAAGTGAATGAATGAACATTTTTTTCTTATGAACAAATATTCCTCGAAAAATTTAATCTATCGACATATTTACACAGCTGGTATAGCCAGTAAAGATTTTTTTCCGTGTAATATGACAAATGTTGAAACCATGTCAGTTTAATGTGTGTGTTGAAAACGTAATGTGTGTGCGTGTGCGGTGTGCTTGTGTGGTTACGAAAATTTTTTTTTTAGGACGTCTCCAAAGGGAAATCTCCATTAGAGTTAAATATTAAAGTATTGAACACTAATGGACATTTTTCCACACGCAGTAGTAATATAACTTAAGAGATTTCAAATTAATAATTAATTCTCTTGTGAGTAACAGGTTCCGTTTCAGGCGCTCGGCCTATTTAGTTACGACGTTAGAAAATACCTTTTAAATCGATTGGGAATTTTCCCCCTGTAAAACTCGAAAGAAAACCACAGCAGGTCTATTTTTAGAACTATAAGGAAACGTATTGCTGCCTTCTCACATTATTAGTAAGTTAATTACTTGTCGTATTTTTCTGTGTTAGCAAAATGTATCCGATAGTAACCTTTACATATAGCTTTGTTTTCCTACGATCCGTTCGATTGTTTATTTTTTTTATACAACTAGATACTGATTCGACGACTTATGTTTGGTTTTTATATTAGAAAAACGTTTCTTTTTCCCTTACGATCTGTTTTACAGTGTAAAAAGTGCGCGAAAAAACATTCAGAACAAAAATTTGATATAACGACTTAGCAAAGGCTGAAAGTTGTTTAATTTCAAGTCGTCTATAGTTGCCGAAGTAAACATTTCGAAAAGAAATTTCGTGTGTATGTGTGTAAGAGAATTTACTACCTCATATTATTATCATTCCGTGGGTGTCGTAAGATGGAAACTGTAATATATTATATAGTTTGTAGGGTAGGTGGTATTTACTTATAATATATATGTCAAAGGTGTGTAGATGGTTAGGCAAGGCTTGTGTATATACGTGGAATAATCGAGAGTGTTTTATTCTACAGAAATTGGAACAGGAGATGAGCAGCTGCATCTTCCTGACAACAACTCAAAATAATATAATAAAAAAATTTATACAGAGGACTTCAATATAAGTTATTGAGAATAACTCAAAAACTATTAGTCTGACCTTGATCAAATTCATATAGGACCACACGAGAAGTACCAGCTTTCAAATAAAAAAAGAATCATCGAAATCGGTTCACCCAGTAAAAAGTTATGAGGTAACACACATTAAAAAAGTCGAATAGAATACCGTCTCCGTTTGGAAAGTCGGCAGGAAAAAACTGCGATCACCAATCCACCTTCCGAACGTGACAACTATTGCAAATATACTCCTATATACTTATTTAATAAACCGGACCGATGAACAAAACGTTTCTTAAAGATATCAGGCATTACACGGCCTCAAGCTGTTTTATTGGAAGTGTTGCAAGTTGCAGAACGATTCGTTTGCAATAAAGAATGGTTTTTATATTCACTTTAAGTTATAAAACGGATCTTGACACTTACCGAAAACCCACAATGTAAAGGCGAACCTTAGGATGAACGAACCTTGATCGCGGCCTCTTTATCGCTAGGCTATAAATTCAGCCCGTCGATGGTTTTTTTATAGGATAAAGGTGATAAACGACCACACAGTCCACCTGATGGTAAGTGGATGCTGTGACCAATAGACATCTACATCTATCGTCGATTACGAATCAAAATGCGGATGTCACCCGTATGGACTAAGATGGAATGCCTAGTTTCCAGTAAAAAGGGTCTCCGGTTGTCTACACTCACCATACAAAACAGCAGCGTTAAGCTGCTATTTTACGCTGGTATTCTGTTACAGCGTGGTCCTATCCCAGTCGAGCCGACCCATTCGTGCTACAACTATACTACTAATATAGCTGCAGCATGGCTCTACCACGTGGTTGGAGAGCACAATGATCACATCCAATCATCTTCCCCCTTGGGTTACTTTATTAGACGGTCGGGTCGAAGTGGGGCTACGATTGCGCGCGGTCTCAAGTTCCCATATTTGTAAAGTTCAATGTGCGATGTTTAAAGTTGAATTTAACAGTTTTATAAACGCAAACATGTAACGAAAAGGAAATTCGGATAGTTTATATTAAAGAAAAAAACATTTATTAATTGCTTTCATCAGCACACATATAATTTGATTATGGTTTCTACCTAACACATGTATTTTTCATTATGATTTCTACCCTTTTATATAGGATAAGGGTGTCAAACGACCACATAGTCCACCTGATCGTAACTGGACTTGTAGATGTCTATGGACCATAGTACAGTACATCTATCGTCGTATAAAAATCAAAATGCATGTGCGATTTAACTATTGAGGAATAAGACGGAGTGCCTCGTCAAAATAAGAATAGATTCATTAGCAGTATACTACAACTGTTTCACGCTGGTATTATGTAAGATAATACCAGCGTGTATTATGTATTATATAGTATATATATAGTATGTTTCAGCTGGTATTATGTAAGGTAATAACAGTGGCCACGCGGCAGCTTTTGCTGTCTCACGGATGGGCCGGCTCGAACCGGGGTGGTACCACGACCTCACAGGAAACCAGCGTGAAGTAGAGATTTACCTCTGCGTTTCGCTTGGTGAGTGCAGGTGGCCGGAGGCCCTTTTTACTGGAAATGAGGCATACAATCTTAGTCCTCACGGGTGACAACGCATCTACATTATGATTTGTAATAGTGGACAGATGTAGATGTCTATGGGCCGCAGCAACCACTTACCATCAGGTGGACTGTGTGCTCGTTTGTCACCCTTATCCTATATAAAAAAAGAAAAAAAAAGAGCATAGCTCTACCTAACTAAATGTATTTTTTTTATAGAAGAGGGGGCAAACGAGCATACGGCTCACCTGATGGTAAGTGACTACCGCCTCCAATGAACAACCACAACACCAGGGGAATTGCAGATGCGTTGCCGGCTTTTAGAAAGGTGTAAGCTCTTTTCTTGAAGACCCCTAAGTCGTATCGGTCCGGAAATATCGCCGGTGGTAAACAATTCCACAAGGGAAATTGTACGAGGAAGAAAAGGAGACTGATACGCTTTCATACATTCTTGGGCCCAGATTGTAAAAAGATGAATATTGTTACCATTAATAGCTATTATCAAAACATCACTGAAAGTTCTGCAGACTTTGGCAATCTGAGTGCAAAGTTATAAGAGATTTAGTAAAAGTGAGGTTATGCAACAAGTTGGCAACAACCTATACTAAACATCCGATTTTTGAAGTGCTATTGCTATTTAGGAAGGATCGTGGGCCTAGTGTATTACAGCGACTAGTCGCTATGCCACAATTGACATAGCGATCCATTGAGTCAATATCTAATCGATAAATAAAAAAAAAATCGTAAAATCCACATTAGCGAGCCAAAGCCAAACGAGTAACCGAGATTATCGGTGTTCGGTATGATTCTAAGTAAGATCAGAAGTCCGTAGAAAGAAAACAGTAGTATTTCTCGAATATAAATCAATAAAACAACGGGAAACACACTCAAAACGCACACGTACTAAACGATACGAGATATATACAGTAATCTATGGATACGAGATGAGTGATCATAGATTGAGTCAGGCCGGAGCTGTCACTATCAGCACAGATTAAAATACAGTTGACAAACAAAAATAATAAATGGAACTGTAAAGGTGAATCGATTTTAAGATTTATTTTTATTATGTTGATATTTTTTTAAGCTGTTGACACTATGTTATATTGTGATGTATCTATTTACTTGATTGAACCAATCAACTGGTGTAAGTTGTTTTTATGCTTAATTGTTTGAACTCATTCACATTAATCGATTAAATCGATTTCTTATTTTATTCGTGACATAAACTTATTTTTAAGATTTCTCGTCTTCCAGATTGTGAATTGGGCAATTTTTTAATGTTTTGAAATAGAAAAATATAGCGCTTGTTTTAAATCATATTTCAACTTATTACAATTGGGCCCAGAAATTCCCGTCTCCTTTTTGCATTGATTACTATAATGGACCCATCGTATATCGTCATCATATATTGAAATCTACATAGGAGGCTACATGTGCGTTGTCAACCCTGTGGACTAAGATGGAATGCTTCACAGCCGGTAATTATACTGGCACCCTATATACCCTCCTATTGCTCCCACTGCTATTTATATGTACATACATATTATGATGTCAAATTAAAGTAACATATTACGTTCTTGTCTGTCTCTGATGTGACATCGCATCCTGTAGACTGCCTTGTTTAAAATTGATTGCAGGACCCATGGCCTACAGCAGCCACTTGCCATCAGGTAGACTGTTAGTTTGTTTTGTTTCCTCAGTTTTATTTAAAAAATGTAATTATAAATGGAAATATAAATATAACGATACATACATTTGATTGTGCTTTTAGGCTAAAGTCGCAAATAGAGCATGCAATGCCGCAGTATATTTTCAATACCGCAATATTGCGGTATCCATAGAAATATTAAAAAGAGGAGAAGTGGTAAGGGGGCGTGTATGTGTCCGCACGATATGATCAAAATGCTCAGGTTCTATTCAAATGGCCACCTTTGCGTATTAGTATACTTTCAACCGTAATCGTGAAACAATATCAGAATGCCGTGTTATTCAGTGGTTTCTTGTGAAAACCGAAGCCAAAACAAAATCTTTGTAGATCATGGAATCACTTACCATATGTAAGAACAAGTATTTTACTATCTTTATCTTTAAAATCATGAAAAACAACAAATCGTTAAATATTTTTTGCTCTTAATGCGTTATTGTTGTTTTCAAATATCACTGCAACGGTACTATTTTGTAGTAAATACATTGCTCCTTAACCACTGCTTATGTATATCGCTAAGCGACTGAACAAGCAATGTAAATATGACAAAAAGATACTTTATTTATGGGGATGCATCGTATAGTACGGCCGCTGTATCTTGCGATGAATTAGTGTTGTGCTTGCGCAGATCCACTAACGTATGCTATCGACAACAATGTCGATTGGCGAATTGCTATTATAGTTTATTCTTTCAATTTGTCAACCGTTTCAGCCCGGTGGGAAGACTGATGTGACATAATGGTATTTAATTATTTTGATTATTTTCACCGTTTACTACACTGAATTCGTAACTAGCGATCATAAAGTAACTTGCTTAAACAATTAGGTTAATCATCGGTGAAGTGTCTTGGGTTGAATTATAGTATATTATGCCTTATCTTCGTGTTAATTCCATACTTTTATGTTTTCAAAAGCTTCGAATGCGTTATTATACCTAATTGGCATGGTTCAGAATTCAGATAATATTATAATAGTGACTTTTGCTAAAATAAGTCAACATAATTCTCCTGGCTATTTATTTGTTATGCATGAGTGTGTTTTTGATTTCATATATTTAACAATATCTTAACCAACCAGGGGTTTTTAACAAAGGCTTGCCGGGTACACGGTGAGGTTAAGAAATTGCGTAGGATATATGTAAATGATAAATAAATTATTATCGTACATTTGCAGCTTCCCAAAAGATGCTAATTTAAAAAAGAAATGAATTGATGCCACAGGAAGGCCACCAAACTGGTTCCCTACAAAAACTAGTACCATATGCTAAAATACCTACTTTTTCAATACGTTATGACAATCTAAACCAACAATACCGGATTTTTTTATTGTATTTGTTAGGTAGGTTAGGTACTTAATAATTTACGTTTAGCTACATATTGTTTATTTTTATTATATAATTTCCTGTGTATATCGTTTTTTATTTATTTTATTTTCAATTTTAGTGCAATTTTAGTATAAATGAGAGAATCGATAACTTTCCAATTTAGTCAATCACTAATGTATATGTAAAATAAATGGCTTTTGTTTTTAAAATGCACAGCACAACGATAGCGACTGATATTTTTGTGTGAGTAATTAGTACGGTGCATGGTAAATGCACGCTGTTTCTGTAGGGATACGGTTTATAATTGGTTGTGTAGTACGTTCTGATTTATAAAATGCGGGTGTGTGCGCGACTGCGTATCTATTGCTTTTACTGATCTGCAAGTGTAGTAGTAGGCGGGTGGTAGGGGCCAACTGGAGACACCTGGTTCCGATACATTTTCAACTACCGGGCATATCTCCTTCTATTATTATATCTATGGCGGTATCGGAACTTGTAATATCGCAAAATTTGCGACATTGCGACAATTAAAACATCCTTTAATGGCGGTTTAACAAAAACAATAACATGAGTAAAAACATCTTAAACGAGGGTTAAATAAAAACACTAACATGAGATAACTACAAGTAATCATACACACAACCCTAATCTTAATTTGTACATTGGAAATGTTTGTGTAAAAAGCAAAGCATAATATCCACTGTCTCGTCATTTAAAGAACTTATAATTTTATTACATATGTATCCAGCCGCCAAGAATGCTCTCTCAGCTTCTAGGCTCGTTGGTGGAATGCTTAGCAGATAGTTATACACAGTCTCCGGATATTTACCCATTGTTACTATGGTTTCATACCGGGTTCGTTTTTCATACTGCGAAATTCGCACCTGTTATTTCGCTTTTGCGGTACTGAAATACAGCGCGAAATTCGCGAAATGGCGGTAACGATATAACGGTATTGCATGCTCTAGTCGCAAAGGAACATAAAAAAAAGTAACATAACGTAACCCTCCTTCAATGATGTCGGGTAAAGCAAAACAGCTGAACTAGACTCCTGCCGACTGCGGAGGTCGAGATAACGCGTGATCCGTCCGGTCGTTCGGAGTTTATTACATGAAGATTATAGCCCTATTACTCTATTTACAACTCACGTCTGCTGCAAAAAGTATTTAGTTAGGTGTGAAAATGGAGTGTTACTCACAACTAGCTGTGCCCGGTATATGCAATGTCTTGTTTGTCAGTTCCACAGTTTACATCGTAGTAGAGCCATGCTGCAGCTATATTAATAGTATAGTTGTAACACGAATGGGTCGGCTCGACCGAGGAAGGAACACGCTCTCACAGAATATCATTGTAAAATAGCAGCTTAATGCTGCTGTGTTTCGTATGATGAGTGTATAGAATCGGAGACCCATTTTACTGGAAAAGAGGCATTCCATCTTAGTCCTCACGGATGACAACACATCTGCATTTTGATTGGCTAACGACATCTACATCTAGATGTCTATGGGCCACAACAACCACTTACCATCAGGTGGACTGTGTGCTCGTTTGTCACGCTTATTCTATAATAAAAAAAACTCTCGCGGGCGCGCACATAACAACTCCCGATGTTTCATCGTAATCGGTTGTATAAGAACGCATAGTAAACGAACAAACAAACAAACAAATATTTTTTTTGTCAGAAAATTGTCAGGGAATTGTGTGCAACTCACCAAAGTTTACCGTAATATTATTTTGAATGGTTTACGTTCCTGCATACGGGAAAAACACAAGTGGTAAAATTAAAAATTTTGTACAACCAACTTCAATATAAATAAAATGAGAACATCATCAATGAAGTCGATCAAGGATAACTCAAAAACTACTTGTTAGATATTGATCTAATTTATATGGGATCATAAGAGAAGCACCAGCTTTCAAATAAAAAGGAATAATTAAAATCGGTTCACCTAGAAAAGGTTTGAAGGTAAAACACATAAAAAAAATTAAAATACATTTGAATTGAATTCAAAAATATTGAAGTTCAAAACGTCCAATAATAATAACCAGTGAAACGACAAATCGTTACTGATCCTGCGGTCTCGCAGTAGAAATTGTAATTCTGCCTTTGAGAAATGATGAAATGAGCCTGATTCTTCTTTGAAAGGTCACTAAGCATCAGTTGAGCCGATGAGATTAAATATTATACACATATCTAGAAATACAAAGTATATATTTTAAACTATTCATGGCTCATCATTAAACTGCTCATGGATATATAAATATCCATGAGTAGTTTAAAAGGGTTTTTTTTTAATAGGATAAGAGAGACAAGCGATACAGTGCACCTGAAGGTGAAACTGCTGTGACACATACATATCTACATCTATCCTCAATTACGAATCAAAATGCTGATGCGTTGTCACCCGTGATAACTAAGATGGAATGCCTCGTTTCCAGTAAAAGGGTCTCCGGTTTTCTACACTCATCATACGAAACACAGCAGCATTAAGCTGCTATTTTACGCTGGTATTGTGTGAGAGCGTGGTCCTTCCCCGGTCGAGCCGACCCATTCGTGCTACAACTATACTACTAATATAGCTACAGCATAGCTCTACCACGTATATAGTTAAAACTGTCAATGAAGTAATAATCTAGTATTTCATGTTGCCCCACGCCATACGCATAATTTAGCAAGTTGAATGTATCTATTTGCGGCAGGCAAATTTCTCATATCTTAACATTTTTTTTTCTATCTAATAACTAGCTGTTCCCCGCGACTTCGCCCGCGCGTAATTTATTACGATTGGATTTCATGGGCTTTAATTTTTTGCGCGGAACCCTAATTATTTTTCTAAAATAAAAGTAGCCTAAGTTATTTCTTATAATATCAGCTATCTGCCAGTGAAAGTCGGGCCAAAATCGGTCCAGCCGTTTCGGATATTAGCCGGAACAAACAGACAGACAGAAAGACAGACAAACAAAAATTTTAAGAATCGTGTTTTTGTTATAAGTACCGTATATACTTTCATATGTATAACAGTGGTAGAGCCACGCGGCAGCTTTTGCAGTCACACGGATGGGCCGGCTCGAACCGGGGTGGTACCACGACCTCACAGAATACCAGCGTGAAGTAGAGGTTTACCTCTGCGTTTCGCTTGGTGAGTGCAGGTGGCCGGAGGCCCTTTTTACTGGAAATGAGGCATTCCATCTTAGTCCTCACGGGTGACAACGCATCTACATTTTGACTTGTAATTGAGGATAGATGTAGATGTCTATGGGCCCCAGCAACCACTTACCATCAGGTGGACTGTGTGCTCGTTTGTCACCCTTATCCTATAAAAAAAAATAGTAGAATACAGATATTTCGATATTACAAACAGACACTTCAATTTTATTTATTTGTATAGATGTAATTTTATTGTGTTCCTCTTTTTCTGCGGATAGTTTGATATTTATTCACAACGTCAGCATTTTACAATATAAATATAATTAAAAATAGTCGTTATCTTTATTGACACGCTCATATTACCTTGACCTACATGCATGTTTGTTTGAATGTAATTCAGTTTTAATTTTCACCCATTTTCACAAGCCTGAATAATCTGAAATTACTGACGTATTAAGGAACCGATGAGAATACAATAATTTCATAACTATATAGAACATTAGATGTTCTTACTTCCTAGTGATCAGGATAATCGCAACTTACTAACTTACTTAACTTTTATAGGATATGGGTGACAAACGAGCACACAGTACACCTGATGGTGAATGGTTGCAGTGGCCTATAGACATCTACATCTATCCTCGATTACGAATCAAAATGCAGATGCGTTGTCACCTGTGAGGATGGAATGCCTCGTTTCCAGTAAAAAAAAGTTCTCCGGTTCTCTAAAAAACTCTCAATGCGTGTTTCTTTTTAGTTTTTTGAAACTATTATTACTTGTAACGTCATAATTATTTATTTATTTTATCACTATATGCAACAATGTCTCTGTTTTAAAAGTAAGCTATGCTTTAAACATCACAATATGAGAGAAACTTCATTTTTGATTCATAACACCAACTAATCAAATATCAGATAAGCTATCACATCGCAGTGGAATAATTTGACAGCGTCTGTTTTTCCATCCGATTACAATGTGGGTGTCTGTCTTCAAGGCAAGTGTCATAGGTTTTCAACCGACTTTAAAAAAGAGGTGGTTCTCAATTCGTCGCTATCTTTTTTTATGTATGCACCCATTACTCGATGACGCCTGAACCGATTTGGATAAGTCTTTTTTTTTTGTTTCAAAGGGCTATTTTTTAGAATTTTACTTCTATAGAAATCGGTCGAGCGGTTTTAAAAAATCAACAATAAATTATGTATATTGAAGTCGGTTGTACAAAAATTTTAATTTTACCATTTGTTGTTAAGCTAATTCAGTGCGCCTTACCATCTTCGGCTGCATCACCATTTACCATCAGGTGAGACAGTGGTCAAGCACTGGCTGATAATAGTAAAAAAAAAAACGCTTGTTGCCTTGACATACACTCCACAGACTATTGAAAAAGGAATATTTGAAATCACACAAAATTAGTAATAATTATTTGTGGGTTTAAATTTAACCGATTCTTTGCGGCACCGATTTTCAACTACTTTTAGCTGTGGCGGCGAATAAATATTTCATGACACGCCTGGAGTATCACGGGCCACAGACTATTATGCCATCAGCCATGTGTAAAAGTAATGTTCTTTTTTATGCTTTTTTACTTATTTAGACATAATTAAGTTTATTTGACATCAAACATCAGTTACAAACGAAAGGATACTTGTTTTTAGTGGGTAACTACGTGTTTTTCTACGTTTTCTTTTTTTTTACTTGTTTAGACCTAATTAAGTTTATTTGACATCAAACATCAGTTACAAACGGAAGGATACTTGTTTTTAGTGGGTAACTACGTGTTTTTCTATGTTTTCTTTTTTTTTACTTGTTTAGACCTAATTAAGTTTATTTGACATCAAACATCAGTTACAAACGGAAGGATACTTGTTTTTAGTGGGTAACTACGTGTTTTTCTATGTTTTCTTTTTTTTTTACTTGTGTAGACCTAATTAAGTTTATTTGACATCAAACATCAGTTACAAACGGAAGGATACTTGTTTTTAGTGGGTAACTACGTGTTTTTCTATGTTTTCTTTGAAATTGAAAGTAAGTTACTTTTTTTATGCAGAGATTACAAACCTTTTGTACTATTTTTTGTTTATTAAAAAAATCATTTATATAAGTAGGTACAGCTAAATCACCCTGGAAAACCTTGGTCCTTATTAAATTAAATTTTCACCTAATAATAACATTTGTAAATATGAAACAATCAAGATCCTCAATTTGGAAAAAAACAAGGTTTATGATTCATTGATATTTACAAATGTTAAATATTATTTAATGTTATACACATGTAAAAGTAAAGTCGATTTTCGATTTGAAAACGTCTAATTAGTAAGAATAACAAAACAAGTGTTTTCAAAAGGAAACAAACGTCGGCGCTATACGGCGGCGGATTGACGAAAGACTATTTATTAGCGAACTTTTTTATGCATGAACGGTTTCAAACTGTTTCAAGCAAAAATAAACCATATACCATATCACAAGAGCACATGATAGTTCGTAGGTCTATTCGGTCATATGATAGTAATAAGACGGCAGTTCAACAATTTTAAGCAAAATTAAACAATAAGTTTTTTTTTAACAGGAGACTTGTTTTCCAGAAATTTATTTACAGCTCGAGTTTGTGAGCGATCGCAATGAGTGTTATTATTTGTTACTTATTAGACTATTTTCCCACAACATGATTGAAAACCCACAAAGTAAAAAGAGTACCATGTACAAGTTAAAAAAGGTTGTCAACCCCTAAAAATTTCAAATTTTCAAAATATCCAGAAATGAAGCCGCAGGCATGAACTACTTGCAAAATATTGAATATTTTGTTCTAGATAAATTTTCCAAAAAAGCAATTTGAGCGAGTTATAACGATTTTTAAAAAGGCATGACTCGCGTGTCATACGCCACACAAAAGTAATCGATGGCACGCCTGGCGTGCCACCAGCACTGAACTGGTTAAGAATCCTTTGGCGAAAATCTCTATTCAATAGCTAAGCCCGTGTGCGCTTTATTACCTTCGGCTACATCATCATATAACATCACATTACATCGGCGTTTTTAAATCCATATATCATAATATAATTACTTATTAGGTTTGCCTGTGGTCATCACGCTTAAGAGGCGGGGCGGTGAACGCACTGTGCGAGGATAAGTAATGTTACTCGTACTTAGCGGTACCGCGTGAAATACTCCATCGTCCCATTTAGTGCCATGGTTACCACAAAAAGTTACTATAAGGTATGGTAATAATTTCCATACTTGTAACTTCATAAAAATAAATCGAATAGATCGATTGCGCATTTGAATGCGACGAAGTTCGTTTACGAACACTTACAGGGCTTCGCCGCCGGACGAACGCTCTATAGAGCGTCGCCATAATATCGCGGACGATTGACAGGCCTGACCTCCAAGATTCAAGAGACGTAATTTTCCAACAAACTATCTAAGTGAAACACTATTAAGTAATCCAAGATATACACGCACAGGCGGCAACACAGAAGGGGTTGTAGTAGCGAAGAATATTTAATGTTCCTTATAATATTTGTATATTTAAGGGTTGAATGCAGCGAACGTAATTTTTTCCAAGGAACTATTCTGTCCATTGAGTTATATGTACTACGTATTAGAGAAGCCATTCTAAACAAAAAATGTGCACTACTCTGTCTTCGCGCATGCGCGGGAGCAGGCCTCTGTCACTCTTGCTACCTGCGTGAAATAACTACCTACAATCGCGAGCTGCCCCAGGGGTAGATCCCAGTCGAGGCTAGCGCGCTCTATGCGATTGAATGTTAGTGTTTTTAACGCTGTTTACGTAAATAATTTTTTGTAAATACTTGTTGAAATACTCGTCGAAATAGTTTTTGTTTATTATTTAGTATATTTAATTGTAGGATAAAATAGTTGAAAAAGTTTTAATGTAATTTAAGAATTAGATATACGAGGGCGGCTCTGAAAATTTCGGGAATCAAGGAAGTGATACAACATTACTATTTAAAAATGTATTTATTGCCTTTCGAAGTATTCTCCGCGAAATTTGACAAACTTTTCCATACGATGGAACCAATCATTGAAGCAACCATTCCATTCGGAAGTTGGGGTCTCCAAAATGGCCGTTTTGTAGTCGTCCACAGCTTCTTCGGGTGATGGAAATCTCTGTCATCGCAATTTATTCTTTATTTTAGGGAAAGTATAGAAATCATTAGAGCTTAGGTCGGGGCTGTACGGCGGATGGTCTAATAATGTTTTCTTGCTCTAAAAACTCTTTTGTTCTGTGTGCGGTGTGAGAACTCGCATTGTCGTGATGGAGGATGATGCGGAGGTTGCAGTTCTCTTTACGGAGTTCAGAAACGACCTGTGGCAAACAAATGCTAGCATACCATTCTGCATTAACCGTTCTTTGTCCCTCAAGAGGAATAGTCGTAACATGGCCGGTTTTGGAGACAAACGTGACCACCATTTTTTTTGCAACACTCCGTGAACGAACAATTTTTGTTGGCTTTAACTCATTTTCGAACACCCAAACTCGTGACTGGTTTTTTGTTTCGGGTTCGTACGCGTATATCCAGGATTCGTCACCTGATACGATGTTGTATACAGCATTTGAGGATCCTCCGTGGAATCTTTCAAGAGTTCTGATGCACCAAGTAACGCGAGCCGCTTTTTGCTCTTCACAGAGCGAATGCGGTATCCATCGGGAAAACAACTTTTTTACACCTAATTTTTCATGCAAGATTATTTGTATTTGACTCATGCCAATGTCTAAAGTTGCCTGAATTTCGCGGTATGTCACATGTCGATCTTCCTCAATCAGCTTACGCACAGCATCAACGTTTTCTTGGGTGACTGCAGTTTTTGGACGACTTTGACGGGGATCATCACTGAACTTGACACGTCCACGTTGAAATTCAGCAAACCAGCGATAAATTGTGGTTTTGGATGGGGCTTCATCACCAAATGCAGAAATCATCCGGTCAACACACTGTTTTTGTGTTAAACCACTTCGAAAGTCATAATAAATCATCGCTCTTGAATTTTCTCGAGTCAATTCCATTTTCTCAACGACTAAACAATTTTGGCAAAACCTTGTGACAAGACCGAGAATCTTTTTTTAAATAAATAAATGGTATTCGATTTTCCAAACAAAGGAGATTTCAATTAAAAAGATTTTAATATGACAGGAACAGTGAAAATATTCCATTCCCGATACTTTTAGAGCAGCCTATGTATGTATATTACCTATCTATTTGATAAATTATAATGACAAAACGTTGTTCCTACTATAATTGTTGCGGGGATGGATGCTCAATAAGCAATTAAAAGGATTCAGATATATCATGTTTTGAGTTAGGTACCGAAGGATAATTAAAGATAAATTTATTTCATTTTTTGTTAGATAGGTACTTATAGCGAAAAAATAATTAGGTAATAATTTAACTACAGAAGTAATACCTAAGAACTTTAGTTGAAATTTACTTCACTACCCAAGTACCTACTTACATACCTATACTCGTCTTTGTAATGAAAATATTTTAAGTTATAACAACACAAAATACTGAAATTAAAACTTTGTTTACAACATTTCCACTACGTAGATTACGATCATATTTCTGTTATGAATCGTATTTCGGGTTTATTTGTTGTTTATACTATCTAACTATACGAACCAAGCATCGCGATTACGGACGAATGGCCTTGCAAGTTGCATGCGTTGGGCATCACAGAACTCACGTAGTAGATAATATGGTCGATTATAGTCAGCTTCCTCAATCAGCTTACGCACAGCATCAACGTTTTCTTGGGTGACTGCAGTTTTTGAACGACTTTGACGGGGATCATCACTGAGCTTAACACGTCCACGTTGAAATTCAGCAAACCAGCGAAAAATTGTGGTTTTGGATGGGGCTTCATCACCAAATGCAGAAATCATCCGGTCAACACACTGTTTTTGTGTTAAACCACTTCGAAAGTCATAATAAATCATCGCTCTTGAATTTTCTCGAGTCAATTCCATTTTCTCAACGACTAAACAAGTTTGGCAAAACCTTGTGACAAGACCGAGAATCTTTTTTTAAATAAATAAATGGTATTCGATTTTTAAAACCAACGAGATTTCAAATAAAAAGATTTTAATATGACAGGAACAGTGAAAATATTCCATTCCCGATACTTTTAGTGTAGCCAATGTATGTATATTACCTATCTATTTGAAAAATTGTGGTTTTGGATGGGGCTTCATCACCAAATGCAGAAATCATCCGGTCAACACACTGTTTTTGTGTTAAACCACTTCGAAAGTCATAATAAATCATCGCTCTTGAATTTTCTCGAGTCAATTCCATTTTCTCAACGACTAAACAAGTTTGGCAAAACCTTGTGACAAGACCGAGAATCTTTTTTTAAATAAATAAATGGTATTCGATTTTTAAAACCAACGAGATTTCAAATAAAAAGATTTTAATATGACAGGAACAGTGAAAATATTCCATTCCCGATACTTTTAGTGTAGCCAATGTATGTATATTACCTATCTATTTGATAAATTATAATGACAAAACGTTGTTCCTACTATAATTGTTGCGGGGATGGATGCTCAATAAGCAATTAAAAGGATTCAGATATATCATTTTTTGAGTTAGGTACCGAAGGATAATTAAAGATAAATTTATTTAATTTTTTGTTAGATAGGTACTTATAGCGAAAAAATAATTAGGTAATAATTTAACTACAGAAGTAATACCTAAGAAATTTAGTTGAAATTTACTTCACTACCCAAGTACCTACTTACATACCTATACTCGTCTTTGTAATGAAAATATTTTAAGTTATAACAACACAAAATACTGAAATTAAAACTTTGTTTACAACATTTCCACTACGTAGATTACGATCATATTTCTGTTATGAATCGTATTTCGGGTTTATTTGTTGTTTATACTATCTAACTATACGAACCAAGCATCGCGATTACGGACGAATGGCCTTGCAAGTTGCATGCGTTGGGCATCACAGAACTCACGTAGTAGATAATATGGTCGATTATAGTCAGCATACGTACTTTACCTAAGTACATACATACATACATACATAAACACTCACGCCTGTCACCCAGAGGGGTAGGCAGAGACTATGGACTTCCATTTGGCACGATCCTGACAGACCTCTCTCGCTTCCTCCACATCCATATACCTACGCATACACGCTCGTCGGTTAAAGGTACTCTTGATTTGGCCCATTTTCAATATATCGCCAATTTGGTCGATAAACTTTCGCCTAGGGCGACCCTTCCCGACTCTGCCGTTCACTTCTGCAACATAAATTTGCTTTGTCACTCTTTCCTCATTCATTCTTTCTACATGACCAAACCACCACTTTACCTAAGTAACTTACCATTTCACAATGTATTTTTTTACTCTTTATTAACAGCCTTTAGCAACCACGGAAAGTTCGTTGTGACGTAGTAAGGAAAAAAGATGCAAAACGGACACTCTCGCGCAGCAATAAAGTTTTATTTAACTTCCGTGCGCGATTTATTTGATTAATAATAACTTTGTAGGCTATTAAAACGTCGGCAAGCAGTCAACATCAAAAGAGTGCAACTTCTGTGCGTAGTACTATTATTTATTCTGTGGCGGGAAATAGTAGAGTCGTGCATACGCAGTTGATTTAGGCTGTGGCGGTGGAAGGAAAAGGGGAGATCTCCCAACGGGCAAGGTGTTCTGCTCGGGGAGCGGCCAACGCTCCGAATGGTAGTTCGGAGCTATTCTATATATATACTGTTTTAATTTCGGAACTTTGTTAGCGCGATTCAGGCTTCGAAGTGTTTCGCTTGTGGCGCGAAGACAGCGCCGCCACATCACCCCCCTGCTCAGACCAGAGGTCGATAGTGCAGTCCGATTGTCGGTGCATCCTTAATGCCGGTGGGGAATGCGTGTTGTGTGCGTAAGGGCAAGTGACGCCGGTGCGAACGACATGCCGGTGTGTAATGCATGCCGTACTACGCACTTGCAAGTGATGCCGGTGAGAACGATTAGCCGGAGCAAGTGCCAGGGATTGCCTTGTAGTCTGCGGTGAGTCGAGAAGAAGGCAAGTAATCTGCGAGAGTACCGTGAAGCAGAGGCGAGCAGTAAGGCTCAGAGCCGTGCCGAACACAGTAGTGCAGAGTATAGCTTGAAGGAACAGAAAGCATTATTATTCCAGTGCTGCGATGAACCTTTATAAAGCTAGATGGCTTGCAGAATGTGAAGACTGCAGACAATATCTGCTCGGGAGCGAATGAATGGGGAACTTGAGGACGATGACGAAGGTTTTGAAGTTGTAGTTTCCGAAGGTAGTTGGTTGCGTATTCATATCACGTCGGTTGATCACCACTGTGGCGGTAGAAGGAAAAGCTGGAAAAGAGGAGATCTCCCGCCGGGCAAGGTGTTCTGCCCGGGGAGCGGCCAACGCTCCGAATGGTAGTTCGGAACTATTCTATATATACTGTTTTAACTTCGGAACTTTGTTAGCGTGATTCAGGCTTCGAAGTGTTTCGCTTGTGGCGCGAAGACAGCGCCGCCACAAGGCGCTGTATTATTAGCGACGCTCCACACTGCATGAATATTAATTAAAACCACAGACTAACTAGTACATTCAAACCACACTAAATGACACACTGTACGGATTGCAGTAGAGTTCAGTTGAACATAGTGTATGTTCGGAATGCGAAATCTAGTACGTAGTACATATATATCGATGATTGTCTAATTACCTGTATTCACAAATAAAAATAAATTTGAACTTGAATTTTAAGTAGTATCCCCCCGATATATATATGTCCGGGTTATGAGGATATCCTCTACATACTCGATACCTGCAGGGTTCAAAAAGCCCAAGCAGACATACTTTGCCATAGTGATCGGGTCGCGGACCGACTAGACTGCCGTAAACCAATAGTTACATCAAATAGCAAATGTAGAAAATGAATTAGAAAAGAAAATGACGCATACCTATGTTGATTTTAAAACAGTAAAAGAAAGTTGAACAAAAAGCTAGACAGAGTTGTCAAATATGGGCGTGGACCATTATCGATAACGACAATTGTTGACTCAGCAAACATTGTGGTTTTGTTGCTGGACACAGTATCGGAGTAAATAAGGCCCGTATTCACAAACGACTCATACATAAGTATGGTAGCAACACTATGCTAAGTAAGGTATTTCTCACTGCGTTCGTCATGGCAGGCCGTTCATTTCATGAACAATACTTAGTGGACTCTTTGTTGTGCGGACACATAGCAGTGAATGGGGCGCCGTGATTGGTTAACGTTGTGACGCGACTTCACTCGAGTTGAATGACAGATAAAAAATAATAACACGTGTTGTTTTCTTTCAGGTAAAAGACGTTACTGGTAACTGTTATTATATATAGGGTACTTATGTATAAGTATTATTAAAATAATGTGGATTTGAAACTGTTGATAGGTAGATTAACTGAATTGTTATTACAAATCTGGAAACTCCCAGATGAATAAAATCAATTAAGGCCACTAGTAACTTTCAAAAGATCTGCATTTATTAGAGGCAGAAGTATATCTATTATTATATCTTTTGAAAACCTAAGTGACTTTAAAATTCATGTGCACTGTAATAATCAAAAGGACTTTGAAAGTCACGTATCACTTTTCTTGTGCTAATCGTTCTTTGCACGTTTATTCTCTCCAGGATATAATTATCAAAATCATCTTCGCTGCTGTAATCCATTGCAATTATTCAAACAAAACCAGTCAGCGTATCACAAATCAACAAACAAGCTATATACCCCATACCAGTTTGACATTTGCGTTGATTTGTCGCACTATGCGTAGCGTAAAGTAGCTATCGAGCTACTTTATCTGTGCGTTCATTTTGATGAGCGCATAGTGTCGTCTAATACTCAAGTGACGTTTATGAAACAACATTTCGTCCACTATGCGTTAAAGCCTACTGTGCGCACGCATAGTATCTTTCTTGAATACGGGTGTTTACTAAACTGTATGCCAAAGTGGTTTCTCCTTTGTGAGCTCTCCGCCTATAAGGTTGGTTACCCATGTTTAACCTGTCTTACTTATCCTAGTAAAGTAGTTTAAGCCTAGTTTAACGAAATATAATATGTAAGGGCAAAACAATGCTGTCAATATAATATCGTATGAACTAGCTGTTCTCTGCGACTTCACCCGCGCGTAATTTATTACGATTGGATTTCATGGGTTTTATTTTTTTGCGCGGAACCCTAATTCTTTTTCTAAAATAAAAGTAGCCTAAGTTACTTCTTGCAACATCAGCTATCTGCCAGTGAAAGTCCGGTCAAATCGGTTCAGCCGGAACAAACAGACAGACAGACAGACAAAAATTTAGAATAATGTGTTTTTGTTATAAGTTTCTCATATATATCATTCATATGCATATAGTAAAAAGCAGTTATTTCGACATTACAAACTGACACTTCAATTTTATTTATTTGTATAGATTATGAAGTGTCAAAGATTTTTTGATACACATCACATCTATCAATGACGAATCAAAATTATGACATATACATACATTCAACTTGCTAAATTATGCGTATGGTATGGGGCAACATGAAGTTCTACATTCTTACTTCATTGACAGTTTTAACTATATACGTGGTAGAGCCATGCTGTAGCTATATTAATAGTATAGTTGTAGCACGAATCGGTCGGCTCGACCGGGGAAGGACCACGCTCTCACAGAATGCCAGCGTAAAATAGCAGCTTATTGCTGCTGTGTTTCGTATGGTGAGTGTAGTGAACCGGAGACCCTTTTTACTGGAAAAGAGGCATTCTATCTTAGTCCTCACGGCTGACAACGCATCTGAATTTTAATTCGCAAACGAAGATAGATGTAGATGTATATGGGTCACAGCAACTACATACCATCAGGTGGACTGTGTGCTCGTTTGTCACCCTTATTCTATTAAAAAAAAGTTACTCGTAACCCATATATAAAAATCAATTGTAGTCCGTTAGTCTCGCTAGAACTCGAAAACGGCTGATTGTGATGAAATTGTATGTGTATGTTTGAGTGGGTCCCTGAATGATCTAAATGATTCACAATTGCACCCGTTAGGTGGCGCTGTTGTCAAGATCCTGAAATCACCCGTGCGAAGCTGGGGTGGATCACTAGTCTCTCTATATATAAATAAAAACAATTGTTGTCCGTTAATTTCGCGAAAAGTCGAAAATGGCTGGACCGATTTTGATAAAATTATTCGTGTGTTTGAGTGGATTCATGGATGATCTAAATGATTCACAATTGCACCCGGTAGGTGGCGCAGTTGTCCAAGATCCAGAAATCACCCGTGCGAAGCCGGGTTTAATCGCTAGTATATAATAAATATATCTACAATAGTTTCACTGCCTTTTTGACTAAGAGTACCTTTGGGTAATGGGTAGGTTCATACTGTGTTTCGGTCTGAGGGGTATAGAAAGGCTTTCTATAATATTTATAATATACTAGCGGTCCACCCCGGCTTCGCACGGACGATTTCTGGATCTTGACAACAGCGCCACCTACCGAGTGCAATTATGAATCATTCAGATCATCCATGGACCCACTGAAATATACAAAAGAAATCATCGAAATGTGAGGCATTCCATCTTAGTACTCGGAAGTGACAACGCATCTGTAGTATTGTTTATTTGATGTTGGCTTCAGATGTCCACAGGCTGCAGTAGCCACTTGCCACCAGGTCAACTGTAGGCTCGTTTTCACTTTATTAATAATTTAAAATTAAAAATTTTGTACAGCCGACTTCAATATAGGTTATTTAAGAATAACTCAATAACCATTGGTCTGACCTTGATCAAATTCATATGGGACCACACGAGAACTATCAGCTTTCATATAAAAAAAGAATCATCGAAATCGGTTCGCCCAGTACAAAGTTATGAGGTAACACACGTAAAAAAAACATACACTCGAATTGAGTACCGTCTCCTTTTTGGAAGTCGGCAGAAAAATATAGAAGAATTTACTATCTGTGTTTTTGTACAGTTGTGTTAAACAATAGATAAATAATAATTTACAACGCATTTTAGAACTACCTATTATATAAAGTTAATGCATCGAGAATATCTAGGTCTCATACGTAATTATCTTATCAGATACTCACACCAGCGGATTATATTTTTTTTTGTACGTATAACGTTTTACATTGTGTTCTCAGTAACAAACCACTAACGGACGCTTTCGAATTGGAGGGTGACATTGAGCCGATATAGTGATAGACATTGATGTCGGGCCGACAAGCAAACAACACATAAGGCCGGTTCCACATTTGATCATCTTATTGTATCGTATCAGTATCGCGTGGCGCGGACGTGTATTATGATAAGTAGTTTGTAACAGTGGTAGAGCCACGCGGCAGCTTTTGCTGTCGCACGGATGGGCCGACTCGAACCGGGGTGGTACCACGACCTCACAGAATACCAGCGTGAAGTAGAGGTTTACCTCTGCGTTTCGCTTGGTGAGTGCAGGTGGCCGGAGGCCCTTTTTACTGGAAATGAGGCATTCCATCTTAGTCCTCACGGGTGACAACGCATCTGCATTTTGATCCGCAAACGAGGATGGATGTAGATGTCTATGGGCCGCAGCAACCACTTACCATCAGGTGGACTGTGTGCTCGTTTGTCACCCTTATCACATAAAAAAAAAACTAGTTCAGATGCAAAATTATAAGCAATCTTGTGTTACGCCGTTGTAATTACGTATCTGATACATCCTGTTCCGCACAGGACCTCGTGTCTGATACACTTTGTATTGGATACACGTATCGTGATCGGGAGTATGGACGTATTTTGATACTGTATCACGATACGACGAAGCGATATAATATTTGATATGCTGCGTCCCATTTCTATATAGTCGTTTTTACCCCGATCATCAAAGGGATTCTACATGCGGTTACCCGGTCTTGAAAAGTTTGGACATGGAATAGATACGACGATTGGAGAAAACTGTGCGCGCGCACATAAAGAAAGTTATGTCTATACACGAATATAATGCGATATTATGTGATTAAGTGTGGACGCGTTCACTGACACGATACGGCTAATGATACGATATGTTCGAAATGGGAGTCTATACTTAATAAGATACAAGATACGTCAAGATAATCAAATGTGAACCAGGTCAAAATCTTATACATAGGTTACAAACTGAGTTTATCGTTCAGTACACGTTACATTCATTTCAGCCTATCAAAAGTTCACTGCTGAACAGACCTCCCCATGGATTGCTTCACAGGGGGCATTGTTTGCTATAGTTGCCACGTTTGCCAGGCGGGTTGGCATCCGTAATTTTTATTAGTTTTGAGTAGGTATCAGAAAGATGCTGCTGCTCATCTCATGTTTCAGTTTTATCTGTATTGCCTCTAACGGAATGATATGAGGTAGTGGACCCTCTTACCCCGCTTCTACATGGTAGGAATATAAATGTTTTGAAAGACTCAGTTATTATATCAGCACCAGCTATCAGCCAGGCTGTAATAGATTTTTGATCATTCATTACAGCCTTTAAGTCTACTGATAAACATAGGCCTCCCCTTAAATCTTTCTCCACTTTAATTATTAATATTGACGATGCGGGTGGTGAGCATGAAAGGGTAAAGTCGTCAGCGTATATCGCTAAGGGTAACGTTTCATAGGAAATTTCTTATCCTGTCGACATCATAGCCGTTATCGGTCAGTATGAAAGTTTTTGAACAGATTAGGTAATGAGAACAATAGTATAAAATTAAATTCTTATATTTTATTTTTATTATAACAATCTGTCTGTTGAATGAATTTAAGAGCGGTTGATGAAGCATCAAAGGCATACTAAAAATTTATTGTTAAATAAATATTTAGTACGGCCTTTAATAATAGCACGTCTAACTTTTGCAAACTCATTTGCTGAACAGACTGCACGCAATATCAACGTTACGCAATATCAAGTATAAATAGATTTAGACCAGGTACCTCAAATGATAAAATTTCCTAAATGGATTTTCTAAGAAAATTGCGACTTTAATAACGATCCTCGCGGACGACACGAAACTAATGTCAATACAGACTAATGCAAACTTGCGGTGAAAGCGATTTTTTTCTCAAACCACTACATCCGTCAACGTAAATGTCAAAACGGTTTTGATCCGATATGGTGTCAAATTAAAACAATAAAAGAGATAGGCGTCATTAATTCGATGTAGAATTCTGAATCGGATCATCTCGGTTGAAAAATTGGATGTTTTACGAAGATTACGGTGGAAGATGGAGAGTGAAATTGAGTGTTAAAAAAAGCGAAATCGAATGTTACGCCTCTGCGCAACACATTTGCACAAAAGAAAAGAAAAGGAAAAGAAAGTAATAGTACCATCTACTTGACTATAGGTTATTTCATCAAATAAATTTGTTGACTGGATTCTCAAGGTGTTACGTAAAATAGACCCTAGATGGTCTAAACGCGAGTAATTTGATATGTACGTGATGATACGCACCATTTTTTACACTGTGATTCTTAGCTATAACTTCATGGCGCTATAGTCCAAACATTACGCGCAGACTGCGGTCTACGGTCATAAAACGCGGGGAACGCGGGCGGATGGCTGCGTGGCATTTACAGGCAATTAGTTCATCGCAAATAACCCGCCTTGCGCATCTACCCAACGTGCAATAATCTCCCATGAAGTTTTCGGGCATTACCGCTTTCGTGGCGAAAACTAATCCACACAAAACTGCGTTCTTGTAAGTTTCGAAATGAAATGGCAGTTAGCCCGCTGAATATCGCTCCATGAGTCTCTAGTCTTAGTGTGATGCTGACCTTAATAACGCTGCAAGTGTGACGTCAGTAGTATAGATACGATATCTGCAGTCTTTTTGTTTTGATTCTACGGCTTTCACTGAGTATGATATAATTATTATGTAATAATTTGCTGTCTGGAGCTATCTGTTAAATAATAGGTGTTAAATTTTATCTTTTATATTTGTCTAGAGATCTAAAATAACCGTTGCCTTTATTATACGGAAATAGTTATTGAGAGGCTCTGAGGTGGCCATACACTATAATATCATATTTTGCAACATCATTTACGTCGCTTTCTGTTGTAAATAACTTTTGCATACTTTAACTTTGAATCGGATTATTCTTTTTTTTTATTTCCTTCGATGCTTACTAAAGAATCATGCCCACTTTTCATACATTTAAAAACCTGATAGTAAAAGTTTATGTATAGTTTATGTTTAGTATAAGGTATAGTAGAAAAACTTCCTGTAAGTTTAGAAAATAATGTCATGTAGTTATTTTTACGATTTAAGCGCTACGAAGCCCAAAAATATTAATGTTACTCTTTAGGTTAGAATTTGCCGTTACCAAATATTTCATTTATCTATCTCTTATTAATGTTCTATCACCATTTCCTCTGAGATTATACTGAGAAAAATCTTGTGTATCCCTACATATTTCTATTCTATATGATCAATGAAAAACACACAAAATGGGACAATATACAACGAGACGCAAACACAACAAGTGATTATATTCTCTTTGGCAACAATGAAGGACTGCGCCGATACCAATCGTAGAACTGTTAAATGTCAAATAATCCGTTTCACTCGTGTGCACTCAATGACATACTGCATTATTTATTTATTTAATTATTATATTATTTTTAATTGATCTGTACTATACAATAAATAATAAAGAAATATATATAAAAAGGAATATATATATATATAAGAATATAGAGAAATACTTACTGATTAAATAAAATAAATGTTTAAAACTCAGAAATGCGAAGTATGTGAAATGGAACGTCTTAGAAAAAGGGTAGTTGAGAGACGTTCAAAATATGGTGGTAATAAGTTTACCCTTGACGTAGAATAAGCATAAATAAATATTAAAAATATTTTTCTCCTGCGTTTCTCTTAACATTGTGATACGCGTATTTAATTAAGAATTCAATTAGCTGAATTTTAAGATTTATTTCATTTCTATACATTCTATACATAGGTGAAAAATGGGCATCCTTCTTTAAAATCGTGCTTAACTTTTGACACCACACATATTAATCTTTTCTTTGGCTTTACGTCGAACGTAAATTCTTCTTTTTGAGCCACACATTCTAACTTTTGATATGTTTAGTTCAAATAGATTTTTTAAATCTTCTACTGTCTCGGTGGATGTACGGAATTGTTTAATGGCCAGAATAGAGGTTTTCGGTAGGTAACACTACAAACCAAATTAAGAGTTCTTTAGTCGTCATTTTACCATAGTCACTGGTTACGATCGTGATTTTTTTTTAATTTTGCGCGAATTTGTTGTGAGGCGTCTATTCCACTTGCTGGTAACAACTCCTGAGTAGTAGAGATATAGCCCTCGGCGTGAATGATCTCAATTACTGCCAGTTTCCTTGTACCGAGTTACTGTGCGATGCACACAGATCGATTATATAATTAGGGGACAATCGTTCGGATTCGTTTTCATTAAATAGAGTAAAGATGATGAATCACGTTTGCAAATTTTTCTCATTTTCAATACGTATTTATTTTAGGAACTTCGAGATCAAAGAATATTGTTCCGGTTGTTCCGTGTTCATATTCGCTAATAAATTCATAAAAATACAGCGAACTCACATCAGTAGTTAGTTAGTGCTATAAAGAACTAGTTATGGAGCAATAAAGAACTTTTATCGCATCATAACTATCACATCTGGCGGCGTGGTCGTTTGTCACTTTTATTATACATATATAAATAATTAAAAACATATTAATAAGAAGGTTATTCGTGTTAAATATAGCAAAGATTTCGTTTTCATTTTAATAATTTAACGTTAGTAGCTAAATCCAAACAAGCGGCAGTCACGAAATAGATAATAATAAAGGTTGGTCGGTAAAGGCGCTGGTGGAATTAGCCAGAAGTGTTTATTCACAGGTTGCGTGCGGCGCCAGTTTAGCGGCTGTGTATTTTATGCATGCTTTTTAAGTTGCAGAAAAACTGTTTTATGTTAGATAATGGGGAACGAAAGTTAAAAACTGTCATAATCCATTTACAATTTTTCAACGGCAGTAATAAAACAAATAATGAATATTCAGACCCACTCCTATCAAGTAGCTTTTACAATTTAATTAAAGCTAAGGGAACAAAATTAAAATGATAGAAATGAAAATTACAATAAGATAATTTCTGATTTGTGCTTCATTACAGTTATCACTTCCTTTGATATTCTAAAAACTGCTTGTGGGATAATTACTGTTAATACTGCTTATAATCGTTGATTAGTATCGCTTATTTAAATTAAATATAAATTATCTCTATACCTGTCTCTTTCTATTTTCATTTAGTGCAAAGAGAGGGAGCAACTTTATGCATTTCTTAAATTAACTTCGATTTTATGATGTTATGAGTAAGTGTTTGTATGTGAGGTTACTTTTTAAGTTAAGACCGGTTATATTTTTGTCTTTTCTTGGTACTTGGAATATGGTGAAAGAAACGATACATTGCTTACGACCTAGTCAGACTAAAGTAATTGTATCTATACTTAGTAGTCTATCTGTCTATGCTTGTACTATTAGTAACTGTAGTCTTTAATTTTAAGTAATTGTAGTAGCTGAAAGTTTATTGGTAAGATCAAGGATCGGGCGCATAGTCTATGGTAAAAGACACCTGGATATATCACTATTCCTTTGTGGAGTATTCTTTTTTTATGCTATGTTACAATTTTATTTATAAATTAAAATAAAATGATGTGTGTCAAAGGTCAATAAATGTTTTTAAAATGTGTTATTTTCACAAAGCAGGCTCCGCGGAACCCTTTACTAAAAATTTATTTATGGGATTCCTTACACCCTTTTGAGTCACCACCCTTTCCAGATACGCTCTTCTCATTTTAAAATAAAGCAAAAGCAAAAGAAACTGTACCTGTAATTTTTATTGTAAATTATATTATAACGCGGGATCAGAAACAATATATAAATAAGCAGAGTTTAATATCCCTACGTTTTAAGAAGCAGATGTTGTTTGGTGTCACCTGAACCTGACCGACATGTGAACCCTGAAACTGAGGCTGTCGCTTTAATGCGTTAGGTTATTTGTATATATTGAGTTGAGTAGTAAATATTTAAGTCGTATTTATAAATATATTGGTAAATCCAATTGGGCATACCTTAAGCGCAATAAAAAAAATTACGTATAACATGATTATACGGAATTATTAAAGTAGTTTAAATACATTTCGACAGCACTATCGGCTTCAACACCCTCGAAAACCATGAAAATGACACCCATGATGAAAAAATTGATACCTATTGCAGCCGCCATCTTGGATTTACATTTCGACAGCACTATCGGCTTCAACACTCTTGAAAACCAGAAAATGACACCCGAGATGAAAAAAATGGTACCAACTTCAGCCGCCATCTTGGATTTACATTTCGACATCACTATCGGATTCAACACCCTCGAAAACCATGAAAATGACACCCAAGATGAAAAAATTGATATCTATTGTAGCCGCTACCTTGGATTTACATTTCGACAGCACTATCGGCATCGGCACCCTCGAAAACCATGAAAATGACACCAATAATGAAAAAATTTATATCTATTGCAGCCGCCATCTTGGATTTACATTTCGATAGCACTATCGGCTTCAACACCCTCGAAAACCATGAAAATGACACCCATGATGAAAAAATTGGTACCTACTTCAGCCGCCATCTTGGATTTACATTTCGACAGCACTATCGGCTTAACTTATCGGCACTTCTACCGTGTAGTGGCGGTCAAGAATATCCACTACCCCATATCCTCCCGTGGGTGTCGTAAAAGGCGACAAAGGGAAACAGGCAGGAGATGGGCAGCAGCATCTTCCTGGTAACGGCATAAATACAATAAAAAAAACTGCGGTTGCCAACCCGCTCGCCAAGCGTGGCAACTATGGCAATATACCCCCATGAGCAATGACAATAATAAACGGCCCCCAGTCCCCGGCGGCCCCGCTATTCCTGGCTACGGTGGCGACCATGGTAACGGCGGGGCAGGGGGTGCTAAGAATCTCCGGTGGAGGTTCGGTTGCCACCTTAGACGACTCGACCTGGCAACGTACAACGCACGCACCCTGAGGACTGACGAGAAGATCGTGGAGCTGGAAGAAGAGATTGACAAGTTGTTGGAGGAAATGTATGAGGATATCTCTAGAGCCATGCATTCCTCCAAAACCCAATATACGGTGTTAATGGGAGACTTTAATGCAAAACTAGGCACAAGAGAGAACGGTGAGCTGAAAGTAGGGAAATTTGGAATAGGGCAACGGAACCCAAGGGGCCAGCAGCTGGCCGGCTTCATGGAGAAAGAGGGACTCTTTATGATGAACTCTTTCTTCAAGAAGCGGCCCCACAGGAAGTGGACCTGGTCGAGCCCCGACGGTTCGACAAAAAATGAGATTGACTTCATTATGACGACCAGACGACAACTGTTCAGTGATGTCTCAGTGATCGCGAGGGTGAAAACCGGCAGCGATCACCGAATGGTTAGAGGCACACTGAACCTAAATGTTAAGTTGGAGAGGTCTCGTCTGATGAAGTCAACGCTCCGTCCCCCTCGTGCTCTAATCCAAAGTCCCGAAACCTTTCAGCTCGAGTTACAAAACCGTTTTCAGTGCCTAGAAGACTGCAATGAAGTGGACGATATGAATGACAAGCTCGTGGAAACTGTCCATGCGGTCGGAGCTAAGTTCTGCAAGACCCACCGCAGAAGAACACAAAAACTCTCCGATCACACTCTTAATCTCATGGCTGTTAGACGGGAGATGAGGCTACATTCTTCAACAGATTTGACAGCATACAGGCAACTGAACAGACAGATCTCCAAATTCATGCGGCGAGACTTACGCAACTTCAATACAGCTCGTATTGAAGAAGCGATCGAGCGGAACCAAGGCTCCAAAGTCTTTGCCAGAGATCTGTCTGCCAGAAAGAGCCAACTGTCAAAGCTGAAGACCGAATGTGGCAGCATCGTTTCCGGGACACCTGAGATTTTGAGTGAGATTGAGAGGTTCTATGGGCAGCTGTACACGTCATCGTTGGAGCCACACGCAAGTGTGAGTAACGATCCAAGAAGAGAAGAAGAAGAGTCTTATTCGACACTATTCCGAAGATATCCCGGACGTCAGTCTGAGCGAGATTAGAATGGCTCTCCAGCACCTTAAAAACGGCAAGGCCCCAGGCGAGGATGGAATTACAGCGGAGCTTCTGAAAGCGGGTGGAAGACCGGTACTTGAAGTCCTTCAGAAGCTCTTTAATTCCGTCCTCCATGGTGGCATTACACCGGAGGCGTGGAGCAGAAGTGCGGTGGTCTTGTTCTTCAAGAAAGGTGACAACGCTCTCTTGAAGAACTACAGACCGATTTCCCTTCTGAGCCGCGTCTACGTGCTGTTTTCGAGAGTCATTACGAATCGTCTCGCGCGCAGACTTGACGACTTCCAGCCTCCCGAACAAGCCGGTTTCCGAAAGGGCTTTAGCACCATAGACCACATACATACCCTACGGCAAATTGTACGGAAGTCCGAAGAGTACAATTTGCCACTATGTCTGGCGTATGTGGACTATGAGAAAGCCTTTGATTCCGTCGAAATTTGGGCGGTGCTGCAGTCCCTTCAGCGGTACCAAGTTGATTGTCGGTATATCGAAGTGCTGAAGTGTTTGTACAGTAGAGCTACAGTGGCTATCCGAGTACAGAACCAGAGTACGAAACCTATCCAATTGCAGAGAGGTGTAAGACAGGGTGACGTTATATCCCCGAAACTCTTCACCGCTGCATTGGAAGACGTTTTCAAGCTTCTGGACTGGAAAGGATACGGAATTAACATCAATGGCGAGTACATCACTCACCTTCGATTTGCCGACGATATAGTCCTCATGGCAGAATCGCTGGAGGAGCTAAGCACTATGCTCAATGACCTCAATAGTGTCTCCCAACGGATAGGTCTTAAGATGAACATGGACAAAACAAAGATTATGTTTAATGTCCATGTCACACCTATGCCGGTAGTTGTTGGGAGCACTAAGCTCGAAGTTGTTGACGAGTATGTTTACCTGGGACAAATAGTCCGACTAGGTAAGTCCAACTTCGACCAAGAGGTCAATCGACGGATTCAACTCGGCTGGGCAGCGTTCGGGAAGCTACGACACATCTTCTCGTCAGAAATACCTCAAAACCTTAAAACAAAATTGTACAACCAGTGCGTGTTGCCAGTGATGACTTACGGAACTGAGACGTGGTCCTTCACTGCTGGCCGTATGAGGAAGCTCAAGGTCGCTCAGCGAGCTATGGAGAGGGCTATGCTTGGAGTTTCTCTGCGTGATAAACTTAAGAATAAGGATATCCGCAGTAGAACCAGAGTAACCGACATAGCCCAACGGATTAGTAAGCTGAAGTGGCAGTGGGCCGGCCATATAGCTCGAAGAACCGACAACCGATGGGGAAGAAAGCTTCTCGAGTGGCAGCCTCGTACCGGTAGACGAAGTGTAGGGCGTCCCCCCACAAGATGGAGTGACGACCTGGTAAGACATGCAGGAAGTCGATGGATGCAGGTGGCTCAGGACCGTGCTTTGTGGCATTCCTTGGGGGAGGCCTATGTTCAGCAGTGGACTTGTGAAGGGCTGCAATGATGATGATGATGATGATCGGCTTAAACACCCTCGAAACCCATGAAAATGACACCCATGATGAAAAAATTGATACCTATTGCAGCCGCCATTTTGGATTTACATTTCGACAGCACTATCGGCTTCAACACCCTCGAAAACCATGAAAATGACACCCATGATGAAAAAATTGGTACCTACTTCAGCCGCCATTTTGGATTTACATTTCGACATCACTATCGGATTCAACACCCTCGAAAACCATGAAAATGACACCCAAGATGAAAAAATTGATATCTATTGCAGCCGCTACCTTGGATTTACATTTCGACAGCACTATCGGCATCGGCACCCTCGAAAACCATGAAAATGACACCAATAATGAAATTGATATATTTTGAAGCCGCCATCTTGGATTTACATTTTGACAGCACTATCGGCTTCAACACCCTCGAAAACCATGAAAATGACACCGATGATGAATAAATTGGTACCTAATTCAGCCGCCATCTTGGATTTACATTTCGACAGCACTATCAGCTTCAACACCCTCGAAAACCATGAAAATGACACCTATGATGAAAAATTTTATACCTATTGCAGCCTCCACCTTGGATTTACATTTCGACAGCACTATCGGCTTCAGCACCCTCGAAAACCATGAAAATGGCACCCATGATGAAAAAATTGATACCTTTTGCAGCCGCCATCTTGGATTTACATTTCGACAACCCTATCGGTTTCGACACCCTCGAAAAGCATGAAAATGTCACCCATGACAAAAAAAAATATACTACTTACTTTTAGTACGTACTACTATTATTTATTCTGTGCTTTTAAATATTGTAATAAAAAAATCTCTTATTATTATTACAATCAAGTATTTAAGAAATTTGGTTATTCGAATATTGTGTATTTGTACAGCGATGTTTTTGAGCCGCTGAAAACAACCGAAACAATGTCCACTCACGACGGCGACTGAAGCCGAACGGAACTAAACCTAATACAAAGGTACTCTGTGAACTAAACTACTCTGTGGCTGTAGATCCCCATTTACAGAAACAATTTATATACGAGGCAAACAAATCAACGAAAATTTCGCCATTTTGGAGCCGAAAAAAATTAATTATAGCTAAACAAAACAAAATTACACTGCCATTTACATTCAGTGGCTTCCCACATGATAGATGAAGAGATTAAAAAATAGATTGAGTTAAACAATTGATATTTTCAAAAGTTATAGTGTTTACAAGCCACAGGGACATGATAAATCCACACCATAAGCCACTAAAACCCTTTTTTTTATTAAAAAATAGCAATTAATCGATTTAAAAAAAATATTAATAAGTTCAACAATCATTTATCTTTCTAACAATGTGCTTTTTATATCATTTATATGTATAATATGGTTGCTAGATACGATTTTATTCGATAAAATCTTGGAATTTTAATTTTTAGGCGATAGTAGAACATTACCTTGCGCTTTCGCTTAAGGTATGCAATACATACACAACAGTTTGAACAATTTAAGTCAATCTTAAGTAGAAAATAACTTAATAACTTAAAATTTTCTAAACTTCGGTCAATGTCACGTAATCGTTCACGAGTGCCCTCAAGTTACAAAACATTATCCTAAGTACAGCGTTTTGAGGAGCTGATCTTGGTAACTGAGATACTGTTTTTATGTGTTTATTAATTAGCAACGATCTTATGATGCTGATATCATAATAAGAGCGTATAAAATGATTACGCACTTAAGTTCGTATTTGAGAAACGTTTAGTAATACGAACTTGTTATCAGGAAGATGCTCGTCCCATTTCCTGTTTCGATTTCCCTCTGTCGCCTCTTACGACAGCCACAGGTTAATACGGGGTGATAGATGCCGCGCTTGCGGCCACGATTGATCCAATTCATGCAAACTTACCTCCTACATACTTTGTGCCCAACCATACGATAATCAGCGTGCTGACGTGGTGGTAGATGTGAAGAAAGGAGGCCTGTCGCTCCTTTTTCCTTAGCAGGAAGAAAGTCGTCTCGAACAGCTCCAAGGATTTGAGGATAATAGTCCACCACATAAAACGCAGCATTCTGAGTGCTTCAGGGTTCATGGAGTAATCAGGGAGCATGCAGCCGAAGTGGTAGGTCGTTGTCCAGCCCGATGTCAGTATCTGAAAGTTGTGCATATAGTTTAACCTTTTTTAGTTTGTAGATTCCACTGGCCCCTTATATCCCGCGAGTGTCGTAAGAGGCGCCCAAGGAAAATGAAATGGGAAACGGGTAGCAGAAAATTGCTGAAAATATTGAAAAACTTCTGTTGCCATATCACCTGCCAATCTTTACGTGGTAGAGCTAGAGCCATGCTGCAGTTATATTGTGGTTGCAGCACGAATGGGTCGGCTCGACCGGGGTAGAACCACGCTCACACAGAATACCAGCATATTTTTTTTAAACGTAACCTTCACACTAAGATTTTCTCCTGTGTCATGAGGGCAGTTTACAAACATAAATTACACAAGGGCAAACATCCACACCCAGAAAAATTATTTTTAGGCCGTACAAATACTTGTTCTGTGCGGGATTCGAACCCGCGGCCCTTAGCGCTGCAACTCAATTGCTAAGCCACAGCGCCACTGAGCCGTAAAATAGCAGCTTAATGCTGCTGTGCATCGTATGGTGAGTGTAGAGAACCGGAGACTCTTTTTACTGGAAACGAGGCATTCCATCTCAGTCCTCAGGCGTGGCAACGCATCTGCATTTTGATCCTTAATTGAGGATAAATAATGATGTTTATTGGCCACAGCGTCCACTTACCATCAAGTGACTGTGAGCTCGTTTGTCACCAATATTCTATAAAAAAAAGTGTGGCAACTATAGAAAATATCTTACCTATAAGGTAATTAGTAGGGGCGTATGTTCAGCGATGGACTTTTGAATGAATAAATGAACTTGTTTGGTTCTAAAGATCATTTTGACATAGACACACACATTTATCAGTTCAGTACATCACTTTTGGCACCATTTTTATCCCCCGACAAAAAGAGGGGTGTTATGTTTCACGTGTGTATCTGTGTACCTATACGAGGGCGACACTGAAAGTTTTTAGAACTGGCCACTTGTAAACGATATAATAAAAAAATAAGGTCAAATTTTGAAAATGGAACTCTGCCAATATTATTGTATATTATGTATTTTATTAATTTGTCATTTGTTTACGATTTGGCGGCAAATTGAAAATTGTCTGTGTCACAATTTAATTCAGCTTTTGCTGAAGGCCTCGCACATTGATACGGTACCTACTGTTACGGATAGGTGTGAAACTTGTACGGGATTTAATAGAAAGAATACTGCAGGGCGCGTAATTTATTATTCAAAGGCACAATAATGCAGTGGCTAAGTTAATAGACAATAGTAATGACGCTGCAGGGCTAAGTGTTCGATTCCCGCCTGGAACAAGAGTTTGTATGGTCTACAAATAATTGTTTTTTATTTATGTAAAACGCCTCCACGATACAGGAGAAAATTCTACGTGTAACGTTTTCTTAAATAATAAAAAGCACAATCGGTATTTTATACGCTAATATATTACACCCCTCCGTATTATCCATATTATATCTAAATAGTGTAAGTTCCCTCACGATGTTCCACTTCACCGCCGTGCATGTCTAGAATCGACACTTAAAATTTGGAATTAATAATTTTATTTGTGCCTGCTGCGATCTATCCGTAGTCTAGGTCTAGGTAGTCCCCATACAACCTACCAGGCAATTTTAAGGCGAACATTTATCTACTAAACTACTACGACTCTTATGCCCATAATATTCTAAAACTACTTACTCAAATAATATAATTAGCTAAAATATAATTCGAGTAAAAATTAAAAAAAAATTGTGTAAAAACCACTATCAGAACTTCTTGGACTAATCTTTTTAAATTGAAACTTCAGTTGTTACCGGGAGTGCTTAAAATGGAATGAGGGAAGTTATATATTTGGAAGTAATTGGAAGTAAAGACTAGAAATGAGTTGGGGTGAGGAGTGACTCGAACTTTAGGTCTAGTCAGTTTTGAATAGCCTATCATGTAGAGAGTGTCATGGGGGTCATGGTTGAATAGGAGCAAAAGGTTCACATTACACTCCTAGGGGGCCAAAATGGCCAAAAACTAAAAAATTGGGGGGTGGCTCGAGCTTTAGGCATAAATAGCCTATCGTGTAGAGGATGTCATGGGGTCATGGTTGAATAGTGGCAAAAAGTTCTCATTACACTCCTATGGGGTCAAAATAGCCAAACTAAAAAATTAAAAAATCTTATTTCGGCTATAACTCCGCCTGCTTCGGAGGTTCTTACACAGTCTTTACTTCCTGCATACTACTTGTTCTTAAGACATAGACATAAAAGTGTATTGGTTAGACTGAAGATCGGGAACATAGTCTACGGTAAAAGGGGTCTGGATATTCCAGTCCTTTGTGTGGAGATTATTAGACGCCGCAGAGCTAGAAAGAGTATTTATATAACATTGGACTGTTTCCGAAGTAGACTTTAATTTGATAAAAATTATGGCAAAATTAAAACTTTTTTTTGGTATTATTACGGAACGTACTCGTAGCTTATTGCGTCTCGGGTGGTTTTAAATATGGTCAAGTCCTTTTAATTAATAATTTAAAATTCAAAATTTTGTACAGCCGACTTCAATATAAGCGCCTTCAATATAGATTATTTAAGAATAACTCAATAACCATTGGTCTGACCTTGATCAAATTCATATGGGACCACACGAGAACTATCAGCTTTCATATAAAAAAAGAATCATCGAAATCGGTCCACCCAGTAAAAAGTTATGAGGTAACACACATAAAAAAAACATACTCGTCGAATTGAGTACCGTCTCCTTTTTGGAAGTCGGCAGAAAAAGTCTCGTAGCCGCTGCGTCACAGTCTTCGCGAAACTCCATACTTTAAGTTTAAGTTCGCGTATTTCCGCTGTACTTTTCTATGACATTCCATTTTAATCCTGACTAGGGATTCGAGTTTAAACCTGAGATTTATTATAAACTTCTCTTTTAATAAGGTCATTAAGGATTAGGAACAATAGAAAACTTTAGTAACAAATTGGAGCTAAAACCACTGTCAGAAAGTCGGGGTCAAAACTCGAATTAAATTGTTCAAAGCGCCGAAACAAATTTATAATTCTGTAATCTTGCTTTAACTTCATCTAACATTCAAAGTGAATGGATACCTTCGTATTCGAAGCTCAATAATCGTAACAAAGCTTTATACTTCATTAAATAATTTCATCACCTTTAATGCGCACGTAATGAATTATCACGAGGCGATCCGATTCGTTTAACAATGGACGAATTATCGGAGCGTATGAAGGATCGATTTCGATTTAATTGAATGACATGACCCATTAATAATAACACGTGAAAGTGGAGATTTTGTTTAATGTGCGTTGCGTTATTCAAGGGTCGAGATATGAATCATTGTGTCATCGGTCATTCCAATAAATATTAGTGTAGGTATATGTAATATAAGAAAGTAAGTGGCCCGGCAGACATTGATCTGTCCTTTCCGATAGGTTTTTTTTATGGAATAGGGTGACAAACGAGCACACACTACATCTGATGGTAAGGGGATGCTGTGGCCCATAGACAACTACATTTTTAGCCTCTATTAAGAATCAAAATGCAGATACGTTGTAACTCCTGAGGACTAAGATGGAATGCCTCATTTCCCGTAAAGAGACTCGAACGAAAGGGCTTTATATTCTTTAAATATAAAGGGAAGAAAGAAAATCATCGCTTCACCTTGATTGTTGATAGAACGAATGGGTTGGCTCAACCGGGGTAGGACCACACTCTCACAGAAGAACAGCGTAAAATAGCAGAATAATGCTGTGTTTCGTATGGTGAGTGTAGAGAACCGGAGACCCTTTTTACTGGATAAGAGGCATTCCATCTTAGTCCTCACGAGTGACAACGCATCTGCATTTTGATTCGCAAACCAGGATAGATGTAGATGTCTACGGGTAGCAACCACTTACCATCAGGTGGACTGTGTGCTCGTTTGTCATCCTATCCTATAAAAAATGTCTCTTTAGAGATGAGCCGTGGTGGCGGAAAGGAAAAAAAATAATTTTACACCTGCCAATATATATTTGTTTATACGTGTTGGAGCCACACTGCAGCTATATTATGCTTGTACGAGGGTGGATTGAAAAGTACTCGGCCTAACACAGATCCATTCAATTCTAAAAATCAAATCTACCCACATTATTTAGTTCAGTTCAGACTAGTTCATTGTGTGAAGTTCGAAACGTGTGCGATAATTAGTTGTGATTTTATAAATTTATTAACAAAGTAATCGGACATAATTTCCGCGAATGGAGCAAATCGAGCAGCGTGCCGTCATTAAGTACCTCCATAAGAAGGGGCTATCATCAAAAGCCATCCATGATGACATGGTCAGTACATTAGGCGATTGTGCTCTGTCATATTCATCCGTCAAAAAATGGATAGCAGAATTTAAGCGTGGTAGAGAGAGTGTGAAAGATGAACCCCGCTCTGTAAGGCCTTCGACGTCAACTACTGACGAGAATATTAAAAAAGTACTTGATTTAATAATGGGAGACCGCAGATTAAAAATTAGTGAGATAGCCGAGATTATAGGCATCTCTTATGAACGAACTCAAAACATCATTGTCAACGAGTTGGGTTTCCACAAGGTGTCTGCGAGGTGGGTTCCGCGACTGCTTTCAGTTGAACAAAAAAGGACGCGATTGACTATTTCACGCGACTGTTTGGAGTTATTTGAAGCCGATGCAGATGATTTTTTGAATCGTTTTGTTACTATAGACGAAACATGGGTTCATTACTGTACACCGGAAACAAAACAACAATCAAAACAGTGGAGAAGACCTGGTTCACCACCCCCTAAAAAGGCTAAGTCGATTTTGTCGGCAAATAAGGTGATGGCTTCAGTATTCTGGGACTCGAAAGGTGTGATTATGATTGATTATCTTGAAAGGGGTCAGACTATAAACTCTGATTACTACTGCACCTTACTACGTCGTTTACGAGAGGAAATAAAAGAAAAACGTCGAGGAATGCTCAGAAGAAAAGTCCTGTTTCATCAAGATAACGCCCGTGTTCACACGTCAGTACAGTCAATGGCTGAAATTCACAACTGTGGCTTTGAACTGTTACCGCATCCGCCGTATTCACCTGATCTGGCACCATCAGACTTCTTTCTGTTCCCTAACCTAAAAACACTTGGGAGGTCAAAGATTTTCGACAAACGACGAGGTCAAAGCAGCTGTAGACGCATATTTTGACTCTAAGGAAGAATCATTTTTTTTCAACGGTCTAAATGCTTGGAAGGGGAGGTGGCAAAAGTGTATTGAACTTGATGGTGATTATGTAGAAAAATAAAAATATAACTGATTTAGTATGTGTTTATTTTCTTGGTTAGGCCGAGTACTTTTCAATCCACCCTCGTAGCACTAGTGGATCGACATATCCGTGGAAGGACCACGTTCTCAAAGACTACCAGCGTGAAAGCAGCTAATTGTTGCTGTGTTTCGCATGGTGAGTGTAGAGAACCTGAGATCCGTTTTACTAGCAACGAGGAATTCCATCTTAGTCCTCGAGGAGTGACAACGCATTTGCATTTTGATTCTTAATCGAAGAAAAATATAAATGCCTAATTGCCCCACTTATTATCGGGTAGACTTTGTGATCGTTTGTCACCCTTACTCTATAAAAATAAATTATTCTTTGTCGAGAATTGTCTTCTTTATTCGGAAGGAAGTTGCGCAAACGCGATCAGCTATTAAGATTTTGATCGTTGGTTTTTTATTTAATAAAAGTAAGAATGGTACGAATGGTATCGCGACAAAACTCGCGATATCACACAGATAACCACACCATCTGGATGATTGGCGGTCCACCACTGTGCGATTTAGAAGAAGTTTTCTTCCTCGCACAACTTCCTCGTGGAATCGATTACCACCAGCTGTTTTTCCGGACAGATACGACTTAGGGACCTTCAAGAAAAGAGCGTATTTTTTTTAAAAGGCGGGCAACGCATCTGCAATTTCCCTGGTGTTGCAGTTGTTCATGGGCGGTAGTCGGTAGTAACTTACAATCAGGTGAGCCGGATGCTCATTTGCCCCCTCTCCTATAAAAAAATGAAAAGCTTACTATCCACCAGATGGTTAGTGAATAAGTACTATTTTTTTCTTTTAATTTTTTTTTATAAAACGCTACCTCAACACTAGAATTTTCTCCTGTATCGTGGGGGCATAATTTTCACATAATTTTCACAAGGACAAACATCCAGACCCGGAACAATTATTTGTAGGCCACACAAACACTTGTTCCATGCGGGATTCGAACCCGCAGCTTTTAACGCTGCAACTCATTGCTAAGCCACTGTGCCACGGAGCCGTCGAACTATGGTTCATAGATATGTTCCAGATGCAGATTCATGGTCACCCTCCAAGACGTAAGATGTAATGCCTCCTTACCAGTAAAATGGGTTTCCGACTCTCTACACTCGCAATACGAAAATTACAGTATTATGCCGCCATACCACTCTGGTGTTTTATAAGATCGTGGCACTTCTCCGGTTGTACCGACCCATTTGTACTACCGCCTTTATTCGGTACAGCGTGGCCATATCACGTTGAAATAAATAAAAGGTGTGATGGTAGTTCCATCTGTCGTTCATGTCTTATTATCATCATTACTACAGTCTATCAAAGTTCACTTGTAAACATATGCCTCCCTCTTAGATTGCCTCATAGTGCGGAATGCGGATTCGTCCTAGTTGCCACGCTTGGCAAGCGGATGGGTAACTACATTTTTTTGTTGCGAAAATACTACTGCTTATATGTAGCGGCACGAAAGTCTAGCGGTGACCTTTATTGCGCATAAGTCGCGCTGATTGGCTTATTGCGCATAAGTCGCGCTGATTGACTCGTGCGTATGGTTCGTACGCGCTGATAGGCTCTCCGGTCACATTCGTGCAATACAATTCGTGCGCGTCCCCGCCACGTTTCGTTCAGCACTAGACTTACGTGCCGCGACTTGTATCTCCTGTTTCAGTTTCTTTTGTCGCCTCTTAAGACACCCACAGGATATGTGCCTAGTGGATTCTCTTAGCCCGTGTCTACACGGCAATTCATTCTACAAATAATTAAAATATTATGCTTTCTGCGTAGTATTGCACTTTTAATCATTAACAACTTATGTGATACTCACTCCCCAAGAGACGAAAGCGTTGGCTATGATCTGAACTATATTGTACCATTTGATGACAGTTTTCAGCTTGTATGGCGGACGATTCCTCATATACGCTGGCAGTATAATTTTTATTAACGTTAGGTACCCGGCTATGATGGAAATTAAGGGCCATGGTGACGTCATCAGGAACCAGTCTCTGACCCGCGGATCTGTGAAGCGAATAACATTCTGGTAAATGTTAGTAACACAAGCCATAAGTAATTCCAATAATTTCATCATCATCATTACATCCCTTACAAGTCCACTGCTGAACATAGGCCTCCTCCAAGGAAAGCCACAAAGCTCGGCCTAAACCTGAACCTTTTATTTCACGGGGAATTGCCTATGCATATCGGTCTCGTGGGAAAAAGACGGGCTATGACGGACTCGCACCGACTAAAACCCTCTGGTGTTCCACCTTCGCCGCATATTAACAGGGCCACGGGAACGCTTTCGCACACATAATCGGCCCCAACAGCGCTGGCCGCTCCATGACAGCCTCTCCTCGAGGAGGACTTCTCCCCCCTCCCCTTCCTTCTCAAGTAAGGCCCACCAGGAACAAAAGGGCCTGAACCTATGTACATCCAACGACTTTGTGCATGTCTTACCAGGTCGTCACTCCATCTATAGGAAGGCCGCCCTAGACCTCGTCTACCGGTACGAGACTGCCACTTGAGAACCTTTTTCTCCATCGATGGTCGGTTCTTCGAGCTATATGGCCAGCCCATTGTCACTTCAGCTTTCTAATCCGTTGGCCTATGTCGGTTACTCTGGTACTTACTGTTGGTCTGCTATTTCTCAAAGAAATTCAGAGTATGAGAATAGATACACGCATCTTAATTATTAGCCACTAGTAAGCTTTGACAGGTGGAGGTGCTAAAGTCAAATAAATAGAGTCCAATAATATGATTTTGACCGACTTGGAGAACGGTTGTATAGTTGGATGGAACTAATGTGTGATATCCTTTCACTATTCCATCCACATTTTATTGTCACTTTCCACTAGACCTCTGTTTTGTTTATATCTAACACCCGTATAAAGAGCAGTTTTCATTCGAGCCATGTCTTCTACATACTCGTTTGTCTTATGGGAAAACTATAAATTTGACGCGCAGGTTAGGTTAATCGTCGAATCTCCGCCCAAGAGAAAGTTAAATATACTGTACACCGTGTGTTTTAAATACTGTATTAAATTGCCAAGTGCAAGTTTTTTTTTGTGAAATTAATTCGTAAAGCAGTGCTCCTTCGGATAACCACCGAAATATTTCTCAGTACGCAAGCAAACCGAACCCGTCGTCATCAATGAAATTATAAATTGCAATTCAAATCTCAATCATTGAAGAAAAAAATTATGTCACTGCATGACATATTCTTACTGAGCGGGCAATGCAGCAGCATCTTCCCGATACTTTTCATATCAATAAAAACTGCGGTTAGCCTACCCGCCTTTGGGATATGAGTAACGAGTAGCGCTGAATGTTTTCGCCTTGAATGGAGCGTCATCTGTAGCGTAATGGACCTTGTTCAAAATGTGATAATCATCAGAAAAAGCTATTAGACAATAATATTCTATATGAGAAAAAAGAAATCTATCAAACCACAATATTCAGTAATCGGAAGTACTTACTAGTGCAAATATTATTTAACACCGACTACGCCATTTCCAGCATAAAAAAAATATGTTTTTTTTTTCGAAAAATTAAGTAAAGTAAGCGTTTTACTTCAGGCGTATCAAAGCCTGCTGTATTCAAATTACCTCTGTCAGTTGAGGATTAAGAACGCTTTTAAATGTCAATCTGCAGTAACGCACTATTTGTTGTCCTACAGATCGAATTCTGGTCACGGCGCCCTGTCACAACGACGTCTAGCCATATGTGCAGGACAGGATTATAGTGCCCGAGTGTATGCGCGAACACACGTGCACTCTCTCACTCTCCTAGTCCGATGGAACGGTAATTCGACACGGCCGAATAGAGATCTGGTACAGGACCAACGACTTTACGTGTTTTTCCGATGCATGGGGTAAAACACCTCAAATTTATACGTGGTAGAGCCATGCTGCAGCTATATTAGTAGTATAGTTTGTAGCACGAATGGGTCGACTCGACCGGGGAAGGAGCACGCTCTCACAGAATACCAGCGTAAAATGGCAGCTTGACACTGCTGAGTTTCGTATGATGAGTGTAGAGAACCGGAGACCCTTTTTACTGGAACCGAGGCATTCCATCTTAGTCCTCACGAGTGACGACGTATCTGCATTTTGATTCTTTAATGAGGGTAAATGTAGATGTCTATGGGTCACAGCAACCACTTATCATCAGGTGGACTGTGTGCTCGTTTGTCACCCTATCCTATAAAAAAATATCTGGAAATGAATTATTCAGAAGACATGTGAAGTTCACTAATACGCACTGGAAATCTGAAATAGCGCGTCGGACCAAATGCTCCATAACCCGTGTAGTAGTGTAAAGGTTGTAAATATAACTTTTTACATTCAGTTTTCACTGAATAATATGAGGATTATTATGCTCGGGGTTTCTCTGCGTGATAAACTTAGATATAAGAATATCCGCAATAGAATCAGAGTATCCGATATAGCCTAACGGATTAGTAAGCTGAACCGGCAATGGGCCGGTCATATAGCTTGAAGAATCGACAACCGATGGGGAAGAAAGAATTTCGAGTGACAGCCACGTACCGGTAGGCAAAGTGTAGGGCGGTCCCCCCAACTAGTGGAATAACGACCTACCTATTAGTGAACTTCACATGTCTTCTGAATAATTCATTTTCAGATATTTTTTTTATACGATAGGGTGACAAACGAGCACACAGTCCACCTGATGATAAGTGGTCGCTGTGACCCATAGACATCTACATTTACTCTCAATAAAGAATCAAAATGCAGATGCGTCGTCATCCGTGAGGACTAAGATGGATTGCCTTGGTTCCAGAAAATAGGGTGTCCGGTTCTCTACACTCATCATACGAAACTCAGCAGTGTCAAGCTGCCATTTTACGCTGGTATTCTGTGAGAGCGTGGTCCTTCCTCGGTCGAGCCGACCCATTCGTACTACAACTATACTACTAATATAGCTGCAACATGACTCTACCACGTAAGAAAAATGTGTAGGTTTCCACACGATATTTTATTCCACCGCCGAGCTCATGGTAAAATAGCGCTTAAAATTGCAATCAACAATTTCATTGGTCATGAATCCCGGTGCAGCGGGGATTTAACCCGAGTTACTCGTGAGCCGTGAAATGTTTCAACTTTCAACTAACGTTTAGCCCCTGAGCTAGCGCAATTGGCAAGACATGTGTTGTTTGAAACAACATATTAGGAGGGTTGACTGGTAGAAAATGCCATAAGGCATTAAGTGCACTCTTTTTATCTCTTATTACAAGGTTTATAAATTATGGTGAATATATTTTTGACGTGACAACGTCTTATAATTCGATGAAGCTTGCTGCACGCACGAAAAAACATGACTCATGCGGCGTTACCTCGCTCTGACGCGTTCTATTTAAGGCTTGAAGTGCAAGCGAGAGCGCGGAACGAGCGATAAAGAGGCACAATCGGCTTGTCACGTTCAACTATCGTCAGTAAACCGACTTTACAGGCAACCGTTTTTTTTAAAACGACGTCAATATAAATATAATGAGAACATCATCAAAGAAGTCAATTAAATACGCATTATTAAGGATAACTCAGAAACTACTGATCAGTTCTTGATCAAATTTATATGGGACCACATGAGAGCAGCTATAAATAAAAAAAAAAACATCAAAATCGGTTCACCTTCAAAAAAGTCATAAAATACAGTCTAATTGAGAACCTCCTCCTTTTTTCGAAGTTGGTTGATAATAAAAATAAACACTTCCACAAGCGCTATACCCTATGTAAAGTCCTGAACATAGTTCTCTCCCATAGATTGTCTCATTGGGGGGATATTTGTAATATTTGCGATGCATAGTAGATTGGTAACCACAGTTATTTTGAGTTATTATAGGCACAATGCTGCCTATCTAGTTTGTTTTCCTGTGTCGCCTCTAATAACACCCACGGGACGGTATAGAGTAGTGGATATACTTATACCACCATTACACGTTTCACAACCATGAACCGAAAACAATATGATAATTGAATTAATATTTAATTTAATTTAACAGCATAATGACGTCAATAACAACATTTAGGAAATACTTTTCAAACCTACTTATAATTTTGCTATAATCTCGCATTATAACATTGGCTTTCCTAGCTAAAGAAATTATATACATTTTATATAACATTGGACCTAATAAATTTAATTACCTGCTCTCTTGTAAAACAAGGTGTCGTAAGCTGCAGCGATCGTATCCATCGTGAACACCAACACCTGGAAGTACTGCACAGTACACTAACCTGTACTGTCCGCTGGCAGTTGGTTTTTTAAAAATTATTTTAAATATTCATTTGGGAAGTGATTATGCGGGGCACTAATGTTAGGCGTTACCTTTGAATAGGTTGGCCATTATTTTACTAGGATATATTCATCGACAACCGTTAGATTTTATGAATGTACGGGTTTTCGTACAAATGCTGCTTGAGTAGGATTTTTTTTTCAATTTAGATATTTCAACCCATACAGACAAATGACGACGGCAAACATCGGTGGCGTCAGCGGCTGTCGACGACTAATGACGACAGCTTGCAGTTTCTTATTTAACTGCATAAAGTACACATGCTTGTACATGAAAAATTTCTTACCTTTTTATTTTTAACATTAAGACATGAATAACCATTTATAAAATGTTTGTCTGTCCAATCTGATCTAGGAATGGCTGAACCGATTCGTGATGAAACTTTACAAACAGATAGGGAACAATGTCAGGAGTTTAGGCTATATTGTATCCGAAAAAAATAGATTTTTTTTTAAAAACTAAAAATTGATAAAATAAACGGTCTTTCATTATCTTAAATCTAAATAACACACCACATTAATAGATCCTGCCCAGGCAAGGCGGGGTGGGTCGCTAGTATTGTGATAAGACAACGCACGCGGATGTGACTACATCAAACTATTCTCGTAACTAGAATATCGCCAGGCTAGTTGCGACAAGCGTTGCACTGCGTTGCGCGACTCAGAAACTGCACAAAAGAGTTGCCCAGTACGAGTGCCTTTTATAAATTTCAGGGGGATTGGTGTCCATGCAAACTAATTTGTGGCCTATGTCAGTAGTTAATACCATGCGTTGGTCCGTCAAATTATGACACTAACGTCGAATTTCAATATTTAAATTTGCTTATGAGCCGTATACTGCAATACAACGTGTCCCAAAATTCAACGACAAGCCAACACCGGAGGATAGACCTGCCCCGGACTAATCGGGGAAAAAAAGAAAAAAAAAATATATCCCAATTATATTTTAAGTTATATAAAAAAAAATGAAATTCTTCAGAAATTGAAACCGTTTATGATATTTTTCACTATCATGACCACAATTTTTTAAATATTTTTTTCTTTTTTTTATAGGCAACCTGAATAGTACTGCTATCTACCACAATTCTTAAAAACTCCAGAATAACTCTTGTTTTATCACGAAAATTAATGAAACTTATTTTATTCCCTAAATTTTTTGAAGACTTTTACTTTTAACCAAATTTAACTTATCGTGGTGTAAAAAAAAATATGAACACTAGTATGGCAAGTTTTTTAAAAAAATTGACGCAACTAACCAACATTCCAAAATGGTATAATACTCTAGGAAAACAAGTTATAAAAAAATATGGGCCTATTATTTCTTAACAGGGGCCAAATGACGATCGGGTGTAATAAAAGTATTAGTTCTTGAAAAATGTTTAATATTTCAAAACAAATGGTACAAACAGTTTCACGTGTAGTTTATTAAGTTATTAACATTATAGCAAATGTTCGAACTGTTTGCCACCAGTATTAATACATGCACGACATCGCCTTAAAAATGATAGTTTTATTTGTCTTGCATATCTTCTGCTATTAATGTAATCAGCAGCCTGAGTGATATTTCGACGAAGCTCGTCCAATGTCACAATGGGTTTTGAGTAGACCCTGTTTTTAAGACAACCCCAATAGAAGAAGTCCAGGGGGTTCAAATCGGGTGAACGGGGTGGCCATAAGATAGGACCAAGTCGCCCGATCCAACGCCCTGGATACTCTTGATTTAAATATTCTCGCACAGGACGGGCATAATGTGCTGGGCAACCATCATTTTGGAACCACATGTTTTGAAGATCACTTAAGGGCACGTCGTTTAAGTGATATGGGTGAAGCTTGTGACGTTTTAATATTCGATGTGCAGAACTTTTCGGGATTCCTGTAGCTTCTATGGCACGTACCGAAGTAGTCGAGACATTTTCTATCTCATTGAGAACTTCTTCATCACGATCCAATCTAGGTCTTCCAGCGCTTCTCCTATTAGATGCCATACGACCCTCCGAAACCGCTTGATGCACATTAATAAACACTCGATAATCAGGATATTTTTGAGCATTTGGGTATCTTTCTCGATACAGTCTGCTAGCAGCGTTAGCATTACATCGGCATTCTCCATAGATTAAATGCATATTAGCGTATTCCTGTGGTGTGTACGGTTGCGGCATGTTAAACGCCAAACAGTCCAAAATGCGCCAGAACTCTAAATCACAAAACACACAATCGTAGTCCAAGATAATGCCAGGTCAGTTCAGTTTGCAGCTCACTTCCAGTCCAAATAATGCCAGGTCAGTTAAGTTTGAAGGTCGATTCCAGTCCAAAAAGCCAAGCCAAAAGTCGATAGTATGTACGAGGGCCACTTAAGTTGAATTGGGAACGGTGCGCAGTAAACAAAGTAGCAGAGCGTAGTGAACCGACTTGCTGAGAATAATAACAGCTTTTCTACCTGCCCTGTTGTTGTCTCTTTTTAACGTAAATATCTCTATCTATCTATCTCTCTCTAACATCTAAGGTATTAATGCCCCATTCGAATTCCTAGAAATTGTAACAGGAACCCATTTTGGGCATGTAGTAAAAGTGATTACTGACAATTACAATTTAAGGAATTTGGCCCCTGTTTAGAACCACGATAAGTTAAATTTGGTTAAAAGTAAAAGTCTTCAAAAAATTTAGGGAATAAAATAAGTTTCATTAACTTTCGTGATAAAACAAGAGTTATTCTGGAGTTTTTAAGAATTGTGGTAGATAGCAGTACTATTCAGGTTGCCTATAAAAAAAAGAAAAAAATATTTAAAAAATTGTGGTCATGGTAGTGAAAAATATCATAAACGGTCTCAATTTCTGAAAAATTTAATTTTTTTTATATAACTTAAAGTATAATTGGGATATTTTTTTTTCTTTTTTTCCCCGATTAGTCCGGGGCAGGTCTATTCTCCGGTGTTGGCTTATCGTTGAATTTTGGGACACGTTGTATATGTCAGCTTGATGTCAGTAGCTTAATTTGCCTGTCAGTTAACAGTCTAGCCTTTTTACTAAACGGTGTCGTTCAACTAGCGATCTGAATGATATCCAGCCGGTGCGTCTAATACAACATTGCACATATTAACACTTTTTTTTAATGCAAAATATGGGTTGACTAAATTACGAACAACGTAAAGTGCTTCCATTTTAATCAGTCTTAAGTATACGAACGAAAATGTTATAATAAAATTTATGTTTACATGTATGTATCTTTTATTTAATAAGACGAATCCTCATACAGAACGAAACGTTTCTTGAATGTAGGAATCAGGCATTATCAGCATGCAACGTAGCTCTAAGCACCAAGCGAAGCTCCTACATATTATATCCCTTGGGCCAAATTGAAAACACATGTTTTCTTTTTAAAGGGCATCTTTTTATGCTAGCTTCTATATTATTAATATTTTTCTTTTAGATATTAGATGAAAAGGCATTAACAATATTCATTTATGATGACAGCACTGATGATACACCAGCATGATACAGACAGCACATCGGGGCAGAACTCCCGATACCATTCACACCATCTGGATGATTGGCGGTCCACCACTGTGCGATTTAGAAGATGTTTTCTTCTTTGCACAACTTCCTTGTGGAATCGATTACGAAAAGAGCCTACTCCTTTTTAAAAGGCCGGCAACGCATCTGCGTTTCTCTGGTTCCCCTGGTGTTGCAGTTGTTCATGGACGGCGGTAGTCACTTACCATCAGATGAGCCCTATGCTCGTTTGCCCCCTCTCTTATAAAAAATGTAAATATTTACATATTTATATTTTCACATTAAATTAGTTTATTTTTGCAAATGCTCCTTAATTACATTTATACAAAAATAAAGCAAACCATTAGACGTATTTTAATTATGCATTTAATTCAGGTTCAAGGGGTCAGACGTTAGGAAGCAAATAATTATCATACACGTGCGTTGCGGCATTACTCGACAGTCGACCGAAGCAGTGGGCCATTAATATGCTCACACCTACTGAGTTACCATAGCATTTGGCACATTGTCGATGTCATTTAAATTTATTTAAAAAAAAGTTTTGTAAAATTCTTTTGTACCCGACTGCAAAGAAAGGCGGGACGGAAATGCAAATTATAAACCGAAAGATAATTAATGGGTTCCGCTTGCTAGGCGAAAAAAAAGTGTATGATTTTTCCGTCACGGCCCCTTCTGACGTAATGTACACCCCGCTCACGCTTTTTCTTATCTTGTCATGAAAGAAATATTATTTTATTATAAATGACGCTTCATTTTAATAGATGCTAGTAATTCATTTATCCGTATTTGATAATCAATAATATAATACGTTTATAAATAATAAAACACTACGAAAAGAACTTCGTTCCATCCGAGTGTTCCACGACACTCACGCATGTTTTTTTATGTATGTAAAGCCGCGTCTCCACCAAAGTTTTGTTGCCAACATAACAGTTGCCAACAAAACTTGTTTCCATTTTCGGCGGCAACATCAAAGGAACACGTTTTTTGCCTACATTTGTTCCCTCGGTGGAGACGCTTGTTGGAAACATAACTGTTGTCAACATTTTTGGCGGATACGCGGCTTTACATCATAACTTTTATCTGGTTGAACCGAATTCGATTTTTATTTGAAAGCTGGTGTTCCATATAAATTTGATCAAGGCCTCACTAATATAATTTGACGGCTCCGTTACGCAGTGGCTTAGTAATGAGTTATTGCACTGGGGCCCCCAGTTTGAATCACACATGGAACAAGTATTTGTATGGCCTACAAATAATTGTTCCGGGTCTGGACCGTGCAATTTATGTTTGTAAACTGCCTCCACGATACAAGAGAAAATGCTAGGGGGTAACGTTTTATAAGCGTACAACAGCAATAGTTTTTGAGTTATTCTTAATAATTTAAGAATTTGAAGTCGGTTGTACAACATTTTTTTAAATTATAATTATTCTGCATCCTCATCGTATTCTCTTGTACTCTTCGATTGGAAAGCTAATAAATAATTTTCTACAAATCTTCGTCCAGCGGATCCCGCATCACCTTTTCCCATGGGTACCTTCGAGCAAAATGCTGCAGTGTCATCGTTTCATAAACGATTATGACGTGGTCCCGAGTGGTTATATTTTTCATTTCTCTTAAAAATGTTATATTATTAATGAGGCTATGTCATACCTCTCCATAATTATTTTACGTTTATCATTTTTTTTATATCGGAAGCGCAAAGACTACCATTGTATAAACCGCCATCTACTAAGCTTTCTTGCAACTAAGCCGCAGTAGGATATTCTCATTTAAATAATAACATATTCCTATGTATATAACTTGTCGAGGTTAACGAATATAATAGAGTCAGTCTAAAAAGTTATAGCCGAGTCACAAAATAAGATAAACACAAAATCACAAAAGTACGCACAGTAAGCTCCTAAAATGGCGGGAGATTGGAATTACGTAGTTTTTTCAGCGCGGCTTTGAATATGAATTTCTTTGCCTACATAAATTTACACTGACAAAGTAGGAATTTATAAAATAAATAAACTTGCTTAATTCGTGATTCATATAATTTAAGCAATTCTAAAAATAAAATTTAAATAAACAAATAATAAATTAAATAATTTCAACATTCGATTAATTGAACATTTTTTACCGATTAGTTGAACATTTTTACCAATTATTTGAATATTTTACCGATTATCCGCATAACAATGAATTTTAATCATTCAAACACTACGGTAAGATACATACCGATATATCATTGAAACAACGTCAGGCATAAAAGTTGACTATGGTTAATTTTTTTATATTTTGCTTCTTCTGAAAGATTCGAACTTGAATTAGTGATAAAGAACTATATATGTTGTAATGAAATATAGATAACATCATAATTCTTTGGATTCACGTAAAAGGTTATTTTAAATCTGAGTACGCTTGTACAAAGTTATTGCGGAATGATTAATGTGAAACGTCAAAACGTATTTCTTAGAATTGGTTGAGTATAGTGCATTGCTTTTAAATTGTTTTTTTTTTTGCAGTGGTGATTTTGATTTTTTTAAATTATTTATTTTATTGTATAAAACTGAAGTTACAAACGAACATACCAGCCCAGCTGATGGTAAGCGGCTACTGCTATCCATGGACACGTTCAGCCAACTCAAACAAGGAAGGCTACAGCTGCGTTGTGACTTGTGCGAACCAAGATGCAAGATGCTTTGCTTTGATGAAGACAACCTGTAACTACACTGACTCTCTACAACAGAAAAAGCACTGCTATTTCGCGGCAGAAATAGGTAAGAGGGTGGTATCTACCCGGACGGACTCCTAGGCAGAAGCTCCTAGGTAGTGCCACTATCTATCTTATTCTGCGTCATCCTTGCTATACTTCGGTCTTTCCAAAGGTCGTGGGTCCGAATCCGCCATTCGACTACTGTCGTGAACCACTTCTATCACAAGCATTTTAAGCTTATCAGAAGTGGTTAAAGGGATAATTAATAATGTTTAATAGAATTACTAGTATTTTTTAAACAAATACTAAAAAATAAATAAAAAAGGGAAATTTGTGGAATTCCAGGAATAATTTGCATATTCTCACCGCATTTGATATGCTACTCGTAGTTGGTGATCGGTACTTGGAAATAAAAATATTCTATTGTATATTTATATATATACAAATTTTAAATTGACAGCGACGAAATATTACGCTATTACTCTTATGTCTATGCTGAACAAAAGAGTCGTAGCTGTAAAGCCATCGCTCGCAGTAAATATCACAGTTCGCCAGCAACCCGGGTCTAATACCCTATGGCACCAATGGACTTGTTAATTTTAAGTGCTGGTTTACCACTTATATGGATGTTATGATTATAACGCGAATGTGTCGTCTCGACCGTGGTAGGACCACACTCTCACAGAATACCAGCGTAAAATAGCGGCTTAATGGTGCTGTGTTTCGGAGAAAACCGGTAACCCTTTTTACTGGAACCAAGGCATTCCAACTCAATCCTCTGGGGTGACAACGCATCTGCGTTTTGATTATTAATTGAGGGTAAATGTAGATGTCTATGGGTCATAGCATCCGCTTACCATCAGGTGGAGTGTGTGCTCGTTTGTCACCTTTATTTTATAAAAAAAAACTCTGGTTTAATACCCTTTGGCACCAATGGACTTATTAAATTTCAGCGCTGGTTTACCACTTATAAGGATGTTATGATTATAATGGGTCGGCCGCACCGGGGTAGGTCCATGCTCTCACGGAATACCAGCGTAAAATAGCAGCAAATGCTGCTTGCTGTGTTTCGTATGGTGAGTGTAGAAAACCGGAGACCCGTTTAACTGAAACCGAGGCATTCCATCTCAGTCCTCAGGGGTGACAACGCACCTGTGTTTTGATTCTTATTTGAAGGTAAATATTGATGTCTATAGTCCACAGCTACCACTTACCTTCAGGTTGACAGTGTGCTCGTTTGTCACCCTTATTTTATTTTAAAAAACCTACATGTCTAAGAAATTATAAAAAAATATTTCAAACATGTGCCGATGTGCTCTGGGACAGTGCAGCGGACATTCCTTACCCTAAAACTGTCTCATAAATTAAAGACCAAGCCCAACAGTGCAGCGTATAATATAGGCTGAAACTTAACATTTTTTACAAAATTGCTTGATTATGAATCAAAAATCTCAGCAAATAATCGTGCGATAAAAATGAATACTTCCATGTTAGGCACTATACGAAATAGATGTATCGATATACATATGTTAAGAGTTAAATCTTCTTCTTTATCGTTTATATCTTCTATAATATAAAAATGAATCGCTGAATGTGTTGCTAAGCACAAATCTTGAAAGCAGCTGAACCGATTTCACTAATTTTTTTTTAATAATATTCCTTGAAGTACGAAGATGGTTCTTACTGTTTCTCCGTAAGAAATTAAATTAAAAAAAATTAAAAAATTGTCTGAAAAAGTCTAAAAACAACACTTTTCTATATTCCCATACAAAAGATTCGTAATAATACTTAAAAATCAATTTGAACTTTAATACCGTACCATAAAGTTTAAGTGTTAGTGGAGGGGTTCCGGGAAGGCAAAACAATTTAGTGACATTAGTATCGTATAAATATTAATGTCGATATTTATACACCCTGGCAGATAGCTGATGTTATAAGGAGTAACTTGGGCTGCTTTTATTTTAGGGTTCCGCGAAAAATAACTCCACGCGGGGAACAGCTAGTATATTTCTTTTTTTTTATAGGATATTATTTTATTATATATTATAGGATTATTGTTTTTTTTTTATAGGATAGGTTGTTAAACGGGCACACAGTCCACCTGATGGTAAGTAGTTGCTGTGACTCATAGACATCTACATCTATCCTCGTTTGCTAATCAAAATGCAGATGCGTTGTCACCCGTGAGGACTAAGATGAAATGCCTCTTTTTCAGTAAAAAAAGGTCTCCGGTTCTCTACACTCACCATACAAAACACAGAAGTGTTAAGCTACTATTTTACGTTGGTATTCTGTGAGAGCGTGGTCCTTCCCCGGTCGAGCCGACCCATTCGTGCTACAACTATCCTACTAATATAGCTGCAGCATGGCTCTACCACGTAAAAAAGACGTAGTCATTCATTCAGTTCTATTCACTCGATAATTCAGGCATTGATTCGTCTTACGAATCGGGTCATTCGGGTCGATCGTTAAAATACATCATTTCGAGTTTCAGTACTCGGCGGACATAACTATACTCTTTGGTCGTAGGTCCTATCCATCGTTTGATTCGGAACGTTCAAAAGATATCATTCCAATCATCAATACTTTCATGCGACCCGAGTCAAATGAACGAATCGTTCACGATTGACACATGTCTACTAAGATGAATGCCTTGTTACGTTAACAGTAAAAAGTGTCTCTGTTTCTAGTTACTCATATGAAACATCAATATGCTAATAAATAAAAAAAATAAAAAAATCTAGCTCGTGTTTTGTACGTGTGCAGTTTTAAAAGAGAATGGTCTTGACCATCAACATCATTTTGTGTTTTTAGGTTTTTAGACACCACTTTCTCGATTAGTAGGATGAACGCTTTCCTAAGATCATCGCATATTAACGTTAAGAAATAACTTAATAAAAAGTAAAAGTCGAGTTAACCCGTGCAGTGGTGGTATATAAATATCCGCTACACCCTACCATCCCTTGAAATCAAAACCTGCCGTGACCAACCCGCTTGCCAAACGCGGCAACTATGACAAATATCCCTACTATGAGGCAATCTATGGGTGAGACCTATGTTCAGCAGTGAACTTTAATAGGCTCTAACGGTAAAATAATTTCACTATTTGATGTCGGTGCTAAGACCTAGTGAACAGAAGAATTTAAGCCCCGATTTCAAAATGTGAAATCTGGGGGCACGGCAGTGCCCCCGCCAAGTCGAGCAAAAAAGCGGCACGGCCGTACCATCCTTTTCCCGAAGCAGTTCAGGCCATTTCTGAAACCCTATAACTTCGTTATGGATAAAACTAGAAGCCTGAATTTTTACTAACTAAGTAGGCATTGTATAAACTCGGTATATTTCAAATTTCATTAAATTTGAACCAGTAGTTTAAGAATTATAACTAGTCAAAGTTTCTTAATTTTGTCACTCACTGACTGACCGATCATCAAAACTCTGAGGCACTTTTAGCACAGTAAATATATATTTATACTGTGCTTTTAGCAGACATAGAAACTTCAAATTTGGAATACAATTATTGTTTAATATATAAATCGAGGAAAAATTAAAATATTTTAAAATTTCGGTCCAGTTTTCGGGGTACACCAACTGCATAAATAACTTTGTAATCCCATAATATATATTTATTTATTTATTTAGAAAACCAACAGCGTATATAGAAAATATTAACATTAATGTAATAAACTAAAAGTATGGCCAATAACAGGTTTCCCTTATATTGCTTGATGGTAGGTGTATTATTGTTAGAAGAAAAGGAAAGAAGAACAATCTAATAGATAAATTATAAGCAAAATTATAAGCAATTCAATGTAATGAAGGTGGTCATAAGTTTACAGATCAGGAGAGATAGTCAGGTAGAATGATATATTACATTACCTTTATATAAATATATATATATATATATATATATTTACTTATGTATATATACATATTAAATGCTTAAATATATAAACATAATACAAATAATTAATTATAATATATATTAAATAAAATAACTTAAGTACTTATATTTATATTAGTAGCCTCAAAAATACATATAAAAAAAATAGATGAGAGAATATATGATTGTATGTGATTTTAACTTCAACTGCTCTATTTCTTAAAAGTTTTCTTGATGTAATCCTTAAACGTAAGTTTAGATTTCGCAAAGAGGTCAATGTGTCCAAATTGTTCATTATATGTACGAGCAAGCCGCGAAAGAACATTGTTTCGACAGTAGTTTGAATGATGCCAGGGAGTCTGTAACAATGTAGTATTGCGGGTGCGGAATTTTGGAGTACGAAAGGTGATTCTTGAGACAAGATATGGACAGTCAATATTACTGTTTATTATATCATATAACAAAGCCATGTCAAGCAAAATGCGCCTGTGTTCCAAAGATAAGAGATCGTGCTCAGTGCAACTGTCTGTGTAAGTATCGATTTTATTCCGACAGCGAAAGTTAAGGTGATTAACAAATATTTTTTGAATACGCTCAAGGCGGCTTTTGTAGACATTGTACTGTGGAGACCATATCGAACTAGCATATTCCAAAACACTTCTGACATACGCAAAATAAACCATTTTAATTGCATTAATATTCGAGAATGGTTTACAGATGCGAAGAACAAAACCAAGATTTTTATAGGCTTTACTGATAACGTAATCAATGTGTTCGGATAGTATCATTTTATGATCAAAATTTACGCCTAAATCCTTAACACTTACTTTTCGGCTGATTTCTAATCCGTCAAAGTGATATTTATTTAGAATTGGCTTAGATTTCCGTGTAAAACTAATACATTCGCACTTGCTTGCATTAACAGTTATATTATTTATTTTGTAATATTCAAATAAACGGTCCAGGTCCTTTTGTATCAATAGGCAGTCATGTATGGTGTTAATTTTACAAAAAATCTTCTTATCATCTGCATACATGAGGTAATTTGTGTGTACAATGCACGAACCAATGTCATATAGGTAGGCATTGTAAAAAAGTGGACCTAAGTGAGAGCCCTGAGGAACACCTGTAGGTATGTTTATGTAGCTCGAACGGAAACCACCTATCACGATTGCTTGTGAGCGGTTTGTGAGATATGATTCAGTCCACCGGAGCAAGTCACCGTGAATCCCTAATATTTGTAATTTGTTGAGCAGGATCATGTGATCCACACGATCGAAAGCTTTTTCAAAATCAGTGTAGATCACATCAACCTGCCCACCTTGATCCATATTTTCAAGGACAAAAGAAGAAAAACTTGCCAGGTTCGTAGTGGTGGATCGCCTTTGTAAAAAACCATGTTGCTGCTCAGGGAAGGCACGTGAAAGCGTGGAGTAAATTACGTTATATACTACTCGTTCAAGGATTTTAGCCGCGGTGTTCAAAATAGAAATGCCTCTATAATTATTTATTTCTGTACGTGATCCCTTCTTGTGTACAGGGACTATGTGTGCACACTTCCATTGATGCGGAAATATCCCTTCACGCAGAGAGCGATTAAATATAATAGTCAAGGGGAGAGCAAGTGATTTAGCGCATCGTGACCAAAAAAAAGAAGGTAACCCATCACTACCGGCACCTTTGTTCGTGTCCAATGTTTTCAACATTTTTTCAATTATTGCAGCGTTTGTCTGTACATTAGAAACGGTGTCAGTACACAACGATTCCGTATGTGGATATATGTAGTTATTACTAGGAACACCAAATACACTCTTGAAGAATGAGTTGAAAGCGTTGCATATGTCTATACCATCGGTGTACTCTGTATCTTTCAAAGACATTTTCTTAGGGTATCCTGACCCACCCCGAATGGCTTTGACGAAAGTCCAGAATGTTTTAGGATGTGTTTTGATGCTATTTTCACAACTTGACGTAAATTTATTAAAGCATTCTCTCTGAACACGGTGTTCTCTTGCTCGGAGTAACGAAAACTCATCGTAATCTAATCTATTCCTGAATTTTTTCCAACGTGTGTGAGCTATGGTTTTCTCCTTAATTATTTTTATTAAAGCAGGTGTGTACCATTTAGGATATGATCGCTTCCCTGTGTTATAACTAAAAGGCACATGTAAACGAACACAACTATCCAGTATGTTATAAAAGGTATTTGTAGCTTCGTCTACAGTGCCTGTACATAAAACAGACCTCCAGTCCTGTTCTAAAAGATATGTATTAATTTTTTCATAATCAGCCCTCCTGAAATTTCGCCTCGGCGCAGCTGTTTCCCGTAGAGGAGTAATGTTTAAATCCAAAACTATGAAGCAAAAAGAAGGATGTGCGTGGTCCTCCTTGAGTAGCGGCGCAGCCGCAGGGATGATATTCAGAGGTAGATTAGAGAATGCAAGATCTAATGTGTTACCAGCATGATTTTTTAAAGTATTAAATTGTCTTAACCCGTGAAATGTTAGTGTTTCCATCAGCTGAATACTCGCTTCTTGTACCTCAGTAGGCCCTTTTTTCAAAGCTGTATATCCGTTTGGGTTCCAAGAAATGAACGGCAAGTTGAAATCTCCTAATACTACAAAATGATCATTTGGAGAAAGCTCGATAATACTATTAATTTTTTGTTTAATAAAAACGAGATCCAATGGCATTTGATGAGGGTCAGGGGCAATATATGCCACAAAAATATGTAAGTTGGAATTTGAAGCGCACGCGCGTGAAGGAATAGTAATCCACAATAGCTCAGTAAGACCGCATACGCCGAGGTCACGATACATGGCACCGAGTGTACGTCGTGTCAGTATTAATACTCCACCACCAGTACTTTTACCACTATTACGCAAATCTCTGTCAGCCCTGAACACGTCATACCTATCGTCGCATAACTCACCATCAAAAATTCCACTGTGTAGCCATGATTCTGTCATAATTATAATGTCGTAATCGTTCGTCAAAATATTTAGTCGTAATTCAAGACATTTAGTCCTAAGACCACGAACATTCTGATAATAACAGTTCAAATTATTTGCAGCCATTAATCAAAATCAAATATGTACCCAATTGTGTTAAATTTATAGTACTTTAAAGCTACACAGTGTAACAGAACTAATAATTTGTTTACGTTAGACTTAAGTAATACGAACAACGATATATCACTTCGGCAGTTGCTAATTAATAGTGACTTGATTTTTTGTATAAGGTGGTAGAGTATAAAATTTATCAATAAGATATAACAGAATGAATCCTTAAACGATTTGAGTAATATAGTCGAGTTAACATAAAAGGATGCGAGCTTATAAATATGCAGAGCAGTTATTAAATATATATATAAATATCGCGAATGTAACAATATAGACGTGTTAAGTATTGTTCTTAGATTTAATAAATTAATATTGAACGGGTAATTATTATGAATAATAACAATATAATAGATGAATTCATGGATTGACAAAATAACATAAATTAATACATAATACGAGGGTGGATTGAAAAGTACTCGGCCTAACACAGATCCATTCAATTCTAAAAATCAAATCTACCCACATTATTTAGTTCAGTTCAGACTAGTTCATTGTGTGAAGTTCGAAACGTGTGCGATAATTAGTTGTGATTTTATAAATTTATTAACAAAGTAATCGGACATAATTTCCGCGAATGGAGCAAATCGAGCAGCGTGCCGTCATTAAGTACCTCCATAAGAAGGGGCTATCATCAAAAGCCATCCATGATGACATGGTCAGTACATTAGGCGATTGTGCTCTGTCATATTCATCCGTCAAAAAATGGATAGCAGAATTTAAGCGTGGTAGAGAGAGTGTGAAAGATGAACCCCGCTCTGGAAGGCCTTCGACGTCAACTACTGACGAAAATATTAAAAAAGTACTTGATTTAATAATGGGAGACCTCAGATTAAAAATTAGAGAGATAACCGAGATTATAGGCATCTCTTATGAACGAACTCAAAACATCATTGTCAACGAGTTGGGTTTCCACAAGGTGTCTGCGAGGTGGGTTCCGCGACTGCTTTCAGTTGAACAAAAAAGGACGCGATTGACTATTTCACGCGACTGTTTGCAGTTATTTGAAGCCGATGCAGATGATTTTTTGAATCGTTTTGTTACTATAGACGAAACACGGGTTCATTACTGTACACCGGAAACAAAACAACAATCAAAACAGTGAAGAAGACCTGGTTCACCACCCCCTAAAAAGGCTAAGTCGATTTTGTCGGCAAATAAGGTGATGGCTTCAGTATTCTGGGACTCGAAAGGTGTGATTATGATTGATTATCTTGAAAGGGGTCAGACTATAAACTCTGATTACTACTGCACCTTACTACGTCGTTTACGAGAGGAAATAAAAGAAAAACGTCGAGGAATGCTCAGAAGAAAAGTCCTGTTTTATCAAGATAACGCCCGTGTTCACACGTCAGTACAGTCAATGGCTGAAATTCACAACTGTGGCTTTGAACTGTTACCGCATCCGCCGTATTCACCTGATCTGGCACCATCAGACTTCTTTCTGTTCCCTAACCTAAAAAAGCACTTGGCAGGTCAAAGATTTTCGACAAACGACGAGGTCAAAGCAGCTGTAGACGCATATTTTGACTCTAAGGAAGAATCATTTTTTTTCAACGGTCTAAATGCTTGGAAGGGGAGGTGGCAAAAGTGTATTGAACTTGATGGTGATTATGTAGAAAAATAAAAATAAAACTGATTTAGTATGTGTTTATTTTCTTGGTTAGGCCGAGTACTTTTCAATCCACCCTCGTATATAAGACGCCAGAAAAAATATAATTGGTATTTTATTAAATATAAAGGATATAGTAAAAGAAACCATAATATATATATATAGTTGTGTAACGTTCGTGAAGAATATGGATGCAACTTAGCCGCACAATTATCGCGCGTGTGACCAATACACTTACGACCAAAAATATTTCACTAATTGAGCTCCTTTTACGTGCGGTCAAACAATGATATATAATATAGACAAAATGAGATAAGAGAGACCAGTGAATTGCTTTTACAACGATGGAATTGATTAATTTAAGCAATATAACGTCCTTGAAAAGAGAACAAAACAATATACAATGTAAGATTAAATTAATTTTAAAACGTCTCTTTCCTGTGATATATGCAAAGCCGGAGATGTGTCGTTCTTCCTGACGTAGATCCTCCCGTTTTTTGTCCACACATATTGATACTGCTTAAGTTTCGCCGTCTCCCTACATTTCTTTAGTAGAAGTTTATTGCACTGTGTAAGATGCTCATTGACATATACGGGACGCACGCTGCCATGTATGGCAAGGTCTTTGGTGGTCAGTCGGTTTTTTCGAGTGCCAGAGATTATGTTGTCCTTTAGAAGACGGGATTTAAGCTTTGCAATTATATTTTTCGGGCGGCCATGTTGTTTGATTTTCGGTGTGACACGATTAACTTCTAATATATCATTAGGAGAAATAGTTACATTAGACTGCTTAGCAATGGATATAATTATATTGGTTAAGTCTTCATCCTTGATTTCAGGAACGCCGACGATCTCTAAGTTCAAAAGGCGATCTCTTTGATTATTTGTGTTAATTTCCAATTGTAATAGTCTATTTTCGTTAGTCAATAAGTCCATTTTAGATTCTAGTGATTCGATTGCTTTTTTGTTAACAGATAATAATTCCATTTTCTTTTGAACATGGTCATATTGGTCGCAATTGAATTGTACAGAGTTTTCTAAAACTGTGATTTGCTTCATTGTCTCGTTGTACTTTAGGTCAAGAGATATGACCGACTTTTTAATCTTGTGATATTCCTGACGGACGCTGCTTAGTTCCGACATGATCTCAGCAAAGGATGCATTTAGTTTCTCAAGATCGGTTTTTAATACGAAGTCTAAATTATTTTTAATTTCTGATATTTCATCTTGAATTTCCTTTTTCCAGTCATGTAAAGTTCTACGTATCTCTAAGGTAAAATTTTTGAGAGCCTCTGAGAAGTCGTTGTCGTGTTTATGCTTTCGAGTAGTCATATTGCTAGGCTCACCTGATTTATTGATGTCAGGGTTGGAACTGTAAGGCTTGCGTGGCGTGGAATCTTTCCTTATATGAGATAATACACAAATCTGCCACTTTCTGATTTGGTTCGGCAAACATCAAAATCCGGCGGTGTTCACGAAAATGTCCGTTTTTCACTCCTAAAATTTTTTCGTGAAATATTTGCTTATAGAAATTTACACCACCGTATAAAGCATCCTTTTTCGCATCAAATGTATAATTATATATAATATAATATTATAATAAATAGTTATTTTAAACAATATATTTCAAAATATGGACAATTGTCACCTGTCACCTTTCTTATTTTTTGATATATTGTTAGCTTCTTTCCGGTAACCCTAAATAAGTCATAATACATTTGTAATACTATATAATTATATAGTATTACAAAGTTACATTTGCAGTAAATGAATCAGTGTACCTATATATGTATAATGGAATAATAGGTGTAAATAGCTACCTAGATATAGCTATCTACAAAAAGAAATGAGATGCCATCAAAAACATAACATGTAAAAAAGCCAAGTCTCGCAACTTAGATCTTCTACCGTAAAAAGTTGCGAGATCCATGTAATACCACGTCGGTTAATTTATTCAGTCCATAGATTGATACAAAGATTGTCTTGGCAATCGTACTAAACAATCTAATTTAATATAATATGTCTTACTTGTGAGATATATTGTGTTTTCATGCGATTGCCAAGTCAATCTATGTATGTACTTGGTATTACATGGATCTCACAACTTTTTACGGTAGAAGAGTAGTAGTAGAGTTGCGAGACTTGGCCTTTTTTACAAGTTATGTTTTTGATGGCATCATTTTAACCTTTGAACCTTTTAGTTTTTATTTTTAACCTGTTAGAATCGACAAAGGAATATTACGATCTCAATATCGACTAAATAATTAAATAAAAACTTCATGCCCTATTTTTGCACCCTTAGGGGTGGAACTTTTTCTCCGTATTTATATGGTGCCATCCATGGACTTATAAACCTATTTGTTTATTTTTTTTTATTTTGTTCTCTTTCAGTCAAAAGAAAAAATGACGCGGGGCGTGAGACGCGGCTGCGTGCGGCTTAGGGCGGCCGTGATCGGTATCGATGATGAGGACGACTCCACGTTCACCATCACTGTCGACCACAAGACCTTCCACTTCCAGGTGTGTACGTTTCGGCAACTATCGACATTATTTTTATTGAAAATTCTAAATAAATTCAATGAAAGGGATGAGCTGCTGTTTTTTTTTTAAGATTTATGTTGGTTATTCACTGGAACGAAAATAAGTACGTACGTAATGCTACACTGAAAATGTGTGGAGCATCCTAAGTCTTACAATTTCGTATTATTTAATTAATTTTTACATATGTTAGATACTAATAATGGCCACGAAATAAATGGTTAATTCTTTCTTTTTAAATCCAGTGTGATAAGAGTGTGTGGGTGGATTTTTAAATGTGGCACACGTTTCGAAGTTGCGTATATTTTTGCCAAAGTTTTAACCTCAGGCAATTCGTCGTTGACGCCGCAAAGGGGCGAACCTTATTGGTAGTTTTCCATTAATTAATATATATAATTTAATTTTCTGATGACAAAAGCTAGTAATCGGGTAATAATAAATGTTTTGTTGTTCTCCTGTAATTTTTAGAAAAATTGAGGGAAATTGAGGAAAAGGGGCGAATTTGCGGCGTCAACGACGAATTGAGTTAAAGGTAATATGACCTTAGTTGGTGTACTGCTTTCCTTTATGTATCTTCATCATACAGATTACAATTACCACGTACCTATTACGTTTAATTAGTTGCAGGCTGAGGGCCGAGGATTCGAATCCCGCTCGGAACAAATGTTTGTATATTTAATTATTTACTGGTGTTTGCGTATACGTCAGAGAGAACATCTGTTCTCGACGCCTCCACAGTCTTGCAGGTTCAGACCTGTCCATCCTATGTCTACTTGTAGGTAGCGACGACCTTCCGCGCGTCTACGAGTGCCTCTATAGATCCCGTAGCGGTAATGCCGAAACGGACCGACTCATCGACCATATCCAAATGGCTAGAGATTCCTCGCTACAGCAGATCCCATTTGCAGAGACCGTAATCCGATGCGATTTTAACGCCCACCATGCCGAATGACTCGGTTCACGTTCAATCGATCATGCGGGAGATCTGTTTATGACTTTGCCTTAGCATATGCTTTGACACAACTGGTTACTTCGCCTACGTGGATTCCAGATGTGGAAGATAATGCACCTTCTCTGTTGGACCTTCTCCTGACCTCTCATCCGGACGGCTCATCAGGTCACCGTCGACGCCTCTCCTGGCTCCTTGAACCATTGTCTAGTCCGGAGTGTGGTGCCACCCACGCTAACATCGGGGTTATATTCTGCAGGCCGTCGCCGTGTTTGGCACTACAGGTCGGTCGATTGGTTTAGGATGCGGTCTTTCTTTGCATCCTACCCTTCGGGACGGACGAGTTTGCTTCTCGTCGGACGATCCCAACGTTGTTACTAATTCTGTCGCTAATGTGGTACTTCAGGGTATGGAACTTTTTATTTCTTCTTCTGTGATGCCCATCGAATGCAGATCCCAGCTATGGTTTGCTCGCTCCTGTAAAATAGCATCACGATATAAGCAGGAGTATACCAGGCCTAGGCTGACGCATTACCGTCCCGGGATGTAAACACCAGCGCCCTTAAAAAGAAGTATAATTCCACATCCAAGGTCAAGGCAAAGTCAGAGCAAATCAGCAGAATTGGCGAGAAACTAGTTCATTTTCCATCGGGAACCCGTGCATTCTGGTCTCTCGCCAAGGCTGCCCAAGGATTTTCTGTCAGCCATCTCTTCCATTTCTGCACAGGGAGTACGACTTACTGGCCCGTGCCGCAAAGGGGAAAGCCGATCTGCTAGGCTCTTTTTTTGCGTCCAACTCGACTCGATGACGGGGGGAACACACCGTTGACCATCCCGCGGGTTGAGTGCTCCATGCCGGATGTGCGGTTTACGAAACGCGCTTTTCTCCCTGGATATTCGGAAGGCGAGTGAGCCTGACGGAATCCCCCCAATTATGCTGAGGCCGTGTGCTCCAGAGTTGAAACCGGTTATAACGCGTCGTTTCCAGTACTCCTACACCCTAGGCGTAGTCCCAAATTCATGAAAGACAGCTTTGGTCCACCGATCCCTAAAAAGGCGTCCGCTCAGACCCGTCTCACTAAAGGCCTATCGCCATCACCTTTTTATTCTCCAAAATAATGGAATCCATTATAAACTGCCAGCTCATGCGGTACCTTGAGGATCACCAGCTGTGTGATAGTTAGCTGACTAGTGACCGCCAGTACTGTTTTCGTCGGGGTCGATCAGCTGGTGATCCTCTGGTCTACGTGAATCATAGATGGGCGGAGGCAGTAGAGTCCAAGGGGAAGGCATTGGCCGTAGTTTGGACATAGCGAAGGCCTTCGATAGTGTTTGGCACAAAGTATTTCTTTCGAAGCTACCTTTCTATGGGCTTCCCGAAAATTGTGCAATTGGAGCACCAGCTTTTTTGCAGATCGAAGCATCAAGGTCGTAGTAGACGGTGCACGTTCCGATTACAAGCCTATTAATACTGGTGTTCCTTGAGGCTGCGTGCTATCACAAACTGTTTTATATTTATGTATATATATATATATATATATATATATATATATATATATATATATAATATTTAAGCTTTTTATTTTATATAATTAGCTGGTCCTCGCGTTTGATATTCAGTTAAAAGAAAAGTTATTTATTTATTTCAAACTATCACTATAATTAATTATTTAAACACCCGCGCAGTTCGGATCTCAGTCGAAGAAAAAACACAATTTGTCAGTGTCCGAGCCATATGTGTTATGATCATCCATGTCTTCCTGTCACTATTTGTCTCTATAAAGGTCACTGCGGGTCCAAAAATTTTTATATAACTAAAAGTTTACATAATCAATTTATTTACCTTCGACTATTTTCACCTTATTCGTATTTCAAACTAAACTTTAAATAACTTTCATACGCAATGCAAACATTAACACTTATCTATGACCAACGTGGGAACAGCGTTGTAGCTTGACATGTGAAATGTTGGAACGTGAGAGATGGGCCGTACGGCAGGAACTAGTCTGGTGACAAAACTGATGTTGTACGGTGAATCACCTCAAAGCGATGCCTTTCTCTCGGATCTCCGCTTCGAAAAATTGGCACGTCGGAAAGGGCGCGTTCAGCGGTCATTATTCAGCAAACGTGCGAAGAAAGAGCGTACCTAACCTCCATTCCATCTAAAAATAACTAAAATAGTATGTATATGGAGCAATCTAAGTCTTTTGTAATGAAGCTAATTCTCATTTCTAATCAGATATCTTTTTGATTAATGAATGACTGTAGAAGCAGAATTAGATAACTCTACAGAAGTAGAAAAAACTAAAGAACTAGTTCAGATCACTTATAATACGTGGCACGAATGGGTCGGCTCGGCTGCGGAAGGACTTCGCTCGCACAAAGTACTGGAGTAGAATAGCACTATAATGCTGGTGTATTTCGTATGGTGAGTAACGAGAAAGTGACCCACTTTTACGGATAACAAGGCATTCTATCTTATTCCTCAATGCAGACAACGCATCAGCATTGTGATTCTTAATCGAGAATATAATTATGGAGATGTCTGTGTGCCGCTACATTTACTTACTATCAGGTGGACTGTATGCTGGTTTGTCACACTTATTTCTATTAAAAAATTAAGTAAAAAATAAAGAACTATTTATTTGATCAGTGAAAATTATGCTCGCATGAGTGTTAAACTGCTTACGCGTTTACAAAATAGAAGAAAAATAATAATGTGGCATCAAATAGGTCTACAAGTCAGCATAATACATATTACGAAGGCTGCGCTGGTTTTCCGTTGGAGCCTTGTGATTTCCTCCAATCACGTGTTACAGAGTTATTAATAATTACGAGTTAGAGAGTAGTGCTAATGTACATAGATAAGGGTGACAAAAGAGCACACAGTCCACCTGATGGTAAGTGGATGCTGTGGCCCATAGACATCTACATATAGCCTCGATTAAGGATCAAAATTCAGATGCAGCCTTGCCAGCAGGACTAAGATGAAATGCCTCTTTTTCAGTAAAAACGGTCTCCGGTTCTCTACACTCACCATACGAAACACAACAGCATTGAGCTGGTATTCTGTGAGAGTGTGGTCCTACCCCGGTCGAGCCGACCTATTCGTGCTACAACCATAATGTAGCTGCAGCGTGGCGCTACCACGTATATTATATATGTATATAATACCTACACATACACTTCAACACAAAATATGGACGACATTTGGCTCTGTAGGGGAAGACACCTTTTACTTTTTCGACAAAACAGGCAAAGTAGCGATAGAATTTATAATTTAAGTAGATAATTTATATTTTGTACCCCAAGAGACACGCCACGTTGCGAGACCTGCTAGATTTTTTTAGAGAGGAACTATCGTTAGTAACATATATACAGCCACTCGCTCGTTATATCCTTTTGTGCCCGATGTGTTATATTCATCCATTAAAATCGAAAGAAAATTTAGATAGGGTGTCAGAGCCATGATATTCGAACCTTCCTCACAAAACCGAACAATTAGACACATAATTTCTACATCGCTGTGAAAATACGAGGTGTGAGATTTATCCCGGAGTTTCTCTGCGTGATAGCTCAAAGGATGTAAGCTGAAGTAGCAATGGGCCTGCCATATAGCAGTATTTTACGTATTTTTTTACGTGGTAGAGCCATGCTGCAGCTATATTCCTGGTATAGTTGTAACACGAATGGGTCGGCTCGACCGGGGAAGGACCACACTCTCACAGAATACCAGCGTAAAATAGCAGCTTAACGCTGCTGTGTTTCGTATGGTGAGTGCAGAGAACCAGAGACCCTTTTTACTGGAAACGAGGCATTTCATCTTAGTCCTCACGGGTGACAACCCATCTGCATTTTGATTCGTAATCAGTAAATGTAGATGTCTATGGGCCACAGCAACCACTTACCATCAGATGGACTGTGTGCTCGTTTGTCACCCTTATCCTATAAAAAAAATATAGCTCGAAGAACTCGCAACCGACCAATGTTCTAAGCGGTAAAACGGGTGCCGATCTGGTAAGAAATGAAGGTCGATGCGGGAGACCCAGGACTGTGGTTGTGTGGACTCTTTGCATTTGTAATAATGATAACATTTGAATACAAACATTTAATTCGCCTGAGAAATTGGACTCACCGTCAAACCAAGTTTTGCTTCAATATTAAAACATGCAGTACGATACGTGGTGTTCAAAAAGTATTGGACTAAACTAGACTAGTCTTTCGCTGCAACTAATATAAAAACGTTGCATAAATTGTTTTACGACCATGTTATATTAACTCATTTCTGTTGTCTTTGATCTTGCCTAAAAAAATCAAGACGACGCGGGTCTACGGTTTTTAGCATTGGACGATGATTCGGCGATATAATTTCATTAATCAGTATTGGTCGAGGTATGTACCTCGACCAATACTGATCCACAAATTGATGCAAATATGGCCAGTGTGGTTAAAACTTAGTATTCTTTAATTATAAATATTATTTTTAAAAAATCGTGAGATCATAGATGAGCTGTGATGATTCCAGAGAGAATAATCCTGGTATTACTGATCAGGAAACTAGGATAAAGTTATGAAATTATTGTATTGTCACCCGTCCTTGATACGAGTGCAAATTTACAAGTTAATCAGCAATCGTCTACAAGTTGGTGAAAATTACATTAAAAGATTTCGTGACATATAGTAGATAAATATACGCAAAGCTAATAAAATCGTGTTAATCACCAAAGTTAATTTCAGTTCAGTGTAACTTATTATGGAGTTACTATTTCTCGGGCCTAATCCAGAGCACGTAAGTCAGGTGCTGCAGATGCAGGTGCTGTTGACGGGTCGGCCTCCGTGGTCAGCAGCTGGGCCTCCGACATTTGCGGCGCTGCATTACCAAATCGTCTCTGGTCCATCTCCAGTTGGCGTTGACTTCGGGTACGGATACCCTCCATGTCGTCCTTTGGTAAAATCGGCATAATTTGATCCCACTTCTGACACCAATTGTTACTAGCTTGGGGTTCGAGACAATTTCAAACTGCCGATTGAATTACCAAAATTGACTATTTAATTACACAACACTAATTACAACTTAAAATCACACTAATAATAAAACACAGTTCGCCGATATTTCGCTTCGAAGTATTCTCTTGTATCGCCAATTCAATACTCCTCCGGTCGTGGCCTATACCGGCCTTATATAGGGCCTCAGATAGTTTCCAGAACCTTCTACTGTAGCGACATCTAGAATGTTCGAGTACATGTCGGTCCCGACATTTCTGGAAGGATCTCGACTCTCCTAGTTCTGCTACTCGACACTAGAGGGCGCTAGTGTAACTAGTGTTGCCATGTACAAGGCGCGCAACACTTTCTTTTACTCGACAATAGAGGGCACTAGTGTAACTAGTGTTGCCATGTACAAGACATTAATAGTGGCGCGTAACACTGCCCCCTCCTAAGACATGCTCGTCCCGAGCATTATTGGCCGCATAATAACGCGCCAGTCGATCCACATGGACGATCTTAGGAGTACCTCTGGCACCTTTCTGTATCCGGTAGGTTACATCATTGATCCTTGTCACAATCCGGTACGGTCCGTCCCATTTAGCTTGAAGCTTAGGAGATTTCCCTTTGCTGCGAGCTGGATTGTGTAACCACACTAGTGAACCTTCGTCAAACCTTTTGTTGTTCATTTTGCGGTCATACCGTGTTTTCATCTTCTCAGACGTTTGCTGGCCCGACTGTCTGACGTGCGCATAAATGTCATTCATTTTGTTCCGCAAGTCATTTGCATAATCGGTTATACTGCGTGTGGCATCAGGTGGTGTTCCGGTGATCAGGTCTGCAGGCAGCCGTAATTCTCTCCCAAAGTTTGCGAAAGCTGGCGTCACTGATGTACTTTCGTAAACAGCGCTTCGATATGACAACGAAAATGGTTGTATGTGCCTGTCTCAGTCCCGTTGCTGTTTTTCCACAACTTTTGCCAGGTACCTTTCCAATGTCTGATTAAATCGTTCTACCATTCCATCAGATTGTGGGTGGTAAGAAGTTGTTCGTGTTTTATAGTACCCATAACTCTGCAAGTTTCCTGGAATATTTGAGACTCAAAATTCCTTCCTTGATCGCTGTGAATCTCTAAGGGTACTCCAAAACGACAGAAGACTTCATGAACTAGTTTATCTGCAACTGTTGAAGCTTCTTGATTTGGAATGGCGAAGACTTCTGGCCACTTAGTGAAGTAATCCATCACAACCATGAAATACTTGTTACCACTTTCACTTTCCGGAAACGGCCCCGCAACGTCAATGGCTATCCTCTCCCATGGTGCACCAACATTGTACAATTTCAATGCGCCTCTACTACGAGTTTGAGGTCCCTTTACAGCCGCACAACATGTACATTTGCGGCACCAGTCCTCGACATCGTCACGACAGTGGACCCAGTAAAACCGTTCTCGGATCTTCAGTAGAGTTCGTTTAACTCCCAGGTGGCCTCCTGAACAACCATTATGGTACAGCTGTAGAACATCCGGTACTTTAGCCTTAGGGACAACCATTTGCAAATGACATCTGTCTCCCCGACCATTTTCCCATTTACGGCACAGGACTCCATTGGGCCCAATAGCTTTTCGTGGTCGAACTCAGTGCTGAGACGTCGCTCCACTTGGGCTTAGGGGCACTGGCCTTCATCCACTCCAGAATCGGCTTAATGTCCGAATCTTCCTGCTGTGCATGTTGTAGGCTGTCCTTCCACTCATTTCTGAGCTGGTCTGTCTTGAGCATCCTCACAGATACCACTTCCTTACCCTCTTGCCTAGTACAATGCTTGCAATCTTCAGGGCAAGGTCTTCTTGACAATGCATCTGCATTGCCATGAGATTTCCCGCTGCGATGTTCGATTACAAAGTCGTATTCCTGCAGTAGTTCAATCCATCTCGCAACTTGTCCTTCCGGATTGTTGAACTGCAATAGCCATTTCAGTGCAGCATGGTCGGTTCGTAACTGGAATTTCCGCCCCAGAAGATATTTGCTAAAATGCTGCAAGGACTTTACCACAGCAAGCAATTCCCGTCTTGTGACACAATAGTTACTTTCCGGCTTTGACAACGACTTGCTGAAGTACGCTATCACAATCTCTTGATCACCATTCCGTTGAGATAACACACCGCCAAGTCCTATATCACTTGCGTCTGTGTCAACTATGAATTCCTTGCTCGCATCAGGGTACCCCAAAATAAGTGTTTTGCACAGATGGTTCTTGAGCTCCTGGAATGCAATATCGCAACTTTCATCCCAGCAGAAACGTCGCTTCTCCTCGGTTAGCTTGTGCAGAGGTTTGGCTATATATGCAAAGTTCTTTACAAATCGCCGATCCAAACAAACCCAAAAATGCTCTAACCTGTGTCTTGTCTTTTGGAACCGGCCACTCCTTGACAGCGGCAATTTTCTCTGGATCCGTGCGGATACCTTCTTCCGACACTACATACCCCAAAAAGCTAACTTGCCGTTTGAATAGTGAGCACTTCTTCGGGCTCAACTTGAGGTTGGCACTCTGGATCTTCATGAGCACGAGTTCCAGGTTTTGAAGGTGTTCCTCAAACGTACGGCCTACGATGATGATGTCATCCAAGTAGACCAGACAGGCATCTCCAATGAGCCCGGTAAGTACAAGCTCCATCAACCTTTCAAACGTTGCTGGAGCATTGCACAATCCAAACGGCATGACTTTAAATTGCCACAGACCCTTTCCTGTGGAGAATGCAGTTTTCTCCTTGTGCTTAGGGTCAATTTCAACCTGCCAGTAGCCACTTTTCAGGTCCAGCGTACTAAACCACTTTACGCCTGTGAGCATGTCCAGCGTGTCATCAATTCTTGGCAAGGGATAGCTGTCCTTCTTCGTAACGTCGTTCAGGCGGCGGTAGTCAACACAAAACCGCATGCTGCCGTCCTTGTTCTTTACCAACACCACAGGTGAACACCATGGACTAGATGAAGGTTCAATAACACCATCCTTCACCATTCCCTCAATCATGGTTTCCACTTCCTTTTCACGTGCTACAGGCAATCTTCTTGGCCGCTGACGAATAGGCAATTCTTCTCCTGTGTTTATTTTGTGTTGAACTAAGCCAGTCTTTCCTATGTCAGCTTCGTTTGACGAGAAAACATTGGCGTACTTGAGTAACAACTTCTTCGCCTTGACCATTTCATTCGGGGAGAGAATGCTGCGACAGTCTTCTAAAAGTGTGGTCACTCTCGTTTGTCCATCCTTGCTGGGGGTCCCAGTCGATAGATATTCGCACCGACGCAACCAATCCACTTCCTCACTATTACCAACCAATGTACCTTTTTCTATAATCTGTTCCTGATCAAAAAGGTTCAACACACGAACTCCTGAGATGTAGGTGGTTCTGACCAAGGTTCGAGCCACTTTCCATGGAAGGTCATTGTCTACCCTTTCCACGAGTACACAACGATGAGCTTGCCCAGGATTCCGAGGAAGACTAACCGGCACAATCGTTTCCGATCTCGGCGGAAGAACAATCTTCTTAAGGCTGTACACATTCCCTGGTAACGCCCCTTCCACGAAAAGTTCCTCTTGTCCACATTTCAAAACACCTTGTTTAACGTCGATCTCACAACAATTCTTCCTCATAAAGTCTAGGCCCAGGATGCAGTCGTCCATTATATCAGCCACGATGACATTATGCAGGTAGATCATGTTGCCTAGCTTCAACTCCATCTCCTTCTCTCCACGGGCGGGTATGCGCTGACCGGTGGCTGTCACCAAATTAATGCGTTCGCGGTTGTATGCGGAGTCCCCAAGGAACCGACTTATAAGTTGGGAACTGACAACCGTGCGAGAGGCTCCAGTGTCTATGGTCAGTTTACACGGCGATCCGTTGACCTCGCCCTTGATGATTAGGCTGTTCCCATCATGGGTTTGTGAGATCTAAATCCTTGGGGCTCTTTTAACATCAGCCAGCACCCGCCAGTTTCCCTGATGCTGCTGGGCGGTGCTATTAGCCACACTACCCTCTCGAGATCGATCACCTTCCCTTTCTACAGTTCGCTTAGGGCAGCTGGATCGAAGATGGCCCCTTTCCCCACAGCCGTAGCACCTAGGGCTGTAGCCGTTATTGCGGTCCCGAACTGTAGCTGCTGCAACCTCCCTGACGCGATGGGAACGATGATCCTGCCGCACGGCTTCCACCTCCAGTGCATGAGTCAAGGCGTCCTTAAGCGTCTCGTGGTGCCCGAGCCTCACAGCAGCTCTGACTTCAAGGTCGCGGATGCCGTCGATGAATGTCTGCACCAGGTTCCCTACAATGAGCGCAGGTACAGACTGGTATGCTTTTCGAACCAGCTTCTCTACCTCAAGGGCCCATTGCTGCAGGTTTTCGTTACTGCGTTGCACGCGATCTTTGAGCTGCGCACGAAAGACGTGTTCCAGGTGAGCATCGCCGTATCTCGCCTCCAATGCCTCAAGGAGCTGCTCGTAAGTCACTTCCTTACCGAGAGCTTCCAGAACAGTTAAGAACTGGTCGCGCAGGCCTAGGGTGAGAGCAGTCATGGCCTGACTTTTATTCCAGCCGTTCGCCTTCATGACAGCCTCGAATTGGATTTTGTATGCCGACCAGGAAGAAGTCCCGTCGAACGGCGGCACTTTGAATCCACGTAGCGAAGGTGTTGTAGCTACCACGGGAGCTGTAACTCCATCCCCAAGTTTGAGGTCATACAGCGTTTTCTTCACGTTAGCCATCACGTTGTCAACCCGATTGTTCACTTGGTCGATTCGGGTTTCAGCTTCCGACAGGCGGTTGTCATGTTGAGCAACCCTATCCTTCACCTCCTTTATCTCTTTCCCGAAGCTAGCATGAAAGTCCTTCCTGAGGAGCATCTGCTCTTCCATACCGCGCTGCAGCTGTTCTTCCAACCGCCGGGCCTGTTCCTCCTGTCGGCGGGCCTGTTCCTCCTGTCGGCGGGCCTGTTCCTCCTGTCGGCGAGCCTGTTCCTCCTGTCGGCGAGCCTGATCCTGCAGCATCATCATCAGAGCACCTAAGTCAGGTGCTGCAGATGCAGGTGCTGTTGACGGGTCGGCCTCCGTGGTCAGCAGCTGGGCCTCCGACATTTGCGGCGCTGCATTACCAAATCGTCTCTGGTCCATCTCCAGTTGGCGTTGACTTCGGGTACGGATACCCTCCATGTCGTCCTTTGGTAAAATCGGCATAATTTGATCCCACTTCTGACACCAATTGTTACTAGCTTGGGGTTCGAGACAATTTCAAACTGCCGATTGAATTACCAAAATTGACTATTTAATTACACAACACTAATTACAACTTAAAATCACACTAATAATAAAACACAGTTCGCCGATATTTCGCTTCGAAGTATTCTCTTGTATCGCCAATTCAATACTCCTCCGGTCGTGGCCTATACCGGCCTTATATAGGGCCTCAGATAGTTTCCAGAACCTTCTACTGTAGCGACATCTAGAATGTTCGAGTACATGTCGGTCCCGATATTTCTGGAAGGATCTTGACTCTCCTAGTTCTGCTACTCGACACTAGAGGGCGCTAGTGTAACTAGTGTTGCCATGTACAAGGCGTGCAACACTTTCTTTTACTCGACAATAGAGGGCGCTAGTGTAACTAGTGTTGCCATGTACAAGACATTAATAGTGGCGCGTAACAATATTATAACATCCTTCGTTAACTATGACGTCAAGACGTCAAACACCTCAGTCCCCAACCGCCCGAAGACCATGGGTGCTTTAGTGCCCGAAACGTCAGAAGTTAAAATTAATCGAGATAATATCCTAATCCTAACCTTCTAATCTGATCTATTTATCCGTTTTATTCATATTAGCTGCTCTCCGCGACTTAGTCCGCGTGAAATTTATTACGATTGGTTATCATGGTTTTTTTTAAAATAAAAGTAGCCTAAGTTATTCCTTATAACATCATCTGCCAGTAAAAATCCCGTCAAAATCGGTCCAGTAGTTTCGGAGATAGCAAACAGAGAGATAAACAGATAAAATTTTAAAAATTGTTTTTTTTTTGTTACAAGTACCGTATACTTTCATATGCATTTAGTAAAAAAACTGTTATTTTGACATTACAAACGACACTTCAATTTTATTCATTTGTATATATAACACGACTACCATTTTATATAGTAAGGAAATGAACTAGAAATGTTACATATGTGTACGTTATATCCGTTTTTATGCCTTCCAGTGACTCCTCGAGTACCTACTTAGTTCTTGTATTTGGTCAAAATATTTTAATCGATTTATTATAATTACACGGGTCATCATTATCATTACAGCCCTTCACAAGTCCACTGCTTAACATAGGCCTCCCCCAAAGAATGCCACAAAGCACGGTCCTGAGCCACCTGCATCCATCGACTTCCTGCATGTCTTACCAGGTCGTCACTCCATCTTGTGGGGGGACGCCCTATACTTCGCCTACCGGTACGAGGCTGCCACTCGAGAACCTTTCTTCCCCATCGGTTGTCGGTTCTTCGAGCTATATGGCCGGCCCACTGCCACTTCAGCTTACTAATCCGTTGGGCCATGTCGGTTACTCTGGTTCTACTGCGGATATCCTCATTCCTAAGTTTATCACGCAGTGAAACTCCGAGCATAGCCCTCTCCATAGCTCGCTGAGCGACCTTGAACTTCCTCATACGGCCAGCAGTGAAGGACCACGGCTCAGTTCCGTAAGTCATCACTGGCAACACGCACTGGTTGTACAATTTTGTTTTAAGGTTTTGAGGTATTTCTGACGAGAAGATGTGTCGTAGCTTCCCGAACGCTGCCCAACCGAGTTGAATCCGTCGATTGACCTCTCGGTCGAAGTTGGACTTACCTAGTCGGACTATTTGTCCCAGGTAAACATACTCTTCAACAACTTCGAGCTTAGTGCTCCTAACAACTACCGGCATAGGTGTGACATGGACATTAAACATAATCTTTGTTTTGTCCATGTTCATCTTAAGACCTATCCGTTGGGAGACACTATTGAGGTTATTGAGCATAGTGCTTAGTTCCTCCAGCGATTCTGCCATGAGGACTATATCGTCGGCAAATCGAAGGTGAGTGATGTACTCGCCATTGATGTTAATTCCGTATCCTTTCCAGTCCAGAAGCTTGAAAACGTCTTCCAATGCAGCGGTGAAGAGTTTCGGGGATATAACGTCACCCTGTCTTACACCTCTCTGCAATTGGATAGGTTTCGTACTCTGGTTCTGTACTCGGATAGCCATCGTAGCTCTACTGTACAAACACTTCAGCACTACGATATACCGACAGTCAACTTGGCACCGCTGAAGGGACTGCAGCACCGCCCAAATTTCGACGGAATCAAAGGCTTTCTCATAGTCCACATAGGCCAGACATAGTGGCAAATTGTACTCTTCGGACTTCTGTACAATTTGCCGTAGGGTATGTATGTGGTCTATGGTGCTAAAGCCCTTTCGGAAACCTGCTTGTTCGGGAGGCTGGAAGTCGTCAAGTCTGCGCGCGAGACGATTCGTAATGACTCTCGAAAACAGCACGTAGACGCGGCTCAGAAGGGAAATCGGTCTGTAGTTCTTCAAGAAAGCGTTGTCACCTTTCTTGAAGAACAAGACCACCGCACTTCTGCTCCACGCCTCCGGTGTAATGCCACCATGGAGGACGGAATTAAAGAGCTTCTGAAGGACTTCAAGTACCGGTCTTCCACCCGCTTTCAGAAGCTCCGCTGTAATTCCATCCTCGCCTGGGGCCTTGCCGTTTTTAAGGTCCTGGAGAGCCATTCTAATCTCGCTCAGACTGTCGTCCGGGATATCTTCGGAATAGTGTCGAATAAGACTCGCTCTTGGATCGTTACTCACACTTGCGTGTGGCTCCAACGATGACGTGTACAGCTGCCCATAGAACCTCTCAATCTCACTCAAAATCTCAGGTGCCCCGGAAACGATGCTGCCACATTCGGTCTTCAGCTTTGACAGTTGGCTGTTTCTGGCAGACAGATCTCTGGCAAAGACTTTGGAGCCTTGGTTCCGCTCGATCGCTTCTTCAATACGAGCTGTATTGAAGTTGCGTAAGTCTTGCCACATGCATTTAGAGATCTGTCTGTTCAGTTGCCTATATGCTGTCAAATCTGTAGAAGAATGTAGCCTCATCTCTCGTCTAACAGCCATGAGATTAAGAGTGTGATCGGAGAGTTTTTGTGTTCTTCTGCGGCGGGTCTTGCAGAACTTAGCTCCGACCGCATGGACAGATTCCACGAGCTTGTCATTCATATCGTTCACTTGATTGCAGTCTTCTAGGCACTGAAAACGGTTTTGTAACTCGAGCTGAAAGGTTTCGGGACTTTGGATTAGAGCACGAGGGGGACGGAGCGTTGACTTCATCAGACGAGACCTCTCCAACTTAACATTTAGGTTCAGTGTGCCTCTAACCATTCGGTGATCGCTGCCGGTTTTCACCCTCGCGATCACTGAGACATCACTGAACAGTTGTCGTCTGGTCGTCATAATGAAGTCAATCTCATTTTTTGTCGAACCGTCGGGGCTCGACCAGGTCCACTTCCAGTGGGGCCGCTTCTTGAAGAAAGAGTTCATCATAAAGAGTCCCTCTTTCTCCATGAAGTCGGCCAGCTGCTGGCCCCTTGGGTTCCGATGCCCTATTCCAAATTTCCCTACTTTCAGCTCACCGTTCTCTCTTGTAGCTAGTTGTGTAATTTTGCATAATAATAATAATAATGCAAAATTACACGGGTAACAACACTAAATTATGATCTCGTAAATAAAGATGCGAACATTATTGTCAAAACTTGCGACTGAAAAATATTTTGATGCAAATGTATCACTTATATTAATGAGTGCATTAAAAATACATATAGTTTGCATAAAAGTATGTTTTAATATTAGTTAGATTACTGCAAAAGAGTTACTGGTTTTATTTTACCTACACATTGCTGACAATAATAGCTACTATTTTATTTTATATAATCTGTCTATTTTTCTGAGTATTGGCTTGACTTGCGCGCCACCTTGACTTACCTTTATTGATTTAGTCAAACAAGATTAATTTTCGGCTTCTCTAGGGTTTCAAGTTCATTGGGTGTTCCTTTCATGTTTCGTTTGACGCGTAAATTACTGACATAGCTACCGTATTCCTGTTTCTTTGTATCGATAGATACCGAAATTTTATTGCTTAACCTCTTGCGACTTTTTTGAAATGGAAACTTCTTTAGGCACTTTTAGGACGGGGAAAATGCGCTGAATTCGCGTGACCGTCCCGGTCAGTCATAGATATTATATTTATTGAAAGTAATTTTGAAAATCCTATTGATTTATTTTTAAATAGATATGTATTAATAAATTTGCTTGTATTATATAAATTAGGGGGTGCTAAGAATCTCCGGTGGAGGTTCGGTTGCCACCTACGACGACTCGACCTCGCAACTTATAACGCACGCACCCTGAGGACTGACGAGAAGATCCTGGATCTGGAAGAAGAGATAGACAAGTTGCGCTGGAATGTCATAGAATTATCCGAAGTCCGAAGAGAGGGGGAGGACACGGTAATCCTGGAATTCGGCAATTTGTTCTATCACCGGGAGGGCGACCATCTGTCCCAAGGAGGTGTCGGATTTATCGTCCACAAGTCTCTCGTTAACAACGTATTAAAGATTGGGAGTGTGTCGACGAGGGTTGCGTACCTTATACGCAGAATCACCAAACGGTATTCGTTGAAGGTCATACAGGTTTACGCACCAACCTCGGCACAACCGAGGTGGAGGAAATGTATGAGGATATCTCTAGAGCCATGCATTCCTCCAAAACCCACTATACGGTGTTAATGGGAGACTTCATCGCAAAACTAGGCACAAGAGAGAACGGTGAGCTGAAAGTAGGGAATTTCGGAATAGGGCAACGGAACTCAAGTGTCAGCAGCTGGCCGACTTCATGGAGAAAGAGACTCTTTATGATGAACTCTTTCTTCCAGAAGCGGCCCCACAGACATGGACCTAGTCGAGCCCCGACGGTTCCACAAAAAATGAGATTGACTTCATTATGACGACCAGATGATAACTGTTCAGTGATGTCTCAGTTATCGCGAGGGTGAAAACCGGCAGCGATCACCGAATGGTGAGAGGCACACTGAACCTAAACGTTAAGTTGGAGAGGTCACGTCTAATGAAGTCAACACTCCGTCCCCTTCGTGCTCTAATCCAAAATCCCGAAACCTTTCAGCTCGAGCTACAAAACCGTTTTCAGTGCCTAGAAGATTGCAATGCACTGGACGATATGAATGACAAGCTCGTGAAAACTATCCATGCGGTCGGAGCTAATTTTTCCAAGACCCGCCGCAGAAGAACACAAAAACTGTGCAATCACACTCTTAATCTCATGGCTGTTAGACGGGATATGAAGCTGCAGTCTTCAGTAGATTTGACAGGATACAGGCAACTGAACAAACAGATCTTCAAATGCATGCGGCGGGACTTACGCAACTTTAATACTGCTCGTATTAAAGAAGCGATCGAGCGGAACCAGGGCAAGTCTTTGCTAGAGATCTGTCTGCCAGAAAGAGCCAACTGTCGAAGCTGAAGACCGAGTGTGGCAGCGTCGTTTCCGGGACACCTGAGATTTTGAGTGAGATTGAGAGGTTCTATGGGCAGCTGTACACATCATCGTTGGAGCCACACGTAAGTGTGAGTAACGATCCATGAGCGAGTCTTATCCGACACTATTCCGATGATATCCCGGACGTCAGTCTGAGCGAGATTAGAATGGCTCTCCAGCACCTTAAAAACAGCAAGGCCCCAGGCGAAAATGGAATTACAGCGGAGCTTCTGAAAGCAGGTGGAAAACCGGTTCTTGAAGTCCTTCAGAAGCTCTTTAATTCCGTCCTCCATGGTGGCACTACACCGGAGGCGTGGAGCAGAAGTGCGGTGGTCTCATTCTTCAAGAAAGGTGACAACGCTCTCTTGAAGAACCACAGACCGATTTCCCTTCTGAGCCGCGTTTACGTGCTGTTTTCGAGAGTCATTACGAATCGTCTCGCGCGCAAACTTGAAGACTTCCAGCCTCCCGAACAAGCCGGTTTCCGAAAAGGCTTTAGGACCATAGACCACATACCTTCGGCAAATTGTACAGAAGTCCGAGGAGTACAATTTGCCACTATGTCTGGCGTATGAGTACAATGAGAAAGCCTTTGATTCAGTCGACATTTGAGCGGTGCTGCAGTCCCTTCAGCAATGCCATGTTGACTTTCGGTATATTTTTTTTTTTTTTTTTTTTTATAGGATAAGGGTGACAAACGAGCACACAGTCCACCTGATGGTAAGTGGTTGCTGCGGCCCATAGACATATACATCTATCCTCTATTACAAATCAAAATGTAGATGCGTTGTCACCCGTGAGGACTAAGATGGAATGCCCCATTTCCAGTAAAAAGGGCCTCCGGCCACCTGCACTCACCAAGCGAAACGCAGAGGTAAACTTCTACTTCACGCTGGTATTCTGTGAGGTCGTGGTACCACCCCGGTTCGAGCCGGCCCATACGTGCGACAGCAAAAGCTGCCGCCTGGTTCTACCACTGTTAAAAAGTATCGAAGTGCTGAAGTGTTTGTACAGTAGGGCTACGATGGCTATCCGAGTACAGAACCTGAGTACAAAACCTATCCAATTGCAGAGAGGTGTAAGACAGGGTGACGTGATATTCCCGAAACTCTTCACCGCTGCATTGGAAGATGTTTTCAAGTTTCTGGACTGGAAAGGATACGGTACGAGGTCGGCACTGAAAATTTCGGGAATCAAGGAAGTGACACAACATTACTATTTAAAAATGTATTTATTGCTTTTCGAAGTATTCGCCGCGAAATTTGACACATTTTTCCATACGATGGAACCAATCATTGAAACAACCATTCCATTCGGAAGTTGGAGTTACCAAAATGGCCGTTTTGTAGGCGTCCACAGCTTCTTCAGGTGATGAAAATCTCTGTCCACGCAATTTATTCTTTATTTTAGGGAAAGTATAGAAATCATTAGGGCTTAGGTCGGAGCTGTACGCCGGATGGTCTAATAATTATATGTTTTCTTGCTCTAAAAACTCTTTTGTTCTGTGTGCGGTGTGAGAACTCGCATTGTCGTGATGGAGTATGATGCGGCGGTTGCAGTTCTCTTTACGTAGTTCAGAAACGACCTGTGGCAAACAAATGCTAGCATACCATTCTGCATTAACCTTTCTTTGTCCCTCAAGAGGAATAGTCGTAACATGGCCGGTTTTGGAGACAAACATGGCCACCATTTTTTTTGCAACACTCCGTGAACGAACAATTTTTGTTGGCTTTACCTCATTTTCGAACACCCAAACTCGTTACTGGTTTTGTGTTTCGGGTTCGTACGCGTATATCCAGGATTCGTCACCTGATACGATGTTGTATACAGCATTTGAGGATCCTGCGTGGAATCTTTCGAGAGTTTGACGCACCAAGTAACGCGAGCCGCTTTTTGCTCTTCACAGGGCGAATGCGGTATCCATCGGGAAAACAACTTTTTTACACCTAATTGTTCATGCAAGATTATTTGTATTTGACTCATGCCAGTGTCTAAAGTTGCCTGAATTTCGCGGTATGTCACGTCGATTTTCCTCAATCAGCTTACGCGCAGCATCAACGTTTTCTTGGGTGACTGCAGTTTTTGGACGACCTTGACGGTACGTGCACGTGGACGTGTCAAGCTCAGTGATGATCAAGTGATGATCATCACTGAGCTTGACACGTCCACGTTGAAATTCAGCAAACCAGCGATAAATTGTGGTTTTGGATGGGGTTTCATCACCAAATGCAGAAATCATCCGGTCAACACACTGTTTTTGTGTTAAACCACTTCGAAAGTCATAATAAGTCATCGCTCTTGAATTTTTTCGAGTCAATTCCATTTTCTCAACGACTAAACAAGTTTGACAAAACCTTGTGACAAGACCGAGAATCTTTTTGTAAATAAATAAATGTTATTCGATTTTTAAAACCAAGGACTTTTCAATTAAAAAGATTTTAATATGACAGAAACAGTGGAAATATTCCATTCCCGATACTTTTAGTGCAGCCCTCGTATTAAACATCAATGGCGAGTACATCACTCACCTTCGATTTGCCGACGATATAGTCCTTATGGCAGAATCGCTGGAGGACCTAAGCACTATGACCTCAATAATGTTTCCCAACGGAATAGGTCTTAAGATGAACATGGACAAAACAAAGATCATGTTTAATGTCCATGTCACACCTATGCCGGTAGTTGTTGGGAGCACTAAGCTCGAAGTTGTTGACGAGTATGTTTACCTGGGACAAATAGTCTGACTAGGTAAGTCCAACTTCGACCAAGAGGTCAATCGACGTATTCAACTCGGTTAGGCAGCGTTCGGGAAATTACGGCACATCTTCTTGTCAGGTATACCTCAAAACTTGAAAACAAGACTGTACAACTAGTGCATGTTGCCAGTGATGACCTATGATGGTACTCAGACGTGGTCCTTCACTGCTGGCCGGATGAGGAAGCTCAAGGTCGCTCAGCGAGCTATGGAGAGGGCTATGCTCGGAGTTTCTCTGCGTGATAAACTTAGAAATGAGGATATCCCCAGTAGAACCAGAGTGACCGACATAGCCCAACGGATTAGTAAGCTGAAGTGGCAATGGGCCGGCCATATAGCTCGAAGAACCGACAACCGCTGGGGAAAAAAGGTTCTCGAGTGGCGGCCTCGTACCGGCGTATGAAATGTAGGGCGTCCCCCCACTAGATGGAGTGACGACCTGGTAATATATGCAGGAAGTCGATGGATGCAGGTGGCTCAGGACCGTTGTTTGTGGCATTCCTTAGGGGAGGCTTATGTTCAGCAGTGGACGTGTGAGGGGCTGTAATGATGAATGATTATGATGATATAGATTACAATCATCCTTTTTCACGTAAATCAGCGTAGTAAATGAATATTTTATTAGTATATTAATACGTTGATAAAAATAATTTCTAATAATACTTAAAAAAATCTTTATGACTCCAAATAGGTAAGAGGGTGGTAAAATTTGCACCGATAGCATATTATGGTAATACAAAGGCGATAAGATCAAACTAATCTTATTATTGTGTATTTAAGTTTTATTCTAGAATGTCCTGACGTTAGTCTAACAACAGCAAAAGGTACAGTTAGGCCGCGTTCCGACGACACGCACCCGCTACGCGCACGCCACGCGCGTCACCACCCGCGTCTAACTCGCTTTAAAATTTGTTGCGTATAATTTGAGTCTTATGACAAATCAATAAGTCTGAAATTGCATTTATCGACGTTCAACCGCATACGCCTCGCACACGCCACGCGCCCGTCTCGTTCCCGCTCTGCGCCGGCCCCGCGCTCGCCCCGCACACGCTTTTTATACAATTTCAGATTTATTGATTTGTCATAAGACTCAAATCATATGCAACAAATTTCAAAGCGTGTTAGACGCGGGTGCTGACGCGCGTGGCATGCGCGTAGCGGGTGCGTGTCATCGGAACGCGGAATTAAGAGGAGACAATCGCGAACACAGGCGTCTCGAGAGCTTTGTTATGACTTTATGGCCAAAAAAACTAGATACGATTTTATTTACGTTCAACTAAGTTTTAGAAGTTTTTATTCCTAATTTTTAATATTCACTAGTTAATTTTTAAATATTAACTAGTGTAGAAAGTTTTGTTCCGGCAGTTAGACAGCTGAAAATAATTTCTGCGGCCGTACGTGTAAGGTGCATTTTAGAGTGTGACGTGTTTTAAACGTTTAGTGGCGGCGTAAGAAAATACACTAACCCCATATTATCTCGTGGGTGTCGTTAGAGGCGACAGAGTGAAATGAAACCGTTTCGATCTAATTGGATATCTTGAGTAGTAGTAAAATAAAAAATATTAAAAAATCTAAAACATTTACGGCTATTAAGATTCATTTTCAGTTGTGGTACTGCGGGGCAAGAACTTTTTGTCTTCATAAATTAAACCTTAGTTGTACAACAGTAATAGTATCAATTTGAGTTTATGGACTTTATTTTATCATTACAATCTCTCGCGGCGTTCGTGATGCGCAATCGTTTGCTCCCAGCGCTTGCGTTCCGACCCGTCGCGCGCCTTCACACACACGTATTCACACTAAAATATACCTTACCGTTCCTCCATTCGTCAAGATATATTTTTAGTTACCTTATTGCTGGACTACAACTTTGGAACCATAGAGCAACAAGGGCCACCGGCGAATAGGACGAGAGTTGCCATACGCAGGCGTTTCCTTCTATCAAAGTACACGGTCCTATGCGTACAATAAAACTAATTGCAGCCGCACTGCTCACTAGACTAAATCTAGTTGCGCGGCTACATAACAAAATTTATAAAAAGATGGCATTACCTTTCATATATTTATATAAGTAAATTTTGATCATATTGTTGCTAATTACTTCTTTTTAATCTTAAAATTTACTTTGTTGCGACCCTCACTATGCTACTTTTTTATAGTATAGGGTGACAAACGAGCACACAGTCCACCTGGTGGTAAGTGGCTGCCGTGGCCCATAGACATTTACATTTATCCTCGTTTGCCAATCAAATATGCAGATGCGTTGCCACCCGTGAGGACTAAGATAAAATGCCTCGTTTCCAGTAAAAAGGGTATCCGGTTCTCTACACTCACCATACGAAACACAGCAGTGTTTAAGCTGCTATTTGACGTTGGTATTCTGTGAGAGCGTGGTCCTTCTCCGGTCGAGTGGACCCATTCGTGCTACAACTATACTACTAATATAGCTGCAGCATGGCTCTACCACGTAAAAACATTTACATAATTATATTCCCCTGGTGTTACAATTGTTCATGGGCGGCGGTAGTCACTTACCATAAGGTGAGGCGTATGTTCGTTTGCCCCCTCATATAAAAAAATAGTACACCACTAGTCCGTTTTCACGATAGGGCCTTCTGGGCTGCCTAGCGGTGTAGGACGATATGACTCATAGTCCAGATGATGGGGATACCCTTGAATCTCCTTTATGAATGACTCTTGTGCTTATAGCGCAACTGATGAGTTCCGTTGTCCTTAGCAGCAAGAAAGAAAGTCACATTACACAAACTCTTCAGATTTGGCTTGTGAAGAATGCAAGCCTGGCAGGCTTATACCTCGCATTACTTGCCGATTATCCGCCGAGTGCGGTATTGCTGTGAAGCAATTTACGTAGTGACCGCTTCGATCTGATTGGATCCAATTAGATCGAATTATTGAACGTGGATTTAGCCGTGCAACTAGACTTAGTCTAGTGAGGTAGTGAGCAGTGCAGCTGCAACTAGTTTTATTGTACGCATATGACCGCATGGACTTATATTTTGATAGAGGGGAACGCCTGCGTATGGCAACTCCCATCCGATTCGCCGATGGCATGTGTTGCTCTATGGTTCCAAAGTTATAGTCCAGCAGTAAGGTAACTGAAAATTAATCTTGATGATAGGCGGTAATGTAAGGAATATTTTAGTGTGATAACATGCGCGTGCAGGCGCGTGATGGGTCCGGAACGCAAGCGCTGGGTGCTTGCTTGGAGGAAAAGATCGCGTGGCAACCACGCCGCGACAGATTATAATGATAAAATAAACTCGATAAACTCAAACTAATCTTATTACTGTACAGCTAAGGTTTAATTTATTACAACAAAAGCATCTTGACACTTTCACTTTTCACTTTCTTCTACTTTTCAGAGTGTAACCTGAAGGAGACGATCGCGTGGCACGGGCGCTGCGAGAACATGTTATTTATAACTTATGAAAAGTCATAAAAACTCGTCATGATGTTATTACTGCTTACTTAAGGTTTATTTTAAAAATGAATCCTAAATTCATACGCTTAAGGTAACTTTTTGTGTAACCGCGTGCGTGTGCATACGCGTAATGGGTCGGTACGCGAGAGCTAGGTGGGCGCTGTGAGAACGTTATGTTTGACCTATGAAAAGGCTATAAACTCGAATTGATCTTATTAGTTGCTAAGGCTTATTTTGGAACGTTCCAAAGTTGTATTTTAGCATTAATACAACTAAAACTGAATCGTAAAAGCGTACCTGTAAGGTACATTATAGAGTGTGAGTTCGTACGTGTGCAGGCGCGCGACGGGTCGGAACGCGAGCGCTGGGTGCGCGCGCTGGAGGAGACGATCGCGCGGCACGGGCGCCGCGAGCGCTGGTCGCGCTCCGTGCCTGCGCCCGCCCACCGCCACTGCGACCTCGAGCGCCGCGTCGCTGAAGCAGACGCCTACCTGCAGATCATGATCGAACTCGTCTCGGTGAGTGGAGCTTCACGCTGCTTTATGTTTGAATTCCTATTGTAATTGACGAATGAACCTTTGCGATTCATCCATTTTTTGTGAATAAGGATAACAAACGAGCACACATTCAAGCTGATGGTAAATGAAAACTGTGGTCCAGAGACATCTACATATCCTCAATTAAGAATCAAAATGCAGATGCCTTGCCACCCGTATTCGGATGGTATTAGAACGTTCTGGTAAATTTCCAGTATACAGTGAAACCTGGATAACTGGGACCTTAATGGACATGCAAATTTGTCTCACTTAAAAAGGAATTTACTAAGATTTTATGGGTTTTAATTTTTTTTCGTGGAACACTAATTCTTTTTCCAAAATAAAAGTATCCTAAGTTACTCATAAAATCAGTTATCTGCCGATGAGAAAGTCCCGTCAAAATCGGTCCAGCCGTTTCGGAGATTAGCCCGATCAAACAGACAGACAGGCAAATATTTTTAAATTATTATTTAGTAAAATACTATTATTTTAACATTACAAACAGACACTTCAATTTTATTTATTTTATGATAATAAGAAACATCAAATTTAAAACATATTTTAGTCCTACACGTTTTGGGATAATTTTTAGAAAAAGCCTACTATATTCTATATAGCTGTTCTCTGCGAATTCCCCGCATGTAATTTATTAAGTTTGGATTTCATGGGCTTTAATTTTTTGCGCGGAACCCTAATTCTTTTTCTAAAATAAAAGTAGCCTAAGTTACTCGTTATAATATGAGTTGTCTGCCAGTGGAGGTCCCGTGAAAATCGGTTCAGCCATTTTGGAGATTAGCCGGAACAAAGAAACAGACAAAAATTTTAAAAATTGTGTTTTTATTATAAGTACCGTATGTACTTGCCTATGCATTTAGTAAAAAGCTGTTAGTTTGACATACAGACAGACTCTTCAATTTTATTTATTTGTATAGATAACCGTCCCGTAAAATCTTTTTTAATGAATTTGCCACTGTAATAGTAATGATACCTAGGTGTGGATGTGCTTACTAAATAAAAATCTATTTTTAAAGCAGAGAATAATGAATTTAATTTTAAATATAATTTTTTTTTCAGAAAATGAGCACACGCGTGTCGGAATTGGCAGATCCACATGAAAAAATCAAGGGTCAAGCTATTTTAGACCATTCCAATGTAAGTGATAGCACTTCGTACGTATCTAATAGACACATCAACGTAGATCTCATCATTATCATCATTACAGCCCTTGATAAGTCTACTGCTAAACATAGGTCTCGTCCAAACAACGCCAGCAAGGTCCTGCCTGAGCCACCTGCATCCATCGATTTCCAGCATGTCTTACCAGGTCGTCACTCCATCTAGTGGGGGATCGCCCCACACTTCGTCTACCGGTACGAATCTGCCACTTGAGAACCTTGCTTCCCCATCGGTTGTCGGTTCTTCGAGCTATATGCCCGGTCCATTGCCATTTCAGCTTACTAATCTATTGGGCTGTAGAACTAGAGTAACCGACATGGTTACTGTGGTGCTACGCATAGAAACCCCGAGCATACCCCTTTCCATAGTTCGCTGAGCGACCTTGAGCTTCCTCATCCGGCCAGCAGTGAAGAATCACGTCTCAGATCCATAAGTCATCACTGGCAATATGCACTGGTTGTACAATCTCATTTCCAAGTTTTGAGGTATGCCTGACGTGAAGATGTGTCGTAACCGCCCGAATGCTGCCCAGCCGAGTTCAATCTGTCGACCTAGCCCAACGGATTAGTTAGCTGAAGTGGCAATAGGCCGGCCATACAGCTTGTAAAACCGACAACTGATGAGTAAGAAAGGTTTTCGAGCGTAGAGAGCGTAGGTGAAGCATGGGCGACCCCCCCCCCCCCCCACACGCTCTCACTCACTAAATGTAGTGACTGGTAAGACTTGCAAGATGTCAATGGATGCAGGTGTCTCAGAACCGTGCTTTGTGGCATTTCTTGGAGGAGGCCTATGTGCAGCAGTGGACTTGTGTAGGGCTGTAATGATGATGATGATGATACATGTCTTAAGAAAATATTGATATATTCTTTGGAATCCATGTATTGTTAAAATATCCGTATACCGTGTTCATGTGTTTAGTTATGTAAATCAATTTCTAGATCCGCCTGAAACTCCCAAACTAGTCGTCGGATTTTGACAAATTAATTGGGATTTGTTAGTATTGTCCGTGTAACATATAACTAAATAACGTCGCCATAAAAGAAATATGGCGGTCGAGAAATGGTAATAACATGCGACAAAAAAATATAAGTTACTTTTGACGACACAATATAATGTTAATGAGTACACTAAAGCCGAGATTTTTATATTTAAAAAATATTTTACTTGTGCTACGACCGCTTCTAAATATTGTTTCTTTTTCAGGTGATGCTAGACAACATAAAACATTCCATAGTGCTTCTACAGATAGCTAAGGTATGTTGCATTTTTAACTTAATTTAATGCTTGATATACTTTAAACTTGCAAATAAATCAATTTGTCTGTAGTCACGTATATAATATAGTACTAGTTGCCAATATTAAGAGGAAATGCGGGTGATCTTTCCTCCATAAAAACGCTCTCGCATGTTTTCTTTCTTGTTTATAACCTTATAGCAATGAGTTTTTACTGTAAAATAAACATCAACTTCTACATTGTCCCTATGTTTTTCTTTTTGATATTTGATAACACATTATCTTTATAATCGTTAGAACCCTTGCAAAATACTCAAAATTGCCTATTTAGATCGCTGTCAACATAGGCCTAGTGTTTAAATTTGATAACTAATACCGAATTAAAAAAAACATAGGAACACAGTGTGTATCTTTCTTATTCAGTTTATGAAATATCTTTTTAATGAGGGCTAATAATCTTCCACTCACAAGATGTCGCTAGTTGTGACTGAGGTAAAGTTTTTTGTTACACAGTGTCAGTTAATTGAGAAATTAGTTTTAAATAAATAGTTTATCATTATCTAAAATATTATATTAATACACAACACAATGCGTCAGTGGTTTGATTTTTAATTTTTTTCACTTTATAACTCTTTTTTTTTTAAAAGTTATATTTTAGTTTGGTTTATTCATTTCTAATGTAATTAATATAAAATATAACTAATAAAACAGAAACAGACTTTAAGGATTAGATTTTCCTAAGAAATTATCATCCCCGCTATGAAATATGTCAAATATTTTACCTCACTGTGAAGTGGCGCCGCCCTGGTGTCAGAAAAAGTCGTGGATGCCCTCATTGGTTCAATATTGGAGGCAAACCTCGAATTATGCCTTTTTACTTAGGCTATTCAGTCGAATCTGAAGTAGTCCTTATCGGACGCCAAGCGCTTGCAGAGCAACAGCGATCGTTTCTTCAAATACCTAATTTTCAAAAGTCTCTCGGTCCGCATTTCCTCTTAATGATAAAGTAAATTCTAATCTGCCTAGGAAACCTCTTGAATAGTCACCAACGTAAGTTTGAACGAAACGTTTGAACGGTAAAAGATCTATAATAATGAAAGGCTGTGAGGTGCATTTAGGATTACAATGCATTTGTGGCATCTTTATCCGAAGGTGGATGTTCTTACACCGCCGTCCCGCGGGTGTCGTAAGAGGCGACAAAGGGAAACAAACCAGGTGATTGGCAGCTGCGTCTTCCTTATTAGGGAAGATTGCGTCTCCCCATTAAGAAGAAAAAAACTGTGCTTGTCGACCTGCCTGCCAAGCGTAGCAACTATGATAATTTTAATTTTTTTTTTATAGGATAGGGTGACAAACGTGCACACGGTCCACCTGATGATAAGTTATTGCTGTGGCCCATAGACATCTACATCTATCCACGTTTACGAATCAAAATGCAGATGCATTGTCACCCGTGAGGACTAAGTTGGAATGCCTCGTTTCTAGTAAAAAGGGACTCCGGTTCTCTACACTCACCATACGAAACACAGCAGCGTTAAGCTGCTATTTAACGCTAGTATTCTGTGAGAGCGTGGTCCTTCCCTGGTCGAGTTGACCCATTCGTGCTACAACTATACTATTAATATAGCTACAGCATAGCTCTACCACGTCCAAAAATATCCCATTATTTGGCAATCTATGGTGGAGGCCTATGTTCAGCTGTGGACTTTTGATAGGATAGATAAAGGATGTCTGGAGGTTGCTTGCCGGCGTCAGTGTACTGTATTAGCAGATAATTCACCTTGACATTTAAAAAAAGACGATGTAATATATCCGACTGGTAGCGGCGATTATCTTTTAAACTATGGGATATTCCAAAAGATTTTATTGCTTCGCCTGCTAAGTGCAATAATTAATTCATATCCACTCTACAATGGAGAGGCCCAGTTGTTTACATTTATGGCCCGATGAAGTGAAACAAGAGGTACGAACATTGACTTAACTTGACTTTTGATATTAGATCAATGTGTATGAGAATTTTTTAAGATATTAAGAGTGTTTTCTCTTTACAGAACACCGTGAATCCCGTAAATGGTGTGTATACAGGTCCAACGAGTTCGTCTCAAATGCATATCAAAGAAGGTAATGCATTATCATACAATGAACATTCTAATTTAAACAAGTTATTGTACGAGTGCCCCAGAAGGAAGGTAGTTTTCGGGTATTTCTACATCAATTATTCATGTACTCTTCTAAATCACCGCCTCAAAGTCCTCTGCTGGATATGGGCGTTTAGTCCATACAAACAATTTCCCCATGTTTCCTCCCTGGGTTATAGACACTAGAGCAAATATATTTTACGATACAATCTACATATTATGATATATTCTCTATATCTACCACTGCCACGTGTATATTTTTGTTTTTTTTTAAATCTGTCCAATTATACCGCTTTTATGAAACACCCAGCAATGAGGATATCCACGACTTTTTCTGTCACCAAGGCGGCGCCACTTTACAGTGAGGTAAAATATTTGACAGATTTCATAGCGGGGACGATAATTTCTTAGGAAAATGTAAACTTTAAGGTTCTTTTCCGTATCATTAGTTATATTTTATATTAATTCGATTAGAAATGAATAATTCAAACTATAAATATAACTAAAAATAGAAAAATTACAAAAACGAGTTATCAAGTGCGAAAAATTAAAAATAAAACCACTGACGCATTGTGTTGTATATTAATATAATACTCTAGATAATGATAAATTATTATTTAAAACTAATTTCTCAATTAACTGACATTATGTAACAAAAAATATTACCTCAGCCACATCTAGCGACATCTGGTGAGTGGAAGAATATTAGCCCTCATTGCATGCATGCATGCATGGTAACGGTGGTAGCTTACAGTTTAGCGTGTCTAGAGATGGAACAGTGTTAAATCGATTTAAAAAGGCGGTTTTTATTAAACATCCAGCAATAGAAAATTTAACGAATATAAAAATAAACACAATATACAGATATAGCCACAATCCTACTTATATGATTCAAGAAGAAAAAATTAAAATCGTTCCAGTGTTGGTGCAGGGAACAAGGGAAAATGAAATGACGATTCCGATATTTTTTTTTAGATTTAAATTAGTTCGAGCTACAGTTGTTTCTCTCGGTCACCTCGCTCGGACGCCCAGGCACAACGCGACAGCAATACATCGTTAAAAAACGTCTCCAATAATATCAAAGACTATGTTGGGCCTATATGTTATTGGAAAGATTCTGCCACACATCTCCTGGATTGTTTCCCTCAGTCAGGGAATTTCAAAACCCAGTTCTTACGACACGCACGGGACGATATTATGTGGTAGTGAATTTTTTTACACCGCCACCGTCGTTTGCGTGTGGTGTATGCCTTGTATATTATATAAATTAAATAACTGTTTTATTTAAAAAAAAAAAACTTAAAGATATTTTTATGATAACATAAATCTTGGAGTGTTTATCCGTGGTCCGGTAGGTCTACAGGTCATTTTATTTACCCATAGATCAGTTACACTAGTGGGTTACAATTCTTATAAAAAGTCAATTAAATTCAACTCATGTGCAATTCCCCTGATGTTGCCGTTGTTCATCGATAGTCGCTTACCATCAAGTGAGCTGCATGCTCTTTTGCGCCCTCTTATATAAAATATAGCTAATAATTTAAAGCTGATAGTAAGATATAGGTCAAAAGATTTCACATGTTACAAATAGTAGAATCTCGTAAAAAAAGGTAATGTTTGTGTTTGTTTGTGTCATTTTGACATAATCAAAGAGATTTAAAATATATATATATATATATATATGTATATATATATAAACTATAGAGCGGGCATTGGGAAAATTTATATACAAAAACTTAAAGCTCGTGCGTGTGTGACGCCCTCTAGCAAAACTACGCTATCATTTATTAAGACAACATTTTAGCTATTCCCCAGTAGGTGACGCTTAAAATATAAGATCGTTTTTGGAATGTTACCCTTTCGATACCAAAGTATCGATAATGTTGTTGAAGATTACTAACTTTGAAATGCTTTTCAGCTATTAATTGTTTATATATACGCTTTCAAATGGTACTTTCATCTTGTTAACACTTGGGCCCAAGAATGTATGGAGACGTCTTCTTCTCCTTTTATATAATTTTGTCAATTTCATTACCCACATCAATAAAAATTGTTATTTTAAGTTTTTACCTTATTTTCTAACTCAGGCTTAACCTACAACTTCTTGAATCTAATATCTTTAACAGTACAATTTTTTTTTGTGTCCATGTAGTGGCGGCGTTAGAGAATCCACTGACCCTTATCATCCATCTCGTGGTTGTCGTAAAAAGCGACAGTGGAATGCATTTCCCACTGTCGCCCCACATGTAATGAACACGGTAAACGTTATAACAAAGGGAAACAGGCAGGAGATGGGCAGCAGCATCTTCCTGATAATAGCAATATCCCAATAAAAAAAAAACTGCGGTTGTCAACCCGCTCGCCAAGCGTGGCAACCACGGTAACGGCGGGGCAGGGCGTTCCGTATTTGAACCGAGTGATAGGAGGCATTATCCATGAATATTACAGAAGGCTCTGGTAGGCTGGGCAAAAGCACGTTCTGGAACCACTCTTTAAATGTAGTGGCATTCATTTCCTCGTGGTAGTCATTTGTGGTTTTTGATTGAAATGCCAGTAACGCGTTCTCCACAAAGCCGTATTTTGCAGAACCTGCGTGGCATATTATCAGACGGGGCCCCTTACCCATTGGTACTTTCGACGTCGACGCTTGTGTATCATCCGTCCAAGAACGGGAAACCGTGTGATTGGCGTTTAGCCATGTCTCGTTAATGAACACGACATTATCCCAGTTATCAATATTTTTTGCTTCTCTCAAAAAACTTATCCGTTTTAAAATTATGTCGTATCGTTCTAATAAAATTTTTCTTTTGTCTGTTTTTTTATACAAAAAACCAATATCTTTTAAGATTTTGGTTAAAGCAGTTTTACCCCCGCTAAACAGTCCAGCTTCTCTTAACGATGCCAAAAGCTTCTTCCTGTTGAGATATTCATTTCTGGAATAGTAACCATATATATGATTTCTGATTACATCGGCGTCAAAGGTATCAATATCTGTCACGGGTTTAGTTCTACGTTTCTTCTTCGGAGTAGATATGAGCGCCGAAGGCCAATTCCACGGCGGCGGCGTGGCCTCAAAATTTCCTCGGCGGCGGCGGCGTCGCGGCGGCGCGGCGTGGTCCTTAGATATTTTTTTAAAAGGAAAAAAATTCTTAAAAAAACTTGAAGGAAACCATTTTGTTGTTACCAAACACAGCTTTATATTTTTAATAAAGCTCTAGGGAGCCCCAGCCCATAGACGGGAAGAGTATACAATGTGAGGCCGAACCTGCGCTTTGTAAAGTGGCAGGCGGAGTGCCGGCATGAAATACTGTCCCGCTCTGCTGAACGCGCCAAGCTTTTTAGATTCCAATTTGGCCTTCTCTTCTTTTTTTATATGATAAGGGTGACAAACGAGCACACAGTCCACCTGATGGTAAGTGGTTGCTGCGGCCCATAGACATCTACATCTATCCTCTATTCCAAATCAAAATGTAGATGCGTTGTCACCCGTGAGGACTAAGATGGAATGCCTCATTTCCAGTAAAAAGGGCCTCCGGCCACCTGCACTCACCAAGCGAAACGCAGAGGTAAACCTCTACTTCACGCTGGTTTTCTGTGAGTTCGTGGTACCACCCCGGTTCGAGCCGAGCCCATCCGTGCGACAGCAAAAGCTGCCGCGTGGCTCTACCACTGTTAAATTCCATTTTAAGGAAGGAAGCTTCGAAAGAAGCGCTTTGTGCCAAACCCGATCGAAGGCCTTAGCAATATCCAAACTAACGGCCAATGCCTCTCTCCCTTGGACTCTACTACCTCCGCCCATCTATAAGTCAAGTAAACCACAAGATCACCAATTGATCGATCCCAACGAAAACCGTATTGGCGGTCACTAATCAGCTGGTGGTCCTCAAGGTACCGCATGAGCTGACAGTTTATAATGGATTCCATTATTTTGGAGAACAAGGAGGTAATGGCGATAGGCTTGTACTTAGACGGGTCCGAGCGGTCGCCTTTTTTAGGGATCAGGTGGACGAAAGCCGTCTTCCGTGAATTCGAGATTACGCCTATGGAGTAGGAGTACAAGAAAGGACGCGTTAGAACCGGTGCCAACTCTGGATCACACGTCATTACCTCCATTGGCGGAATTTTCAGGCCTACTCGACTTGTGAATTCCCCGAGAGAGGAGTGCTTTTTGAACCGAGGGCTGTGTGAACCGCACATCCGGTATGGAGCAATCACACCACGGGATGGTCGGCGGTGTGCTCCCCCCGTCATCGCGAGTATAGTTGGACGCAAAGAAAGAGCCTAGCAGATCGCATGGCCTAGTGAGTCGTCCTCCCTGTGCAGAGATGGAAAAGATGGCTGACAGAAGTTTCCTTGGACAGCCTTGAAATGCACGGGTTCTCGAAGGAAAGCGAACTAGTTTCTCGACAATTCTGTTGTGTGCTCTGACTTTGGCTTGGCAATGACTCTTTTGAAGGACCTGGAGGCGGAATTATATTTCTTTTTAAAGGCGCTAGTGGTTGCATTCCGGGACGTTGAATCGTCAGCACAGGCCCGGTAGCACTCCTGCTTATAACGTGATCCTATTTTACAGGAGCGACCAAATCATGGTTGAGATCTGCCTCCGATGGGCACCACAGATGAAGGAATAAAAAGTTCCATAGATTGAAGTACCACATCAGCGACAAAATTAGCAACAACGTTGGGATCTTCCGGCAAGAAGAAAACCCGCCTACAAGGGTAAGATGCAAGGAAGGACCGCATCCTACACCAATCGGCGACCTATAGTGCCAAACACGGCGACAGTCTGCAGAACGCAACCGCAATGTTAGTGTGAATGGCACCACACTCCAGACTAGACAATGGTACAAGGAGCCAAGAGGGGCGTCGGCGGAGACCTAATATCTATCCGGATGAGAGGTGAGCAGAAGGACCAACAGAGAAGGCGCATGATCATCCACATTTGAATTCGCGTAAGCGAAGTAACCAGTTGTGTCAGACCATATGCCATGGCAAAAACATGAACAGATCTTCCCGCATGATCGGTTAAAGGTTAACCGAGCCTTTTTGCGTGGTGGGCGTTACAATCACCAAGGATCACGATCTCTACGGATGGGGTCTGTCGTAGCAAGGAATCATAGCCATTTGGACGTGGTCGATGAGTCGGTCTGTTTTGGCATTACCGCTATGGGACCTATAGAGGCAACCGTAGACGCGTGCTGGTCGTCGCTCTCTATGCGTAGCCAAAGGCTGGACAGGTCCAAACCTTCAAGACTGCCGAGGCGTTGAGAACAGATGTCCTCTCTGATGTATACCCAAACTCCAGCCCGAGGCACAAAGGGGTGTGCCAATTTGAACTCCGGATAGGAGAGATACGAAGTATCAGCTGGAGAGGATGCCTGTGTTTCGGTCAGTAAGAGCAAGGCCGGCTTCGCCATCTCGAGATGGTAGTGGACAGCATTTAGGTTCGAGGGAAGTCCCCTGATGTTGCAGAAATTCACGAATAGCGTGGCTGGGGTCGCCTTGGCCTTGTTGCTCAGCTAGCCCCGAGCAGTTATTGTCTTGAGCGGAATTTTGCCAGATGAAATGCAGAAGCAGAACTTCCACTTCACGCCGGTATTCTGTGAGGTCCATTGTTAACACCATACAACAATACACATTCACTCGGTGAAATATTCGACTCGACTGAATGAGCGACAAGCGTGGCGAGGCGACAAGGCAAACTAATGCGGCCGGGCCGCGCGTGTGAGCGGGAAAAGAAGTTGCGACTCGTCGCAACGGCGCACCGCGTGCTTCACGCGGCGGCGACGCGCCGACATGAACTCACAGCGACGGCGGTGCGCCGGCGCGGCGCTTATATCTACTTCGGAGTACGTAAAATACTATCTTTCGTGCCAGTAGAGCCTAACTTTTCTTTATTAATTTTTGTTAGCGTTCGTTTGCTAACTCCAAGCGCTTGAGAGACGCGTTCTTGTACTTGTTCGACAGGTAGCAGGGGTCCGCCATTTTGCCGCTCCCGCTCAAAGTAATCTTGCAGCTTGATGATTAACTCACGGGCTCCACTTTTCAATGTTTGTCCACGTTTAGGCATTATTATGCACCAAAAGTAAAAAGAACGCAATACAAAACACAATCGAAGTCCGATTTAGCGCCGATGTCAGTTTGAAAAGCAGAAACAGTCCTTTAAACGAAAGCCGGGTAATCAAATAAAAACAGATCGAAAACACTTGCAGAACGTGGTCTATGCGCACGTAACGACAACAGACGACTGTTTTAGCGTCACAAAATGGCGGCCCATAACGCCATTTGGGGTTACCATTTTCAACCTAAATATAAAAATGCTACTTTCTTTCGCGCGTTCGGTTTGGTCGTAGTTTTATTTTTATATTTAATAAAAGTTATCTTATAGTCCATTATTTTCAAATTCTTAAATAGAAAAACAAAACGTATTATTTTATAAAGTATAACTGTATAAGAACAGATTACGATACTGTTATTGCCTGTTATTGTTAGCACAGCACTACAAATATAAAGCGCTGACATAACCTTGTAATAGCGCAGTATAGATTTAGAAAAATATTGTTTACCAAGTTATTTGACACTCAGTTTGGCACAAAATTATAACATTCATTGATTATTGATATAATAATGTTGTTTTAATGCTCATCAATTGTTAAAACGGTAAACAACCAGCAAAAATATTTTTATCGTAACTGCAACGCCATTACAAAGTTACGTCGTCAGTTCAATCGCGACGTGTCAGGAACGCATTCTCTGAACGGCCGAACTATAGTAACTAATGAATAGTTTTTACCTTTCTATGTATATAGTAAGGATTCTAAAGTATCAAAGTAGGGTAACTGATCTACGGATAAATAAACACTGAAAACTTAACTTTGTTAACTTTTTTAGATAACTCGTAAAGTCAAGGCTAATAATCTTCCGGTCACCACATGTCGCTAGTTTGGACTAAGGTGAAGTTTTTTGTTACGCAATGCCATTTAATTAAGAAAGTTTGTTTGAAATAAAAGTATCAGTTACTAGAGTATTATATTGATACACAAAAGAATGCCTCAGTGCTTTGATGTTTCATTTATTGCACATTTTAAACTCTTTTTTTTGTTTGTGTTTTTTTTTTACTTTTAGTTATATCTGTAATTTGTGGTATTCATTTCTAATCTAATTAATATAAAATATAACTAATATTATAGAAAGAAACAATAACTCTTACATTTTCCTAACAAATGAACTTTCTCTGCTATGAAATCTTTCAAATATTTTACCTCATTCCAAAGTGGTGTCGCCCTGGTTACAGGAAATGTCGTGGATGGTCTCATTGTGAGTGTCATCTAGCCTATTATCACGAGGCACTTGTTTCAGGTGAGGACCTGTCTCCACGCGTGGAGCTGGGCGCAGAGTGCCGCGAGCTGGTGTCTCCGTCACTGCCGATGACCCCCCTCGAGCATATTGATGCGCCTAGTACGTATTCTTTCTTTATTTTTCATATTATATTTTAAATCTTTTGTACGTCTGTTAATGATCGTGTTACTTCTGAACGACTTGACTGATTGAGGTCACATTCACACAATAAAGGGGAATGCCCACCGTTCATAGACACTTTGGCCATGGGTGCCCACATATAAAAGCATATGGAAATGATAATATGCAATTAAAAAAATTAAATGGTTAAGGAATCGGTTTAAATAAAGTCCGGATTTTTAAGATATAAAGGTTTTTTATTTTCACAAGAACAGTTTTTTAACAACAAATGACTTCGTATTTTCGTGACATTTAAACCACAATTGACACACCGTAAATGTCCTCTTGAATGAGTTACTGAGAGCTGGGAAGAACTGTGGCCAGTGTGAAAGCTGGGGTCATCGTTAACTTTGGATATCGAGTCCAAGTTCGTGCAGAGGTTATCGTAAGAAGTGGGAGCGGGATCCATTTTCAGGCCGTGGTCAATAGGGTGAGAAGAATTATCGGAGACCATTTAGAAAGCTTATTCGTTGCTTAGATAACAAATCCGCGAGAAAACAAACAAAATAGTACAAATGCAAAGGAATTCGACTTGTGACTATTTAGTTTTGATAATAATTATGACATGGGCTTAGCTGTCAGATTCGATGTTGCCAATTAACAGACATAAAATCGATAAATAGATAGCGATTTTTTTAATCGATTTATAATTTCATAAAAAAGAATAATCTTTGATTTGATTTAAGTTCTACACGCCTTTAAAAATATGTTTTGTTTTATTTATTTCAATTCCATTTTAAATGTATTTTTTAAGAACAGATAAGAATAACAGTTAAATTGTGCAGTAGCGTTTTTGTTATGGTCTAAAGAGTTCATGGTAAATCAAGTAGCACTTCGCTTGTTTAATTATCATTACATCATAATTAAATAAGTATCGAAATATCATATTACTATTATAATAATGACACCATAAAAATCGATTGAAAAAACAGAATCGACATTGTTATCGAGGTTTGTAATTTTGCCACACTTTATTTTATCCACAAAGTAATGACTTCCGGATTTACCTAATTTCATTTTTATCTTTTCGGTACTTTTTTTTGTGCAAAAATATTGCAATCTTTTTTGGATACATAAATACCGCGATTAATTACCATAAAAAATATGTATTTTTTTAACAAATGCAAATTGTTGGGCGTTTCATGGCCAGAATTGGGCATTCCCCTTTATTTTGTCAAGATAGTTTATAACTATCCAATAGGTGGCGCTGTACTCAATTTAATAACAATTTCTATATTATACCAACTAAATGACTCACATTCACAATATACATATATATGAAATAGCTCTGTACTACTCCACGGAGCGTTGGCCGCATCCCGGGTCAATCGTCTTGCCCGGCGGGAGATCTCCCTTTTCCTTTCAACCCTATTAAAATCATTATGTGCTTATGATAAACGGCAGTATACCGTCTCGTTTATACTTACTAGACGTAAAATAACCAGATTAGCGACAGCCAGCAGCGTCAAAGGAAAGAGACGTCTGATACTGCTATCGCTAATTCGCTTGCCAAGCGATAGTGAACCCCAGCTACAATGGGAGAGACACTATCCAGCAGTGGACTATGCCTTTCATCATCATCACTATTACAGCCCTTCACAAGTCCACTGCTGAACATAAGCTTCTTCCAAGGGATGTCACACAGCACGGTCCTGAGCCACTTGGATTTCGATGGATACCATCGAAATCCTGCATGTCTTACCAAGTCGTCACTTCATCTAGTTTAGGGCCGCCTTACACTAGATGGAGTGACGATACATCTACCGTTACAAGGCTGCCACTCAAGAACTTTTCTTCCCCATCGGTTGTCGGTTCTTCGAGCTATATGGCCGGCCCATTGCCACTTCAGCTTACTAATCCGTTGGATTACGTCAGTTACTCTGATTCTCCTGTTTTTGTACACATTTCTAAGTTTGTCACGCACAGAAACCCCGAGCGTAGTCCTCTCCATAACTCGCTGAGCGACCTTGAGTTTCCTCATGCGGCTATGGTTGTAACTATGGCTAGAAATAACTAATTTATCCAGTTTTACTTTCATATAGAATAAGGGTGACAAGCGAGCACACATACCTGCATCTATCCAGGATTAAAAATAGTACGAAGGGTCTCCGGTTCTCTATACTAAGAAACATACAATTTTTCTGATGTTTCACGCTAGTATTCTTTGTGGTGTGGTCCCCACCCATTCGTACTGCAGTCATAATACAGCAGCAGCGCTCTACTACGTATTTGCTAAGGATATAAATATTTGTTTTGTCGACACAGGGCAAGCGATGACCCTCCTGGTCCCGGACACGTCGTACTCCTCGTCGGAGGGCGAAGACGACTTCTTCGACGCAGACGACGAACCTGCCGACTTGACGCCGCCCGGGCCCAGGTCAGTGGGAATTTTCGCTGTGGTTCTAGAACTTTAGCAGAATTAATTTTTCCTATAGTTTTTGAAGTGGATCGATAGCCAAAGAAAATCTCGTACTTCTATCAAATAAGCGTCTTCCTCTTTATTTTGGCACATACAAACAAATTGACATAAACTTAAAAATTACCTAAAAAAGAGTTTCCAAGCGTTTAAAGAAAGAAGAAAGAAAGTAAATAAAAAAGAGTTAAACATATGGCAGTTTAAGACTAAAAGTAAATAAGTAATCTAGCAAGTGAAAAGATTATGATCGGAGTAATGGAGTAATACCGCAAGGCAACCCCTGCAAGGTATTTTTGAAATACCTTTTGTGTCTACTTTTATAAAAATAAATATTTCAGTGCCTCATAAATACAGCTATATTTACACACATCCAGCACATATTATGCACATACATTTTATATACAAAAATATATAAATATTAACATAACCAAAGTAACCAAAGTTTGTTGAATTAATCCGATACCTAACACTTCTATATTATATATGTCGGGCGTCTATAAAATACCGGTTGGATCGAGGTGGAATGGAGGGTATATACACACATACACACACACATATATATGTGTGTGTGTGTGTGTGTGAGACTTGTTTTTTTACAAGTTATATTTTTGACTGCATATATATTATACAAGTATGGGTGACAAACGAGCACAATCCACCTGGTAACTTTTCATGGCGATCGATTGAACGGTATAAAATTTGATGTGCTGCAGCGCAATCTATTAGCGAGTTACAACATAGGAGATAACTTAAAAATCTTCACCATGAAAAAGTACATGTATACATATATATCTGCTAACTTCCACGGTGATCGGTCAAACGGTGTCGAAGTCTGTTAGTATTAAACAGATATCTATATCTGTTATAAAGGTTTTTACACATCAAATTTTATACCGTTCAATCGATCGATTCGATCGATGCTCATTTTTCAGCACAGCTACTTTTTGTTCTTTTAAAAAAAATTGGTAATTGAACGGCAAAATCAACTTATTCCCATATATATGTAATGTAGTTTAGACAGTTCACATTCTGAAAAGAACCTTTATTACTATATATTATATTTAAAACGCGTCCTGAAATTATATAATAGTATAAACCGATGCATACGCGTAAAATTAAATAAATATGAAAGTAATATAAATCGTTAAAGGTGTCTTACGTCAATGAAATATAGTCGTACGTACTAAATGCTCGCTGGAGTCCTAAAACCTGTGGAGTATAAGCGTAAAGTATCAAAACATATTCCCCTAGCTTCAAAACCAAAGACATTTAAGTAGTAGTAGTAATAGACCGGACATCAGTAGCAAAATTGTCGTCTGTAACTTATGTCCTATAGGATATATCTCCGATTTTTGTCATTTAGTCTTAGTGACATCGTCAAAAAGTCAAGACGCTTTGGTTTCATATATTTAAAAAATATTTTTAAAGAAAATATGCCCGTTTGTGCATTAAGATATTGTAAGTCACGATAAGGAGCAAAATATTAACGTGATTTCGGTTTATTATCGTAAATATAACATATATTTACCGAATAATCTTTAAATTTTATTATTTCTAGTAGATTGTTTTAGAACATTTACTTTTATTGTAATAAGCACCCTCTGTTATCCAGTAAACGTCACTATTTAGTTACCAATTTTAAAGTTTTTTTCGTGTGATGGAAGTCATGATAAATAGATTTATACAATAAAACAATCATGTATATTCCCTATTATTATATCGAAAAGCATTTCAAACTTAGTAATCTTCAATAACGTTATCAATACTTTGATACCAAAACGGTAACATTCCTAAAACGAGCCTATATTTATTAGCGTCACCTACTGGGGAATAGCTAAAATGTTGTCTTAATAAATGCTTAGCGTTGTTTTGCTATTTTTAGCTAGAGGGTGCCAGACGCGCACAAGCTCAAAGTTTTTGTATATAAATTTTCCTAATGTCCGCTCTATAGTATACCTATTTATTTAAATCTCTTTGTTCAAAACAAACTACTAACTAGGTAACTAGGTCCGAACAATGAAAACACTCGAAGTTTTCTGAAGTAATTGTCGCACTAAATTGTGTATACGTGAGGAAATATTACGTCTCCGTCGTTTATGTCGTCCTGTATTTTGCAGGTACGTATAGAGAGTAATTGATGTGTTCTGTTATCACATTATGCCAAACACTAATAAAAGCGTAGATATTTCTTTGTTACTTTGTTTTCGTTTTTATTGTAGCCATTCAATTGTGACGACTAAATGTTAGTTCTTGAGTGCGCGCTCGCGATTATTTCAGACAAAAAATGAATATTTTGTGTTTTTATTCATCCAATTACGTTAAAAGTGGTAGGTTGTAAAGCCTTGTACGAACTAACCGTTACAATGTACGCGTAGTCGGTTACGCGTAAACAGGAACGCTAGTCCGTACCTACAGCAACAAGTATACAATTTGAGCTTCCACTCGTGGTTAGTTGTCGGTCGTCGCCAGTTCGATTTTAGTTGCAACAATGAGAGAGCGCCGCAGTGGTGGTGCACACGACAGCTATGTTCCGAGAAATGACGGATACTGGCTAGCCGACTTAAGACTTGTCAACACGCGTTCATAATCCCGCAATTCATAATGATGCCCTTGCTATGGATGCCGGGCATTGCCATTTACATTTAAACAATCAAATAACTATGCAGTTGTGTAACTAATATAGGATATATAATATTATAAACACATTATATAAATTACGAATGCACCTCATCAATACCTTCAATGTGTTATAATTTACAATACATTAATTTGCTTGTTATTTTTCAGGTCATAACTTTTTGACAGTTCTTTACCGCCATATTATTTATTTTATGCTGACGTAAACAGTGGTAGAGCCACGCGGCAGCTTTGCTATCGCACGGATGGGCCGGCTCGAACCGGGGTGGTACCACGACCTCACAGAAAACCAGCGTAAAGTAGAGATTTACCTCTGCGTTTCGCTTGGTGAGTGCAGGTGGCCGGAGGCCCTTTTTACTGGAAATGAGGCATTCCATCTTAGTCCTCACGGGTGACAACGCATCTACATTTTGATTTGTAATCGAGGATAGATGTAGATGTCTATGGGCCGCAGGAACCACTTACCATCAGGTGGACTGTGTGCTCGTTTGTCACCCTTATCATATAAAAAAAATACAGTCAATGTTACCCGCGCAAATAAGACAAATCGATTTAACATTTCATTTCATCACAGACGACTAGTTTCGTAGCTACTTGCGGACATAGAAATATACATTTTAATTACATACATATATGTACCAGCTAAAATATATAAGGATCCGTCCGACCAACAAAAAGCTACTTTTGAGATATTGACGTTTAAAGTTTTGTGAGTGATATTGCTTCTTTATGACTACAACTACAACTGAGCAACAAGACCAAGGCGACCCCTGCCACGCTATCCGTGAATATCTGCAACATCAGGGAACTTCACTCGAACCTAAACGCCGTTCAATACCATCTTGAGACGGAGAAGCCGGCCTTGCTCTTTCTGACCGAGACGCAGGTGTCTTCTCGAGCTGATACTTCGTATCTCTCTCGTACGAATTGGAACACTCCTTTGTGCCTCGGGCTGGAGTTTGCGTATACGTCAGGGAGGACATCTGTTCTCGACGCCTCGGCTGTCTTGAAGGTTCGTACCTATCCATCCTTTTGCTACGCGTGGACAGCGACGACTATCCGCGCGTCTACGGGTGCCTCTATAGGTCCCATAGCGATAATGCCGAAATAGACCGACTCACCGAACACGTCCAAATGGCTACAGATTCCTTGAACGCCCACCACACCGAATGGCTCGGTTCAAGTTTAACCGATCATGCGGGGAGATCTGTTCATGATTTTGCCTTGGCATATGGTCTGACAACTGGTTACTTCGCCTACTCAGATTCCAGATGTGGAGGAACATATAACTTCCCTGTTGGACCTTCTGCTGACCCCTCATCCGGAAAGATATCAGGTTTCCGTCGACGCCCCTCTTGGCTTCTCGGATCATTGTCTAGTCCGGAGTGTGGTGCCACTCAGGCCACGCCCTATAGTGCCAAACACGGCGACAGCCTGCAGAAAGCAAGCTGCCGCCGTGTTTGGCACAATAGGGCGGCCGGTTGGGATAGGATGCGGTCTTTCTTTACATCCTACGCTTGGGAGTGGGTTTGCTTCTCGTTGGACGATCCCAACGTTGTAGCTAATTCTGTCACTGATGTGGTTCTTCAGGGCATGGAACTTTTTATTCCTTCCTCTATGGTGCCCATCGGAGACAAATCTCAGCCATGGTTTCGTCACTACTGTAAAAGAGCATCACCGCTATAAGCAGGAGTTCTACCGGGTCTGGGCTGATGCATCAACGTCCCGGGTTGAAATCACCAGCGCCTTTAAAAAGAAGTATAATTCCGCCTCCAGGTCCTTCAAAAGAGTCCTTACCGAGGCAAAGTTAGAATTAGCGAGAAACTAGTTCGCCTTCCTTCGGAAACCCGTGCATTTTGGTCTCTCACCAAGGCCGTCCAAGGGAACTTCTGTCAGCCATCTCTTCCATCTCTGGACAGGCAGGACGACTCACTGGCCCATGCCGCAAAGGAGAAAGCCGATCTGCTAGGCTTTTTCTTTGCGTCCAACTCTACTCTCGATGACGGCTGGAATACACCGCCGACCATCCCGCGGTGTAGGTAAGTGCTCTATGCCGGATGTGCGATTCACACAGCGCTCAGTTCACAAAGTACTCCTCTCCCTGGACATCCACAAGTCGAGTGGGCCTGACGGGATCCCTCAATTGTGCTGACGACGTGTGCTCCGGATTCGGCACCGTTTCTAACGCGTTTTTTCCGGTACTCCTACTCCCTAGGCGTAGTCCCGAAATCATTAAAGCCGGCTTTTATCCACCCGATCCCTAAAAAAGGCGACCGCTCAGACCCGTCCAACTACAGGCCTATCGCCATCACCTTCTTTTTCTCCAAAATAATGGAATCCGCTATAAACTGCCAGCTCATGCGGTACCTTGAGGATCACCAGCTGATTAGTGACCGCCAATACGGTTTACGTCGGGGTCGATCAGCTGACGATCTGCTGGTCTACCTGACTCATAGATGGGCGGAGGCAGTAGAGTCCAAGGAGAGGCATTGGCCTTTGGCATTGGTTAGTTTGGACATTGCGAATGCCTTCGATCGGGTTTGGCACAAAGCGCGTCTTTCGAAGCTCCCGAGAAGTTGTGCTATTGGATCACCAGCTTCCTTGCAGGTCGGAGCATTAAGGTCGTTGTAGACAGTGCATGCTCCGACTACAAGCCTATTAATGCTGGTGTTCCACAAGGCTGCGTGCTATCACCAACGCTGTTTCTTCTGCATATCAATTATATGTTGCGAAGCGGTAAGCGGTAACATTCATTGCAATGCGGATGATAATTCGTCGTCCGCATTTTGTTTTGAATACCAACGTAAAATAGTACCTAAATGTTGCTGTGTTTCGTATGATAAGTGTAGAGAACCGGAAACCCCTTTTACTGGTAATGAGGCATTCCATCTTAGTCCTCAGGAGTGACAACGCATCTGCATTTTGATTCCTAATTGAGGATAAATCTAGACTTCTATGGATCACAGTATCCACTTTCCATCAGGTCACTCTCTCTCTATTCTATAAAAACAAAAAAACTTTGAAGTGATTCTGTCGTAATCTTTTTTCAACTGTTGGTGTTACTTGGACTGTGAACTGGACGTAGAACAGTATCTATCACTCAAATCAATCTGAGTATAAGACCCTCCTCGTCGAGGAGGATTTGACATAACAACCACTCTTGACAGGCTCCTACAGCAGTCGTCTCGGAACTTACATGTCCGAGAGGTGTTTGGGTTTGACATATTTAAATGTTTTTTTTTTTTATAGAATAGGGGGCAAACGAGCATGCGGCTCACCTGATGGTAAGTGACTACCGCCGCCCATGAACAACCGCAACACCAGGGGAATTGCAGATGCGTTGCCGACCTTTTAGAAAGGTGTAAGCTCTTTTCTTGAAGGTTCCTAAGTCGTATCGGTCCGGAAAATTCGCTGGTGGTAATTGATTCCACAAGGAAGTCGTGCGAGGGAGAAAACTTCTTCTAAATCGCACAGTCGTGGACCGCCAATCATCCAGATGGTATGGATGGTAACGCGAGTTTTGTCGCGATGTGCGATGGTGAAATTGAGCGGCTGGAATTAGTCCGAACAATTCCTCAGAGCACTCCCCGTGATAAATGCGATAAAATACGCAAAGAGATGCAACATCTCTACGCAGTGCCAGTGTATCGAGCCGATCAGAAAGAACTCGGTCGTCGACGATTCGAACCGCTCTGCGCTGGATGCGGTCAAGTGGAAGGAGCTGGCACTGGGGTGCCCCGGCCCAGAGATGAGAACAGTATTCCATGTGGGGCCGAATTTGCGCTTTGTAAAGTTGCAAGCGATGTGCCGGCATGAAATACTGTCTCGCTCTGCTGAGCACGCCAAGCTTTTTAGAGGCCAATTTGGCCTTCCCTTCCAAGTGACCACGAAACTGCACACTATTCGATATGTCGACGCCAAGGATTCCGATACTGGCTGAGGCAGTAAGGGGAGTGCCTTGAAACTGAGGAGATACGACAAAGGGGTTCTTTTTAGCGGTAAACGCGCAAACTTGTGTCTTCTGGGGATTGAACTGGACTAGATTTAGTCGCCCCCAATCCGAGACTTTGTTAAGCAAAGACTCGACTTCAGACACAAGTTTGTCCCGGTACTCGGCGACGTTTTCCCGAGAAATATTGGCACGGCCGGTATATAAGGCATCACCAGTGCTGTCGTCCGCATAGCAATGAATGCTGCCAGTTAGCAACATATCATTGATATGCAGGAGAAACAGCGTTGGTGATAGCACGCAGCCTTGTGGAACACCAGCGTTGATAGGCTTGAAATCAGAGCATTCACCGTCTACTACGTTTTCCACCGTAAGCATCTTTCTTTTCCTTTTTTATTTTTTTGAAATAAACGTTATCCCCACACTACGCTATACGACTTTTTTCGGTATCATGGAGGCAGTTGACAAGCATAAATTGCACAATTATTTGTAGGCCATGCAAATACATGTTCCGTGCGCGAGTTCGAATCCGCGGTGCTGAGAGCCGCTACTAATTACTAAGCATTTTTGTGCTACCACTATACAAGTATCCGTTAATTTTGAATTTTACACAAATACATCCGGTTATGTTTGAATCTAGCACAGTTACAAACCACTATACGCTGTTGCTTTTTCGATAAAGCGTATGCAATATCGCCTGTGTTGTTCGGATTTTAATCATAGTTTTTGCAACGATACGCTGGCATTGTTCCAGATAGTGTGTTTGAGAGCATTAAAGATAGCGGGGGTACTATAGCAATGAAAAAATCAATAACATTATCCTAATGCGTTTAGAAAAAAAAAATAGCGGAAGAAACAAAACCTTTACTTGATGGTGGGGCGAAGTAGAGCGAGTATACTTCAAGTACCAACCTTCCTTTAACGACTCGGTAGCGCAAAGCGTAACATTGCCTTGGTTACTATTTATTGGTTAACATTTGGGCTCGCCGCTGCATCACGTTGTACATCCGGTCTGAATGTTTGTCCAAGTGCAAATGATGTATGTAAAAACGCTTTTACAATACAGAAGAATATGCTAGTGTGTGTTTCATGTATCGTGTATTGAGCCAAGTAAAGCGATGTCTCTCAGACATTGTACCATAAATCGTCAGTTATAGACGTCTCTAAATTTTATGTATAAACTCATAAATACAGTTGGTATATTAGGTACCTATTTTATCATCATCATTACAGCTCTTAGTATACTCTCTCAGTATCTTTTTCAGCCCTAAACAACTTACGAATAAACGGGGTTCCGCACTTAAAGTGAACCGCGAAAATAGGTCAAAAGTCATTGACCCCTAACTCGTACTTACCCGGCGGCCACGACCGTCCTTGTTTGACGTTAAGGCGCGGGTTGAGCAAAATGTCGCGCTAGTCGTTATTTGTGCGGTTTTTAGGAGCTATCTACTTTTTATTTAAAAGATATATCAACAAATAAAAACACATTATATTTCTACATAATCTTGATTTCATAAGAGCTGTATCCAATTTTTTTTTAAAGGAATACATATTAATATAATCTCCTTACAACGAAACCACATAAATGTGAAATTATTATTGATAACATGCATCTCCTCGTAAAGTAAGTATTATTTTATTTTGCGATTTACACCAATGGATAGGCAATTTATTAATGAACATTTCTATAGTAAAATTTTTTTCAAAAGACCAAAATTTGATTTTATTAAGAAATTATTTTAAAATCTGGGCGTATTCACTGCCCACGGGCTTGCTGGATCATTGAGCGTTGAGCTCTCGAACGTGGAGCCTGTGTCGTTCGTTAGAGCACACGCTCACGATCTTATCAGTCGATAATATTATTACTTATTAGGTTATTTTATAGGTAGTATTATTTGTTTGTTTTGGGTATAATTTTTCGTATTAGTTATACATATATTTGTTGTGTTTTTTACTGCGCGATGAAGCTTTTTGCGTGTATTTTCTTTGAAGTAAATGCAAATAAAAAAATGAAGCACCATTAGCATGTAAGGTTCGAATCCATAATTAACATTTCGACAAATATTATAATTTACACTATAAAAGGCTAATTCAATATTATCAGTATAGTATACAGTTAAAAATAATCGTAGTAACCAACTACAATATTTTCTCAGGTGTAGTACTGCCTCGTTGGTCTAGTGGTTGTAGTAGTGCGACTGCTGATCATGAGGTCCCGGGTTCGAATCCTGGGTCGGTTATGAGTTTTTCATTTATGTTCTAAGTTATAATTATAATTAGTATTACTAAGTTATAGTTTTTGCTAAAATATAGTATATTATTCATTGCTTGTTTTTTCTTCTTTTTCAAAAAATAATTGAGTACATAAGGTGTTCTATACTTATAATTCGGTAAAAAGTATGTAAGTAGGTACTAATATACCTACTTTTTACTATAAACTAAAAATTTTTAAAACTAAATTTAACTAAAAAGACTAAGCTGACCATTTATTTTTTAACTCAAAACAGGACATGGGTTTATTTATACTCTAAAAAGTATAACTTTATACAATAAATTAAAAAATAATGGTGCATTTAAAAATAGGTAATTATTAAATGCAACATTTTTTAAAATTATGAATTACATTTGTCAGAGGATTAAATTTGCTTTAATAAAGTTGGTGATGATTTTAAATAAGAATAAAATTCTGCTCAATTTTTTTTTTATTGTTATCTTTCAACATCGCCTTTAGAACTGGAACCGTAAGTGTTTCTTTCAGACGTCCACAATTTATTCAAAATAAAAAAATACTCTTTCTATCGGAGCATTTGTACCAGGTAGACATAAAATATATTCGATTAAAAAAATTATGTTGAAGATTGTTGGCTTTGAATACTTCCAATTTAATACTTACGGGACAATTTTGTGTCCCGGAGCTTTATTTGGGGACAACGGGACGTATGGTCACTTTACCTATAACCCGGCGACGGCTCCGTGGCGCAGTGGCTTAGCAATCAGTTGTTGCGCTGGGGGCCGCGGGTTCGAATCCCGCACGGAACAAATATTTGTAAGGCCTACAAATAATCGTTCCGGGTCTGGATGTTTGTCCTTGTGCAATTTATGTTTGTAAACTGCCTCCACGACTCTCATTATATATTACTCTCACTCTGCGAAACATCCTATTTATTTGTTTATTCTTTATTGCACCAAATATTTGTACAAAAGGCGAGCTATCTATCTATTTACCTATAGTGAGTAGGTATCTTTTAAACTCACAATTTTCAATGCTTCATTTTTAATATATAATTAATTATAAAATTTCATAATTAGATAATATATGAGAATACATAATTCTAATATAATGCAACTAATATACCGAATAAAAAAATTAAAATACATTTATCGTTGTACGCTGTGTGTATTTCCATAAAATAGTTTATTGATGTTGAAAAATACGTCCGTACAGTAGGTGGCATTGAGTTATACAAAACTATGGTAGGTGGCGTCTTACATATTGCATACCTTAAGCGGAAGCGCAAGGTATGTTCTACTATCGCCTAAAAATTAAGATTCCAACATTTTATCGAATAAAATCGTATCTAGCAATCATATTATACATATAAATGATATAAAAAGCACATTGTTAGAAAGATAAATGATTGTTGAACTTATTAATATTTTTTTTAAATCGATTAATTGCTATTTTTAAATAAAAAAAGGGTTTTAGTGGCTTATGGTGTGGATTTATCATGTCCCTGTGGCTTGTAAACACAATAACTTTTGAAAATATTAATTGTTTAACTCAATCTATTTTTTAATCTCTTCATCTATCATGTGGGAAGCCACTGAATGTAAATGGCAGTGTAGTTTTGTTTTGTTTAGCTATAATTAAATTTTTTCGGCTCCAAAATGGCGAAATTTTCGTTGATTTGTTAGCCTCGTATACAAAAATATTTCTCTAAATGGTTGTTGTTGTTGTTTTTATTATTCGCTCGAGAGAGCAGGCAAAGGAACTATGCCATACAGCCTTGTCTTCATGTATAATTTTCCTTCATATTTCACTGCTTCACAATATGTTGATGCGTCACATTGTGCAGCCTTGGGAGATTTTGACGGTAACTTGAGCCAGCAGGCAGCTGACAGTTGGCGATGGTATCTAAAGGCGCCTATGCAAACAAACAGCTTATCTTGAGATTCCATCACCATCAGAGCACTTGTTTCACAGTTTCCATTAATAGTTCACATGCGCAGACACTTAATACACAAAATCGCACTACTTTTACATATCAAAGTCCACTTCAAACCATTATTTAAACAATAATTCAGGAGCAGCAAGCCGCCGCCGGTCGAGTTCCCGCCAAAACTCTTTCTCTAAATGGGAAGCTACAGCCACAGAGTAGTAATGAGTAGTTTAGTTTGGCTCACAGAGTACATTATATATAGGGAATAATGTAAAATAAATAAATTATACTAAAAATTTAATTACAAATTTGTTTTGTAACAAAATAGTAAGTTAGCAAGGTTCGATTGTATTTTAAACTATTCATTAATTTGTTTGATTCTTAATTGGCCAAGCATGGCTAAATTTAAAAAAGCGACATCTACTGCAACATGGACAAACTGTCATGACATAATAATACCTCTAAGAAAAATTATAGTATGGACTGTATGCCACTGGTTTGGTAGTGTTTCTATATAGTTTGTGCTGGTTTTTTGTTTTTTTTTCTGTGGTTTGGCTTCAGTCGCCTTCGTGAGTGGACATTGTTTCGGTTGTTTGCAGCGGCTCAAAAAGATCGCTGTACAAATACACAATATTCGAAAAACCAAATTTCTTAAATACTTAATTATAATAATAATAAGACATTTTTTTATTACAATATTTAAAAGCACAGAATAAATAATAGTAGTACGTACTAAAAGCAAGTAGTATAATTTTTTTTTGTCATGGGTGACATTTTCATGGTTTTCGAGGGTGTTGAAACCGATAGGGTTGTCGAAATGTAAATCCAAGATGGCGGCCGCAATAAGTATCAATTATTTCATCATGGGTGTCATTTTTATGGTTTTCGAGGGTGCTGAAGCCGATAGTGCTGTCGAAATGTAAATCCAAGGTGGTGGCTGCAATAGGTATAAATTTTTTCATCATGGGTTTCATTTTCATGGTTTTCGAGGGTGTTGAAGCTGATAGTGCTGTCGAAATGTAAATACAAGATGGCGGCTGAATTAGGTACCAATTTTTTCATGATGGGTGTCATTTTCATGGTTTCCGAGGGTGTTGAAGCCGATAGTGTTGTCGAAATGTAAGTCCAAGATGGCGGCTGCAAAATATATCAATTTTTTCATCTTGGGTGTCATTTTCATGGTTTTCGAGGGTGTTGAAGCCGATAGTGCTGTCGAAATGTAAATCCAAGATGGCGGCTGCAACAGGTATCAATTTTTTCATCATGGGTGTCATTTTCATGGTTTTCGAGGGTGTTGAAGCCGATAGTGCTGTCGAAATGTAAATCCAAGATGGCGGCTGCAATAGATATAAATTTTTTCATCTTGGGTGACATTTTCATGGTTTTCGATAGAGTTGAAGCCGATAGTGCTGTCTAAATGTAAATCCAAGATAGCGGCTGCAATAGGTATCAATTTTTTCATCATGGGTGTCATTTTCATGGTTTTCGAGAGAATTGAAGCCGATAGGGTTGTCGAAATGTAAATCTAAGGTGGCGGCTGCAATGGGTATTAATTTTTTCATTATGGGTGTCATTTTCATGAGTTTCGAGGATGTTGAAGCCGATAGTGCTGTCGAAATGTAAATCCAAGATGGCAGCTGAAGTAGGTACCAATTTTTTCATCTTGGGTGTCATTTTCATGGTTTTCGAGAGTGTTGAAGCCGATAGTGCTGTCGAAATGTAAATCCAAGATGGCGGCTGAAGTAGGTACCAATTTTTTCATCTTGGGTGTCATTTTCATGGTTTTCGAGAGAGTTGAAGCCGATAGTGCTGTCGAAATGTAAATCCAAGATGGCGGCTGCAATAGGTATCAATTTTTTCATCATGGGTGTCATTTTTATAGTTTTCGAGAGAGTTGAAGCCGATAGGGTTGTCGAAATGTAAATCCAAGATGGCGGCTGAAGTGGGTGCCAATTTTTTCATCTTGGGTGTCATTTTCATTGTTTTCGAGAGAGTTGAAGCCGATAGTGCTGTCGAAATGTAAATCCAAGATGGCGGCTGCAATAGGTATCAATTTTTTCATCACGGGTGTCATTTTCATGGTTTTCGAGGATGTTGAAGCCGATAGTGCTGTCGAAATGTATTTAAACTACTTTAAAAATTCCGTATAATCATGTTATACGTAATTTTTTTAATTCGCTTAAGGTATGCCCAATTGGATTTACCAATATTTTATTTTTTACGCGATCCTATATTGTAGGGAGTTGGCGCGGCCGGCACACAAACGCTCAAGGTCGTTCGCATGGAGTAGCCCCTTAAACTTTCTTGTTGGTTAGAACGGAAACTGTAAAACAATGGGGTACAATAAATTTATGGATCTAAAAATATTAACGTATAACGTATTGTAATAGTGCTGTGTAGTGGCGGCTTAAGGACATTAACCTACCCTATATCATCCCGTGGGTGCGGTAATGAGCTGTGCTTTTACAACGTGTAATAAAAACTCTGTGGTTCCCTTTAAGTGCGTTATCAAAATCAGTATTCAAACGTAAATAAATAACTTTTTTTATTAAAAAATTTAAATTTAATTAAAAAATAATTTGGAAATTGTATGTGGTTTTATTACCTCTAACTGACACAAGCATCGGTGATGGGGGGGTCTTTCACAATCCTCTTACTCTCCGGATAATGCAGAGGTAATAAAACCACATACAATTCGCAAATTATTTCTTTTAAATTAAAATATTTTTTTAATGTTCAAGTTTTTTGAAAAAAATAGTTATTTACGTTTGAATACTGATTCTGATAACGCACTTAAAGGGAACCACACGGTTTTTGTTACATGTTGTGTAAACTTAAAATTTAATTTATTACTGTCGAATTTCGAGCACTGGATGGCTACATAGACTAGTGGCATTAATGTGTATTGTGTGTTAATAAGTATGAATTATTTTTTTTTATATTATACTCAGCCAGCGCTTAACTACGAACCCAGCGATGGTAAGTGGTGATGCAGCCTAAGATGAGGAAGCGCACTGACTTAACAAAAGCCTGTTCACTCTCGCCTTGAAGACACCCACATTGTAAGCGGATGGAAACACAGATGCTGGCAAGCAGACAGCATCTTCCCATTATCAAGTGAAAAAAAAACTGCGGTTTTAAAACCGCCTGCCAAACATGGCAACTGTGGCTAAATCTCTCCAATGAGGCAATGTTCAGCAGTAGACTTTTGATAGACTGTAAGTAATGAATAAACATACAATTTAACTATTCCAGAGTGTGCACGTAGGAATAGCATGATTAACAGGAATAACATATTCCTTCCTCCCCTTTCCACCATCGGTCTTTTTTTTAATGAGGGTGACAAACTGGCACACAGTTCACCTGATTGTAAATGGATACTGTGTGTACATCTACATCTACCCTCAATCAAGAATCAAAATGCAGTTGCGTTGTCACCCCTGAGGACTAAGATGGAATGCCTCGTTTCCAGTAAAAAGGGTCTCCGGTTCTCTACACTCACCATACGAAACACAGCAGCATTAATTTGCTATTTTACGCCGGTTTTCTGTAAGAGCGTGGTCCTTCCCTGGTGGACCCGACCCTTTCGTGCTACAACTATAATATAGCTGCAGCATGACTCTACCACGTATAATGCGTGTAGTGCGGCGGAAGAGAATAAATACACTACCCTATTTCATTCCGTGACAGTGTTGCCAACTGCTAGCTTTACCCAGTTGCTAGACATTTTTCAAAATGTTGCTAGATTGCCAGCTTTTTTGTCCCAAAAAGTTTCAAGAAGTAACTAAATGTTACAGTACGTAGGTAGATTACAATAAAATGTCAATTTCTGGCAATCATTTTTAATTTCCAACAAGAGAGTTAAAAATGTCTTGTGTACAGTCACGAGCAATAATATGTAAACAACATAGGACTATATTATATTATATTTATTGTCGACTTTTGTGGCACAAATAGTTTTGTTTGGGAACGCTTAACGTGACAAAGTTGTATGTTGTTGTTCGTGACTGTACGTTATTGAATAAAAAAATAAGTTTAAAATTAATCAATCAAAGAAGAAGATGTAGATATTTGGGGTTCAGTGTATATCGTCGTTAATTTTGAATATTTTTCAGCGGTCCCCATTTTACACAGAACATGTTTAGACAAAACACGGTTTTAGCAGCATTTACCACTTCTCCTGAGGGAGTCACTAATGCAGAGAATTGAGTTCAGAGTTATGAAACTTAACCAACCTATAAATTCGTCCATATTTTCCCACTTCGGTCTATATCTCTCTGCGTAAGCTTTTTTTTTTCGAAGATAAATCCATTTTCAAATAAAATTAGTTTATATGGATAATACAAAACAACACAAGGTGGAATACGAGTAGCGTGTACTATTTTGGTTAGTGGTAGATTAGTGAGTAATCTGTCGTAACGCAGCAGGAAACGAGGAATTTCCGGCCAACACCGACCTAACCTTACCATAGCTTCTATGACCATAGATTCGCGTTTAGTTTTTATTTTTTCTTTTGAGACTCGGTACCCTACTCTACGAATCTCGATAGCCTTACGTCTCATGATGAAATGAAAAGTTGCTTGAAAAAGTTGAATTGTAGCTGTCCGTCACCAAAAAATAGCTATATCTAGCTATAAAGTTGCTAAGTTGGCATCACTGTCCCGTGATTGTCGTAGGAGGCGTCAGAAAGAAACTGAAATAGGAGATGATCAGCTTCATCTTCATAATAACAACTTAATAATAACACAAAACTGTAATTGTCAAACTACCCACCAAGCGTTGCCAAAAACGTGGTAATTATGGCAAATACCCACACCTGAGACAATTAATGGGGGACGTTTAACAGCGAACTTATGATTAACTTTAATAAATGATTACTAAATAATATATACTTATTATAACAATTAATGTATTAGTTTGGAACCCAATAAATGTAAATCAAATAAAGTATAACGGATGCTTCTTGAGTCGAGAGAAATCTCGCCGAATATGAACTAAAAGTAGAGCAATACTTTAAATAAGTTGACCCCTTTTGTAACACGAAATGGTGATATCCAACATATTTTTAATGATTATGAGTCGGCGGCGTTGAAAATTGAGATACTACGTCAAGTTAGGTGCAATTCGACCCTTATTAGAGGGAGAGAAATAAGGATCATTCACATAGGCAGTGGTCTTATAAATTTTTCTACCTAAATTTTATCAATGGAATCTATTTTTAATTTGTTTATATAGTATAAGGGTGACAAACCAGCACACAGTCCATCCACCTGATAGTAAGTGGATGCTGTAGCCCATTGATATACTTAATCGAGGATAAATAAATCCTCTATTAAGTATCAAAATATAGAGGTCTTGTCACCCCTGATGACTAAGATGGAATGCCTCGTTTCTCTCTCGTTCTCTTCGTGTTATGGGTGGTCCCGTATAAGTTTGGGAAAATAATTCTACTCGTAGTATGCCACCCATATTATATTTCACATTATATTGAGATTGTGTTGTTCCTTAGTCCAGTCACAAGGATATTTTTTATTAATAAAATGTAAAAACCATCTTCAGCCGACTTAATAAGAATATAAAAAAGTGTGTGTATACTTATGTACGCACGTAGGAAGTTATAGTTCGTAAGCGTAACAAAGCAAAAAAAAAATTAAGAGACAATTACCCACTGAAGTTGTCGCTTTTAGGTGTCAGTGTGCGCGTGCAACTTCATGGTGTCGTTTTTAGGTGTACGCATCGTAAAAAATTCACTCTCATCGTTTTTCCCAAACGCCCCAAAAGAAGAAATGTTTTTATATAATTACTATCAATATATCTCAACAGCAACATCAGAATGTGAAATTATATATTTTATATTCTTTTTCATTGTTGAAAGTCGGTTTTAACTTATTATTAAATGTAGATTTTTTTTTATTCCATAACACTCGATTTTTACTTTTTATTAAATGTTGTAGAATATTTTTTAGTGAACACGTAGATTCGTATGTTAATTTACTAAATATAAGTCGAGCTCATAATATAGTATATTTCCTGTGCTATTTTTGTAGCAGTATACCTAATTAAGATATAGCACAATAGTATATTATTTAGTACAGTTTGCAACCCTATTACCACGGCTGTCATATAAAAGAAATAGTAGAACAATAATGAATCGCTGGTAAACGTATTCTCTAGAGCTCCCCAAGCGAGTCGACAATTGTCCCGTAGTAAGAGTTAATTAGAGCGTGATCGTTTACATGTGCAGTGTTTTAACGCGTCCATACAGATAGCAATTATTAACAGCAATGGGTTTTATATATGTACTTAAAAGAAGTTGCAATATTCAAATGCAAATGGGTGATGCATTCTCTTCGTCCGTCATTACACGGCTCCATAAAAGCGTCGTAGAGCGTTAAGAAAGACTAATCTAAAAGAAAAATTAAAATACAATTCGAGTTAAATACATTGAGGCATACAAGAGAAATGTAGACAAAAAGACACCAGTGCCTGCAGTCTCGACATAGATATCAACGCCATAGCTAACTGCCGATTGCTAAATAATAACGTAAAAAAATGTTTGCCGTAACGATGCTTACGATAAATGCAAGTCTCTACATCCGAGATACCGATCAAAATTCTGACATACCTTCACTATATGATGTTGTTACGCTAAGAAAAAACGTATTCATAGTGCGGAGTTTTCTTAAAAAAATATTGGCTGTTAAAAAATCTCTTTGAATCACAGGGAAAATTGGTAGACATAATTTTATAAGAATAATTGCTTTTCTTTGAAAATTGTACAGAAACAGTAGAAACATTATTTTATAAAAATAATTTTCATAGCAACTTACAAGCAGCTTTTACCGTTTCTAAGAATTTAACTAACTTGTTAAATTTCAAAGGATATAAAAGTTTGATTCCTTGCAACACTGTATTAATGTCAAAATCAGTACAAAACAAAAGTTGACAATGCGATGTCTCATTAACTTCTTGTTGATTGCAAAAATAATTAATTCTTAGTACCTACGTATCATGTTCTTTTTTGTATCATGTTCGTGATATTTTCAATGGTGGAGAACAGTTATGCAGGCGCAGACCCGGTTTCGAGCTGCACGTAAGTACAACCTACTACACCTAATTTCGAATCTATCGTTGTACCTATATTGAATGCTTTGTTAAAAGACTATGTAATGTTTACATTTTGAATATGCTTCTATGTATTTTTCAGACGTAAACGGACACCACGCATAACAAGGTGGCAGATTGAGCCACTTCTGTCGAAGTCAGCAGCTCGTCCATTTTTGTTTATAAGAAACATTACCGGCCTGCAGGGCAAGAATTTTAAAATGGGCTGGAAGAAAGTAGCCGACGACTTCAACCAGCTCCCCCTTTCAAGACGCTAGAACAGTGGATAACAGTTAAGTTTCTATTAAAGGATTTTCTAGATTTTCTTCTAATAGCTTATACATAAATCATCCAGCACATTATGCAGCATTCGTGTAACTAATATTTACTTGAATACATAATGATTTATTTTGTAGGTATGCAGAGACTAAAAGCCGGGGCTCACTAAAGCAACAAAGTTAAGGAAAGAAAGGATAAAGACTAGCAACTGAGGCATTACCACTGAACAACAGGTGCATGAAATAATAATGCAGTCACCAGCACCACAAATAAGTAAGTATGAGCTTTGTTATTCATTTAATGCCTACTTACATTATATATTTCTGTGCTCTGCTGTTTTATCTACTATATAAGAGATGGGAAGTATCCTGTGTTAATCCAGGATATGCTCTATATATTATGTGCCAAAGGACAATGACAAAAATGGACATTTATATTTTAAAATTAATGAAGCAATGTATCTATGCAAGTTTATATTAATTATAATTATAAGTTCATGTAAAAAATATTGGGGCTCTAGAATACGGAAGTCATAAGAAATAAATTATTGCATACCGAGCGCAAAGCGCGTGGGTATGTTCTACTAACGCCTAAAAATCAAAATTCCACCGTTTTGTCGCATGAAATCGTATCCAGCAATCATATTACACATATAAATAATATAAAAAGCACATTATTAGAAAGATAAATGATTGTTGAACTTATTAATATTTTTTTTAACTCGATAAATTGCTATTTTTAAATAAAAAAAGGGGTTTTAGTGGCTTATAGTGTGGATTTATCATGTCCCCAAGGCTTGTAAACACTATAACTTTTGTAAATATCAATTGTTTAACTCAATCTATTTATTAATCTCTTCATCTATCATGTGGGAAGCCACTGAATGTAAATGGCAGTGTAATTTTGTTTTGTTTAGCTATAATTAATTTTTTTCGGCTCGAAAATGGCGAAATTTTTGTTGATTTGATAGCCTCGTATAGAATTATTTCTGTAAATGGGGATATGCAGCCACAGAGTAGTTTACTCACTAACTCAGTTGGCCATCGCCATAGATTACTGTATATATCAGTTCGCCGCATTAGCTTGCTACATTTATATTTATCTATGGTTCGCCGTCAGTCGCCGTCGTGAGTGAACATTATTTCGGTTGTTTGCAGCGGCTCAAAAAGATCGCTGTACAAATACACAATATTCGAATAACCAAATTTCTTAAATACTTGATTATAATAATAATAACAGATTTTTTTATTACAATATTTTAAAAGCACAGAATAAATAATAGTAGTACGTACTAAAAGTAAGTAGTATCAATTTTTTTGTCATGGGTGAAATTTTCATGGTTTTCGAGGGTGTTGAAACCGATAGGGTTGTCGAAATGTAAATCCAAGATGGCGGCTGAAGTAGGTACCAAGTTTTTTCATTATGGATATCATTTTCATGGTTTTCGAGGGTGTTGCAGCCGATAGTGCTGTCGAAATGTAAATCCAACATGGCGGCTGCAATACATAAAAAATTTTTCATCATGGGTGTCATTTTCATAGTTTTCGAGGGCGCTGAAGCCGATAGTGCTATCGAAATGTAAATCCAAGATGGCGGCTGAAGTAGGTACCAAATTTTTTCATCATGGATATCATTTTCATGGTTTTCGAGGGTGTTGCAGCCGATAGTGCTGTCGAAATGTAAATCCAACATGGCGGCTGCAATAGATATCAATTTTTTCATCTTGGGTGTCATTTTCATGGTTTTCGAGGGTGCTGAAGCCGATAGTGCTGTCGAAATGTAAATCCAAGGTGGCAGCTGCAATAGGTATAAAGTTTTTCATCATGGGTGTCATTTTCATGGTTTTCGAGGGTGTTTAAGCCGATAGTGCTGTCGAAATGTAAATCCAAGATGGCGGCTGAAGTAGGTACCAATTTTTTCATCATGGGTGTCATTTTCATGGTTTTCTAGGGTGTTGAAGCCGATAGTGCTGTAGAAATGTAAGCCAAGATGGCGGCTGCAATAGGTATAAATTTTTTCATCATGGGTGCCATTTTCATGGGTTTCGAGGGTGTTGAAGCCGATAGTGCTGTCGAAATGAATTTAAACTACTTTAAAAAAAATCCGTTTAATCATGCTATACGTAATTTTTAATGCGAAGGTATGCTCAATTGGATTTACCAATATATTTAATTTATTAAAAAATAGGTTATCTTGCATTAGCAGAACATTATTTGCCAATTAATGTAGTGATTATATTATATACTTTGTTCACCAGACATTTTTTGACATGACAGCCCTTATAATTTTTTAATTGTTATTGCTTTCATCATTGTAACTAGTTTGTATTCAAAGTAAAAGTAGGTACCTTTTCTTCAATAATCGAAATTGTCCCACAGCTGGTCAACCTTTCACATCTCTCTTCGAGCAAGCAATAATTAAGTAAAGACAACATAAATAATTATGTGTAAGAGTTTGATTACTAACAAAATACCATTGACTATGGAATAAACTTTAGTACTTCCATGTCACCTATACTTTACTACACCTATACTTTTTTACATATACATATAAAAGTACTTATTATAGGTACTTATATGTACTTTTTAATACAAATAATATTCAGATACAATTGAGCAATAACATATACTCATAATGGGTGTTTTTTGAATAATACATACAAACAGTCAGGCCTGTCACCCAGAGGAGTAGGCAGAGACTACGGACTTCCATTTGGCACGATCCTGATCCTTTTTTGAATAATAATTTTAGGTTAGTTTCTAGTTTTAGGTTATTTGCTATTTTTAAGTATATCTTTTTTCTCCCACTTTTTTAGACTTACATCCCATTTGCTTTTTTGTTAGTTTTGTAACGATCTACAACTATTAATAAGTTTCCATGATGAACATTACTCCTATCAGTGGATCCCAAAATACATGCATTCTTGCCATCCTCCTTTCATATGAATCTCTTCTGCCGTTATAGCATGATTAAGTAAGAACAAAAATCTGCAAACCAGCATGCTAAAAAATTTGCAAGCATTTAATCTATCTATATTTTTCGTTACAGATGCTGGCTGCCTAAATGCAGGCGGAGGCAGCCAAAGTACAAGCTGAGGCGTCTGTCTCTTTTATTTGGGCAGTAAAATAAGAGATGCATTAATTTTATTGTGAAATAAAAATAATAAATAAATTGAGATGTTTAATGTTTTGTTTCAATTCACACATTATTACTATAGATAATGAAGTAAAAACAGTATTTATGAGTCATCTTTGTATGCACTCTGCAACAGCTTGCCCAGTACCAGTCATTTGTCCTGTGATAAAAACATAAAATTTTAAGTTTATTCTAATATAATAAAGACAAAATAGTATAATCTAATATGTCTCAAACAACATGATCACCTATATCTTCTAGGCCATCATCATTGAAGCTATGAACAATTATTTCTGTGGATGTGGTAAAATATGGTTCCATCAATCTGAATTTAATATGCATGATGTGTAGCACTGCACATGCATTGACTATTAGGATAGCAGTGTATGGCTCATACATTGACTTGTGTTGATGAAATAGACACCTATTAACAAACTAATTTACCAAAGAATATTTTTGTTTCTGGCTCCCAAGGCATTGATTTTTCATTGAGGTCATCAACCATGGCTCCAGAGGATATCCATCATCACTTAAAGATTAAACATAGAAATTTCATTTGGGAGCCTTATAGACATATTCTTCCAAATAAACTTTAACTCACCAAGTAAATGTACAGTGATCCCCATTGTCAAAATATCACCTCATGGTTGAGCATATAAGTGAATTTGCCCAGAGTGTTGTGTCTAGCTCTTGGCCATTTAGTGTTGATGTTTTAAATTAATAAGTCGTGTCACACACCTAAAATATACTTAATTAGATGTACCTATTTGTGCTAAATAAGTAAATAAATTTATTAATGATGTTCCAGAGTGGAACTAGGTACTTGCATTAAAATTATAATGTAAGCTCTTAAGACTAATAAGTATTATTTAAATTTGACCTAAACTGCTGAGTGAAATGTTTTTTCAATAACACTTTTCTTACTGTTAATAATATGGGGAATATACTTTGTTCATATGTTCAAGCAAATAAATTGGTAAAAAATAACTACTGAAAATAAACTTACAGCTTGTATATTTAATGAATGGCCCTCATGTTGAACACTTACATTTGTTAGTACATTACTTACTTACATTAGCTATTTAGCTCCAAAACTGCATAAAGAGGTTATGCAGTTTTGGAGCTATGCAGTCTATGGCTCCAATTGCATTTGGGAATTACTGTTGGGCATATTAAATTTTTTCTTTAGCTGCTCGCCGCTCTTCATGGGTCATAGGGAATTTCATATGTTTTCTCAATAATTTTTGATTAACAGCATGTATTACTCGACTAACCGATTTTTTGCTCATGCTCCCTAATAGTACCCACTACCATAAAATGGAAGTGCCGTCAGTAGGTACCTATTTAGAAGGAAATGAAAGTAAAAGTTAATACAATCGACAAATAGTGTTAGTTTTTTAAAGGTATAGATAATTACATGATGACACTCACTTGAGAATCCACAGAATGTCCGCACGGCTGTTGTTCTTGAAGAGATGGTCCAAATTCACCTACAAGCTAGGTAAACATATCTTTTGTAATTCTCTAAAGGTATAGACATTGACTATCCTCTAAATCCAAGGGATTTTCACTTTCGCGCCGGTTGCGTACTATTTGCAGACGTATAACCATAACACGCCAATGTTCGAGCACTAACAAATTCTATGCTAAATATATATTTGAATAAATGTTAAAACATCAATTCAACAGTTTGCGATCGTAAGGAACACTTATCGGGCTGTCAAAAATGGTTGATAAAATATTTCCTAACTTAACAATAAATCGTAAAGTTTTCAATAATGTGGTTACGGTAACGTTATTAAATTGATAACTTTGACAGTAGAGACTACCAAATATTGTTATATTAGGATTGTTATGACTTAACAACTGATATTGGTTGTTAGGCGATCGATATCTATGTCGAGACTGCAGGCACAGGATTATTACAATCGTCTGTTAACGTAGCGCAAAATCTTGTTTGAAGCTTCAGAGCATTGGCTACAAACTACATTCGCTACGTTGCTAGGCATTGGCGGCCGAAGTAGCAGGGTCTTTCGTACTGTCAAAAATTATTTAAGACGTAACAATACACTAGGGTATAACACAAAGTTATAAAAACTTATATAATAACGACATATATCGTGTTGTTTATAAATTTGTATATTAATGTAATTACAGAAAAAAAAACTAAGAACATTTTTACAAAAACAAAGACTGTTTTATCTATATGGTATATGGCCTATTATCTAGTTTATAACTCATTACGTCGATTTAACTCGACACTTGTATATAATTTTCCAAAAACAATAACCTCAAATTAAAATGGAATTTACTTCCTTATTTGTGGTGTCAAAGCATCTATATTTCGATTCTTACAAGAAATTTAAATAAGAATAAATTAGATACCTACATCTATCTTAAAGAGTGAAGATAGATGTAGGTGTCTATGGGGCCACAGCAACTTACTTACTTATAAGACGCTTGTGGTGTAATTATTAGGCACTTACTTGTATAAAAAAATATGTGCAGAGATTTCTACTCTACATCGACTTTTCATGTAAAAATCTACGGTTGCATAATTTGCAAGAACCTAAAACAGTGTTACAAAATGATATGATAATAAATTGAACTTAATATAGTATACCGTGTTTAATAATGGAACTGTTGCTAGAATTTCGTGTGGCTTCCCCACCCTAGGGGAGGGTAAACGTCAAATTTAATCACGTTACAGATGTAGGTAGAGGTTTGACGTGAAAATTTACATTATCATACCGACATCTAGAAGGCTGTTTTAAACAAAATAAATGATCACGCCACGACTTTAAATACGTTATTTAATCGTATCACATCATCTCGATCACTAGGCTACAGCATTGTATTTAGTTTTCTTTCGTTGTTTTTTTAATATAAGATTGGTAACGAGCGTGCGGCTCATCTGATGGTTATTGACTACCGCCGTCCCTGAAATGCAATATCAGGGGTATTGCAAATGCGTTGCAAGTCGTTACAATCAGGAAAAATCGCTAATGATAGCCGATTCCACAAATAAATTGTGCAAGAAGTAAACTTTCGGTAAATCGCACAGTGTTGGATCATCCAGATAGTATGGATGGTATCGCGAATTTTGTCGCGATGTGCTGTGAAATTGTAATTGTCGTATGCCACACACAACTAAAAAAACAAATACAGTTATTTGTTATGATAGCATTCTGTTCGAGACAACATTCCTACTTTAGTATTTAATAAATTGTATAAAATATTATATTGTAAATTGTGCTTTTTAAAAAAAGGTCCCACTGGGTTTATTGCTAGTTCTTCCCAGGACAGATGTTTTTTGCTAACCAGTGGTAAAAGTAAAAAAAAATCACTTTCAATAAGTATTATGTACTGTAATCTATATTGAATAAAAATAATTCTGTTATATTATATTCTATTTTATTAAATATTTATACAAATGTTAGCCATAGGAAATCGGACGCAAGTCAATATTTATGTTGGTTATAAAGAACCGGAGCTGGTTTTCCGTTACAGCAAGATAATGAAATGCTTAACTGTATGGTAGTAACCTTTAATTACGGAGAACAGACAGACAAAAGCATTAACGCTTATTTGACAGCGTAAAATATAGATCTTAAGACGTATACGTTTATAGTTAAAGTTACAGCCAATATACGTCCCACTGCTGGGCACAGGCCTTCCCCCATTTTTGAGAGAGCTTATAGGGCAAGGAGGTGTCCGCCGCGCTGCCCTAATGCGAACTTCACATCTTCGTGTCTTCGAAATATTTTTTCTTATTTCTATGCAGGTTTCCTCACGATGTTTTCCTTCACCGCCAAGCACGTGGTACGTGCAGGTTTATAGTAAATAAAATTTATTGGCTTATCGAATAATACATAATATATTTTTGATCCAAAAGTAATGATAATCGGTTACTTCAGGTCAGCATAAAAATCCAAAAAAAAATATTTTTTGCTTGGTTATATACTCAGTACGTCAGCCTAAAAAAATCATATAAATAGATCACGATTTCTGGGAGATACATTCATTCGAATACGAACTGTCAAAGAAATAACATCAACATGGAGAAAAACGAAATTAGAGCTGTCATCAAGTACCTCTGTTTGAAAAAAATGTCTTCAAAAGACATACACAGTGACTTAGTGGAAACATTGGGGGACTCTGCTCCTCTATATTCTACAGTTGCACACTGGGCCAAGGAGTTTAAACTGGGCAGAACATCCACTGAAGATGAACATCGCGAAGGACGCCCATCCACGTCCCTCACTGAAGACAACGTGAAAAAAGTCGAAGATGTTGTGTTGGCAGATCGAAGAGTGACCATCAGGCATGTAGCTGAGGTCACAGAGATCTCATATGGCAGCATTCAAAGAATCCTTGCGAACGAGTTGCATATGAAAAAGGTCTCTGCGCGTTGGGTACCCAGAAAGTTAACCGACGAGCAAAAGAAAAATCGAGTTGACATTTCGAGGGTCAATCTCGAAAAGTTCCAAGCAGATCAAGAAAATTTTTTGTTCCGTTTTGTGACTATGGACGAGACCTGGATCCACCATTTTGATCCTAAAACGAAACAACAATCGATGACTTGGAAGCGAGCCTCCTCACCGACGCCAAAGAAATTCAAAGTTTGAAGTTCGGCGGGAAAGGTTATGGCATCTGTTTTTTGGGACGCTCAAGGTATAATTATGGTGGAATATTTGGAAAAGGGAGCCAATATTACGGGCTCTTACTACGCAGACCAAATAAGAAGATTACGAGAGGCCATTAAGGAAAAAAGACGCGGCAAACTGCGAGCTGGAGTGCTGTTTCACCAAGACAACGCACCGGCTCACAAAGCCGCAGTTGCGATGGCTGCCATTCAAGAAACGGGATTTGAACTGCTCGAACACCCTCCCTATTCGCCAGATCTAGCTCCTAGTGATTTCTACCTCTTTCCTCGGCTCAAGGAACGCCTCCGAGGCAAGAAATTTGAAGACGATAGCCGCTGCTGAAGCGTTTTGGGAGGGTCAAGACAAAGAATTTTTTTCAAAGGGAATCCTGGGTTTAGAAAAAAGATGGACTAATTGTATTGATTTGTTAGGAGACTATGTAGAAAAATAAATTATTATTTTAACTTTAATTACCGTGTTTTGTTTTCATTATCATTACTTTTGGATCACCCCTCGTATATATATATATATATATATATATATATATATATATATATATATATATATATATATATATATATATATAAAAACCTGTGAACCGCATTGGATGGGACTTTCACTGGCAGATAGCTGATGTTATAAGGAGTAACTTAGGCTACTTTTATATTAGGAAAAGAATTAAAGTACCACGCAAAAAAAATTAAAACCCATGAAATCCAAACGCAATAAATTCCACGCGGGCGAAGTCGCTGGGAACAGCTAGTTTGAAATAAAAAACTAAGATTATTTTTATTTTTCCAGATAAAAATATGTTTAAGATACTTTGTAAATAAATTGTAACTGTTCCTGTTTTAATTTTCGTCTCTTAGTTAATGTCTCTTCCAGCGTATCTTGCTTTTACGTGTCATCCTCTCCGGGCCAACATCACGGAAATAAATCATGACCCCCATTCGTATTTGTGTACCGACTGTCTGAGTTACGTATTGATCTTCCTCGCGTTGGCATTGTCTCTACTATTGTTGTATATTGATAAGTTTTACTGTTCCCAACCTAACCCTAAACCGATACCATAAAATAAATTAAAAGCGAAAACAGCTTTATTATCTACTCAGAAACCGACTTAACCGAGGATTTTTAGAATACCAACTCATTATGCAAGCAAGCACGTTAAACAATATCTGGAGTTCGAACCGCGAAGAAAAGACAGAAATAGTTTTACTTATAAATTAAACTTTTACAGATTTTATAACAACTTATTTTTATTTTTATATTTTTGACATTTCAAATGCTTCGCAGCAACCAGGATTACTTCGATGTTCTAAAGTCCTAATTTCATTGTTAAACACGCTACCATCTACTTAAAAACAGGTATTAATTTTTAGTCCGATGTACCCAGAAAGAAGTTGTAGTGTTAAATAGTATTTCAGTCATGAGATTTAATATTATATCTAGGCTATGGTATGGTAGGCTTGCGTTCGGATCTAATTTTGTTATTAACACACAAAATATTTCAGTCATGGGATTTAATATTATATCTAGGCTGGTATGTTAGGCTTGAGTTGGGATGTAATTTTGTTATTAACGCCCAAAGATTTTCCTAGAAACGATATAATAATATTCCTTTTCTATTAATTTAACCGATATGTTTTGCTTCACGATTGCGCGTAGAAAACTTTAAGAGCACTTTTTTAATGATTTACTATAAATGTTGCTATATCAATAGGCTTGCTTTCGGATCTAATTTTGTTATTAACGCCCAAAGATTTTCCTAGAAACGATATAATAATATTCCTTTTCTATAAATTTAACCGATATGTTTTGCTTCACGATTGCGCGTAGAAAACTTTAAGAGCACTTTTTTAATGATTTACTATAAATGTTGCTATATCAATAGGCTTGCTTTCGGATCTAATTTTGTTATTAACGCCCAAAGATTTTCCTAGAAACGATATAATAATATTCCTTTTCTATTAATTTAACCGATATGTTTTGCTTCACGATTGCGCGTAGCAAACTTTAAGAGCACTTTTTAATGATTTACTATAAATGTTGCTATATCAATAACATCATCTAATAAACACCTGCGGTTGTCACCCAAAGGGGTAGGCAGAGATTACGAACTTACTTTAGGCACGAGCCTGACACACCACTCTCGCCTCCTTTATATCCGTATACCTACGCGTACATGCTTGTCGGTGCTTTCGAGAAAGCCCTTTATCTACGAATAAAATAAAATCTTCAATATATCGCCAATTTGGTCGATAAATTTTCGTCTAGGGTTCTAGGGCGTTCCTTGCCGCCTTTATAAATGTACTTTGTCACTATCATCTGTTGTATGCATTACGAATTATATTTTATTAACTTTATCGATTGCGACGATATCTTGTTTAATTTAAAAAAATACTCGGATGTTGGAATAATAGAGAAGGATTAAGTTTTTAATTTAAATATATTTATTAATTGTAATATTGTTTAGTCCATCCAAAAAAATTAAAAAAATTAAATTAAATTCTTCATAATTTAATAGTTTCAGAACAATCCATTCAGTGTCAACAGTCACACTGTGAAAGTACATGTACATCTTGCTTTATCTACTCTAGTTAATTGCTGCATTAGCGACAGTAGCCTAATGGCAGGGTGCAGTTCGAATCAGCCTTTCGACTAACGTCGTGAACCACTTCTAACATAAGCATTTAAACCTTGTCAGAAGTGGAATACATTAAAGGAGGGAAGATTAGTATTTTTTTATTAATCAATAACATTACTAGATATTTTTTAATAAATAAATGACAGTCGCTACTGAACTGCTCACCATGTTTTATTACGCCTTTGATTGTGTCACTGTGTATAAACAAGCCAAATCACAAAAATATATGTTGCGTACAGTAATGTCTGTAGAAAAGTACACAGTCAAAAATATTAAAAACCATAGTAGGCCAAATGCTAAGCGCTTGCCGTAAATTTCACAGCACGCGAGCGATCGATTCGTTTGATCTCCGCCGGCACCAATGACATTTTTTATTGAAGTTTTAAGTGCTGATTAACTGACCACGTGCATAGCGGTGAAGAAAACATCGTAAAAAACCTTTATGTCTTGAGAGTAATAATATTTTAAAGTCATGTGAAGTTCGTCATTACACACTGGAGCAGAGCGAAGGAACAATTTCTCCATGAAGCTCTAAGAAACTAGAGGGGGATTGTATGTTTAACTTTTAACTTTAAAGGAAATTTAACTAAAATGCATAAAATTTTATTTGTACGGGGTAAACAAATAATCGTTCGTCCCTTGAAGGTAATAAAAAAAGTTGGCAGCCCTAGTGGCCATGTTATTTGAGCGCGCAGTAGGGCGAGCCGTTCAGCTAGCGTGATAGGTTGGACACCGCTCGAGTGTTTCGCCACGTATTAAACTAAGAAGACGAAAATTAATGGTATGGTTTCGAATTCGCCATTCGAATACTGTCGTGAACCATTGTCACAAACATTTTATTACCGTAACTGAAGTTGTGAATGGAACAAGATGATGCCCATCACCTGTTTCGTTTCCCTTTGTCGTCACTTACGAGTTTTGGCGGGAACTTGACCGACGGCGGTTTGGTGCTCCTGTATTATTGTTTAAATAATGGTTTGAAGTGGATTTTGATTTGTAAAAGTGGTGCGATTTTGTGTATTAAGTGTCTGCGCATGTGAACTATTAGTGGAAACTGTGAAACAAGTGATTTGATGGTGATGTGATTCTCAAGATAAGGTGTCAACTGTCAGATGTGTGCTGGCTCAAGTTGCCGTCAAAATCTCCCAAGGGCTGCACAATGTGACGCATCAACATACTGTGAAGCAGTGTACTATAAAGGATAATTATACATTGTAACTTCGGGCTCAGAAGGGCAAGAACCCAGAGTCGTAAAGCCAGTTATAAAAAAAATCGCCTCTTACGATACTTACGGGACGATATATGGTAGTGGACTAATAATGTCGCCACTTCACGGTGAACATAAAATATTCGCTTTCGGATTTAGATGTATCATAAATTGATAATCCACGTCTGTTGCCTATCATATATTTTTACGTGGTAAAGCCACGCTCTATGACCACGCTTTAACATAATACCAGTGTAAAATAACAGAATAATACTCTTATTTTTAGAATGATAAGTGACACGAACCGGAGATTCTATTTACTGGGAATGAGACATTCCTTAGACCTCTGGGTTGACAACTTATCTACATTTTGATTCGTAATCAAGTATAGATTTTTTTTATAGGGATAACAGTGGTAGAGCCACGCGGCAGCTTTTGCTGTCGCACGGATGGGCCGGCTCGAACCGGGGTGGTAATACGACCTCACAGAATACCAGCGTGAAGTAGAGGTTTACCTCTGCGTTTCGCTTGGTGAGTGCAGGTGGCCGGAGGCCCTTTTTACTGGAAATGAGGCATTCCATCTTAGTCCTCACGGGTGACAACGCATCTGCATTTTGATTTGTAATAGAGGATAGATGTAGATGTCTATGGGCCGTAGCAACCACTTACCATCAGGTGAACTGTGTGCTCGTTTGTTATCCTTATCATATAAAAAAGGGTGACAAACGAGCACACAGTCCACCTGATGGTAAGTGGCTGCTTCAAGCCATAGACATCTACATTTATCCTCAATAAAGAATCAAAATGCAGATGCATCGTCACCTGTGAGGACTAAGATAGAATGCCTCTTTTTCAGTAAAATGGGTATCCGGTTCTCTACACTCACCGTACGAAACACAGCAGCATTAAGCTCCTATTTTACGCTGGTATTCTGTGAGAGCGTGGTCCTTCCCCGGTCGAGCCGACCCATTCTTGCTAAAACTATAATACTAATATAGCTGCAGCATGCCTCTACCACGTATAAAACAGTGATAAAACAAACAAACAAACAATGATACATGTTTGCGTTGATCGACCACAACATCCACCTATCACCTGGTGGACGTGTGTTGTGTAGTGTGCTTCGTCTTACGAGGCATTCGGCATTCCATCTTAGTCCTTAAGGGTGACAACGCATCATGTGCATTTTGATTCTTAATCGAGTCCACCACTTACCATCAGATGGACTGTGTGCTCGTTTGTCACCCTTATTCTATAAAAAGTACTATTTAATCAACATCACAAATAAACGCAGTGACTTAGATAATTATTTTAAGCGCAGTGAATTATAACTTATGCAACGCTTCAGGAGTATCAGGATTTTTTCAAGTGTATACAAAACAAAAATGATTGGAGGTGCGTGTTAAGTGTTTATTTATAAACAACGTGCGTACGCAGATCAGTGTTTATTCGGCGATGTAGCGCGATGCCCGCAGCGATGCGCCGCCGCGATACGTTCCTTGTCACAGATTAACCCATTTTCAGACTAGACATTCTGAACTAGGACAGTTTCAGTTGCATCAAAGTGAACTGCAAAACTCTTTGTTTTAACTTTTATGAAATTAATGTTTGGTATAAAACCGCACTTGATATAAAACGGCAATAACTTTAATCCCTGCATTGAATGCCGGTTCCAAATTTTGGTACGGTTTTTCAAGGACGTCGGGTATTTTTTTTTATAGGATAAGGGTGACAAACGAGCACACAGTCCACCTGATGGTAAGTGGTTGCTGCGGCCCATAGACATCTACATCTATCCTCTATTACAAATCAAAATGTAGATGCGTTGTCACCCGTGAGGACTAAGATGGAATGCCTCATTTCCAGTAAAAAGGGCCTCCGACAACCTGCACTCACCAAGCGAAACGTAAACCTCTACTTCACGCTGGTTTTCTGTGAGGTCGTGATACCACCCCGGTTCGAGCCGGCCCATCCGTGCGACAGCAAAAGCTGCCGCGTGGCTCTACCACTGTATAAGTATTTATAGTATATATAAGTATATATATACCACTGTATTATGAAAACGGCACTTCTTGAAATCGAACAAACTAGACATTACTTACCGTCAGGGGGACTGTGGCCTTGTGTTACTCGTACTTGTATAAAAATATCCTTACTAAATCTTTAAGGCAAGAGTGTAGTTATAGGCTTTTGTTAATAAAAGTCAGTGAGTGCACTTTATTATCTTCGACTGTGTCACCACTTGCCATCAGGTGGGGTAGTAGCTTACGACAGTTAAAATATTTAAGCCCACCAATATCTTATATTATAGTCGTTACATTTTGTTTTCAACGTCAGCAATTATATTTCCAAGCATTAACTTAAAACCTGGGCTTTCCTCTGAGGCGTTTTTCATTTATAATTTGCACGTGACCCGGAACAATAATTTGTAAACAATTCAAACATTTTTTTCTGTGAAGGATTCGAACTTGCACCACGAACCGCATCCAAGCCTAGCCGTCAATCAATTGCCATCATCACGATCATCATCATCATTACAGCCCTTCACAAGTTCACTGCTGAACATAAGCCTCCCCCACGAAACACCACACATCAATTAATAATTAAACCATATTCTGACGTTATATAAATGTTACTCGGGAAGTCGTTTACTTTCAATTAGAGCTCATAGTGTAGATAGAAGATAGTATTATTTAAAAATCAATTTAATGGTCGGTTGTTTAGGAATGAGTTCTGTACATTTATTAAAGATGTTAATATTAACTTATAACATTAAAATAAAACTAGTTTTTACGGATTTTATCGTGTCGTCTTATTTTATATTCCCGACGTTTCGAGTACTTTACAGTACCCATTCGGTCGGGAATATAAAATAGGTATTATTTAAATGTGTAGTGTTCGCGTAAACATAAGAAATCATAATTAATATAATCAGGCTTTACTTTGCGGAAATCCATTATAGAAATCATTATTAACTTATATATAACTCTTAATGTACTAGTTTATATCAGTTCTTTTCTTTTCTTTTTTTTAAAAAACGTTACCCCCATACTAGGATTTTCCTCCTGTGTCGTGGAGGCAGTTTACAAACACAAATTGCACGAGGACAAACATCCAGACCCGGAACAGTTATTTGTAGGCCATACAAGTACTTGTTCCGTGCGGGATTCGAACCCGCGGCCCCCAGCGCAACAACTGATTGCTAAGCCACTGCGCCACGGAGCCGTCTTTTCTTTTGTTTTGCGTACAGCGAACGCTTTAAGGATTATCGAATTTGCTAACTCAATCCCTGCTTGAGTCAATACAAGATTCAATTCTACAAATGGCTATTTGCGACGCGCGCTCGTAAAATGCTTGTCGATTGTTCGTTGCTGTATTCAAAGGCTTCTTAATAAACATTCAAATATCATTTAGCAATCAAGCAAACGAAGGAATTTTCATAATACATACAGCAGTAATACTTCTTTAAAAGAAAAGAGGTATTACAATATCTATTTTAACCCCTGACGAAAACAAAGGGGTGTTATGAGTGTGTATGTGTGTCTGTGTGTGTGTCTGTGTCTGCTGTGGCTTCATAGCTCCGGATGCACCGATTTTGATTAAGTTTTTTTCATTTGAAACGTGTCTTAATCGAGAGTGTTTTCAGCTATGTTTCTAGAAAATCTGTTCAGCCGTTTGAAGGTCATCAGCTTTTTTTGTTTCGGAGGTTTTTAATTTTTTTTAATTTCATTTAATCTTTTATGTTATTTCGTATTATCATTATCGTTAAATTCGAGTGGCCAGACTGACTTAAAATTTGAAGATAATGAAACACAATACCGGAATTTGTTCTGACCAAATAACAACTGTGATAGCCACACACAAGATCAGGGTGATGAAGGTGTTTTATTTTATCTAATTGTAAAATTATCGAAATAATTTAATAAACGGGTTTCATAATTAAATCTGGACAAGTTGACATATTACCCTGTTCACTTTATACCATCGTGAGCGATCAGTTAAAGATTTTAATTAGTTTCTTGACCCTTATTACTTCTATTCAGATTTTTTAAGAGCATTGCTTTATTAAGACTATCAAATTTTAGTTGGCGTACATTCCTTGACAGAGTTACCCATACTTACCACGCTGGGCATATTGATGAACGCCCAGGCGATACCTTTTCATCTGTGGTATTTCTTAAATGGACCCTTCGTCATCAGGTTGACATTTGAAAAAAAAATATTGCAAATTTCCTCTAGTAACCTGTAAGGCTAGTATAATTGCGAACGCGTATCTCGCTAACTGCTCTATGACCAATGTTACGCCTTACTTCAGCTTCAGTGCACGTCGGACCGTGCCGCGGGGCGCACCTCTGCGGATTTCGCAGCGCAACCTACCGCGATCGATACCGGCCGATTATAACAAGCGTTGTTCTAATGTTGGAACGTCACTAAATCGACACCCTTCGTGTAACTCAAGGCCATAATTACGTACATTGACACGGCCAAAGGACTTCGATGTTTTAAATTTGGAATATTCAGTTTTCTTTTTTCACCGAATCCTAGCATTTTTATGTGAAACAATTTGAGTTTGCGTCAACATTATCAGTTTTTACAGTATCGAGGAAAAGTTGTTGCGTAAATAATTGTTACATTCCGTATTTCTGTGATGATGTTTTAAGTATATTTATCAAATTTTTACTCAATTTTATTTTTTTTTATTATAACAATTTTTTAATAGTAACTATTTATCAGTCGTAAGGAGTAGTAATAGCTCATAAATTTCTTTTAACCATTTTTCGCGTTCGAATTGTTAACCAATAATATAGAAATAATAAAATAATCCAATTAACAATTTATAGCACGAAAATACTCGTTAACACTAATTGTGCAAATTGCTTTGATAACTGAAACTATTCTGAGCCGCCGGAGCCGAGGATAATAGAAATCAGTGTTATTGCCGATATTTTCTGCTTTAATTGGAGATTATTGTACAATTCATAAAATATATGTGTGATGTAGGGAATGTCGACGTGAAGTGGCAGTATAAGGAAATCCACTATCCTATACTATCATAAAACCTGGTAGTGGCGGTGTAAGAATATTAACTACCCCATATCTTCCCGTGGGTGTCGTTAGAGGCGACAGAGGGAAACAAATCAAGAGATGGGTAACAGCGCCTTCCTAATAACGATTAAAAATAAAAAAAACCGTTTGTCGACCCGCAGCGTGGCAGCAATGGCAAATATCCCATCGGGCAATCTCCATAGATTCACAAAAGTCCACGTCTGAACATAAGCCTCCCATGTTCAGCGGTGGACTTCAACAGTGTGTAACGGTAACCGTAACGAATAGGTACTATTATTCTGTGGGTGCCGTGAGAGGCAACTAAGGTAAAATATGCTGAACATGGAGCGGCTTCCTGATAACAAATCAAAATAAGAATCAATCTATGGGGAAACCTTTATGTGTTCAGCATTGGATTTTGACTTGTAGAGAATGTCATAAGGCATTTAGTTAAAATTTTGCAACTCATTGTGGTAGAGCCATGCTGCGGCTATTAGTAGTACAGTTGCAGCACGAATGGGTCGGCTCGACCGGGGAAGGACCACGCTCTCACATAATACCAGCGTAAAATAGCAGCTTAACGCTGCTGTGTTTCGTATGGTGAGTGTAGAGAACCGGAGACCCTTTTTACTGGAAACGAGACATTCCATCTTAGTCCTCACGGGTGACAACGCATCTGCATTTTGATTCATAATCGAAGATAGATGTAGAAGTCTATGGACCACAGTAACCACTTACCATCAGGTGGACTGTGGGATCGTTTGTCACCCTTATCTTATATAAAAAAGAATAGATAATATTACAAGTACCCTTAGTTGAAAGTGTTTGCAATAAAGCAAATATAAAAAATAGTCTAATCAATTAATAATTTAAAAGCAAATTAGTTAATTATATGATTATAGACAATTTCATAATTATCACCACGATGTACACAAACATTGCTTTTTGTACTTGTTAACTTTGGCACGCTACAACAAATAACTTTAAACTCTAAGATACAAATATTGTATTGCTTAAGTTCGTCTTCGTGTCAAAAGTACAGAAGTAAACGAAAATAAGCAATACATGAAGAAAAGAACGTTTTATTTAAAAAGACAAAAAAATATTCTTTTTTCTACTACAAACTACTTAAATATATACCTCTATCATTGCTTACCTTTAAGTGGACTAGGTAAAAATTACTGGTTTTAGTAAGATATATATGAGATGTTATACACGCAGTAATCGTAAATCATTTTTAATACAGTGTCTTACAAAATGATTTTAAAATGCGTGCAAAGACGTTTTCACCATTATAAAAATTTAGGGGAATTGAAATCACCATTATTTATTTGAATTAACTCTCTCCAGATAAATTTATGAAAAGAAGAATAATTTTAGCTTTAGAAATAGTTCATTGTAATAAAAGTACCTCAACTACGAATTTATATTAACTGATAAACAGACTGTTCTTGGGAATTAATTTAAAAATATGCATTTATTATGAACATTTTAACTTTGCATTTCTTTAATCGGTTTGATTAATATATATTTAATTTTGTTTTTGTTTTAATGTATATTAGGGCTCAATAAATAATACATATATTTTTTTTATGATAAGGGTGACAAACGAGCACACAGTCCACCTGATGGTAAGTGGTTGCTCCGGCCCATAGACATCTACATCTATCCTCTATTACAAATCAAAATGTAGATGCGTTGTCACCCGTGAGGACTAAGATGGAATGCCTCATTTCCAGTAAAAAGGGCCTCCGGCCACCTGCACTCACCAAGCGAAACGCAGAGGTAAACCTCTACTTCACGCTGGTTTTCTGTGAGGTCGTGGTACCACCCCGGTTCGAGCCGGCCCATCCGTGCGACAGCAAAAGCTGCCGCGTGGCTCTACCACTGTTAAAATATATTGATATATATTGATTGATAGACAGACAGATTGAATATCACCGCTGTAACTATTGGTAATTACAGTTGAAAATGGTGATCTACCACGTATTCGACGGTGTGAAAACCTGCATGTCTAAGAAAGCAAAATATTTAAGATGTCAAGTACACCATCAGGCTCTAGATCTCACCAATTCCTTTTTAAAAGGCCGGCAACGCATCTGCGATTCCCCTGGTGTTGCAGTTGTTCATGGACGGTGGTAGTCACTTACCATCAGCTGAGCCGCATGCTCGTTTGCCCCTCATATTAAAAAAAAACCAACAGACTCTGTGCTTCATAAACCTCTCTTATTTTGGCTCTTAACTTTTTGCTTGATCCTTTTGAAATGTTGCAATTGTGTGCTACCTGGAACTTTTTCTTAAAAAGAACACAAAGATTTTTTTGGTAAAAAAAAAAGCTAATATACTAAAACAAAATGTTTTTAATTTTGAATACGTACGAAATAATTTTAACAACAGGAGAAGCCTGTAACTGTATATGCACTGAGCTAATACATTTACGGCAAAATAAAACACGGACGACACGATCAAAAGATTTTTTACTCTTCAGTTATTCTTATTTTATTAAATTGGGTTTATCGAATGATTATCTCTCTTATCGGAATGAGATACTAGATGCTGTCATTGAAAGTAATACTTAGTCATTCAAATTCGAAACAAGGGTTATGTTATAAAATTTTTGTCTAATAATTTAAAATTAAAAATTTTGTACAGCCGACTTCAATATAGGTTATTTAAGAATAACTCAATAACCATTGGTCTGACCTTGATCAAATTCCTATGGGACCACACGAGAACTATCAGCTTTCATAAAAAAAACATACACTCGAATTGATTACCGTCTCCTTTTTGGAAGTCGGCAGAAAACTATAAAATAATCTAATACTTACGATACACTAGTATAGGGTAAATTCATATTACCGATGTTTACGATGAATACAGCTGCGAACATCTTGAGAGTTTAGACGCGTTCCCGCATACACCCTGGAGCCGTAAAATTTCGCGAAGAATTTCATAGATTTCAAAATGCTACGTAGTTTTAAAGTACAGTGGAATTCCTGAATTACTCTTAGTGCGTACATTATCTAATTCAAATCAGATGTATACTATTTATTATAAGTCGATGTATGTTATCATTTTAGTTTTGCCAATGAAGGACAAATAGTATTCTGAAAAGTATCTTGGTCTCTATTTGGCCAGCTGTATTCACCTTAAGATTCGAACTTTTGTCAACTTTCATTTCTCATGTAGCTATTGCAATAGTATGTAAGTAAAATAATAATTTATGTTTTAGTATAGAAACATTAGAAATATGTGTAAGTGTGCAACCACACACGTTGCTTTTTTAACCTAATAAAATGCCGCGATTCGTTGCTACTGAATAAGGCTTGATTATTTAGGATTAGCAAAATGAGCAATTGCTCGCAACGCTATTATATTGCTTACAATCAATTGATCAGATGCAGTCATCGGTCGGTCTTGGTTATGAAGAAATCATAAATAGAATCAAAGTTATACACATCGTTATGTACTCGTACCTAGCAGTTTGTTTTTATTGTTGAATGCCGACACTAAAAAAAAGTATTGATTTATTCATAATTTGTGTCTCCAATGTATTTGCTGCCTTTGTTTAAGTGTTGATAGATTTTTTTCATAATAGCAATTCCCTTATAATATGGTATATTTTGAACTATACGCGGTTTTGTATTCCAAGTTCTTACAATTTATATTAATGTTGAAAAACCAAAAGTGCATTTAAATGAGACTTTGAGTGTTGTTGTTGTTAAAATAAGTGTTATTTTGAATGGTCAACGATGATCCGGGCGCTGACTTCTAGGAGGTGGTCATTAAGGCGAGACAGCGAGAGGTGAGCAAGCTTAATTGATACAAATTTTATTGACGTTTGATATATGATTTTTTTAACATATTGATGTTTATGCTGCATATATATAGATTAGTTCTCATAAAGTTATTGTGAATTCTCACACACAGTCATGTTCACTTTCCTGTAGGTAAGCTTAACAGTGTAGTCACAGTCTCAATAAACACAGCATTATTATTACGTACTACTCGCGCGGAGTTTGTCTACGTGGAAACTAAAATTTTAAATTATCTTAGATTTTCAACGTATATTTTCATTAAAAAATTACTTTCGAATTTTTTCACATGCCAGTAATATTTTTCAAATCGGCCTGATTTTACTGACCAAAAGGGGCAATTTCACATTTAGTACTAACCATAATCGATGTGCATGAAGCCGATATTACACGGATCAACCAAATTGAAACAATTCCATTGAAAACCACTGAATATTGCACATTGAACGGCTTTAATACACGTAAATCTTTAAATGACGTTCAATGTTCACACCGCAATGAGATGTCGCGCCAACTCGTACGTGCGGGAATTTCGATATACTGCTACTATTTAAAAAATGAGTTGCATAATTTTAAAAAAATCTTGGCGTTGATGGCTGCGCCCGTGGATTTCGAGTAGGATAACTAAAGGAGCCTCAAGCACCTTATTAATAAATTGGCAGAAGAAGATCCAAATTCTTATTTGAACTATTTGTGAATGACAGAAAGTGAATATAATGAACTTCTTAAACCCCATTTTCACGCCACTTGAAAACCATTTTCGAAAATCCCTGTGCGCATGCGAAATAAGTGTCGTGCGGTGCGCGGAATGAGTTATAGTTCAATCTTCATGTATACACGTTTCAACCGCATTGAACAATGACCAATATTGCTACCATTGCATTGAAAGCGTTCGGTGAATTTAAGCTTTCAATGAGAATGCCCAATCGCGTTGAAATGTATTTAGATGTCTCAATGCCATTGAAGTAATGAAATTGAAAGCAGTATTGAACCGAAATTGATCCGTGTAATATCGGCTTTAGCGCATTGGTTATAGCAATGTATCAGCCCAATGTGACCAGATGCCTCAAAACTTTGACGCTGTTGCTGAGTAATTTACAACTATTATAGACTAGATATTATATTACCATCTAACTATTAGCGGTCGCGAAATCTTCCTAATTTTCTGATATTCGCTTCACACAACGAAATGAAATTGTATATTGCTTATTAAATATTAAATTCTTTACAAATAAGTCACAATTTTTCATAAGTACAATCGTATACTTACTATAGTATGTGCCAAATCGATTGAGAAAAACGGACAATGACCTTTCGGTCGTTTAACCAGGGGTTACAAACCTTCAATATATAGGCACATTTTATATGTAGTACTTTCTTTATTTATAATGATTTTTTTATAATGATTGATATAATATATATTTATTAACTATTATTAAAAAGTTATGTGAAAGATCGCTGTAGAAGAAAAATCATCTATTGTTATAAAGTACTTTATTCATTTAACAACAAAAAACATTAATTTATAACACATATAAAGATTCGAGTGATAACGACACCGAATAAGTACGTACTTATGCAAAAGATAAAACTTTATTTTTAATATTATATAAGAACTTTATTTTTATTCGGTGCAATCATCACTCGTATCTTCACTTGATGAACTATCTGTAACATTAATTATAAAGCGATCTGCAGTTTGGTCAATTCTATCATCCATGCCACGCATTTTTTGTTCAACCTTAAGGACATGCTGAACACAGTTTTTCCATTTATCTGGCGTGATTTGAGTTAAACCATCTTTAAGTAAATTTTTAACATCTTTTAACTTGAAAGTTGTATTTTTTCGTGCAACGTACCCTTTCACATCTGCCCACACAAGTTCAATGGGGTTAAGCTCACAGTGATAAGGAGGTAACCTTACCACTGTGATGCTTTTTTCTTTTGCCATCTCGTCGGTGACGTAACTTCGATAGTTATCTTTAACTGCCTTTATTTTTTCCATTAAGTGGGTCTTTGTGTCCGAGGGCACGTATGCGATCTGTTTAGATTCTAGCCATTCCTGCATATTTTGTTTCCGCCAAGACATTGTTGGGGTTTTTTCTAAACGTCTGGAGTGGTAACTAGCGTTATCCATAACTATGACATCGCCGCTTTGCAGTTTTTCTATTACTTTTCTAAACCAGTCCTCGAAATGGAGAGCGTCCATACTCTCATGGTAGTCACCAGTAGATGATGATTCAAATACCCAATCACATCCCTCCAAAAAGCCATTTTCATTGCCAACGTGTACAACTATTAATCGCTTTCCTTTACCCGAAGGGGCTTTCGCGCCAGTAGAGTAGCCTTCTAACCGTGATTGACGAGAAGATTCAATTGTGGTGTCTTCCCATACCTTTCCCATAGTATGACCTGCGTTAATCCATGTTTCGTCAAGGTAAAAAATGTTACGTCCCTCGTTTCTTAATATTTGTATTTCTCTCAAATATCTGGTACGCCACAGAACTATCTCTGGGCGATCTATTAGACCACTTTTTCTGTTTCTCTTTATATATTTGAATTTTAAATGGCGCAACACACGTCGCAGGGAAGTTTTGCTCAAGTTTGGCAACTGGTCATCTTGATTTATACTGAGCAAAATTTTGTCTAAAGTCGGTAATTCTCCTGCAAGAAAGAACTGATGCACTTTCGCTCTTATAGCCGATTTATCAAAATCGTCCAACTTGTCAATTACAGACTTTTTTCTTTTATTAATTATTCCCTTTTCTGGTATTTTATGGGAATCTCTATACACGCTTAATACGCGATATATAGTGCTCTTGCTGACTCCTGAGATCTCCGAAACCTTTTCTACCATATTAACGTTTGAAGGATACACGTCTTCGGGCCAGGTGTTTTTGACATATTTGTATACATTAATGATAATCTCTTGTTCCCCGACCGACAAAGTGGTAGGTTTTCTCTTTTTTACTGGTGACGTTAAAGGTGCTCCAGAAGATGGGCCTGTAAATAAATGACAAAAATATACTACCATAGTACTACATCACATAAATACATATTGTTTTAGAAAATAAATACCACATGGTCACATAAAAAGAGCGCTTTAAGAAATAGAAAGGCTACGTCGTCGCATTTGTACCTATTTGTACGTACCTGCTACGTTTATTATGGGTCGGCGACGTCTCTTTCCACTTGATGTTGAAGGACCGGGTCCTTCACCAAATTCTCCTGAACTCATGTCGATTTAGTAACGACCGTCACAGTAAAACTAATATAACAGATTCAAAAAACAAAAACTTAACGATATAACAAATTTAACAGTAAAAACTCAACTAAAACAATGCAATGAATGCTATGAATTACCCGAGACGTACACACGCAAGCGCTATCCGAACACGAATGAAAACAAAATGGCGGACCGGCCCAAAAAAGGTGACGCATCTCTGGCTGCCATTGTCACGTTTCTTTTAGAACAAACTGACGTAACGCGCGTTTTGTTTATTTTAAAGGGATGAATTTGCAAAAGCTCAATATGGTGATTATATTGCTTCAAATATTTTTTTAATATGAAACTGTTATTAAATGAATTGCTGCGTTACTTACCATAAATTGAAATATAAAATATAACACATTTTTCGCGATGTACCGTAAGATTTTACTATGTTTATAGGAACCACAGACAATATTATTTAAGAAACAAAAAAACAAAACATATGTGCTGACCTAGAAGTGGGAATAATATCAATATTTAAATATTGTTATCACATCTAAATTGAGATTTTGTAAGTTACGCCTTTTGACACTCGGCTCATATCTGAGGTCATTGTCCGTTTTTCTCAATCGATATGGCACATACTATATATTGTTACTACTAAAAACTACCGGCTTTATTACTATAGACATTATCCATGATCTTTTGAATGTAGTATTAGGTTACTACTTACAACATTATGTTATACACGTGCTTACTTCGTACGTCGATTCCATTTGATCCCTTAGCATTTCATACTCTCCCCTTACTTGTAAGAATTCAGTGACAGAAAAAGACATAAAGTTAATGTTTTTTTTTTTTTAGTATCCAATTCCAATCTCTTTATTTTATTTTCATCATTACAGCCCTTCACTAGTCTAGTCTAGTCTACTGTTGAACGCCTCCCCCAAAAAATGCTACAAAGCATGGTCCTGAGCCACCTGCATTGATCGAGTTCCTGCATGTCTTATCAGGTTGTCACTCTGTCTAGTGGTGAGCCACCCCACACTTCGTCTATCTGTACGAGGCTGCCACTCGAGAACCTTGCTTCCCCATCGGTTGTCGGTTCTTCGAGCTATATGGCCAGCCCATTGCCACTTCAGCTTACTAATCCTTTGGGCTATATCGGTTTCTCTGGTTTTACTGCGGATAACCTTATTTCTTAGTTTATCTCGCAGCGAAACCCCGAACATAGCCCTTTCCATAGCTCGCTGAGAGACCTTGAGCTTAGTCTTACCTTGTTTTCTTTTGTCGTAACAAAAAAGATTGGTAAATCCAATTGTGCATGCCTTAAGCGTTTAATTTTTTTAAAGTAGTTTAAATACACACAGGTTTTCACTAATAACCTTTTTATTATACTTCTAATTTTCCGATAATTTCATGTCACTCCATAAAGTCCAAAATGTATTTAAGTATATTTACATATAAATCCTACTTACTTTAGTACGTAGTACTATTATTTATTCTGTGATTTAAAAATGTTGTAATAAAAATATGTGATAATAATAATAATGAAGTATTTATCGAATTTGGTTTTTTGAATATTTTATATTTGTACAGCGATCTTTTTGATCAAGAGCCGCTACGCTGCAAACAACTGATACGGTATCCACTCACGATGGCGGCTGAGCCCGAAGTGAGTGAGTGAGGCATTTTATTTAGTAAAAGAAATTATTACAAGTCTGCTCAAAACACCGAAAATTACGGAATATCTCAGCCAAAAAAATAATTAATTACATCTAAACAAAACAAAATTAAACTGTCATTTACATTCCATGGCTTTCCACATGCTAGATGAAGAGATTAAAAAATAGATAGAGTTGAAAAATTGTTATTTTCAAAAATTATCGTGTTTACCCCTCCATGCGGACTTGATAAATCCACTAAAACCACTTCTTTAATGTAAAATTAGTAATTAATCGATTTAAAAAAAATTGAATAAATTCAGCAATCATTTAACTTTCTGACAATATGCTTTTTATATCATTTATATGTACAATATGATTGTTAGATGGCATGGCATCATATTGTGGGGAAACTCTTGAGATGTAAACAAATTATTTATATTACAAAAGAAGTTTAAAATTTAAAGTTTAGCGGAGACCCTTTTTACTGGAAAATTTGAATGACTGACTAGTTGCTCACATATATACCTATCAAATGTAACATCTTAAATTTGTAATGTGACATGCAATAAGCAAATTGAATTTAAATTTGAATTAGATAAGGTTTCATGCAAAAAAACGTTAAAATCTTGATTTGTAGACCCTAGTAGAACATCATACGCGCTTCGCGCTTAAGGCATGCTATTGTTGCAATTCTGATTTTTATTCATTAATATTTCTGGAATATAATTGTTAATTTAAAGCGAACTTGGATTTTCAAATGTAATCTAGATTTAAGTTTATGTAATGTTTCGAAATTGCGTACCAGAAATTTCTTGGCCAACCCAGACTATAATATACTTTAATCCCATAATTTAAATTCCTAAAGAACATCGGTCACGGCCCATACATGCTGTGACCTGGCTATAAAATATCGCGAACAGGACTAGTGTATGGATTAATCTGTTCCACCTGGACACAATCTAAATCCTAAATTGAAAATATATTATTTAAAAGCCGAGGTTATGATGTAGCCATGACTGCAGCTATGACTATAACCTCAGCTAAAACAATTGATATGAAAATTATGCAGTAATATATACTTAATTAAATAAGTCAATAGCTAAACCCAAAAAATGAATCCATAACCTTTCTAATCTTTCACTGTTAAGTATCTAAGACACAGGTGCTTTGACTTTTGCTCACGCTTTAACAGCTTTCATGTCATAATACCACAGATAGAGACACTCATAATACGTTCCGTTCTAAGTATTAGTGCATTCTATATTTACTGTCAACCTATCATTTGCAATTTATTTCGGAATACTTTCCATATCCCCATCTAAAAATGATATTATTGATAATATACTACAAAAATAAATAAAAAATCTACAATAAAATCTAGAACTTAAAAAAGTAAACGCATAATGGTAGTGTTACTTTAGTGTTATGATGAAACGTGTACCACAGATAAAACGGGACGGGTTTAGATACGTTCAAAACCTATAAGAAGTAGTAAGGAAATAAGGTTTTTTATTATAAAGCTATTTTTGCCGTGTAGTGGCGGTTAAGAATATCCACTACCCCATATCTTCCCGTGGGTGTCGTAAAAGGCGACAAAGGGACACAGGCAGGAGATGGGCAGCAGCATCTTCCTGGTAACGGCAAAATACAATAAAAAACTGCGGTTGCCATCCCGCTTGCCAAGCGTGGCAACTATGGCAATATACCCCCCATAATGAAAGTTACGAAGAGACGGCCCCCAGTCCCCGGCGGCCCCGCTATTCCTGGCTACGGTGGCGACCATGGTAACGGCGGGGCAGGGGGTGCTAAGAATCTCCGGTGGAGGTTCGGTTGCCACCTACAACGACTTGACCTGGCAACATACAACGCACGGACCCTGAGGACTGACGAGAAGATTGTGGAGCTGGAAGAAGAGATAGACAAGTTACGCTGGCATATTATAGGATTATCCGAAGTCCGAAGAGAGGGGGAGGACACGGTAATCCTCGAATCCGGCAACTTGTTCTATCACCGGGAGGGCGACCATCTGTCCCAAGGAGGTGTCGGATTTATCGTCCACAAGTCTCTCGTTAACAACGTTGTAAAGATTGAGAGTGTATCGAGGAGGGTTGCGTACCTTATACTCAGAATCACCAAACGGTATTCGCTGAAGGTCATACAGGTTTACGCACCAACCTCGGCACACCCCGATGAGGAGGTGGAGGAAATGTATGAGGATATCTCTAGAGCCATGCATTCCTCCAAAACCCAATATACGGTGTTAATGGGAGACTTCAATGCAAAACTAGGCACAAGAGAGAACGGTGAGCTGAAAGTGGGGAAATTTGGAATAGGGCAACGGAACCCAAGGGGCCAGCAGCTGGCCGACTTCATGGAGAAAGAGGGACTCTTTATGATGAACTCTTTCTTCCAGAAGCGGCCCCACAGGAAGTGGACCTGGTCGAGCCCCGACGGTTCGACAAAAAATGAGATTGACTTCATTATGACGACCAAACGACAACTGTTCAGTGATGTCTCAGTGATCGCGAGGGTGAAAACCGGCAGCGATCACCGAATGGTTAGAGGCACACTGAACCTAAACGTTAAGTTGGAGAGGTCTCGTCTAATGAAGTCAACGCTCCGTCCCCCTCGTGCTCTAATCCAAAGTCCCGAAACCTTTCAGCTCGAGTTACAAAACCGTTTTCAGTGCCTAGAAGACTGCAATGAAGTGGACGATTTGAATGACAAGCTCGTGGAAACTGTCCATGCGGTCGGAGCTAAGTTCTGCAACACCCGCCGCAGAAGAACACAAAAACTCTCCGATCACACTCTTAATCTCATGGCTGTTAGACGGGAGATGAAGCTACATTCTTTGCAACTGAACAGACAGATCTCCAAATGCATGCGGCGGGACTTACGCAACTTCAATACAGCTCGTATTGAAGAAGCGATCGAGCGGAACCAAGGCTCCAAAGTCTTTGCCAGAGATCTGTCTGCCAGAAAGAGCCAACTGTCAAAGCTGAAGACCGAATGTGGCAGCATCGTTTCCGGGGCACCTGAGATTTTGAGTGAGATTGAGAGGTTCTATGGGCAGCTGTACACGTCATCGTTGGAGCCACACGCAAGTGTGAGTAACGATCCAAGAGCGAGTCTTATCCGACATTATTCCGATGATATCCCGGTCGTCAGTCTGAGCGAGATTAGAATGGCTCTCCAGCACCTTAAAAACGGCAAGGCCCCAGGCGAGGATGGAATTACAGCGGAGCTTCTGAAAGCGGGTGGAAAACCGGTACTAGAAGTCCTTCAGAAGCTCTTTAATTCTGTCCTCCATGGTGGCATTACACCGGAGGCGTGGAGCAGAAGTGCGGTGGTCTTGTTCTTCAAGAAAGGCGACAACGCTCTCTTGAAGAACTACAGACCGATTTCCCTTCTGAGCCGCGTCTACGTGCTGTTTTCGAGAGTCATTACGAATCGTCTCGCGCGCAGACTTCCAGCCTCCCGAACAAGCCGGTTTCCGAAAGGGCTTTAGCACCATGGACCACATACATACCCTACGGCAAATTGTACAGAAGTCCGAGGAGTACAATTTGCCACTATGTCTGGCGTATGTGGACTATGAGAAAGCCTTTGATTCCGTCGAAATTTGGGCGGTGCTGCAGTCCCTTCAGCGGTGCCAAGTTGACTGTCGGTATATCGAAGTGTTGAAGTGCTTGTACAGTAGGGCTACGATGGCTATCCGAGTACAGAACCAGAGTACGAAACCTATCCAATTGCAGAGAGGTGTAAGACAGGGTGACGTCATATCCCCGAAACTCTTCACCGCTGCATTGGAAGACGTTTTCAAGCTTCTGGACTGGAAAGGATACGGTATCAACATCAATGGCGAGTACATCACTCACCTTCGATTTGCCGACGATATAGTCCTTATGGCAGAATCGCTGGAGGACCTAAGCACTATGCTCAATGACCTCAATAGTGTTTCCCAACGGATAGGTCTTAAGATGAACATGGACAAAACAAAGATCATGTTTAATGTCCATGTCACACCTATGCCGGTAGTTGTTGGGAGCACTAAGCTCGAAGTTGTTGACGAGTATGTTTACCTGGGACAAATAGTCCGACTAGGTAAGTCCAACTTCGACCGAGAGGTCAATCGACGGATTCAACTCGGCTGGGCAGCGTTCGGGAAGCTACGACACATCTTCTCGTCAGACATACCTCAAAACCTTAAAACGAAATTGTACAACCAGTGCGTGTTGCCAGTGATGACTTATGGAACTGAGACGTGGTCCTTCACTGCTGGCCGTATGAGGAAGCTCAAGGTCGCTCAGCGAGCTATGGAGAGGGCTATGCTCGGAGTTTCTCTGCGTGATAAACTCAGAAATGAGGATATCCGCAGTAGAACCAGAGTGACTGACATAGCCCAACGGATTAGTAAGCTGAAGTGGCAATGGGCCGGCCATATAGCTCGAAGAACCGACAACCGATGGGGAAGAAAGGTTCTCGAGTGGCAGCCTCGTACCGGCAAGCGAAGTGTAGGGCGTCCCCCCACTAGATGGAGTGACGACCTGGTAAGATATGCAGGAAGTCGATGGATGCAGGTGGCTCAGGACCGTGCTTTGTGGCATTCTTTGGGGGAGGCCTATGTTCAGCAGTGGACTTGTGAAGGGCTGTAATGATAATGATGATTATAAAGCTAAATTATTTTACCGGCTCCAATAAAATAAGATGGACCCCGTTATTTAATATACACCTATGTCATTATTTTTTGATGTATCAATCATTGGTGGTCGTTTCATATTTTGGACAGGTCGTATTTGACCGATGTTCTTTTGAAAGATGTTGAAACACAAGTTTACTGAGCTTTCTTAATGTTTCCTCAAAAGCTTACAAGGGTTAAATTCGACTCTGACAATTTGATATAGTTCTTCCACTTAAACTAGTGCATATACAATAATTTGGCTTAGTACGTGCGATGCAAGTGTAGCCAACAGGTACAGGTATTCTATGCCGGTGTAGCCAACAGGTACAGTTATTCTGTGCCGTCCGTTTACAACCTAAATAAGAGTAAATACTTAAGTATAGATATTATTTTCTGATAGATACGATGACAGATAACAATTTCAATTAATTCATTTGAAAATATGTTAAATTAAATGAAAGAAAAAATGAAGGATTATTAAGATTTTTAACATTAAACTTAATGTGTTATGATGAGTTCAAAGTCACAATTTTCATCCTCACATTTAATTACCTCATTTTAATCACGTACTTGTTATATCTGAACAAAAAACGTCTGTGACAGACAATCATATGCTACCTATGTTATTCTATAAGAGTTCCTTTTTTTATTTTTGGCACGAAACTTTTTTAATTTTGTCGTATTAAAATTCTTAATAACTTTTATGGCATTAAGTTACGGATAGTCTTAGACTGTGAGGCCAATATTAATACAGCATCAATAATACAAACATAGCAACATTTAAACAAAAATCTTTTATTTGCCCCATAGGGTAGGGCTTACAACTATTCTAGGTATAATGGTGGTACCTTAAGGTACCATTCTAGGTCCCGAGCCATTTGTCATCTACGCAATTTGTGTCCACGTATTCCTCTAATGTAAAAAAGTGAACAGTCTAAATAGCTTACGTGTCGTTTAATCTTTATATACAATACAATACAATAACTTTATTTCAGGCATCAACGACTTAAAAATTTACAACATTGGCCCATAGCAATATATACCTTAACCTAAAAATATATATAAAATAAAGACTTAACACTATTTAGGGAACTTTCTTCTTTGGCGCGTCCCTGTATCCGCGAAACACTACCCAGAGGGCCAGAAATCAGGAGCGAGGAATGTCACTTTGTGTTTTGCAGGAACCTGGCGTACGTAACAGTGGTAGAGCCAGGCGGCAGCTTTTGCTGTCGCATGGATGGGCCGGCTCGAACCGGGGTGGTACCACGACATCACAGAATACCAGCGTGAAGTAGAGGTTTACCTCTGCGTTTCGCTTGGTGAGTGCAGGTGGCCGGAGGCCCTTTTTACTGGAAATGAGGCATTCCATCCTAGTCCTCACGGGTGAAAACGCATCTGCATTTTGATCTGTTACAGAGGATAGATGTAGATGTCTATGGGCCGCAGCAACCACTTACCATCAGGTGGACTGTGTGCTCGTTCTTCACCCTTATCCTATAAAAAAAAACGTAGGATTTGAAGTTCGTTGACCTATTAGACTCCAGACGCTGCAAATGTAAAAAAATCGGATCTTCAATGCGGCATCGGCTTCGTTCTTCCACGAAACCCAGGACGTCATCTCCCGACGTACTATACGGTCGCTATAAGTTTAATTGTAAAAATAAACTGAGTTGACAGCAGTTACGATTAACAAATTGTAACATTGTCCGTAATTTTACGCGTAGTTTCAAACAATGAAACAAAGTTTACTAATGATAAACGCTATTCGGTTATAACAGTTTTCATAGAATATTAATTAATATATAAGGTCGAGTATAGCCCTTTTGAAGAATGCTGTAACTTGCATGATTTGTCTTGTGTCTTGAACGATTTGTCTAACTATGTAATAAGAACAAGCAACGAAGACAAGCTTATGTAATAAGATCGGAAGTAAATGTGAGTACCCGTTTGTAAAATGCAAAATGTAATGCACCGATGAAGCGGACGTCAATTAGTAGAAAATAGGTATAGTTTACCGCCGACACATCCGTTAGAATATTGAACAGTTATTGCAGCGGCAACAATAAATACTTACGGGAAACTAAAATGTAATAAATTATGTTGTATCTAAATGCACAGCTAAATCTATGTTTCTAGGTTTTAGTTTTAGTTTTATATCTGAGAAAACCGAAAGTATTACCCGTGTTAGTTAGTAAAAAAAAATGCAATATTAAGCCTTAATTTCGTTATTGTATGTGTACAGATACATTTGAATTTTTTTCTCACACTTTTCTTGAAGATTAATTTATATGAATAAAGGCGACATAATTATGAATACGCCGCTGAATGGTGGGGTCGGGAGAGCCACCTCATCTTGTTCGTGGGTGCGCTAAGAACCGTCTGTAGGGCTTACAACTATTACAGTCATCTCGTAAGCGTTAAGTAATTTAATCAGTAGAATTTTAGGGCATATTTTTAAATTTTCAGAATAAATTTATCCATCAAATAAATTATAATCTAACGGAATGCAAATATTAAACAACTGAACTATTTTATTCTCACAACAGTAAATTTTATTTTATTTTATCCTATGAGTAAATTTCATCAATGAGAATAGAAAACAGCAAGAATGCAGCACTTCAAGTACATTTGTCATAAATAACAAAGATTCATATTATTTTGTATCACTAACTTAACACATAAATAACGAATATTGTTTTCAATGAAAAACTTGAATTATTAACAATTAATTTGTAAACATCCAGGAAAAGATTTACATTGTTTTAACAAACGATATATCAATCGATTTGTTATAATTGCTCCGGTTACATAAACTATACAGCATAAATAAATATGGCGAACATAAAGTGTTACATTTGTGTAGGTATATTGTTATTCCGCCGTCATGAGAAAAAAGGGCACATGTAACAATTTTTGAAAAAAAGAGTTAAATATACCATTAGACTCAAGATAAAAAGACGCATCTACTCAAAATTTTTAATATTCAAAAATATCAATATTTTAGAAAATATCGTAAGTTTTAGACGTAACTGTTGATCAAAGATGATTTCTTTTTAGTAGAAAAGACGTATTCAAATTTATCATAAAAGAAAAGACTTATTTTACCAGTTGCTACGTCATCTTTAACAATATTTGCATCGATTACTTAGATGAAAAGACGTAAATTAATAGTTTTAAAATGAAAAGACGCCTTTGGTTTCTGACGTCCAATCATCTTGGTACTCACCGTGAATAAAATAATTATAGGTTAGGCGCAAACGATATCGCGTTTTTTAAATAGCACATATAATTCAGTAGACCGGCGCAAAGTAATTAATATTTTTTTACAAATACGCCATGGTGAGAGCAAAGGATTTTTATAAGACATTTAAAATAAATGTTTTTGTACAATCGACTTCAACATATATTATTAAGGATAATTCAAAAACTATTGGTCAGACCTTGATCAAATTTGTATGGGACCACAAGAGAAGCACTAGCTTTCAAATAAAATAAGAATCATCGAAATCAGTTTATATAGAACAAAGTTATGAGGTAACACACAAAAAAACATACAGTCGAATTGAGAACCTCTTCCTTTTTGAAATCGGTAGGAAATACTTCTACAGCGCGATAAAAAACTCAAAATAGGTGAAAGAAAACTGAACAGACAAAATACTATTTCTTACATTTTAATGGATAGCGCCGGTACTAAAGTTTTTATAGAAACTCTGGGCTTTAATAGGAAAAATGATAAAGTTGTCAGATATTCCAATCTCACGAATCCACGGGCATATTTAAATGATATGTGTGCCAAATTACTTTTCGTGGAGGTAATCAATACAAGCTTTAAAACAAATTTCGATGGTGATGAACATTCACTTAATTTCTTAAGGTTCCTGCTCCCAAACAAAATTTAACTTTCAGAGGTATTACATCTGAACAAAAAAATAAAATAATTAGGAATACAATATTTTTTTATTCAATATACATTACATGTGTAATTCTTATTGAAAGTCATTTCATGCCATGGACCACTCATGCCGGAAAACAGAAGAGTGTTTTGGCAAAACTTGCCAGTGAATGATGATGCGGTCGATGTTACAAAGAATTATGAAGACTGAACTTACAAATCTTCTTATTATTTTTATAGTTAAGGGTATTTTGATCTCACATTTTTAAAAAGGCTAAGGGTAGCTTCAAGCTCTGTTTAGCTTTAAGTGACAAATATCTGTGATACTTCTCTTTATAGTATTTCTTACCAGAATGAAGCTGACAGAATGACTTAGTATATAGTAGAGAAAAGTAAAAAGGCCTTTAGATTTTAAATCTTATCATAATCTTCATGTCTCTACCTATCAATTTCAATTTTCATATTGATACCTTTTAATATACATCTCGTTCAAACCAATTTTCGGTGGAAGTTTACATGGTAATGTACATCATATATTTTTTTAGTTTTATCATTCTCTTATTTTAGAAGTTACACGGAGGAGGGACACACATTTTACCACTTTGGAAGTCTCTCGCGCAAACTATTCAGTTTAGAAAAAAAAATAAAAAAACCTCAATATCATTTTTGAAGACCTATCCATAGATACCCCCAAAATTTATTGCTTTTTTTTCTATTTTTGTGTGAAAATCTTAATGCGGTTCACAGAATACATGTACTTACCAAGTTTCAACAGCATAGTTCTTATAGTTTCGGAAAAAAGTGGCTGTGACGTACGGACGGACAGACAGACAGACATGACGAATCCATAAGGGTTCCGTTTTTTGCCATTTGGCTACGGAACCCTAAAAATGAGTAATTATAATGTAAAAGTGTCGGCAGTTATTTTGGTAGCGATCACCTCATTCCCATGACTTGTTCATGTATCTTTAAAGGTTAATTCATCTATCTCTAACATTGCTTTAAATCTATAAAAATCATATTAATCTTATATTTAATTATACATCACTTGAACTACGAGAAGCTTCATCACCACTTAACACCAGGTGGGAGTATGATCAAGCACTGGTTAATAATAAATAAAATAGCGAAGTAAAACAAGCCCTATGTTTAAAACAATGATTAAAAACCGACAATATAGAAAATTTTACTGAAAAGAAATAAATTTAATGTACTATGTCACTTACACAACTAAGATACCCACATCACAGAATAAATATACCTAGCAAGCTAACAGCATAGCAAAGTGGCGAAGCAATCAGCTTTGTAGCGGTTTCTAACGGTTGCCGTTGAGCAATCAGTTTCAAATTAGGAGGTTCAGATGCCTGGGTGATCAGTAATCGATTGCTGAAAACAGAATTTGAAAATTCGAAACCGTTCTCGAGATAATCGTGGGACAGACGGACAGACGGACGGACGGACGGACGGACGGACGGACGGACGGACGGACGGACGGACGGACAGACGGACAGACGGACAGACATCGTGAAATCAATAAGTGTCTTCGCAAGCTTCGCCACTTAATAATAGTACTACACCCAAATGCTTAGACTAGGGGGCGTTCCAAAGAAACAGACACAAAGGTACATATATATAAAGGTACATACATGCATATTGCATACACTTGAAAACATTACCCTTCTTTTTGCGAAGTCGAATAAAAATTGTTAAATGTTAATGTATTATAGCGAGTATAATAAAAGTAGGTACTACCCGTGCGGTTAAAGAATGGAATTGAAATGGCGTCACCTCTTCAAATATACACCTTCCGCTCGCAGACTGTCGCTATCTATGCCTACTCACACCAGGCGGTAAAGACTGCAAAAAGAAATGTTATGATATGCGTTTTTCGGTACGTTCTAGAAGTTCAGTCCAACTCGTCATTGGAATCAATGATAACAAATTCGCATAAAGTACAAAAATCCGGTTTCGATAATTTGTGAGCTACGGTGCGTTCTGCGAGTTTTTTTTTTTCATAGTTATTGTTGATTTGATTTGTAAATATTTTCGTATAAAATATTTACATGTCTTTAGACATGACAGAAATATTGATAAGATAAAATAAATGGTCTGTAATGACTATCTTAAGTCTAAATGACGCCACATTAATAGATCCTCAAGCGAAAGACAAACAGACAGAGCGGGTCGCTAGTTATAATTGTTATTTTAAAATTAATGTACCTACTTGGGTATACAATTGTTTCAAATATTTTCCCATTAATAGAAAATTTCCAATTAACCAATAATACAACGTTATAACGATATACCGTTATTAGCGGCTTTTCGCTATTGGTTCTGTGCATGTTGACGGTACGGGCTCGATGAGCCGACATTTCTAATCCCATTCTTTATCCGTACGGACCATATTATGAAATTGACGACTGCTTGGATAAGGCCAATAATAGACATAATATGGAAAGGCAATTCGTTTTATACTTGTGATCGGTTGGTATACTAATATATTGTATTACCACTGTAATGTGTATCATTTACTGATAGTTGATAAGGATGATAACTCGGCATTAAAGATTTTAGGTTGATGATGATGCTGATAAAGGTGATTATCGAAAGGTAATTAAAACAACCGTTATGACTGAGTGCGTAATGATCACTGTCCTTTATTGTTAACTTGCTAATCAATATAATAACAAATAACATCTAATAAGAAAGAAACGCCATACCCAGTGCATTGACACATTGACTAGTACAACCGATATAATATTATTCCCTAAAAACATACAGGATTATTTTCAATGGCCCCAGTTTCGTGTCGGTTCTTTGTAGAGATGGTAGATTTTGACGTTCATAAGAGCTTTTAAAATGCATAAAATTTATAAAAAATAAACTTTTTTGTACCTACTAGATATCGTATTATAAAGTTATAGTATCTAGTTGATAGATAACCAGTTGGTTTCCCATTGTTCAAACAATAACTAATATGCAGTATTCGCTTAATATTTTAATTGGCTTATAGCTTATACATATTGATTATACTATATTATTTTTAGTAAATTGAAGAGGCACTTGTGAGCAGTGTTCATTAGCAGCGTGTAGTTTCATTTAACTCGCAACTGTCAGTAACTTTTTTTTTTTATAGGATAAGGGTGACAAACGAGCACACAGTCCACCTGATGGTAAGTGGTTGCTGCGGCCCATAGACATCTACATTTATTCTCGATTACGAATCAAAATGCAGATGCGTTGTCACCCGTGAGGACTACGATGGAATGCCTCATTTCCAGTAAAAAGGGCCTCTGATAATAACTGCTTTAGTTATTGTTCTGAGGTTGTATACCCAACAGCATGTTCACTCAGAATCGATCGATAACCGTGCGATATCGACCCTGACAATGTCCTTCGGTAAGTGCATTAGGTAGATGGACAGCTGACAGCTTTCGCAAAGGCTCAATAGTTTATAAATCCTGATCATGATTTTTATGCTTTTTAGTATATATATATATATATATATATATATATATATATATATATATATATATATATATATATATATATATATATATATATATATATATGGCGTTATTTAGATTTAAAAAAAAAAACAAAGAACATTTATTTTATTGATTTTTCGTTTACTCAAATAAAAAATCAATTTTCGGGATGAAATACAGTCCAGATCATTTTGGCAGTAAGTACTCTCTATCGGTTCGTGAAGTTCCATTGCAATCAGTTCATCCATTCTGAAAATTAGCCCAGACAGACAAACAGACGGACAGACAGACAGGCGGACAAACATTTTACAAATGGTTATTACGTCTTAATGGCATGAAAATAACCCTCTCAGCTCAATATAAAGCAGTTACTCCGATGTCATAGATAAATATTTTAATTTTATTTATATGTGTAGAGTATATAATAGATAAAGAAAAACGTCAATATAATAAAAAGCGATTATATAGAAATCAGCTGTGAGGCAGCGAGGAGGATTTCTCCTCGAAGCGCAATATTTTCTGATCCCGATCGTACATTTATCAAAACGTCTCTGCTAAATTAAAACAGTTATAAACATAGTCGTAACATGATTTATTGCATTCTTAATAGATTTTTCACTGTTTCGGTAATCGGTACGCTTTTTGGTATTTTGATTTTAAAATATAAAATAATACAGCCCTTCCTCTTTGTCGTAGCTAACAGCTGCAAATTTTGTACAATTTTATTATATTACAATTTAAACATTATTCATGTCTCTCCATGATAAAACAAACGATAGAAGAAATTTGTTTTAATGGGATTGTCACAATATGGAAGACGTATACTTAAGCTGAACGCACATTTGTCCGCGCCGTACGCGCCGAATTTTAGAATTCGTTGTATGAAATCATATTATGAAACCTCGCACATTACAGCCGCACCGTACGCGCCGAATTTTATAAAATGCAGTAGGTATACGATATCGAAGGACGAATGCTGATGACGTCATATAACGCGGCGCGTTCGGCGCGTGCTGATACACAGTGTTGCCTAATGTAGCCATCTTAGTGGATTTTCCACTATAACTGGTGATTTCGACTTGCATGATAATTTTTGTATTTTTATAACTTTTAATTCATTTGTAATTAATTATACATAATTTGATTTTTTTGCATCGATTATCAATATGTATTCTTAGCGATAAATTGAATAATTAAAAATAATTAAAATAATTAAAAAATTAAAATTAAATACTGAACTAACAAAAAAATAGTTAAATTTAATTCAAAAACCCAATTGATTACTTCATTATCAATAAAAATACTTACCTCAAACATACAACAAGTCTTTTTTCTGGTTCAATTGGCTTTCTAAATCTTGAGTTTTCCATAGAAAAATATGGTTTTAGTATATGTAGCATTCCTTGAAATGTCTTATATGTTGAATGCAAATATCTAAAAAAATCGTTCATCATCATTTAATAAGTCTTTAAATAAAGTATATCCCCTTCATATTCTAAATACAGTTGCCTTTTTAAATTAATATTATGAATCCAGGATCTTCTTTTTCTTCGAATTTTATTTTCTTCTTCCTTTGCCAATAAGCAGGCTATTACTAAATTGCTTTCCATAGTGACTTCGAGCGATCAAACTGTACCGTTTTACACCATTGGTTGGAAAACACTACAAAAGTTGTTGATAATACAAAAGATTTGCGTACGGCGCGGACGATGCGTACGGGCAAATGTGCGAAGCTATCAGTGAAATTCGGCGCGTACGGCGCGTGCGGCGCGGAAAAATGTGCGTTCAGCTTTAAGCCTTCCGTTTAGGGTTACTTCTGTTCGTTTAGGCCAATAGTTATAATGTACTACGTAGTACATTATAACTCAATTGTTTAGGCTCTTCTTTGGACGATTGTTGATTTTTGTTCATCTTTTCGTATGTAATATATATGTCCTAAATAGATAATTTGTTTACTTTTCAATTCTAAAAGTCTTATGTGACCTTTTTTTTAAAAAATAAAAACCGGCCAAGTGCGAGTCGGAATCTCGCACCGAGGGTTCCGAACAAATCCGTAGGTATATAAGTTTAAAATTATTAAAAATATTTTTATTATATGATGTAACTAAAAATTTATGCTTTTCGCAATTTTTCCTTTATCTGTGCTATAAAACGTTGCTTCGTACCAAATTTTAAGATTCTGAGTTCACGGGAAGTACCCTATAGGTTTTGATTCCCTTGCGAATGTTAAAATTTGCGGCATAAACGGCTGTATGTTTTGATAGCATTGGCATAGAAGTTTGATTTTTTCACAGCTCCAAGGGACAGTAGACTTGAGTAGTTTGATATGAATTTCAGCTTGATACCTCCACGCGTTCCTGAGAAGAGGGGTCTTGACAGATAGACAGACGGACGAACAACAAAGTGATCCTATAAGGGTTTCGTTTTTTCCTTTTGAGGTACGGAACCCTAAAAAAATGTTGTGACAAACACACTTCTCGTAATAGTGTAACTAGCTGATGGTAAATCGCTACTGTACTAAGGCTACTACTGCTCGCTGTTTTAATTTTCAAAAAACACAGTTTATTAAAAAAAAATTGCCTTGGAAAATTTGTGATTTTTTCCTTGTGCGGCTTCATTAATTAAGTATTATAGCAGGTCATTAATAATGTTTTTGATTTATAATTTCTTCCGTTATATAATCCTTAAATATTCGGCAATGAAATCAGTAACCCTGATTATGTGTCAAGGTGAGAAGCGTGCGTATTCGAGTGAAGGTCGCGCTATAGCATTTGCCTATGGGGTGTGTACATTAATTTTCTTAACAATACATATTCAGTGATATGTATGTAGTTTAATATATTTTTTTATAATATTGTTTTAGTAGTATTGTTTCAAACATAGGGCTTGTTTTACTTCGCTATTTTATTTATTATTAACCAGTGCTTGATCATACTCCCACCTGGTGTTAAGTGGTGATGAAGCTTCTCGTAGTTTAAAAATACATGAATAAGTCATGGGAATGAGGTGATCGCTACCAAAATAACTGCCGACACTTTTACGTTATAATTACTCGTTTTTTTCATAGAGGGGGCAAACGAGCATACGGCTCACCTGATGATAAGTGACTACCGTCGCCCATTAACAACTGCAACACAATGGAAATTGCAGGTGCGTTGCCGCCCTTTTAAAAAGGAGTAAGCTATTTCCTGGTAGGTCCCTACGTCGTATCGGTCTGAAAAAATCGCCGGTGGTAAGCTATTCCGAGGTCGTACGCGGAAGAAAACACCTAGTGAAACGTACAGTGGTGGACCACCAAGCATCCAGATTGTGTGGTTGGTATCGGGAGTTCTGCCGCGATGTGCGTTCGTGAAATTTGACGGCTGGGATTAATCCGAACAACACCTCAGAGCACTCTCCGTGGTAAACGCGAAAAAAAATGCAAAGGGATGCAACATCTCTTCGCAGCGCCAGTGAATCGAGCCGATCGGAAAAGACTCGGTAGTTTAGTATATATGATATGTAGCATAGGTTATATAAAGTTACAACCTATATACGTCCCACTAACGGGCACCAGTCTCTTATTTCGAAAAGGGCTATTAAGTGGTTATGGTACAATTTTTCGCCACACTGATTTAGTGGTTTGAAATATTTTATGCGTCAGACATGCGAGTTTTCTCATGATATTAAACTTTATTGTCTAGCGCGCGGTAAATCATCCCATAATCATCATCATTACAACCTTTTACAGGTCCGCTGCTGAACGGCCTAGGCCTCCTCCAAGGAATGCCACAAAGCACGGTCCTAAGCCACCTGCATCCATCGACTTCCTGCATGTTTTACCAGGTCGTCACTCCATCTAGTGACTATGACAAAATATATATTGAAATATTATTGTTTTGATAAATTTAAATATAGGTTGCTGACAGATTGATACGATTCGATTTTATTATTCCGTAATTCCGTATGTCATTGTCATGCGACACTTTCCGTCTTTGCAAAACGTGGTTTATTGAGTCTCGGGTGTAAGGTATAGTTGTAGAATTCATAGAATATAATAACATATTTTTTTCTCGTAAATTATTGCATTTGACAAACGTGTAACCATTTCTGAACTTTTACACTGAACATTGACGACATTCAGCCTTATCCTTATTACATAATGTGGTTTAATTATAGTTTCTGACCTAAGCCATGGTTTAACACGAAAGAAGTTCCTTATCACTGCAACATCTTTGCGGAACGGGCGGGTGTGTGAATGGGTGTGTGCGTGTGTGGGAGTGTGTGTGGGGATGTATTTTTCTGATGCGGCTCTATCCATGGCTCTTACTACTCTACCAAAAGTTAGCTGGCAGAGAATGCCTTTTCGCCAATAAGTTCGCCTTTGTACCAAATTGTTTTGAGTGCAATAGAGGTTTTGTTTTTTCTAAATATCTATCGTACTCGAATAATTGACTTTATTCTTATGTTACAGCGCGAGCCGCACCTGTCCAGCGGAAGGGGCGGTGGAACAAGAGCCTGCCACCCCCACCACCGTTGACCTGCCGCGCACCAATGACGGCGAGATCGACTACGATGGTGAGTAAATACTAAATTCACCAGTCATACATTAGTCGCTACTGGAGCATAGAGAACTGAGGAAAAGCTGGTATATTAGTCATCGCAATGCCAGTCGTCTCGTACCTTCGACCTCGTAGAACCAGAGTTGTCGACATAATCCAACGGTTTTGCAACCATTATTACAGCCATTCATAAGTCCACTGCTGAACATATATTTCACCAAAGGTTCCATAAAATACGGTGCTGAGCCACCTGTTTCCATCGGCTCCCTGCACTTCTTACCAGATCATCAGTCCATCTAGTGAGGGCCGCCCTATACTTTGCGTACCGATACGAGGTCTACTTTAGAAATTTTCTTCGCCATCGACTGTTGGTTTTTTCGTGCTTCGATATTGCCGACCCGTTGTGTTTCTACTGCAAATATCCTCATTTGGAGTTTTATCGCTCAGAAAAAGACCAAATACTTCGATCTCCGAGCATAACTACGAATATTTCTATTTATTTAGTTCTAAATATATAAAAATGAGTACAAATTGTTTATATGTATTTGGAATGTAGTCATTAAAACCTTACATATGACGCAAACACAATACATTAAGCCAAAATTTATGCAAGTAGTAATTTTTATTACATTTTAGGTCAAAAGTTTTTGACTTTCACGACCGCCATGTTGATGTTATTGGGCCTGGGTAGGTTTTTCATCTTACCCTATAAATCCGGTCATAACTGGATGTTAAGTGCTGAAACAGTACAATCGAATAAAGCCGACTATACTTGTAGGTCTAAAGGTCGCGCGAACTATATTGTTGACACAATACAACTTACAATACATTACCAACTTAACATTGAATTAAATGTTTAACAGTGGTAGAGCCACGCAGCAGCTTTTGCTGTCGCACGGATGGGCCGGCTCGAACCGGGGTGGTACCACGACCTCACAGAATACCAGCGTGAAGTAGAGGCTTACCTCTGCGTTTCGCTTGGTGAGTGCAGGTGGCCGGAGGCCCCTTTTACTGGAAATGAGGCATTCCATCTTAGTCCTCACGGGTGACAACGCATCTGCATTTTGATTCGCAAACGACGATAGATGTAGATTTCTATGGGCCGCAGCAACCACTTATCATCAGGTGGACTGTGTGCTCGTTCGTCACCCTTATCCTATAAAAAAAAATTAGTATAAGGCGCGCGAATGTGTTTCGCGGAGGGCAACACCTCAATTTTTGTTTAACACTCGATCTAATCGTCTCTATCTAATTCGTGTACCGCGAGCTCGCTGGCTTTATATAAAAATCGATTATTAAGGAGTAAAGTCTAATAAAGCGACTTGGAAATGGAGAGTTAAGTGTTTAAATATAAAACAGAATTCAAGTTGTATGATCATACAAAATACATTAAGGCACTGTGACACAATGCGCCTAATACAAAAACTTACCACTATTTTTTTTATAGAATAAGGGTGACAAACGAGCACACAGTCCACCTGATGGTAAGTGGTTGCTGCGGCCCATAGACAGCTACATCTATCCTCTATTACAAATCAAAATGTTGATGCGTTGTCACCCGTGAGGACTAAGATGGAATGCCTCATTTCCAGTAAAAAGGGCCTCCGGCCACCTGCACTCACCAACCGAAACTTAGAGGTAAACCTCTACTTCACACTGGTTTTCTGTGAGGTCGTGGTACCACCCCGGTTCGAGCCGGCCCATCCGTGCGACAGCAAAAGCTGCCGCGTGACTCTACCACTGTTATATTACTAAAACGTGTTATTGCGCCAACTCAAGATTTTTGCTGTTATACATAAGTCTTCTATGCTGGCGTCATATTTTAAAAAATATACATGAAAAATACGTATGACTATTAGTTAAGACAAAAATTTTACCTGTCTTGGAGTCATCATTTTTAGATTATTTGATTTCAATATCAAATATCGAAATCTAAATCAATTTTCGTTTTAACAAGTACTACACTTAACTTTCAAAAATTTGAGTCATAAATTGTGAAGTAACAGTGCCTCTTCGCAAGCTTCAAAAGGCAATAACCCTTATTACAGAAAGGATGCTCGCAGTGGAGAGGCACTTGAGTACTTTGGTTCGTTTTGAATATAAAATTATTAAATTTGAACTACGTAATGCAGTGCTACTAGTGCAGTGTTTTATCTACAACCACTTTTATGGTTGGTAAGAGACTACGTGGCTTTCCATTTCATACCAGTGACATCGGTTTTACAGTAATTGACACCTGTGATAATAATTTTGTAAGAAATTAAAATAATAATGAAAAATTACAGTCGATCGCAATACCTTAAAAGTTTATTTTTATTACTCATTCAATCAAAAAATCTATACAAGCAAATAATAACACATTTTTGGAATTTAATGTGACTATCATATAAATGTACACATTACTATGACTCTTCGTTTTCCTCTCTTCATGGGGAAATATCTAAGCCTCTCGGTCTTGTAAGCGACAGCCTTTTCCTCCGAAAACAATAACTCCGTGCTCCTGAACACGAAACGCGATATTCTATTTCCTGATGTTCTACGTACCGCCCAGACCCGCCATGTGTAGACCATGGAGACCAAGTAACGAGCACTAGGAAAGACATAAAAGCTGATGGAAACGGAAATAGTAATAATTATAACACTCTGTGTCTGTATGTCGATCCTAAAACGTCTCAGCTAATAGAGAATCAGCCATTTTTAACCGATTTTCTAGTACCTACGTGCGCGACGTGCCTCTACTCTGGCAACTCACATTGTATGCAAATATTTATTTTGATTTATACACTAATTATTATATTGTATGCATAATTTTATGTTTTTTAATGATATCATATCTAAAGATAGCAATCACATAATTCGAGCCTAAATCCTTTATCCTGTTCTTCTTTATTTAACACTTGGCATTTTAAATTAACTTTTCCTGAGAAGTAACATAATTAACATATACACAAAATAAAGTTAACCTATCATTGTCTTGCAGATAGATGGTCACAGGACCAAATTGTTTTTAATTTTTAACGTCAAAATTGTTTGTTAAATGAGTTTCATTTTATATAATATATAATGGATACTTAGCACTGGCCAGAAATGTAGATAAACTACACCCAATAAAAAATATTAATTGGGAAAATTAACTTTAAAATAAATTAAAAAGTGACTAAAAATTAAAAATTGTATTATAATAATTTTCACATAAAAGCTTCTAAAGTCGTTGCTAAGAGATATTGTATTGAACAATTAAAGCCTCAAATCATTTTATTATTTTCAATTTCTGAAGTCAGTCCTTAATTTTTTTAAGTTTCAAGATAACAAGTATAATGTCGTCTACAAGTGTATAATTCTATACTTAATATTTGTTTATTTAGATATTTATTCTTTATTGTACACCAAAGTACAGAATAACGAGTAGAGTTAAATCTTAAGTATAATATGTACAACAGGCGGTCTTATCACTTTGAAAGTGATCTCTTACAGATGTACAAAAAAGAGGGAGGCGTACAAAAATAATATTATGAAAATACATATAAAATATAGATAGGTCCAAATGATATGTAAATTATGATAAAGTAATTAAATGAAATGAGTGCGAAAAAGAACTAATAGCGTTCTAAGTAATACGATTAACAAGACTTCAAAGAATGAAGAGTTTTAGTAGATATTTTTTAAAGTGGTAGAGTCATGCTGCAGCTATATTGTGGTTGCAGCACGAATGGATTGGCTCGACCGGGGTAGAGGACCACGTCCTTACAGAATACCAGCGTAAAATAGCAGTTTAAGGTGAAAGCTCCAGGGTGTCCCGCGAAATTTAAATTTTCTTACGTTTTTTGCAATTTGTAGGTCAGTGTCAGGTTGTATGTTTATTAATATATGATTCGCGAGCGTAACGAGTATGTATTTACAGAATTATAATCATCAATACAACTCCCTAAGTTCGTATAATTCCTTTGAATGAGTTTTTCTGGAAATAGCCATACATTAGAATTATAAGAACATAGACGGTTGTATTGATGATTATAATTCTGTAAATGCATACTCGTTACGCTCGCGAATCATATTTTGTTAAATATACAACCTGACACTGACCTGCAAATTGCAAAAAACGTACGAAAATTTGAATTTCGCGGGCTACTCTGGCGCTTCCACCTTAATGCTGCTGTGTTTCGTATGGTAAGTGTAGAGAACCGGAGTCCCTTTTTACTGGAAACGAGGCATTCCATCTCAGTCCTCAGGGGTGAGAATGCATCCGCATTTTGATTCTTAATTGAGGACAAATGTAGATGTCTATGGACCACAGCATCCACTTATCATCAGGTGGACTGTATGCTCGTTTGTGACCCTAATTATATTAAAAATAAATTTTGCACGTCGAATGTGGAGAGGTATAGAGTTAATAATGTTAAACTCTAATATTTTTACGTGGTAGAGCTACGCTATAGCTGTGTTAAGGCTACGGCTGAAATTAGTCTCGGAATATCAGTGTAAAATGATAGTACAATACTTAATACTGTTATTTCTCATGATGAGTGACGTGAACCGGAGACCCATTTTACTGGTAACGAGGTAGGTATTCCATGTGGCTATTATGGAATGCCTCGTTACTCAGGATAAACAACGTATCTTATTTTGATACTTCATCGAGGATAGATGTAGATGCTTATGGGCTACAAAATTCACTTACCATTACATTAACTGTGTGCTCGTTCGTCACATTACTCATCTAAGAAAAAGAATAAAAGACTAACGAATGACGAACAATATAAAAGGCATTATATAAACGCTTTTACCGGTTGCGTCTACACATGATAGGTGTGTATGTATGCGTGTGTGTACGTACATACCACTACAAACTGAATCACGCCAGCTAAAGGAAACTGCCACTGACGCAGCGGAAATTAGTCGCTTTTGTACCATAATTTGTATCCTCCATGCGGTGCTTTTGGATAGTTTATTCGGTGTATTCCATTCAGAAATTATTTTAGAAAATTTATTTATAAGTAATTAACAAAACGCTATCTGGCTTTTCTGCCAGGTGTGTCTGTAAATATTATAGATTTTCTTAATTTTAAGACTAACCCTAAATTTTTATTAACGTACCGGTAGGCGAAGTGTAGAGCGACCCCCTTGAGACATGCAGGAAGTCGATGGATGAAGGTGGCTCAGGACCGTGCCTTGTGGCAATTCTTGGGGGAGGCCTATGTTCAGCAGTGGACTTGTGAAGGGCTGTAATGATGATGATGATGATGAATTAATAATGCTCTAATCAAAAGATACATGTTTCATAAAATTGTTTTGATTTAATCAATTTCTCAAAACTTCGAGTTAAAATTACTTTTATTGCGTTATTTAGGCTTCGCATCGTCCACCATCGCTTTTCGTAGGTCATGCCCCGCTTTAAAAATAACCCTATACACGTCAAGGCCATCGAGACGAGCCTTCAGTCTTTTGTCTTTAGTATATCCTTTACTCGCATGCAGAAAAAATAATATTTGGTACGTAAAGGAACTTTAGAAATGACAGATAATATAATTTCCGGAGGACTAGTATAATCAACGCTATAATTTTGAAAATCAAAACAAATAGTGATCTATTTCATGTAAGACTTTTTTTTTCTGTATGTACTACATGTTAAAGTTTTTAATAAAGTTATTGTTATTATTATCATGACCTGGCCTTATTTCAAGACGTCCCTGATTTGGTCTAAAAAAGGCCAGGTCAAGAGTACCCTAAACCGTAGAGCATGTATGAAGGGAATAATGAAAGTGGACGAAGCGAAACAAGTATGTAAGGATCGTAGCAAGTGGAAAGAAGTGGTCTCTGCCTACCCCTACGGGAAAGAGGCGTGATTATATGTATGTATTATTATCTATGTATAATCTTTTCAGAATTATAAAAATAGTACTTGAAAAATATGTTCTATATTATAATTATAAAAATATACAATGTCTAGTTGTACGCAATCAATGCCTTATAAAAAGCGGTCAAGTAGGTACTATTCAAACCCAGATCGCAAATTAGTGTTCTGAACTGGTAGCTTCTGTCACGTTTAAACACAAAAGTCATGGAGCATATTCAAACAAAAAATATTAATAAAAAGCTATTGCGTATTCGAAATTGGTTTATTATTAAAATTTAAATCGGAACTACACACAGCCGATTTCTTTGTTCGTAGTACATTATAGGTATGTAAGCCGTTTTAATTTATATCTGTGAAACCTGCCTGAAACCACATTCGCAAGTTCGAATATAATATATCTTAACCAATCGGAAACCGTTTTTATATAGGTAATATCTGAAGGGTAGTCCCATGATCCCATGTTAATTAAAAAAAAATCCATCACTTAGAGGGGTAAAATAATGGAATGAAGTTTTTTACTCGTTTGCACCAGAAAGAGGGTAATGTTTTACGAAAGTTTCTCTGCTCCGTATTCTAAACGGTTTGATGGATTTTAATTTAAAAGATGTTTATAGATTCGTCTTAATTGTAGGATTAACATAGGCTACATAATATTTATATATTGCATCTGCATACAAAAAAAGGAGGGGAAGGTTTTATTTCAGTAAACTTTTTAACTTAGTCGGTTTTTTAAATTACATATATCATCATAATTTTTGGAAATGTTGTAGGTATAACAAAAAACTAGATTTATACGTTTTAATTTTAAAGAAATATTGCTTAGAATAATTAAAAAATTATTAGCATCTAAACATATATATTTTTGACTCAAAAACTTCCGCGAGCGTTTTTATTTTTTTCTAATTATTGGTAGACGTACAGACCTAGATTAAGGTGTATTGTATCTAATGAGACTAAAGTTGCCTCATTTCGTAAAGGTTTAGGAGGGAGCCGGGGGCGGGGGGGGCTTATCGCCCGAAAATACATTTCAAAAAAGAAATGTAGGCAATTTGTACCAAGACTTGCAACTCTCTCTATTCGTTCTCGCTCCGCGTATCGGCCCTTCACATTCCATTTAAATTATTTCTGCGTAATAACTTCTGAAGTCGGTGTCGATACACTTGTTCGATCTCCACGTTACTTGCAATCGCTATTTTTTTTTTAGTATAATACCAATTGCACTACTATATTTTTTGTCTGGCCATTCGCTTTGACCGATTATGTCTAGATTCACCCTCAGTACGCTATCAGACGGATTGGCTGGCAAGCGCGGAGCCGATACCTTTGTTAATCGACATTAGCAGCCTGTACAGGCTCGGAAACTTTTGTATAAAATATTGTAAATTATATCGCTTGCAAATGATATCGATAGCCAAAAAAGTCGTATGGAAGATATTCAAAACATACGACTGCGCTAATGATTTAAGAAAAAAAAATTTTTAACCCATGATTGTATTAGATTAATACATCTGTAATAAATGGAACTAATTTTATGGATTTTATCGTGATTAATTTAAACCGACGTTTTCGACCTCTCTTACGGACAAACAAAAAGATCTATAAGAACCCGCGTAAAGTAAAGTAAAAAAGTAAAGTTGCAGCCTATTTACGTCCCACAGCTGGGCACAGGCCTCCTCTTATTTCTGAGGGGGTTTTAGGGCAAGGAAATGTCCGCCGCGCTGCCCCAATGCGTGTTGGCGAACTTCACATATCTCTGAAATATTTTTTTCTTATTTCTCAGACATGCATGTTTCCTCACGATGTTTTCCTTCACCGCCGAGCACGTGGTAAATCAGCACTTAAAATTTCAATTAACAATTTCATTGGTGCCGGCGGGGATAGAACCCGGGTTGCTCGAGTACTGTGAAGCTTACAGCGAGCGCTAAACATCTGAGCTACCACGGCTCAGAACCCGCGTAAAAGAACATATAATTGACGTGAAGCACCAACGCTCCGGAAAGTCTGCAGTTTGTGAACATGTTCAAAATCATCTCCATCATTACATTAGATTTGATAGACCACAAACCCTCGCAAAGTAACACCGATTCCTACCGAGGATGATTCGCGAGGCTATTGAAATTAAAAAAAAACATCCTAATTTTAGTAGAGAAAATGGATGGCTACCATTAAATTCAAACCCAAGCATACTGCAAGACTTCAAGATACTGTAAGCTCGTTCTACTTAGATCAGACCAAAAATTTATATTCAAGAACTGAAGGTAGCCGGGCTAACTATGACATCGGGACGTCAAACACCTCAGACCATGGGTGCTGTAAAGCACCCGAAGCGTCGGGAATTAAATAGTTAAAATTAAACGCGATAAAATTGCGCTATTCGCGTATATCGCGTTCGCGTAAATATAATAAATCATTAGGACATTTTTATATCGAATTTTCTCTAAATTTAGATGTTGTTGAATTTTTTCAAATTGTTGGATATCAAAACATTTTTTAAGTATTAATCCTTGTCTAGAAAGAAACATCCCCGTCAAATGCCTCAATATATTTAATACACAATTTAAGAAGATCATAGGTAATGAATAGCCTAATCAAGCCTTAGAGAAATAGATACTACTATACCAAAAAGTTCTATGTAAGTTGTAGTATTATGGCGCGACTCCACCAAAGTTTTGTTGTCAACACAACATTTGCCAACACGTGTTGCCAACAAATGTTTCTGTCAACAAGCGTCTCCACCGAGGAAACAAATGTTGGCAACAAGCGTATTCCTTTGATGTTGCCGCCGAAAATCGAAACAAGTTTTGTTGGCAAATGTTGCGTTGACAACAAAACTTTGGTGGAGACGCGGCTCTACTGGGTGGGCACTGCGTCCTTAATTAATATATTGCGAACTAAGTTACGGCCAATTCTCCGTAACACCTTTAGTCGACTGCGAGTGGGCGCGAAGACTAGTTCATCCTTTTGTAAACCGCGAACGTTGTATTCAACAATCCTAACACCGATTTTGTTTAATGTGACTAAGAAAATAATGTCATTATTTATGTGCGCACTTTGTCAACGCGATTTGAAGTTTATTTCAGATAAGTATGTAAATTTATTTCGTATTAGCCTAAAAACAGTAACATTCGTAAATAAGAATACAACTGCGTGGCATATTTACCAAACTAGCTACCCATCCGTGCCCACTCCCGCGTGATTCATTGCTGCAGGGCTAGCATGGGCAGGAGACAATTTTATCCCCGGGGAAAGGAAAAAATGTTTATCCCCTCGCTTAGTTTTATCCACCCTTCGATCATGGGCATACCGGTGGATATAATATCCACAGTGGATAAAATGGGAGATAGACTTAGACTTAGATAGATGTTTTGTATGAATATAAACTTAAACCCACGTCCAATGAACTAGAATAAAATTGTCCCTTTCAAATGTCAAAAAAGCATAATTTGTTTACCTTTCATTTGGCTCCATGCTACGGACGGGAGATATACATATGTCTACTCGTTATGTCATATGGGGATATACTTCTCCCCGTTGCCGTGCTTTGGCATAAGGACAAGATAATTTTATCTCTTGTCAGTGGTATAATCTTTTTGTTCCCAGCCCATGCTAGCCGTGTACAGTGACATACTTTTTGTTCTGAATTGCAGGTCAAGTATTTTACATGGAAGCCTTTGTACTACACTTAAAGCAATAGCAGTTCTTGTCTATTATATGTATATATTATGTAATTGTTTTCTTGGAAATAGCTCTAACGATTTGGGTGAAATTTTGTATTTAATTTACTTTCTAAGTTTATCTAGATTGATTTCATCCCTGAGAAAATTGTACCTCTTTTCTAACGTCTAGCATACCTCGGTCGCCCAAGTACGTATATTAAAGATGAAGAAACAAAATGATAATTAATGTTTTGTGAGAGCGTGTTTTTTCCCCTTGTCAAGCCGACATAAAGCTGCAGTAAAAACCTGTTCTACGTAAAAAGTCGATTAAAAATGAAGAAATATATGGTATATATATTGTAACATAAGGGTAGATATCGATATTGTTTAACTTATGTAACGTATGTTCCAGCGCTGTACGAAGATGAGTCTGACAATGACCTGGGCTCGATGGAGAACCACGGCTCCGTCGTTGCACATCTGCTGTCACAGGTCAAGATCGGCATGGATCTCACTAAGGTACGGAACACCTTCAGTTTCATTTATTTAGTTTAGTTTTTTGCTGTCAAATAATTACCGTATTATTTTAACTAACGAATTAAAATTAAAATTTGGAATGGAAATTTTAAAATTATTTGTATTTTTTTTAATTATTACAAAATATTATAATTTACTAGGTAGTATTCTGCGTACTAGGCAGAAAAAGAGCCCTACCGTCTTCCGTCTGTAGGTGCCCTACTGTTTTGACCTATTTCTGCCGCAAAATAGCAGTGCCTGCACAGCTGTGTTCCAGTTTTAAGAGTATAGAGAGCCAGTCTATTTTCTGTGATGTTTACGCTGTTAGCCTATGCGGCTCTTACAGCTTCATCGGACACGGCCTTTCAGGCCGTGAGCTATTTAAAAAGTGGAAAGGCGGTAATTGGGATGAGGATGAGGATGATGATGGTTTATGAATTGGTATTGTTACCAATCATCATGTCCCCTCCGTAGAGGTTTATTTTGAGCTATCTAACCGCTGTCCGGGGGGGGGGGGGGGAGTGCGAACCCCTGCCTCCGACTGCTTAGCACGTATCGTTCGATGTTCTGGGCGGTGAGAACCGCCCAGGCACGCGGGTGTACGGTGTGTATGCGATGTGTGTTGGAACGCGTCGTGCCCGCCTACGGGTGCGACGCGCCCCATCCGTTGTCCTATTAGTGTTTGTCCCATTTGGTGTGGGTGTAGTGTCAGTGTGTGATGAGCCTGCGACTTTTGGGTCGACGGGATCGAGCGAGCACGGTTGTTCTATTAATACGTTACGGGGTCTACGGAGATACGGCGCGACGTTCGGTATCGGGACGTAGTTGGCGGCGTTTACCACTAGGGGGTTCGGATGAGTTTCAACGCTATCAAAGTAGCGCTGGGACATCTCCTTAAAGTATTCGGAGATAGAGGGGAGTTGACAATCGCTGTGTAAATCAAAGTTCCGTTGATACCACCGTGCTCCAGTGGCTTTGCGGATGAAATAGTTTTGAACTTTCTGTAGTTCGTTTAGGTGGGACTTATATGTGTGCGCGAAGGCTTGCGTAAGACATGATAGGTCTAACGCAGGCTTTGTACAGATGGAGTGTGTGTGTCTTAGAGACAGCTTACTCTTACAGTTCACAAGAGGGTGGAGACGGCCAATGACTGACTTGGCTTTGTTGCGAACTATACTAATGATTCGCGAAACTCATGCGAGCGTCGAACGTGAAGCCCAGATATTTGGCCGAATATTCCCACGGGATGGGGCGGCCGTATAAGGTAGTTACCATCATTCGTTTTCTTGGTCCTTTTCGGGACTGTTTTGGATTCCGTTGAAAGTATATTGCTACACTTTTTTCGGGATTCACTTCAATTCTCCATTGGCGGAACCATTTGCCTAAGCGATTGGTAGCTTTTTGAAGTTTTGAAGTGAGACTATTCCTATTGTAGTCGGATACAAAGAGAGCCGTATCGTCGGCGAAGAGAGCGGTGTTGACCACTGGATCTTTAGGGATGTCATTCGTAAAAAGTGTAAACAGAATTGGAGACAGGGCGGAGCCTTGTGGGACACGAGCCTTAAGAAAGCATTTCGAAGAACGGGTTCCCTCCACTCGATAGCGAAAAGAGCGATTTGAAAGGAAGGCTTGGATGATGTATATGAGCCTGTCAGGCACGTTTAGTTTATACAGCTTGTAGACAAAGCCGTCGTGCCAGACCTTGTCAAATGCCTTTGCGACATCAAAGAAGAGGGCTCCCGTGTTTCGAGATTTTTTCTTTGTCGGGTGGTGATTAAAGCCAGACAGAATATATTCTGTTAGGCGATGAATTTGGTTAGTACATTAATGTTTGACTCTAAATCCAAACTGTTCGTCTGGGAGGAGTCTGTTTGTTTCAGAGAAGTGACGGAGGCGCTTAAGGATAGTGTGCTCATATAATTTACCCAAAGTATTGAGTAGGCTGATGGGCCTATAACTGGTGGTTCGATTGCGCGGTTTCGCTGGTTTATGGATCCCTATTACGGATATCCGAGAAACAGCAGCTCGAGAGAAGCGCGTTGAAAATTCTTACGAGGAGGTAAATTAGCGGTGTCGAAAGAGATTTGAGCACCTTGTTTCTGATGCCGTCTGGCCCAGGGGCTGTTCTAATCTTAAGGTTTTAGAGACTTCTTCGAAAGTCACGGGATCGTGTGGATCGCCTGCTGGCGGTAACGCAGCCCTACGCTCGATTTCCGCTTCTACCTCTAGTAGGTGAGTGGGATCTGTTGGTACGCTGGATGGGGAACACTGGCTCTCTAGACTGTCGGCTAGGCATTCGGCTTTTTCGAGATCGTCGAAGGCGAAATCGGGGTAGTCGAGCCTCACGAGAGGTGGCATGGGAGCAATTTGCTCTGCTTTTATAGCTTTAGTCAGCCTCCAAAAGACATCTTGAGATGGTTCTAATCCCTCTAAGAGGTTATCCCATTTATCGTTTCTAAATTCGACAACGCAATGTTTAATCTCATTTTGCAGAGAACGTAGCCGGATTTTGTTATCATCCGTGCGATAACGGTCATACGTTTTTAGCGCGGTGTTTTTCGCTCTAATCAGCCGTCGCACGTCTGCCGGAAGCTTTGTGTACCGATCAGTCGCCACACGAACCTTACGGGAACAATCTTCGACAGCTGATGTGAGGTGAGTCGATAGGGCGCTAATCGCCCTATTGGCTTCCTCCGGCGAGTCTATCTTGCTGGGAGTTCGTAGACTCAAGTTTGACCTTGAGTTTACGCCAGTCAACGATGGTTTTTGTCTGAGTATGATCTGGTCAGGATCTGGTACAGAGGGCCAGTATAATTACAGGCTTGAGGCATTCCGTCTTAGTCCTTAGAGTTGTCAAATGCATCTATGGCCTTCTTAACATGAAGTCGGTTGCGGGGGGTATCCATGGGCTGCAGTAACCAATTGCCATCAGGTGTACATTAGGTTTTCACATCTATTATATATAAAAAAAGTATTATTTTATATACAAATTTAAAGAGCTGTGGAAACTTGGGGGCTAAGCGCTCGCTGTAAATTACACGGTACGCGAACAGTCTGCGTTTTATCCGATTTATTACAATTTTAAATACTGATTTACCACGTGCTCGGCGGTAAAGGAAAACGTCGTTAGGAAACCGGCATGTCCAAGAAATTAAAACTAATAATAATTCGAAGACGTGTAGAGTCCGCCAATACGCACTAGGGCAGCGCAGCAGACATTTGCTTGCCCTCAGAAATTAGAGAAGTGCGATATAATGTAGACTGTGACTTTACAAATTCGAGATTCAAAAATGTACAGAATATGTTATTATATTCTGTACTTTAATTTAAAACATACAAAAATAAACATAAGTTAGTTTCAAACGTAACTTCCTTTATTATTTATAAAGTCGATGTCGTTAATATGTGTTTGAATGCTAATTTGAATCTGGCAAAGAAATGAAAAAAAACGTAAGTAGATTTTAGCAACTGGCATATCAAGAATTTTTCAATACCTTTACATACTTTGCTCTAAGGTTTTGGTTTGAACTGTAGTGGAAAACGAAGCGACCAACGAGTCAGCAGCCCACGTGATGATAGTGGTTGCTACTGCAGCCTATGATAACCTGCAACTTCAAAGAAAGAAAGCCACAGATACATTGCATATACCGCTAGGGACTAGGGTCTAAAATGAAATGCCGCACAGTCCGTAATCACACGAAATCCACGACAGAAAAGGACAACCACCGTCTATAAAATAGAATGCAATAGAAAAACAAATAACAGCAACTTAACTTTAACTGTCTTTGGTATATCCATGAAGCAAATACAAAGAGGAGACGGCATAAGCAACTGTGCACTGTGATTCTAAGTAGGTCCTGACGTCATCATAGTGGGCGTGGCTTTAATTAGTATACTGTCAGCATTCGTCCTGTGCGCTTATGTGTTGAAAATCGCAAATCGATGTATTTTTGTAATATTAAGAAGAAAAGGATGAAGTATTGTGTTTTATCCTGTAGAAACTACTCCGATAGACGCTCTGGTGCTATGGATGGCATCACATTTCATTTGTAAGTAATTTTACACCTAATTTATTAAAATAGCTCTAGAAAAATCTCTTTGCGTCGGCTTTCAAATATAATTAAACATATTCGACACTAGATGGCGACACTTTGTGTTATGTGAACTAAAAATATAAAGGTTCGTAGAGCTCAGTATTGGTAAAATAATTATACCAAAGGTGCTGAAATTTGTTTTGCATTCAGACAAAGAAATTTTTGTCGCCAAATGTTTATAGTTTATAATTATTTTGTGTCAATTTAGCTAAACTACATTGCAAAATCGATATGGAACGATGCTAGTAGTTGTACCATTTATCGATAGATGTAGATAGTGTAAAGTGGGCGGGGCTTAATATTCCCTCACCCCGCAAATTGTCACGCGTTGTTACATAGTGAAATCTAATTACAACACCTCTTTGTATTTGCTTCATGGGTATACCTGATTCGTATATTTTCAATAGGCCAGTATAATAATAAATACTTGTTCCGTGCCTGATTCGAATCCGCGGCGCTCAGCGTAGTAACTAATTGCTAAACCACGACGCCACGGAGCCGTCAAATAATTCAATGTCGTGTCAAACTTTGTTTCAATAGCTCGATGATAACTAGGCTAAAGCTATAGTCCGACAATCGTTTGCCTCTTTAATAGCTTACGCAACGCACTTTTATTTTACTTGTAATTTATATACGTTAATCCATTTCAACCTGTAAAAGTCCACTGCTGAATATAGACCTCGCTCATAGATTGCCTCATAGAGGTGATTTCGCCATAATTGATGCGTTTGGCGAGAGAGTTGTCAACCGCAGGTTTTTTATTATTTTGGGGTGTTATCCGTAGGATTCTGCCCATAACCTGTTTCAATTTCTTTCTGTCACCCACGTGACGATATGGGGTAGTGGATATTCTTACACCGCCACTACACGTCGTACGTTAATATACGCGATAAAATACCTAAAACTAGTTTTATTTAAGTGTGTAGTGTTCGCGCCTACAGAAGAAATCATTTAATAAAAGAACTAAAACTTATACTTTAAAATATTGAGATTACTTTTTAAAATATTGTTAAATGGGGTCATTTCCAGACATATTTTAAGTGCTATCGTATCGTATAAATAATGTGATATTTACTATACACGCGGCACTATTCTCCAATTATTATTGTCTTGGCACGGTCATGACACGCCAGCATTTAACTATTATTTTATTGATATAACAACTGAATAAAGTCAATAACAATTTATTCAACAGTGGTGGAGCCACGCGGCAGCTTTTGCTGTCGCACGGATGGGCCGGCTCGAAGCGGGGTGGTACCACGACCTCACAGAAAACCAGCGTGAAGTAGAGGTTTACCCCTGCGTTTCGCCTTGTGAGTGCAGGTGGCCGGAGGCCCTTTTTACTGGAAATGAGGCATTCCATCTTAGTCCTCAAGGGTGACAACGCATCTACATTTTGATTTGTAATAGAGGATAGATGTAGATGTCTATGGGCCGCAGCAACCAGTTACCATCAGGTGGACTGTGTGCTCGTTTGTCACCCTTATCATATAAAAATAAATTTAAAACCTGTCAATAAAAAATGTTTTATAAAAATGGCGGCTGTTTTTTGACGTACGAGTACGGTCAGTAAAATAAACTATTTAATTACCTCTTCGAATTTTTTCAAGTTTCTTTTATAAACCGATTTAAAGAAATAGGTAGTTATTAAATAGACATTATATGTAATATACATACAAAAACAATCTATCTGCGACAGCTTCGCTGATTGTAAAACGATTGTTTTTATAATTGATAGATTGTTTCTTTACGATGATTCCATATAAATTAGTAACAAAATTGTAGGTTTTGCGATTGAAGTCGTTTGTTTTAAATGTTAACGTGTTTAACGTTATTGATTATAATTCACCAGAGACAATAATAAAAAAAAACTCGCGTGAGATATAATATATCTTATTAGAAAACTTAAAAACTATAAACGATGATAGTTTTTTTTTGTTTTTGAAAAAAGGACTGAATATCCAATAATGTCTACAAAAACATCAAACAATGAACGAAATTTAGAGGACTGGCATAATTAAATTTGCGTCCAAAAAGTACGTGGTTTGACGTAATTCGACTCTATAGCTAAGAATCTTGTTGTATTTTCGAGAATACATTATTCGACGTACAGTCATTAGAACGTATTTAAAACAAATACTGGAGCACGTCAGGATAACTACACTACAGAGCAAATCGAAATTGATAGGAAGTCTGTTTTCGCATACGGTACATAGATGTGCGAATATATCAAGCGATATTGTGGTGAGAGAAATAGCGTGTTTCGGCCGCCATTTATAAAACCGTTTCTTGAGGCGCGACTTATATGTTTTATGGTAAATTCCTAATGCTGGTAGCGTGCAATGCGAACTGAAATGTCATTTTAATCGTATCTATACTTGCGCGACCAGTATATTAAATTTGGATCTATTTTCAAAATAGGATTTAGCAGCTTTTAATCTCTAAAAGCTATTTAATATGTTATTTCTATTCTAGGTTGTGCTCCCCACATTCATACTAGAAAGGCGATCGCTGCTCGAAATGTACGCGGACTCTTTCGCGCATCCGGACCAGTTCGTCAAGTTGGTATCCATTTATTTACTGACGAGCCTACAATGTGCTCTATTGCGGATCAGCATATTATGTATTCTTCTCAAACCTATGCTGTTTATAATGGTGTGAAAGGAATATGGGAGATCTTTCTACAAAATGGTAACCTTCGTCTCAATCATTCCATCAGCCTGCGAAATTCCCCTGTTGGACATGGGTCTATGTAAGAAGAATTAGCCCTAATCGTCAGGCTTGATGATCTCCGTACCAGACGTCTCACATTTTTGATGCTGCTCTCTGGACAGCAGCATTTTACGACTAGTGGTAAAGAGATGGTTATAATGTCATCAATCGATAGCTATAAAATCTTTGCAGCGTACACCATAGTCACTTGTTGCGACACCCGAGTGACGAATTAGAGAGATAGTTTCTCTTACGCCCCAACCACACTGTGAAGCCTGAGTAAATAAATATAATGAATTTACGGGCCATAAAGGGTTAGATAAGAATACCATTCCAATAAGTTTCCTTAGTCGCCAAGCACCAAGTAGTGAAATAAAAAATTGTACTGGCAACACTTGAATGAAAATTCAGATGTCGCCAGTACAATTCAATTATTCAATTATTTCTGTTCATAGGACGTATGCTATTAGTCCAATAATTGTGTAATTAATTTAAAACCGTCATATCTATGATAAAAAGAGAAATTATATTTATAATTATAAGGTTTTTTGTTTTATTGGGCTTTATTCACTTTATAGAGGATTTCACTTTTAATTGACATTCATATCTTATACGAAACTCGAGGAAAGAAAAATCAGATTTATGGATCAACCATATATAACAACGCTAGTCATTACGTCATGTATTGAATTTATCTATCCCTCGTTCCAGAATAGTCGACATGCCCACGCCTAAGGAGCGAATGGTGCAAGTGGTACGGTGGTACTTGAGCTCATTCCACGCGGGTCGCAAATCGCAAGTCGCCAAGAAGCCCTATAACCCCATATTGGGGGAAGTGTTCCGCTGTCATTGGGACCTGGACGGCTCCACCGACCCACAAAACACGTCCACCGAAAAGGTTTGTTCTATACATTATCAGATAATGTTGTTTGAAATCTTTACATAATCAAAAATTTACGAAATGTTTCTCTAATAATAAGTCTCATATCTTTAAAACTGTAAGGGTATTACCACACCAATCGATCGATCGCCGGTCGATGTTAGAATGGATTAGTCGACGTCGATCGAGCTGCTTGATTATTCGAGAACCCGCCCCGCTCCACTGACCGCTATTAAAAATGTCGTCTAGATGAATTTAAGCTATCTCTGGCCTTAAAAGATGGTCGCATCCAGAGTCTTTTTCAGGCATTTGCGTCTCCGTAATAATAATACGAGCAAGAACGTACTGGCCAACAATAACGCGTCCTCTTCTGAATACATTTGAAAGATACTGATGACAAGCACACAACCACATCGATTAATTGTCGATCGATGATTAGATAACATTTTATCGATCGACATCGATCGCTGGCATCGATCGACTATCGATCGATTGGTGTGGTAACACCCTTAGCGTAATATAACGGTCGTAGAATAATAAAGCACAGCAAGAAGCTTGTAATCGCAAGGGAGGCAATTTGATATAAGACATAAATGGCTTACTCTTGGTATAGTTCCATTAACAACCTAGGCACGTGCGTGTGCATGTGTGTATCCGTGTGTGCGATTGTGCTTGAGTGCATGCTCAAACACCTATGGCCTCAGTCACTATCTGTATTCATAGATTCCTACAACCCTAACAGAGAACCCTTCTCCTAGAATTTTTGGGATAAAATTGCACTCCCTTATTACTTTAAAATTAAAAAAAATATGTTACCTCTCAACTAGGATTTTCTCCTGTATCGTGGAGACAATTTACATACATAAATTGCACAAGGATAAACATCCAGATTCGGAACAATTACTTGTAGGCCATACAAATACTTGTTCCGTGCGGGATTCGAACCCGCGGCCCTCGCCGCTGCTATCAATGCTAAGCCACTGCGCCGTGCAGCCGTCAAATGAGACAAAACTTGCCAAATCATAAACACGATGTAGTATAGATTATTGAATTATAAGAGAATCGATCTTTAGGCAGCCGATATTAGTATCTTTAAAATTTATTTCTTTACTTTCCAGCATGAGGTAGGTGACGGTCCAGTTCCGTGGTGTTCGCCGGATCAACTGTCGTTCGTCGCGGAACAAGTGTCCCACCATCCACCAATAAGCGCCTTCTACGCAGAGCATGTCAATAAACGCATCCAGTTCGAAGCCTGGGTGTGGACGAAAAGCAAATTCCTCGGTTTATCCATTGGCGTGCACAACATTGGGCGCGGTGTTGTCACCCTGCTGGACCTCGGGGAAGAGTACAGCGTCACGTTCCCGAATGGATATGGACGGTAAATACCAACCATAAAATCCTCGTCTTAACTGAAGTAACGTGCCTCTCTACTGCATTTATCACACGCGCAAATTTTACAATATACGTAATAGTACCATGTGCCATGTTTATTGGTTATTTTTGCCTACTACACCGATCCGTTGTCTAACTATTTGTATTCAGAATTGAACAAGACCAAAAATATTGATTCAAGTATATTATCTACCGACTTCAAAAAGGAGGCGGTACTCAATTCGACTGTATGTTTTTTATGTGTGTTACCTTGTAACTTTGTTCTGCGTGAACCGATTTCGATGTTTTTTTTTTATTTAAAAGCTGGTGCTTCCCATGTGGTCCCATATAAATGTGATCAAGATCTTTCCAGTAGTTTTTGAGTTATCCTTAATAATGCGTATTTAATTGACTTCGACTACATTGATGATGTTCTCATTTTATCTGCCGACTTCCAAAAACGAGACGGTACTCAATTGGACTGTATGTTTTTTTTATGTGTGTTACCTCATAACTTTGTACTGGGTGAACCGATTTCGATGATTTTTTTTATATGAAAGCTGATAATTCTCGTGTGGTCCCATATGAATTTGATCAAGGTCAGACCAATAGTTTTTTAGTTATTCTTAAATAACTTGTATTGAAGTCGGCTGTACAAAATTTTTAATTTTAAATTATTTATATTGAAGTCGGTTGTCCAAAATTTTTAGTTTTACCACTTTGTGGCGAGTAAATTAGTAGCTAGAACGGACCTAAAGATCACGCCACCACTACGTCATACATCGGACGATATCCGCCCGCTCATTAGGGCGCATGCTAGCAAAGTCGGATGGCCGCCTGTGTAACTATTGTTCTCATCGATGGCGGCGTGGGCGTAGTACAATGGCCGCCTGCGTATGTATTGTTTTTGTTGTGAATACGACCAATCAGTGTATAGTGTAAGATAAACAACATATTGCGATTTTAATTATTATTCATAAACAGTGGTAGAGCCACGCGGCGGCTTTTGCTGTCGCACGGATGGGCCGGCTCGAACCGGGGTGGTACCACGACCTCACAGAATACCAACGTGCAGTAGAGGTTTACCTCTGCGTTTCGCTTGGTGAGTGCAGGTGGCCGGAGGCCCTTTTTACTGGAAATGAGGCATTCCATCTTAGTCCTCACGGCTGACGACGCATCTGCATTTTGATTTGTAATAGAGGATAGATGTAGATGTCTATAGGCCGCAGCAACCACTTACCATCAGGTGGAGTGTGTGCTCGTTTGTCACCTGTTATGTATGTATATACATTTGTATAGAGTCACCCGGGGCAAGTGTGACATAAATTAATTAAAACGAAAATGAACATTTAAATACTTCTACTCTGTAAGGGTTTAACATAGATAATTCCGTTTCAAAACATAAATTATTAATTGGTTGTTTGTTTGATCAAACATTTTAATATCTATAAGTACCATTTCGTTATTTGAGGCAGTTAAAACTAATTAAGGTGGAAGACTGTCACACTTACCCCATCAATGGGGCAAGTGTGACAGTACGCTTCTTTTTGTAGTTACTTTATTATTATCTGTAATTTTCGAGAAAATTGATGAGATAATACTAATGTTAATATATTTTATGAACTATTAGAACGATTTGAACGTCCATTTTTATGTAACAATGGATTTTTCCCTGTTTGGGGTAAGTGTGACAGTTTTTGAACGATATAGTGATGTGCCTATAAATGGATTTATGTATCACTTGCCCTAAATGTTTTGAAAGAGTAATAAAAACAATGCTAAGTGAAAAATAACTTTAAATCAGAAACCTTAACAATCAATAATAAAATAATATAATCTTTGGTATGTACTTGTATTATACTATTTCTGTTGAATAAAAACATTATTAATAAATATATTATTTACTTAAAAGATTTTTTAAATGTCGATCGTGGATTCAATATTGATTCTGTATGGATATCAGGTTGTATCGTAAGAATGTGCGTTGATTTTTCCTTTTTGCTTCTAAAATGTTTGTTTCTTTCTCGACTGAGTTGATTTACTTGAACAATTCCAGAATCGCTGTCACTGATAATGTCTACTATATACGAACCTGAATGCGTACTCCAAACCAAAACCATGTTCCATGGTGTGGAACATTGCAGCCATATTTTTTTCCAAGTCTGAGTTTAACGCAGTTGACCTACCATGAGTGTTCGATTTCACACCTCGATCACCATTTACGTGTGCAGTTATGGTTGTTCTAGAGACACCGTAAACCTTGACTGCCTTAAACGGTGTCATATGTTGCTCCCGTACAACTTTGATAGCCTCCAGCAGAATTTCTCGAGAGTATTTATCAGATTTTTTTTTATATAGTTTCTTACCATCTAAATCAAACAAAATAAAATTAAATGATGCTTTTTCTATAATTAGTTTTAGGCTAAAAGCATACCCCATGAACTGATATGTTCACCCTTTTACGTACAAAAACATATATACATACAAACACAAGTACAAACTAACATACAAACAAAAATTCGTAAAATGTGACTCTGAGATCTCACACGCTTCGCTCGCTTGTTTATTAAGTATAAATATAAAAGTAAATACTTAAATATAAATACATAGAAAAACACAGGTAAATAGCACCCTCGTTTTTTGAAAGTCGGTTAAAAAAAATGGCTGTCCCATCACTAGTTACGATATTCTCATACAAGATGACCGGGGTAAGCGTGACACTGTCACACTTACCCCAATGTGAGGTATTAGTTGACCAAGTATAAATGTATCCGTATTTCAAGGAATAGTCGATTTCAGTTCTCAGAAACATATTACACTATAAGTATCAATATTATTCTTTATCACTAACCTTGTATCTTATTTAAAATAACTGTAAGACGTATCGAAAAACTTAAAAACTTCGGCTCTTAAAATTGCGCGGGCTTTCGCTAGTTGAATAGTTTTAAAAAAATGATCTCTGTCGATAAAATAGTTTAAGTTATATACTTAGCTGTCGGTATAGTCAATAGCGTAAAAGTTTCTGCGTTGTTCAATAGATGTCATTTAACCAAAAACCACATTTTTGCCGCATAATTTGCATTTGTCACACTTGCCCCACTGTCACACTTGCCCCAGTCTACCTTACCTACGTATTAAAATGCGTGGCTGTGCCCACGCGCCCTCTGTAATAAAGCAGTGCATAGCAAGCTACCGGCCGTTTAACTCGCTCCCTGACCGTATACATAACATTGGCGACGAGTACCCGCGTAAAAAGTAATTACAAATGGCTTATTCACATTTTGGAATATTATCCAGTTTTAACCACGATATACAGGAGTGGAAAACTTATAAAAGCCGAATAAATCAGTGGTTCTTGGCAAATGAAATTAATAATACGACGGATCCGAGCGGGAAAAAGAGAAGAGCAATTTTGCTAAGTGCACTCTCGGAGGGTACCTATAGGCTCGCTGAGAATTTAGCCTTACCCAAGGATGTGCAGGAGGTGCCCTACGAAGACATCCTACGAATCCTCGACATCCATTTTAACCCGAAGATTGTCGGTTTCACGGAACGACACAACTTCTATGCAGCATCGCAGCAACCCGGTGAAACACATTCACAGTGGGCGGCGAGACTGCGCGGTCTTACGTCACGCTGCGCTTTCCATGATATCGAAGAGGACCTACGAGACCGGTTCATTATGGGAATGATGCCTAGTCTTGAGAAAGAGAAACTTTACGCCCAAGATATTATCAATCTAACTCTCACGAAAGCTGTAGAATTTGCTGAAAACGTCCGTTGTGCGAAATCAGCTGCAATCGCCAGTGCCAGTACAGCCGACACGTCCGCAGCTTCTACTGGCGCTTTGTACAAGATTAGACCAAGAGATAAAGGTGCAAGAAGTGTAAAAAGTGATCTTTCGGTAAAACAAAAGTGTAAAGTGTGTGGTTATACGAACCACAAGGCTTCGGAGTGCCGGTATGCGGATTTCGTATGTAGGAAGTGTAACGTCGTAGGCCATCTACGTAGAATTTGTACGTCAAATAAAGTTAACTACGTAGATAATGGAGCCGGAGACGAAGACATCGGTGATGATGGTAAGGTATTTAAAATTCGTTCCTTGCGGGGTGAACCGATGGTCGAGACCGTGTTTATTCGTGGAACGGCGTTTAAGTTTGAAATAGATAGCGGTTCAGCCGTAACTGTGATACCGGAAAAATTATATAAATCTCATTTTAAAGATATTCCATTGATCGTTCCGCATAAAAGGTTGATGAGCTACACGGGTGATAGCATAACATGTGTAGGCATAATTCGGTTGCCCGTGTACTATACTAACCGCTCACACACGCTCGACGTGTACGTCGTCCGGGACGGCGGGCCGCCGCTCCTCGGTAGGGACTTTATATCTACATTCCAATTAGAGTTATCATCAGTTTTATCAACGGTGAATTACTGTCAGGGTACCCTTCCCTCCGTGGAAGAACTGCAATGTCAATTTCCAGTTCTTTTTTCGGATAAATTAGGTCGTTTTACTAAACATAAGGTGCACTTACAGTTAAAAGATAATGCAAAACCAGTTTTCTTTAAAGCGAGACCGATTGCATTTGCCCTACGGAATAAGATAAACAGTGAACTAGATAGAATGGTTGAGTTAGGGGTATTAAAACCGGTTGACCACGCAGACTACGCGTCCCCTATAGTCCCTGTTTTAAAAATAAATGGCACTATTCGCTTGTGTGCCGATTACTCGGTTAGTATTAATAGGCAATTAATTATCGACCAGTATCCTCTGCCAACTGCCAAGGAATTGTTTGCAAAGCTTTATGGTGGAAAAAAATTCACCTAATTAGACTTATCTATGGCTTATAACCAATTTGAGCTGGATGACGAGTCACAAAGGTACACTGTAATTAATACTCATCGTGGATTATACAAGTATACTAGGCTAGTCTTTGGGCTTGCTCCAGCGCCAGCAATTTTTCAGCGCGCGATGGAGGGCCTAGGTGGTGGACAGGAGGGCGTGCTATGTTTGTTGGATGACGTGCTCATTACGGGGCGTGACGACGCCGAGCACGCTGCACGCCTTCGGGCGGTGTTGCAGACATTACAAGAAGCAGGATTGACCTTGCAAAGGGAGAAGTGCGAGTTCTATAAAGATGAGGTTAACTACTTGGGTTATGTTATCAATAAAAATGGTTTGAAAAAGTCTCCAGATAAAATTAAAGCAATAGTAGACTCCCCTGCACCATCAAATATAAGCCAACTGCAATCGTTTTTGGGCCTAGTAAATTATTATAGAAACTTTGTACCAAGTGCAGCGTCTGTTTTAAGCCCACTTTATAATCTGCTAAAAAAGGGGGTAAAATGGTCGTGGGGTCTAGATCATCAAGAGGCATTCACTAAAATAAAACTGGTATTAGCTTCAGACCAGGTACTCGCTCACTTCAACCCCGAAGCAAGGCTAATCCTAACTGAAGACGCGTCTCCGGTTGGCTTGGGTGCGATACTGTCGCAAGTAGGTTCCGACGGGCAAGAAAGACCGATTTCGTTTGCATCGCGAACTCTAAATACTGCAGAGAAACGATATTCACAAATACAGAAAGAAGCGACCGCAATTATATTTGGAGTTCGGCGCTTCCATCAGTATTTGTACGGTAGAACAAATCCGTTCGTATTAAAAACAGATCATAAGCCACTAAAAAAAGCATTCCGGAAGTATCGGCGAATCGACTACAGAGGTACGCAATGTTTCTAAGCGCGTATAACTATACGATCGAGTATATACGAAGCGCTGATAACAGCGCCGACTATTTGTCTCGCTCAAGTATTTCGGAAGCAAGGCGCGCGCCCGACACGGGTGCAGGCGCACTCGATAAGTGCACTGCGGACGACTTCACTTCGAGCGACCGCGCGGCTTACGTGTGTTTTGTGGTCGACACGAGTTTACCGATTACGGTTTCGGAACTACGAGATGAAACAAAAAGGGACAAAATTTTATCTAAAGTAACCGAATATGTTAAACACGGTTGGCCTAAGAAAATAACTGATTTGTACCTTAAGCCTTATTTTTCATGTAGAACGCAATTCTCGGTTGAAAATGGATGCTTAATGAGAGGTCATAAGGTCGTGATTCCCGAGACGTTGCGTAAAAGGGTGTTAGCTGAGTTACACAAAACACATCTGGGTATCGTAAAAACCAAGGCCGAAGTTCGATCCAGATTTTGGTTTCCGGGTGTAGATGAGGCCGTAGAACATATGATAGGGACATGTGAGGTATGCATCAACCTGCGGCCATCCCCTCCGCGCGCGCCGCCGGCCCCCTGGCCTCGGGCACACCGCCCTTTCACCCGCGTACATATGGATTTCCTGGGTCCCATAGCCGGTCGAATGTATTTAGTGGTCATTGATTCGTACTCTAAATGGCCGGAGATATACGATACAGCTAGTTCTACTTCCTCCGATACAGTCATTGAAAAGATGTACGAATTCATGTCTAGGTTCGGCATACCGCAAACGATTGTAAGTGACAATGGAACAGCGTTTACTTCACAAGAATTTAAACGTTTCTGTGAAATAAACGGAATATCACACGTTACGTCCCCACCGTATCACCCGGCAAGTAACGGTCAAGCCGAAAGTTATGTAAAAATAGTCAAAAAGGGTATAAAATCAAGTATTATGTCTAGCAGCAACACAAAACAATCAAAAAACTATTTATTAAAGTTTTTGTTTGATTACCGGAATTCAAAGCACTCGAACACCGGCATGTCACCCGCCGAGTTGATTTTCGGGCGAAAGCTAAACTCGCGCTTAGACAGATTGGTACCTACGTCATCGCTGTCTGCGTCTGCGGCTTCATCCGATTTAATAAATGCGCAAAAATGTTCACAGAAGGAAGAACCAGTACGTATTAAACAAATGCTACCTGGAACTTTCGTTTTATATAAAAAATATGTAAATAACAAGTTTAACTGGTGTAAGGGAACGATAACAAAAAGAATTGGCAAAGTTATCTACTTAGTAAAAGATTGGGACACGCAAATATGTTATCGAAAACATAAAAATCAATTAATTTTATATAAAGCTCAAAGTAATGACTGTAACGCATGGGACGTGGACGCTTACGAGAAAGGGAACAATTGCGACACCGGAAACACTTTTACACCACCGCCATCGCTGCCGGCATCACCATCACCATCACCATCATCATCGTCACCACTTCATCCGGCGTCTACCAAAGACCCCGGCCTAGTTACCACGGCAGAACGAGAAGGTTCGCCACGTCGAGGGGAAAGTGATGAAATAGAGAACCCTGTGCCGCCTCGGTCGGAGGAGGACGACGAGCTCCACGAAGCAGAAGCAGATTTTAATGATGGTCGAATCGAAGCCACTAGAAATAGACTGCGCCCCCGTCCCAAGAATGATTATAAGCGTTTCTTTTAGGTTATAGTTGTCTTCTTTTATTATAATTTATTTTATTCTTGTATTCTAAAATAGGGTGGGGAATTGTTATGTATGTATATACATTTGTATACCTACGTATTAAAATGCGTGGCTGTGCCCACGAGCCCTCTGTAATAAAGCCGTGCATAGCAAGCTACCGGCCGTTTAACTCGCTCCCTGACCGTATACATAACATCACCCATATCCTATTAAAAAAAATTCATTAATTTTAGCTATAAAAGCAATGTTTTCAATGCAATGATATACTATTTTGTACTCTTGTCTAACTTGTACTTGCGTGTTAATAAATATTGTTATTAGTGGTCTGCAGTAATTTATTTGCTAATTATAACGGCATATGGTCCTACTCCTACGCACTTACAACTTGTTTAACTTCCGTTCCGTTGTTCGCAGTTCGATACTCACAGTTCCGTGGATAGAGCTCGGCGGCCAGGTGTCAATAGAATGTCCGCAAACGGGGCACAAGGCAAACGTTGAGTTTCTCACGAAACCGTTTTACGGGGGCAAGAAGCATCGAGTCACTTGCGAAGTGTTCGCTGGCAGCGACAAAAAACCCTACTACACAGCTCAGGGCGAGTGGAACTCCAGGATGGACGGCAGGTGGACAGAGTCCGGGGTGAGTGTTTATTTTGAGCTCCGTTGTCGTACCAGGCCTTTAGTATTTCGTTCTGTTTATCTGTGTTAGAGTATCACTTTTAGAGTTTGGGAATAACATTCATCCTCTCCTGCTCTGTCAACATCCTGTCAACATCGTCCTGTCAACATCATGTCAACATCCTGTTTTCAAAAAACAAAAGAAGTAATAAAAAAAAGAAATAGAGAAAAACACAAAATTTAAAAAAGTGGTCGCCGTTTTTCAACTCGGGGCTATTCGCCAACTTTCGTATTATAAGAAACGAATGTCATGCTATATAATTTGTAGATCATGAACAATGGTCAGCTCATTTCTTTTATTACGAAATTTTCCGTATTTTCGAGCCTTTGGATGAACTGAACTAACTTTTAAAATATCGCAAAAAAAAAACATGCTCGAGAAGTAGCCACACAATACAACACAGTATCGTATTGGGAGGCCTAAGTTACTAGTAAGCTTCACGTCTAGTGTAATTCCAATAAAAATGATGGTATCGGCAAGACTCAACTCCATTAGTATTACATTAGTATCTTGATGTTTGATATTTGGAGTTATAATTTTCATGTATTTTGTACTTATCCAACAACCAACTATGCAAGTCTCCATTCCTGACCTTGAACTTATGGGGCTTTGTTTAGCTAAATTAATAATAGAAGTGGCTATTTTATTTTTGGAATTGATCGTAACAACATACACGGAAGGATCCCAACATTATTTACCAAAAACCACAATCTATAGTAGCTGTGAGTTGAGCTGAGAGTGTAAGTAGTGTAGTAGATCTACTTTGGAACAAACAAAATTAAAGGTCCACGCTGTAACTAAAATTCGACCAGCTACTGATTTCGATCTTAGGTCATCATTGCAAAGGCTTATACGGGTTGTTGCTTTTTGTCAGAGATTCCTAAGATACAAAAGAAAAAGTAGAGTCAAAACTTACCTTACGAGCACCGAACTGCAGGAATCTTTATACGTTTGCATAAAACAATGTCACCTCACAGATTTAAGCGATGCCAACGTTAAGCCCCTTTCTTGATGATAAGGGAATAATGGAGTGGGAGGTAGAATTCACAATGCAAAACTGCCTACAGATACTAAGCATCCTATTATTTTGCCTCATAAGAGCCATTTTACCAATTTAATCATTGATGAGTAACACCGAAAGATATTAACGCGGAGGCCCAACACTCATGCTGAACCATTAACGCACAAGATATTAGATTATATCGGTAAAAGGCCTTGTTAAAATGCATGTGCGTAATTGTGTTGTGTGTTCGCCAAGCGGCAGTGACAAAAAATCAGTTTATGGGTCGTTTATCATACAGCAGAATAACGTCAGCTAGACCATTTCTTCATAGTGGTGTGGATTTTGCTGATTTGCGTCCGAATGACAAGGAAGAGATAATAAATCATACAAGGGTTATATTAATCCTTTTGTATGTGTTAAAACAAAGGCCATTTAGTAGTAGTAAGCGATCTCACTGCTGATGCCTTCATAGCAGGCTTTAAGCATTTTGTAGCTCGTATAGGACATGTGTATACCATCCAACCGTACATTTCTGCTGGTGTTAACATTTTACGCAAAGCAATCGCTATAGTTTATTTACACAAATTGAGTCAGTTCACGTATTAACCTTACCGCGACGAACGTGAACTCATTAACATATAACATTAACATTTAACATATTGTAATCTTATATTTTTCACTTGTTTAATAAACTGTTTTAACATAACTTCAAATTATTATTGAACATTCGTCCAATACCCGAACAGTTTTTGGTTCTTCAAGCGAAAAATAAACATTTTTGGTCCTTCGAACTTAAACGCTATCAAAGACATTTTTTGGTCCTTCGAGCGACAGTAAAATTTTTCGGTTCTTTGAGAAATTACTTGAACCCTCGCGAGTTTCAAGGACAACCCACCACCTCCCATGGTCCCACCGACCCTTAAGTCATAGGAACGAATCTCGGGAGATGCGCGCGGTAATTGCACGTGTTTCAAGGACAGTGAGGTGACAGTGAGAACTAGCGAACATTTTAAACTCAAACATAACAGTGATCATTTTGCTCAACATTTGACTTGGCCAAGCAGCAGAAGCATCAGCAGTGTCAAAGTAAGAGCTTTCCTTTTTAACAGTTTTGAATTTAATAGCGACATGGAAAACGTAAAGGCTAAACAGGTTGATATTGTATTCGAAAAATTGGTGTCAATATTAAAAAAGATGGGTGCGTCAATACAACACTATTTTAAAAGAAAACTTAAGGTTTTAAAATCGTACACGCAAGATTATCAGAACAGAACTATTACAGCAAATTAATAAAAAGTGAGAGTCGTACTCATCGTTACTTTACAAAATCCGAGTATGAAATTGCAAGGGAGCAAAGCAACTCGATAAAATAATTCATAAATTTGCAGTTAACAGTGGTAGAGCCACGCGGCAGCTTTTGCTGTCGCACGGATGGGCCGGCTCGAACCGGGGTGGTACCACGACCTCACAGAATACCAGCGTAAAGTAGAGGTTTACCTCTGCGTTTCGCTTGGTGAGTGCAGGTGGCCGGAGGCCCTTTTTACTGGAAATGAGACATTCCATCTTAGTCCTCACGGGTGACAACGCATCTATATTTTGATTTGTAATAGAGGTTAGATGTAGATGTCTATGGGCCGCAGGAACCACTTACCATCAGGTGGACTGTGTGCTCGTTTGCCACCCTTATCCTAGGAAAAAAAAATCAGGATTTCTTGGGTAGCTATAAATGTTATCCAGCTCTTGAAGGTAAAACAACTCTACAAGTGAAGTGTGGATTAGGTGAGCCGTCTTCGGGAAAATCCGTGAAATCACAAGAGGCTCGCCAACCACAAGTACATCGAGGAAAAAACACTAAGTTATATGGCATGTTGCGCAAACAATATATCAATTTTAAGGCATTTAAAAGATCAAGTTCAACATAACGTTAATTCAGCATCGTGTAATAATTACAAAAAAAGCAATTTAATTTTAATCAAAATGCGAATTTTAAACCGATTGCAAAATCATATAACGGTACTGGAATCAAATGTCCTCTTTTTAATGATGATCATGGCATTTACAATTGCGAATCATTTTTAACAATGTCAAATGGAGTTATATTGAAAACCACCAACAAATTGAAACTTTGCACAAATTGTTTATTTAGCCATAACGGAAATCCATGTATTTCAACACAGGGTTGCCGCAAATGCTTGCAGAAACGTAATACTCTGTTACATGATGCGTGTACAAAGTCAATATCCGCCGGTGCACAGGTTGTGAAAAAACCTAACGAGTCCGTGACAAATACTTTGCACGTGTCACAAAATAATTTAGGAGGAGAAATTTTGTTATCGACAGCTTTGGTAAAGATTACGGCGTTAGATGGAACCTATCAGATCAAAAGAGCGTTGATAGATTATGAATCCCAAATTTCACTCATCTTGGAAAATGCCGCACAAACCTTAGGCTTAAAAAGAGCACTGTAAATATATGGTGTCGGGGGAAAAGGAAAACATTTATGTATGGATGTACATGTTAAATATTACGTGTACATCCATGTTTAATGACTTATCGTTCAACACTAATGTTTATATAAATATAATGAACAAGTTAGTTAAACATTTGCCAAACAATCGTTCGAAAAGCTTTTATGGTAATTTATAGAAAAAATAAACTTGGCTGATCCCGAGTTTTATAACAGTCTTGATGATATTTATTCTATGATCATGTTAGGTGGCATTTCAAAGGAAGATTCATCGCAGCCTGTCGCACAACAAACGCAGCTCGGGTGGCTGCTTTATGGTAGTGTTATAACATTTCAATGTAATGTTATCACAAACGACATCGAAAATGTTCTGAAATTTTGAGAAATAGAACAAATAACAGAACATCCAGAGTTGTCCTTGGAAGAAGAGCATTGTATGCAACAACACTATACTTCAAATACGAAACGTCGTGAAAGTGGTCGTTATGAGGTTAGATTACCCTTAGAAATAGAAATTAAAACAAAATTGGTATTAACGAAATCAATGGCAATTGCACATTTTCGGAATTTAGAAATAAAACTTGTAAAACATGATAATTTCGCAGAAAAATATAAAGCATTTATTAAAGAATATGAACAATTGAATCATATGAAACAATCGGTGTTGTCACCTCACCCCGATGTAGCGCGTGGCGAGTCAATGACCAGAAGCCTAGTGTTTTCTTAGTGAGTACTAGTGCGCGAAATAATGATGTTGACCGTCAACATACGGCCAATAATGATGTGTCGTGTGAAGTTGAGAAACAAAACAAAGTGTGTTCTCCTCTACCGCATATACATTTTAATGTTTTATTATAAAATTAACTATTTAATAATAAATCAGATACTGTAACCATTTTCACCTAACAAATAACAATCATTTATTATGTTAACTTACAAATTGTGTATCACCTTGTTACTTAGATAAAATCACCTAACACATCACCAAACTTACATTATAATAATTTCTTTACATTTTAGCCTGGCAGCATATACGGTCCAACAGTACATTTCTGCTGGCGTTACTATTTTACGCAAAGCAATCGCTATAGTTAGATAATTACAAAAAATGTGTCAGATCACGTATTTACCTGAACCGCGACGGACGCGAACTTATTAGCATAACATCTATACAAATAAATAAAATTGAAGTGTCTGTTTGTAATGTCAAAATAACCAATATTTACTAAAATATATACGGTACTTATAACAAAAACACAAATTTTAAAATTTTTATCTGTCTGTCTGTTTATTCCAGTTAATCTCCAAAACGGCTGGACCGATTTCGATAGTACTTTCACTGGCAGATAACTGATGTTATACATAGGCTGCACTAAAAGTATCGGGAATGGAATATTTTCACTGTTCCTGTCATATTAAAATCTTTTTAATTGAAAACTCCTTGGTTTTAAAAATCGAATACCATTTATTTATTTAAAAAAAAGATTCTTGGTCTTGTCACAAGGTTTTGTCAAACTTGTTTAGTCGTTGAGAAAATGGAATTGACTCGTGAAAATTCAAGAGCGATGATTTATTATGACTTTCGAAGTGGTTTAACACAGAAACAGTGTGTTGACCGGATGATTTCTGCATTTGGTGATGAAGCCCCATCCAAAACCACAATTTATCGCTGGTTTGCTGAATTTCAACGTGGACGTGTCAAGCACAGTGATGATCCCCGTCAAGGTCGTCCAAAAACTGCAGTCACCCAAGAAAACGTTGATGCTGTGCGTAAGCTGATTGAGGAAGATGGACATGTGACATACCGCGAAATTCAGGCAACTTTGGACATTGGCATGAGTCAAATACAAATAATCTCTCATGAACAATTAGGTGTAAAAAAGTTGTTATCCCGATGGATACCGTATTCGCTCTGTGAAGAGCAAAAAGCGGCTTGCGTTACTTGGTGCGTCAGAACTCTCGAAAGATTCCACGCAGGATCCTCAAATGCTGTATACAACATCGTATCAGGTGCCGAATCCTGGATATTCGTGTACGAACCCGAAACAAAAAACCAGTCACGAGTTTGGATGTTCGACAATGAGTTAAAGCCAACAAAAATTGTTCGTTCACGGAGTGTTGCAAAAAAAATGGTGGCCACGTTTGTCTCCAAAACCGGCCATGTTACGACTATTCCTCTTGAGGGACAAAGAACGGTTAATGCAGAATGGTATACTAGCATTTGTTTGCCACAGGTCGTTTCTGAACTCCGTAAAGAGAACTGCAACCGCCGCATCATTCTCCATCACGACAATGCGAGTTCTCACACCGCACACAGAACAAAAGAGTTTTTAGAGCAAGAAAACATAGAATTATTAGACCATCCGTCGTAGAGCCCCGACCTAGGCCCTAATGATTTCTATACTTTCCCTAAAATAAAGAATAAATTGCGTGGACTGAGATTTTCATCACCTGAAGAAGCTGTGGACGCCTACAAAACGGCCATTTTGGAGACCCCAACTTCCGAATGGAATGGTTGCTTCAATGATTGGTTCCATCGTATGGAAAAATGTGTCAAATTTCGCGGAGAATACTTCGAAAAGCAATTAATACATTTTTAAATAGTAATGTTGTGTCACTTCCTTGATTCCCAAAATTTTCAGTGCCGCCCTCGTAATGAGTAACTTAGGCTACTTATATTTTCGAAAAAGAATTAGGGTTCCGCGCAACATAATTAATATCCTAAATTACACGCGGCTGAAGTCGCGGGGTACAGCGAGTATAACATAAATATTTTACTCTTAAATTTTTCATTTGTTTAATAAACAGCTTTAACATAAATTTTAAATTATTATTATTGTACATTCATCAAATACCAGAACAATGTGAGTGAAGTATGGAGCCACAGCGGAAGAATCTTTGTTGGAGCGTCCAAGGAACTTTTTAAGCTCGTCACCGCTAAACAGTCATCAGTTGCTCCTGAAATTCGTGAGTGGTTAAGAAGTAAAAATCGGTTATGGGAAACAAGCGTGAAAGCTATGAAATTTTATATAAAACGAGCCATTGGTGTTTCCGCCATGATATATGAAGAGTTAACCATCGTCCTAAAGCAAGTTGAAGCTTGTCTAAACTGAAGACCCTTGTCGATGTTATTAGATAATCACAAGGATCTCGCGCCTCTAACTCCAGAACTATTTCCTTGTTGGCGAAGCTCTGGTTATCGTATCTGAGCGAAACTATAAGCTGAGTAAAATCAGTAGTCTGTGACGCTGCCAAATGACTCAAAGGTTGATGCAGGATTTTTGGCGAAGGTGGTCCAAAGAATATTTGGTTAATTGTTTACAGAGATAATTGGAAATATATTTTTAATTAAGAAGGACAATCTTCCTCCAGCATGTTCTATGTTAGAGTTCTATGAAGAGGTTGCCAAGCATCATGGCTTGTACCAAGTCACTCGCGTTGTGACTTTGAAGTGTGGTCAATCTCTCTTAAAAATACCAACTTCAAGGTTATGTTGTTTTCCGGTTCTAAAATAAGCATTATTTATCTCATGGATTGCAATAGCTAGTGCTAAAATTAGATTAAGTAAATTTGTTAGATGTCTAAGAAACTTATACATACATATGTAAATGAAGACTACTGCCCAGTTATTTCATGGTGGCTGGAATGGAAATAACGTTTCATAACGTTGTTAAATGCAATAATTATATTACTACATTTACATTATTAACAAAATATTTTGACACTAGATGGCACTGGTAAAAATTGTTGTATTCCTAAATCTTAATATTATTTACCCTTTGCAAGTAGTAGACCTGAGATACATAATATCGCAATAAATGAACTTATTCAGGCGCTCGGTAGTTTTATTATACCCATAGTAGTCAACTCGATATCTGGTTTGGTCATTGTATGAGTGCCATTTAAATGCAAATTATTAACGTTAAACGAATTTACTACTTCAGATATATACAATTATTTACTTCGTCATATTTTAGCAATTGTCGTTTTAGTTCGAAAATTAATAAAGTATCATCAGCAAATAATACTAAATAATATATCTTGGATTTCATCTACTATGTATAAATCATTAATATAGAAAAGAAACAGAAAGGGGCCGAGAATTGAGCCTTGAGGCACTCCCATTTAAACTATCGACCCGGAAAAAATCATACCGTTAATAATAGCTTTTTGCGTTATGTTACTTAAATATGAAATAACAAAAATTAAGATTCACGACTTCTTACACCATACTGTTGTAGTTTCCTGATTAATGTCTCATGGTGAACTCAATCGAAAGCTTTGGGTAGGTTACAGAATATACCCAAAGCATCCTGTGAATTCTTCTATGCATTGAAGATATGTTTAATCAGCTCAACGTAAGTATCAGTTGTCGAGCTACCCCTTGTGAAGCCAAATTGATTTTTATGAAGTAAATTATTTACATTAAAGATATTTAATGTTTGATCAAAAATATATTTTTTACTTTACTATGTTGCAATTAATTAGGAAACACACCACGTTCGATATTAGTATTAATAATAATATCACATTCATCACCGCCACAAATTTTGAACAAACGGATACCGACTGCATTTTCTATGAACTCGCTAGACTCTGCACCCCCGGTACTGCTTACGAGATAAGGTGATCTTGCCAGTAGGGTACGGTGGCATTGCCTACAGTACAGACAGTAAAATTAGTGGTTTAAGCCCTAGGTTTGTTTTAGAAGGTTGTTAGTTTATAAGTGTATTTGAAGATAGTTTTACGTGTTTTTGAGTATAATCATGGATAAAAATCAAATAAAGAGTAAGGTAATAACCTAATTTAATTATAAATGCCCAAACTTTTGTAGTTATTAGTCATTGATTAGCGGGATTTTTATTATTCTGTTTTAGTTCTTAAATCCACTTTTTATCTAATAATATTTTGGGGTTATAATTTCTTTATAAAGTATATTTTGGTCAGGTTTGGAGAAAAAATAAGTGTAACTCAGCCGCCAGCGACTGCATGTAATGCATATATTTTTGAAATGTCCTAAATATACTCAATCGTTACCAAATTTGGCATTTAAATATGTATTTTTTAGTTCATAGCTTAATGCTCTCTAGAGGGCGCCATATTATACAATTTGGCGTAGGTAACATCATAAAGGCTGTAACCAGCGGACGATATTCAGGCACTTCATATGATACCACATTTGTCAAATTAGGATCAGTAGGTAGTTAGGAAGTTATGAGGGAATCAGGGAACAGAGGAACATAAATACGTATACATACGAGGGCGACATTGAGTTTTTTTGAACTGGCCACTTATAAACGATATAATAATAAAATAAGTTCAAATTTGGAAAATGGAACTCTGCCAATATTATTGTGATTGTATTTTATTAATTTGTCATTTGTTTACGATTTGACGGCAAATTGAAAATTGTCTGTATCACGTCAGCATGAATTTAACGCGAGAAAATTTTCGTACAATGATTTTTTATGACTCGATCTCATTTAAGTCAACAAGAAAGTTATGATAGACTTCGATTGGTCTTTCACGATGAAGCTCCATCTCGTGCCACTGTTTACAACTGGTTTAATGAGTTTAAACGTGGTCCCACTAATCTCACCGATGATCTGCGTGAGGGACGGCCTTCTACGGCAACGACTGAAGATAACATCGGTGTTGTACGACGTATGATAGAGACTGACAAAAGAGTGACTTAACAGCAGATTCGGACAAGCTAAGGCATCGGTATGAGTCAAATGCACAAAATCCTCCATGAACATTTAGTGGTCAGGAAGCTTTGTGCCCGGTGGATACCTCATAATTTGAAACTCACAAAACCTCCGTCGTGTTGATTCGTGTCTGGAAATGGTTCAAAAATTTAACGGAGGTGATTCAAATGCTGTGTTCGACATACTTACGGGTTACGAAAGCTGGGTTTATTGTTATGATCCTAAAACTAAGAGACAGTCTGCTGTCTGGGTGTTTCCTTCCGAGGAGTTGCCAACTAAAGTGAAGAGAGGTCGAAGAGCGGGAAAAAAGATAATGGCCTCGTTCTTCGGAAGGACAGGCAATTACGCAACAATTGTTTTAGAGAATCGAAAAACAGTTACTGCAGAGTGGTACACTAACAGTTGTTTGCCACTTGTCTTGGAAAAAGTTCGGGAGAAACGACCTCGCAGCATGATCCTCCTTCACCACGACAACGTCTCGTCGCACTCCGCCAAGCAAACAATCGACTACTTAGTAATGTCAGACGGAATTACTGGGTCACCCGCCTTAGAGCCCCGACCTCGCACCTTGCGATTTTTATTTATTACCGAAAATAAAGGAAAAGCTTCGAGGAAAACGTTTTATGGACGCCGAGAAAGCAGTGGCTACGTTTCAAAATGCCGTCGAAGAGACCTCTAAGGACGAGTGGGCAAAGTGATTTTCTCAGTGGTTCCATCGGATGCATCGATTTCTTGATGTAAATGGACACTATTTTGAAAAGATATAATGAAACTAATAACTTGCTAGTTTGTTCAGTTTTTCATTTTCTAAGAACTTTCAGTGTCACCCTCGTAGCCATATTAGTACATACAGGTCAAAATCATAACTCTCCATTGCCTCTATTACACACGTGTGCTATCGAGCAAAACTAAGACTCGTGAAAAATAATTTCTACAACGTTTTTTTTTTCATAAATATATATGTTATCTAATTCGTCATAATATCTTGCATTGATTTTTCAAAAAACGAAAATGTTTCAAAAAGTCTTCTGAGCAAACTGTAGACGACTCCTGAGTATATTTGATCAATGAAGCCGCCTAGCGAGTTCTTGGCATTGTATAAGAACTTCTTTTTAACAAATTTTGTAATCTGGTTAATTTCTGATACCACCGCAAATATTGTTGTTAGTTTAGGGTGCTGAAATACCCCGGGCGAAATTTTAAAACAAAGTATCTAGTAGTAGTCCTACATTTTTTTGCATGTATGTATATAAAACAAGCTGCGACTTTTGTCAAGCAATTCCCTGAATACTTCCCAAGTAATATTTTTTAAGAGATAGAACTTTAAGAGTAAAATCTAATAACAGAATATACCTTCCGAAATGTAAATTGATGTTTTTTCAAAAAAATTGGTACATAATGGCGATTAAAATCTTTAATTCTTTACCCGACGAGTTTAAAAATTTCCCAATGACAAAGTTAAAAACCAAACTTCACGAATGGCTCTTACTTAATTGTTTTTATACCGTTAATGAGTATCTTGATCATAAAAATCAAAACAAATTACGTATTTAATATCCGTATCTAAATTGCTTGAATTTTTTGCTGTGAGTTAATAAAATAAGAATTCGATAGAATAATTATTGGTTGGTTGATTTTACTGTTTTTAGATGTTAACATTTGTATTTTGACATTTTTGTAAATGATTGTGTGATATTGTACTTCGTAATTATTCTTTTGACATTTATTTTATTATTAATTGGACATTTTTTATTAGTACTATTAGGACATAATTATATTAGATTAAAATTCATCAATAATTATTGTAAAGAAAATGTATTGCAACTTATAAGTATTCAGTTAAAATTTGCACGCCTTGATAAGGCAGAATGTACCGGAACTTTATGCTTCAATAATACTTTTGTAACATCTACCTACATTCTAAGCAAATAAATAATTATGAATTATGAATTAAAAAATGTAGCATTCGCCAGGCGGGTCGGCAGGCATATAACGAACATTTTTAGAGAATTCGCGAGGTGGATCACTGACAGTGAATGTGATATCTAGTTAAGGTATGATTGTATCTATTATAGACACAATAACTCACGAAAATCCCACACAGACTACAGAACTGCGGTTCTCTTAATATCAATCATTTTAAAATATTTCATATTTTTGACGAGATTTTATGAAATATATAAATTCTTTGTACACGGCTTACATTTTGGTTGAGTAATGATCCGGCGACGGCAGGAGAAATATTCAGCGACCTAGCTTCCTCATTAGATCTCATTTAATTATTTATTATTTTATTATATACAGGCTGACCAAGAACGCACGATCAAATGAAAGGGGGTTGTAGACCATAGAAAGACTGTTCCAATAAAAAATTAAGTCCTATACCCAAGTTGCGTGGTTTAAAAATCAACCGGTTCAGTGCGGATGGCATCGATTACTTTTGTGTGTGGCGTATGACACACGAGTCGTGTCTTTTTAAAAATCGTTATAACTCGCTCAAATTGCGTTTTGGAAAATTTATCCAGAACAAAATATTCATTATTTTGCAAGTAGTTCATGCCTGTGGCTTCGTTTCTGGATATTTTGAAAATTTGAAATGTTTAGGGGTTGACAACCTTTTTTTAACTTGTACATGGTACTCTTTTTAGTTTGTGGGTTTTCAATCATGTTGTGGAAAAATAGTCTAATAAGTAACAAATAATAGCACTCATTGCGATCGCTCATAAACTCAAGTTGTAAATAAATTTCTGGAAAACAAGTCTCCTGTTAAAAAAACAATGCGTTTGTGTTATTGTTTAAAATGGTTGAACTGCCGTCTTATTACTATCATATGGCCGAATAGACCTACGAACTACCATGTGCTCTTGTGATATGGTATAAGGTTTTATTTTTGCTTGAAACAGTTTGAAACTGTTCATACATAAAAAAAGTTCGCTAATAAATAGTCTTTTGTCAATCGTTTGTTTCTTTTGAAAACATTTGTTTTGCTATTCTTACTAATTAGACGTTTTCAAATCGACTTTACTTTTACATTTGTGTAACATTAAATAGTATTTAACATTTGTAAATATTAATGAATCATAAACCTTATTTTTTCCAAATTAAGGTTCTTGATTGTTTGATATTTACAAATATTATTATTATTGGGTGAAAATTTAATTTAATAAAAACCAAGATTTTCCAGGGTGATTTAGCTGTACCTACTTATAAGTACAGCTAATTATTTATATATAAATGATTTTTTTATAAAACAAAAAATAGTACAAAATGTTTGTAATCTCTGCAAAAAAAGTCACTTACTCTCAATTTCAAAGAAAACACGTAGAAAAACACGTAGTTACCCACTAAAAACAAGTATCCTTCCGTTTGTAACTGATGTTTGATGTCAACTAAACTTAATTAGGTCTAAACAAGTGAAAAAAGCATAAAAAAGATAATTATTTTTACACATGGCTGATGGCACAATAGGCGTGTCGTCAACTGAGCGTGGCGTTTGACACGCCAGGAGTGTAATGAAATATTTGTTCGCCGCCACAGCTAAAAGTTGTCGAAAATGGGTACCGCAACGAACCGGTTAAAGGTTGATTTATAAATTTTCCAGAAAATCAACCTTTAAACCCGTAAAAATGTAACAATAAAGTTTTATCGAGCAAGTTGGACCCTTCACCCTGTAAAAAAAATGTACTTATATATACCTGGCAACTGTATTCAAAAGTCGGCGCAATTCATGTGGATTTCAAAATGGTATAATACCTATATAAATAACTATATAAATACTTAACTATACATGATGTCCCAGAAGGTAACGATTAAATGAAAGGGGGTTGTAGACCATGGAAGGACTGTTCCAAAAAATAATTAAGTCCTATACCCAAGTTGCGTGGTTTAAAACATAAAGGTTGATTTATAAATTTTCCAGAAAATCAGCCTTTGCCTCAATATTTTTTAATGATGCAGCTGAAAATGAAAACAGATTTAAAAAAAAATCTGTTTTGTACAGCTTAATCATATGCCTACTATAGATACTACTTTATTTTTCAGTACTTATTACGGTTTGGTAGAAATAAATACATAAAAATTCGGACGTGTCCCAAAATTCAACGATAAGCCAACACCGGAGTATAGACCTGCCCCGGACTAATTGGAGAAAAAAAGAAAAAAATATATATCCCAATTATATTTTTAAGTTATATAAAAAAAAATGAAATTGAATAGTACTGCTATCTACCACAATTCTTAAAAACTCCAGAATAACTCTTGTTTTATCACGAAAATTAATGAAACTTATTTTATTCCCTAAATTTTTTGAAGACTTTTACTTTTAACCAAATTTAACTTATCGTGGTGTAAAAAAAAAGTATGAACACTAGTATGGCAAGTTTTTTTAAAAATTGACGCAACTAACCAACATTCCAAAATGGTATAATACTCTAAGAAAACATGTTATAAAAAAATATGGGCCTATTATTTCTAAACAGGGGCCAAATTCCTTAAATTGTAATTGTCAGTAATCACTTTTACTACATGCCCAAAATAGGTTCCTGTTACAATTTCTAGGAATTCGAATGGGGCATTAATACCTTAGATGTTAGAGAGAGATAGATAGATAGAGATATTTACGTTAAAAAGAGACAACAACAGGGCAGGTAGAGAAGCTGTTATTATTCTCAGCAAGTCGGTTCAGTACGCTCTGCTCCTTTGTTTACTGCGCACCGTTCCCAATTCAACTTACGTGGCCCTCGTACATACTATCGACTTTTGGCTTGGCTTTTTGGACTGGAATCGACCTGCAAATTTAACTGACCTGGCATTATTTGGACTGGAAGTGATCTGCAAACTGAACTGACCTGGCATTATCTTGGACTACGATTGTATGTTTTGTGTATTTAGAGTTCTGGCGCATTTTGGACTGTTTGGCGTTTAACATGCCGCAACCGTACACACCACAGGAATACGCTAATATGCATTTAATCTATGGAGAATGCCGATGTAATGCTAACGCTGCTAGCAGACTGTATCGAGAAAGATACCCAAATGCTCAAAAATATCCTGATTATCGAGTGTTTATTAATGTGCATCAAGCGTTTTCGGAGGGTCGTATGCCATCCAATAGGAGAAGCGCTGGAAGACCTAGATTGGATCGTGATGAAGAAGTTCTCAATGAGATAGAAAATGACTCGACTACTTCGGTACGTGCCATAGAAGAAGCTACAGGAATCCCGAAAAGTTCTGCACATCGAATATTAAAATGTCACAAGCTTCACTCATATCACTACAGGCGTCTGCAGACGTTATTACCGCGGGACTATCCGCTACGGGTCACATTTTGCCGTGTAATGCTGCAAAGGCACAGTGAAGATCCCCACTTCCTAGACATAATTCTATGGTCGGATGAAACAACGTGCAAGAAAGATGGGTATTTAAATCTTCACAACCTACATAGTTGGAGTAATGAAAATCCACACTTGATGAGACAAGACAAATCCCAATATCAATTCAAGGTTAACCTATGGACCGGCATATTAAATGGAAAAGTAATTGGGCCCTTTGAGTTACAAGGAAACTTAGATGGCAATAGTTATTTAAACTTTTTACAACATGACTTGCAAGAATTGTTAAACGACGTGCCCTTAAGTGATCTTCAAAACATGTGGTTCCAAAATGATGGTTGCCCAGCACATTATGCCCGTCCTTTGCGAGAATATTTAAATCAAGAGTATCCAGGGCGTTGGATCGGGCGACTTGGTCCTATCTTATGGCCACCCCTTTCACCCGATTTGAAGCCCCTGGACTTCTTCTATTGGGGTTGTCTTAAAAACAGGGTCTACTCAAAACCCATTGTGACATTGGACGAGCTTCGTCGAAATATCACTCAGGCTGCTGATTACATTAATAGCAGAAGATATGCAAAACAAATAAAACGATCATTTTTAAGGCGATGGCATGTATTAATGCTGGTGGCAAACAGTTCGAACATTTGCTATAATGTTAATAACTTAATAAATTACACGTGAAACTGTTTGTACCATTTGTTTTGAAATATTAAACATTTTTCAAGAACTATTACTTTTATTACACCCGACCGTCATTTGGCCCCTGTTAAGAAATAATAGGCCCATATTTTTTTATAACTTGTTTTCCTAGAGTATTATACCATTTTGGAATGTTGGTTAGTTGCGTCAATTTTTAAAAAAACTTGCCATACTAGTGTTCATACTTTTTTTTACGCCACGATAAGTTAAATTTGGTTAAAAGTAAAAGTCTTCAAAAAATTTAGAGAATAAAATAAGTTTCATTAATTTTCGTGATAAAACAAGAGTTATTCTGGAGTTTTTAAGAATTGTGGTAGATAGCAGTACTATTCAGGTTGCCTATAAAAAAAAAGAAAAAAATATTTAAAAAATTGTGGTCATGGTAGTGAAAAATATCATAAACGGTCTCAATTTCTGAAGAATTTCATTTTTTTTTATATAACTTAAAAATATAATTGGGATATATATTTTTTTCTTTTTTTCTCCAATTAGTCCGGGGCAGGTCTATCCTCCAGTGTTGGCTTATCGTTGAATTTTGGGACACGTCTTTTTTACAGGGTGAAGGGTCCAACTTGCTCGATAAAACTTTATTGTTACATTTTTACACTTTTACGAATTTTTATGTATTTATTTCTACCAAACCGTAATAAGTACTGAAAAATAAAGTAGTATCTATAGTAGGCATATGATTAAGCTGTACAAAACAGATTTTTTTTAAATCTGTTTTCATTTTCAGCTGCATCATTAAAAAATATTGAGGCAAAGGCTGATTTTCTGGAAAATTTATAAATCAACCTTTATGTCTACAACCCCCTTTCATTTAATCGTTACCTTCTGGGACATTCTGTATAGTTAAGTATTTATATATAGTTATTTACAATTATGTATACAATACATATCAGGAGATTTTCACAATATTAAAAGAATACTAGCCATGGAAAATTGCCACCGTATTCGAGTAATATTATAAATCACAGAAAACGGAAGTGGTGTTCGAGGTGTCGAACATGAAGGCGCGGCGCAAGTTGGTGTCGCCTGTGTCGCGGCAGCCTGCGCACGAGTCGCGGCGCGTGTGGCGCCACGTGACCGCCGCGCTGCGCGCCGCTGACACCGACGCCGCCACCGCCGCCAAGCGCCGCCTCGAGCAGCAGCAGCGCGACGGCGCCAAGCGCCGCGCCGACGCCGGCGACAAGTGGCTCACACAGGTACGGTGCCCCGCGGCACGTGGCTCACACAGGTACAGTGCCCGCGGCACGTGGCTCACACAGGTACAGTGCCCGCGGCACGTGGCTCACACAGGTACAGTGCCCGCGGCACGTGGCTCACACAGGTACAGTGCCCGCGGCACGTGGCTCACACAGGTACGGTGCCCCGCGGCACGTGGCTCACACAGGTACAGTGCCCGCGGCACGTGGCTCACACAGGTACAGTGCCCGCGGCACGTGGCTCACACAGGTACAGTGCCCGCGGCACGTGGCTCACACAGGTACAGTGCCCGCGGCACGTGGCTCACACAGGTACAGTGCCCGCGGCACGTGGCTCACACAGGTACAGTGCCCGCGGCACGTGGCTCACACAGGTACAGTGCCCGCGGCACGTGGCTCACACAGGTACAGTGCCCGCGGCACGTGGCTCACACAGGTACAGTGCCCGCGGCACGTGGCTCACACAGGTACAGTGCCCGCGGCACGTGGCTCACACAGGTACAGTGCCCGCGGCACGTGGCTCACACAGGTACAGTGCCCGCGGCACGTGGCTCACACAGGTACAGTGCCCGCGGCACGTGGCTCACACAGGTACAGTGCCCCGCGGCACGTGGCTCACACAGGTACAGTGCCCGCGGCACGTGGCTCACACAGGTACAGTGCCCGCGGCACGTGGCTCACACAGGTACAGTGCCCGCGGCACGTGGCTCACACAGGTACAGTGCCCCGCGGCACGTGGCTCACACAGGTACGGTGCCCCGCGGCACGTGGCTCACACAGGTACAGTGCCCGCGGCACGTGGCTCACACAGGTACAGTGCCCCGCGGCACGTTGCTCACACAGGTACAGTGCCCGCGGCATTCCGCCCTAACCCTAAAAAGCCTAAACCCTAAAAAGAGCCTTGGTCAGTTGGTGTTCAATAGTTTCTGTGCGACACGGTGCAATTGCAACATCTAATATCCCATTTCGTCCCGTTAATGTCTTAAAAGGCGGCTATGGGCAATAACAGATCTTATGGCTTCCTATGGTTATCTGTATAACGATAACTTTATGCCAGGCGTATACCATACATCTGTTACTTCGACTGTTGATCCGCCTGCAGAGCGTAATGATTCAAGCAAACTCTTTCTACAACGAAAGAGGACTTTGTCCAGCAGTGTACTTTGAAGAATTTATAAAGAAGAAGATATCACAAGGAATTACTCACTATCGGTCCAGCATCACTAGATAGACCAAAAATTTCCCTTAGTATAAATAGAAAAGGGGTCTAAATAGTAATTATTTATTTCAGTTATTCAGCCCGAAAGGCGAAGAGGGTTGGGAGTACAACACACCGCTCAAGAAACGTCTAGACACATCAAAAGGCACACCGCAACGGAAGCCTGCGAACAATGCCGAAGGCCCCAGATAATAGCACTTCGACTAATTATGGACTTTAAAAGCTAGGTTCTAAGGTAGAATTTCCTACGCCACAGTTTATCTGGATTTTTTTATTAAATAGTCTATAACAATTTTGTGACGCACCAACGCTTAGAGAAGTTACGCTGTTACTTATATCCGCCGTAGTTTGTTTGAACTTTGGGTGGATTAGGCGAGTTGTCTTGAGTATGGTCATCGAAATGAAATTTATGTCAAATGTTTCAAGATCGGTTAACAAAAGTCATTTATTATAATGACCCCTAGCTTAGGGACCGCTGGGCTGTGTCGGTTACTCGGGTTCTACTACCGGACATTCCAGTTCTAACACGCAGAGAAACTCCGAGCACAGCACTCTGCTTAACTTACTGAGCTTCCTCGTACAACAGCTGAAGTGACAATGAGTTGAAGAACCGGCAACTGATTAGTTATCGTAAAGTTATCAAGTCCACTGCTGAACATAGGCGTTCTCCACAAAACACAGCCCTGAACGCCCTACATCCATCGACTTCCTGCATGTCTTACCAGGTCATTACTCCATCTAGTGGGGGGCCAATAGAGTACACTCCAATTACTGGTACTAGGCTGCCACTCGAGAACCTGTCTTCCCAGCTGTCGGTTCTTCGACCTATATGGCCGATCCAATGCCACTGTTTACTAATCCGTTGGACTACGCCAGTTACTTTGGTTGTAGTAGTATCATCGTCACGAATGGCTCTGTTTATTCGGTTTAAGCACAGGATTACCTCCGCTTATTCAAAGACACCGTTTTAAACTTTAAACGTCTCTAAACCCAATCACCACACCATACTTAACTACGTGAGCATACTCAAGCAACTAAGCAATGACTCTATATAATAGTTGTCTTGCATCTGTAAATATGGTTAAAGTCGAATTTCATTCTTACTGCAGTTGCATTAAAATACTAAATCGTGTGAAAAACTTAAAAATTGTGATGAATGTATACGTGGGAATTCCTTTAAGATTGGATTAAGTTTTATTTGTCGACTGTCATTAAGGCCTATTTTTATGAAAGTGAGCAATAAATTTGTAAATATTCCCATCATATTATATTTTATTTTTATGTATTCCGGTTGTCACGCTATAGGTTGATTGATGTCGGAATGAACGCACATGTGAATTTTATTTTATTACACAGCTTTAAATCCAGTTAGGGTCGTTATCTGTAAAGGACCAGCATTTATAAAAAACTATCAGAACCGTACCTCTTTTGCGATTCAACGCCTAACGAATCGTGAAATTTTTATTTACGTTTGAACTTTCAAACGTATAGACCTTAGGGAGGTTTTTGGTATAGATAAGAGCCTTGTTCTAGATATATTTGTAATGTCACAAGTATACAGGCATTTTGAATCAACACATGTGGTTGACTAATTATAATATTAAATATTATAATAAACTTAATTTCACAACCACTTTACAATGAGACGGAGAATAAGATGTGAATGACGACAGTGTAAGAACTGAAATCAGTTCTTAAAATTCTTGTATTGTTAAAAGGTTATTTCGAAATGATATAAAATATTTTTTTAAAGATTAAATATGACAAACACAGTCCACGACATGGTAAGTGGATTCTTTGGCCCATAAACATCTTCATTAATTCTCGATAACAATCAAAATCTCTGAGCATAAAAATACAATGTTATCTCTGAGGACTAAGATAAAATCTTCATTTCCAGTAAACAGAATATTTGAACTGCTATTTTACGCTGGTATTCTGTGAGAGCGTGGTCCTTCCCGGCTCCAGCCGACCCATTCATGCTACGTTACAATTATAATATAGCTGCATCGTGGCTCCAGTACGTATCAAACATTAAATATAATCAAAAATAAATTGCTTATTAAAAGCGCTTAATTTTTTAAAGCCAAAACGAAGCATCAACGAAGCAGCAGTCAATTAAAACAGATTTGTAAATGTTAGGAGTGTGGGAAATGAGACGGGCGAATCTGGGCCTAACGCGTTACATAAATTAAATATTTATCAATATTTAATTTTTTAGATTTTTTGTAGTTAATCGTGAAATTAAGCAGTTTTATAATGGCATAAGAAATTAAATATTTAATCAAACTAATACTGATTTCCCTTTTTTGACTTTTAAACAATGTTGCCAGATGAAATAGGTAAGGTAATCGATATTGATATAAAAATAGAAAGAGAAACAATAAAAAGTGATTCAGTGTTTTATTCTTTAGATAAGTTTGAATAAAACTTATTTTTTAAATAATGGTTTCCTTGTGACACATCTCAAAAAAGTCGTAAAAATAAATAAATCGAATTGACTAATAAATCGATTTCACAATCGATTATCAATGTTTTAATATACTGGCAATAAAACGGAACTCATGCCAATGTCAGGTCAAAAACTCAAACGTCACTCAAATCATTTGCTGCGTGCATTTGGCTCTGAGCTTGAGGCACACATGAGGTGGATCTTTTCTGTTGCTTCCGTGTGAAAAAGAACTGTAGGTTGCTGTTGTCATGTAATGTCCATAATATAGTACCTAAGCTGAGCAAGGCATCATCATCATCATCATCATCATTATAGCCTTTCATAAGTCCACTGCTGAACATAAGCCTCCCCCAAGGAATGCCACAAAGCACGGTCCTGAGCCACCTGCATCCATCGACTTCCTGCATGTCTTACCAGGTCGTCACTCCATCTAGTCGGGGGTCGCCCTACACTTCGCCTACCGGTAGAGGCTGCCACTCGAGAACCTTTCTTCCCCATCGGTTGTCGTTTCTTCGAGCTATATGGCCGGCCCACTGCCACTTCAGCTTACTAATCCGTTGGGCTATGTCGGTTACTCTGGTTCTACTGCGGATATCCTCATTTTTAAGTTTATCACGCAGAGAAACCCCCCGAGCATAGCCCCCTACATAGCTCGCTGAGCGACCTTGAGCTTCCTCATACGGCCAGCAGTGATGGACTACGTCTTAGATCCTTAAGTTTTCACTGGCAACATGCACTGGTTTCGTTACTAGTTTCGTTTTCAGGTTTTGAGGTATGCCTAACGAGAAGATGAATGTGTCGTAGTTTCCCGAACGCTGCCCAGCCGAGTTGAATCCGTCGATTGACCTCTCGGTCGAAGTTGGACTTACCTAGTCGAACTATTTGTCTCGGGTAAACATACTTGTCAACAACTTCGAGCTTAGTGTTCCCAACAACTACCAGCATAGATGTGACATGGACGTTAAACATGACTTTTGTTTTGTCCATGTTCATCATAAGCACTATGCTCAATGACCTCAATAGTGTCTCCCAACGGATAGGCCGTTGGAAGACACTATTGAGGTCATTGAGCATAGTGATTAGGTCCTCCAACGATTCTGCCATAAGGACGATATCGTCGGCAAATCGAAGGTGAGTGATGTACTCGCCATTGATGTTAATACCGCATCCTTTCCAGTCCAGTAGCTTGATAACGTCTTCCAATGCAGCGGTGAAGAGTTTCGGGGATATAACGTCACCCTGTCTTACACCTCTCTGCAGTTGGATAGGTTTCGTACTCTGATTCTGTGCTCGGATAGCCATCGTAGCTCTACTGTACAAACACTCCAGCACTTCGATATACCGACAATTAACGTGGCACCTCTGAAGGGACTGCAGCACCCCCCAAATTTCGACGGAATCAAAGGCTTTCTCATAGTCCACATACGCAAGGCAAAGTGGCAGATTCTCCTCCTTTGTCTTCTGTACAATTTGCCAAAGGGTGTGTATGTGGTCAATGGTACTAAAGCCTTTTCGGAAACTGGCTTGTTCGGGAGGCTGGAAGTCGTCAAGTCTGCGTGCGAGACGATTCGTAATGACTCTCGAAAACAGCACGTAGACGCGGCTCAGAAGGGAAATCGGTCTGTAGTTCTTCAAGAGAGCGTTGTCACCTTTCTTGAAGAACAAGACCACCGCACTTCTGCTCCACGCCTCCGGAGTGGTGCCACCATGGAGGACGGAATTAAAGAGCTTCTGAAGGACTTCAAGTACCGGTTTTCCACCAGCTTTCAGAAGCTCCAATGTAATTCCATCCTTGCCCGGGGACTTTCCGTTTTTAAGGTGCTGGAGAGCCATTCTAATCTTGCTCAGATTGACGTTCGGGATATCTTCGGAATAGTGTCGGATAAGACTCGCTCTTGGATCGTTACTCACACTTGCGTGTGGCTCCAACGATGACGTGTGTTTTTAACAGTGATAGAGCCACGCGGCAGCTTTTGCTGTCGCACGGATGGGCCGGCTCGAACTGGGGTGGTACCACGACCTCACAGAATACCAGCGTGAAGTAGAGGTTTGTAGAGGATAGATGTAGATATCTATGGGCCGCAGCAACCACTTACCATCAGGTGGACTGTGTGCTCGTTTGTCACCCTTATCCTATAAAAAAAGTGTACAGCTGCCCATAAACCTCTCAATCTTACTCAAAATCTCAGGTGTCCCGGAAACGATGCTGCCACATTCGGTCTTCAGCCTTTACAGTTGGCTCTTTCTGGCAGACAGATTCCTGGCAAAGACTTTGGAGCCTAGGTTCCGCTCGAACGCTTTTTCAATACAAGCTGTATTGAAGTTGCGTAAGTCCCGCCGCGTGCATTTAGAGATCTGTCTGTTCAGTTGCCTGTATGCTGTCAAATCTGTTGAAGAATGCAGCTTCATCTCCTGTCTAACAGCCATGACATTATTTTTTTTATTTATTTTAAAATTGTGATCGGAGAATTTTTGTGTTCTTCTGCGGCGGGTCTTGCAAAACTTAGCTCCGACCACATGGACAGTTTCCATGCGGTCGGAGCAGTCCAGCTTGTCATTCATATCGCCCACTTCATTGGGCACTGAAAACGGTTTTGTAACTCGGGCTGAAAGGTTTCGGTACCTTGGAACAGAGCACGAGGGGGACGGAGCGTTGACTTCATTAGAAGAGATCTCTCCAACTTAACGTTTAGGTTTAGTGTGCCTCTAACCATTCGGTGATCGCTACCAGTTTTCACCCTCGCGATCACGGAGACATCACTGAGCAGTTGTCGTCTGGTCGTCATATAGAAGTCAATCTCATTTTTTGTCGAACCGTCGGGGCTCGACCAGGTCTACTTCCTGTGGAGCCGCTTCTGGAAGAAAGAGTTCATCATAAAGAGTCCCTCTTTCTCCATGAAGTCGGCCAGCTGCTGGCCCCTTGGGTTCCGTTGCCCTTATCCTAATTTCCCTACTATCAGCTCACCGGTCTCCCATTAATACCGCATAGTGGGTTTGGAGGAATGCATGGCTCTAGAGATATTCATACATTTCCTCCACCTCCTCATCAGGATGTGCCGAGGTTGGTGCGTAAATCTGTATGACCTTCAGCGAATACCGTTTGGTGATTCTGAGTATAAGGTACGCAACCCTCGTCGACACACTCTCAATCTTTACAACGTTGTTAACGAGAGACTTGTGGACGATAAATCCGACATCTCCTTGGGACAGATGGTCGCCCTCCCGGTGATAGAGCAAGTTGCCGGATTCGAGGATTACCGTGCCCTCCCCCTCTCTTCGGACCTCGGATAATCCTATAATATGCCAGCGTAACTTGTCTATCTCTTCTTCCAGCTCCACGATCTTCTAGCCAGTCCTCAGGGTGCGTGCGTTGTTTGTTGCCAGGTCGAGTCGTCTTAGGTAGCAACCGAACCTCCATCGGAGATTCTTAGCACCCCTGCCCCGTCGTTACCATGGTCGCCACCGTAACCAGGAATAGCGGGGCCGCCGGGGACTGGGGGCCGTCTCTTTGTTACTCTCATAATTATTTGCCATAGTTGCCATGCTTGGCGAGCGGGTTGGCAACCGCAGTTTTTTTATTATAATTTTGTGTTATCAGGAAGATGCTGCCTCCCATCTCCTGCCTGTTTCCCTTAGTCGCCTTTTACGACACCCACGGGAAGATATAGGGTTGTGGATATTCTTAACCGCCACTACACGGTTAAGCTGGGCAAGGCATCAAGACAATTTAATCCCGCCTGCACAGTTTTTAGGCGATATTTTAATTGTTTATGATGAAGTGGACGGTGAATCAATCATTAAAAGAGATAATGTTTTTAATAAAAAAAAAACAGAGGGAGTATGATCCCTCTGTTTTTTATGATTATCTCAAACCTCTAGAATCTAGTTGAACGGCGTCTAAATCCACAATGTGTGAAGGTCCTACATTAAATTCTGATTAATCCAAATTGTAAATTATTTTCTTAAAGCATAACGTGAGATCTCGATGTAAGAATAACTTAGAGAAGTAACAACGTTGTTTTTGTACAAACCAATAATATTCTATTTGTTTTCTATCATGGAGGAGTCGTAAACATTTCAGTTTTTTTTAGGGTTCCGTACCTCAAAAGGAAAATACGGAACCCTTATAGGATCACTTTGTTATCCGTCTGTCTGTCTGTCTGTCTGTCAAGACGCTTTTTCTCAGAAACGCGTGGAGGTATCAAGTTGAAATTCATATCAAATACTGAAGTCTACTGTTCCTTAGAGCTGTGAAAAAATCAAACTTCTAAGCCAACGCAATCAAAACAGCCGTTTTATGCCGCAAATTTTCGTCATTCGCAAGGGAATCAAAACCTACAGGGTATTTCCCGTGAACTCAGAATCTTAAAATTTGGTATGAAGCAACGTATTATAGCACAGATAAAGGAAACATTTCGAAAAGCATAAATTTTTAATTACATCATATAATAAAAATAATTTTAAACTTATATACCTACGGATTTGTTCGGAACCCTCGCTGCGCGAGTCCGACTCGCACTTGGTCGGTTTTTTAAAAATGGTATTAGTATATAAATAAAATAATGCAGTAATCGTTACTGTAACATCCGGCCCAACTTTCTATCTACTTTCGCCCATCTTCTTTGGATAACATCTGTACAAAAACCTTTTTTACGTTCTAGTAATTATCTCACGTTCTGCACATAACCAAAATGCTCTTTATCGTTACATGGTTTTTCAGTAGACTACAAATCTCGACTAACTCATTTGTTCATACCTGCCAATCCCCTCAGATTTTCTATCCCTTGCATGGTGTTCAAATTCGACTAGAAATAGTAAATATAAAAATAGTCAACATAAATTCGTGATCTGGAATACAAATATTACATATCTGTTTAATTATATATCGATTAAAAATACATGAACTGCATAGTGATTGCCCATGTAAGCTTTACAACACGAAGTCAAGGTTGATTTGATCAATATTCGGATAACTATTAAGTGTACCCTATAAGTGAAATTGATTTTCTTTAAAAATATTATGAACCTTATCTTGTACCTACATGTAATTCATAATATCATTAAGAACTTCATTTTACTGTTAGACACTAGAAGTAAGATGTTCTGAGGATTCTTAGTACGTACAATAAACATTTGAACTACACGCTTTATAATTCAGAAATTGTACAAAATTAAAGTAGAAACCTGATCTGAATATAAATAAATTATTTAAATGTTAACTATAATCAAAAGTATAAATGAGTTTCCTAGAATAATTTATTTAACAAAACTCCCTTTTATATGGTAATACATAGAATATATTTTCTAAAAATAATATTCATCAACCTTGGTTTACTGTACTTCTATTCCATAGCATACTATTGAAAAAACCTTTCTAGTTCCGACTGTGTTAAACGAAAATCTTTCTTATTATTTTTGTATTTAAATTGAAAATCAATAAATATTGAACAATTATATAATATCAAACTTAAGAGAAATGCAATGTAACACTGTAAATTTTCATCTATATTGTTACGAGCTTGGGGTTCGAGATAATTAAAAACTGACTGAAATTTCTAGAAAGATCTTGACTCTTCTAGTTCTGCTACTCGATACTAGAAGGCGCTAGTGGTAACTAGTGTCGCCAATATCAATATTGACTCTAGTACCGATTGCGTCGCAACGTCGCTATATGATGAAAAAGACTGAAATACTCGAGGACATACGACACTACAGAGATCGTAAAGTTACATGCGAAATGTTGGATTATATCCCATCACATAGACTTATTTAATTTACATAGCTATAATTACAATGTTGTATATTTAAATAAAGATTTAAATTATTTCTTTTAATTTTATTTATAGTCCAAGATCCCAGAGCACAGAGACGTCACTTATTTTCTGACGAACGAAATGTGTATGATTGAGTAGTGTATTCAAAAAAATTACTTAATTTCTCTTTTATTTATGTTAGCCAGATAACTATTTTAAAACGTTTTACAAGAAGGCAGACCGATACAAAGAGTCAACCATCTCCTAGACCCAATTTTAATTCGTCTGTGGGTAAGAGCGCGAGGGCATTATCCGCGGGCATAAGCGTGAGTAAGACATGTATTAATATCTAGGGGATGATTGATCCTTTGGGTCGGTCTGAGCTTTAAAGCGTCTGTTTATGACTGATTTATGATTTTTAACGATATTATCTAACATTTACGTAAAAAATATGCTGGGAGAATTAACGCGAGATGAGTAATGTTTTTACGTAACTTGATTACCTTGCGGAACCTCCTCACACGATTGTAATGTGAATGGTAATGAATTACTGTTAGAAGCATTTTCTAATTGTAGGCGCGGTACCGATCGAGTTAAGCTTGCGTAAGTCATTACCCCATCGTCGTTTTGTGGGATAGAGGACATGGGTATGGGATCGGGCAGATTATTATATAAAGGTGTATTCAGGTTGAGATGTTTGTGAGCAGTCTGTAATATAGTTGTCTCTTGTTCTACTCGTTCAGGTTGAGGATCTGGAGGAACATACACTTGTAAGGCCTGTTTATAGGTGCATTTGCAATTCAGCAATTATACTCCTTAGACGCTTCTTTTATAAATATAGGATACCTGGAAAATGGCCGTCTGGGAAAGCTAGCAGGTAACCCTGGGATCTTGCTCGATTAGATTATTGGGATTATTAAAATCTCGTCTAGTAGAGGCGTAAGAAAATCCATTTTTTTTATATAGAAGAGGGAGCATACGATCATGCGGCTCACCTGATGGTAAGTGACTACCGCCGCCCATGAACAACCGCAACACCAGGAGAATTGCAGATGCGTTGCCGGCCTTTTAGAAAGGTGTAATTCCCTCTTTCGTCCCGTGTTCTAAGAGGCGACTATAAAAAAACTAATGTTGAAAACAAGCGTCCAGATGCAGACTATTTATTTTACAGCACAATAACACTTGTTCAGTGCGGGAACGAAGCCTCATTCCTTCAATGCCGCAGCCAAACGCTTAGCCACTGCGCTACGGAGTTGTCATTTATTTTTTACTTAATTAATTACTAGTATATTAGTGCGTTTTTTATTTTATATTTTATTTATATATATATTTTTGTACCTAATTGTAGAGATATTATTACAAATTGCTGTTTAAATACTTTGATTTTTTATCCTCATCGGCATTTTACTCAATTCCCACGTTAAAAATTTATTTCTCATAAATAATTCAGTATAGAGATCTAATTTTTATTATGTAAAAATATTGATAAATCATATCATCAATATATCGATAAAGGTTATATCGATAAAATTATTCGAGGATAGACATTTACAGCACTATTGTAATTCGTCAATGTTGTCGGCACTGTTTGTCAAAACTAAATAACATATCTTGATGTTGGTGGAGTAGCTTGGCGTACTTTCATGCATTTACTTTTACTATGGAAGTCCCGCCTCTTAAACGTAGTGATTATATTCTCTTTGGTAATAAGTTTAGATTTTAATATTTGTTATTGCGTTTTGCTTAAATTCAGTTATTATCGATTCAGAATAGTTCAGTTTTGTTTGTAGGCAATTCTTCGCGATCTGTATGAGATATTGACTATAAATTAATATATTATTTAAAAAAATCTATGCACGATGTGTTGTTGTGCAAACAAAAAGCACAAAATCATCTCATCACTTTCTGCAGGTTTCCTACAATAGAAGAAGAAAAAGTTTTGACAATATTGTGGTAAGTCTTTAAGCGTTTTGAATTTATTGATCGTTATTTGTTTAGCGTTCTGATCAAGCAAATCCCTCTCCATAGCTCCCTAAATGCCTGAGCTTTCTCATGAACATGCTCGTCAAAAACTTGGAGCATATAGTTGTAAAATGCAAGATCTGCCCATATAGTTGTAAAATTTATAGAATTAGGGTGACAAAGAAGCACAGTCAACCTGATACTAAGTGGATGCTGTAGCCCATAGATATCATCTATTGTCGATTAAAAATCAAAATACAGATGCATTGTCACCTCCAAGCACTAAGATTACATGTCTCGTTTCCAGTAAAAAGGGTCTCTGATTCTCTACACTTACCATGCTATACACAGCAGCATTAAACTGTGAATTTTGTGAGAGTGGTCCTTCGCCGGTCGATTCGACCCATTGAGCATAATATAACTGCAGCGTAGCTCTATCACAAACAACATAGACTGTAAACATGATTATGTCTTGTCTATATTTACCTTAAGACCTACCCGTTTAAAAACACTTAAGGTCACTGAGCTAAAGCTAAGGTCCTCCAGGGATTCTGCAATCAACGCAAACATAAAATGGTTCGTCAATCAATGCAAACATAAAATCAAACAATTTTATTGTATATTCTTTTTTATTATAGATTGAGTTTTTGAAATGGTCACATATGAAATAATTAAAACGCAGTGAAACGTGCATTAGAGAAATAAAAATATATTGCTATAAAAATATAGGGCAAATTTTGAATCGTCAGATAAAAGATAATCAAGAAATAAACTAAAACGTGAATTAGCTAGGTATATTTTATGCATACAACTGTGATGTTTATTTTTATTTTGTTGCATTTTATCCTAAGAATAACATTTATCCGAGGGTTTAAAAATCAGCCCTTAGAATGTTAATAACAAAGATCAATCAAATCAAATCGTTCACAACTCAAACGCAAGTTATACGTTCATGGAAACTGTCATAACTCGTTCAGAAATTCTTTAAATAATATGTGAAAAAGCAGCAGTTTAATATGCACAATAATAGCAGTTTTAGCTTCAAGAAAGCACATCAATCGCGTAAACCAAGTATAGTTTTACATTTTGCATAGAAAGGAATCAGTTTCTAGCGCCTGTCAATAACTGCGTGTGTGGCATAGCCAGTATCTGATCACTCGGTATTTTCAACTTTTTCTCAGTGAAAACTTAATTTTAATTTCGATAAAATAAATCACCAGTATCAAGCAGATTTCGGCGATTTTATATAACTCATAGCCTTTTCTAGCGGCGACATACGGCATCGCGATCCACTAATAAGTATCGACGCTTTGGCAGTCAAGACGCGGAAGTTCGTCTGCTCAAAGTCCATCTGATCGTACAGGAAACGTGACTGTCGGTCGCTCAGAATCCATACATTGCCCTCTAGGTCCACCTTAAACACGGAAACAGAAGATCGGTTTTTTAAAAATATTTTTTACCTGATGGTAAATTGGCCAAGAGACAATAAGCACTACCTTTCAATCTGTCCTCGAGTAAGGGTAGTTAAATGTATTAAATCTGATCGTATAGTGGCGGTGTAAAAATATCCAATACCCCATATTGTCTTGTGTGCGTCTTCTCAGCGTCTTTTTTTATAGAATAGAGGTGACAAACGACCACACAGTCCACCTGATGGTAAGTGGTTGCTGTGGCCCATACACATATACATCTATCTTCGACCGCGGAAGGACCACGTTCTTACAGGATACCGACGTAAAATAGCAGCTTAATGTTGCTGTGTTTCGTATTGTGAGCGTAGAGAACCGGAGACCGTTTTAACTAGAAACGAGGCATTACATCTTAGTCCTCAGGGTTGACAATGCATCTCTGCATTTTGTTTTTTTTTTGATTGAGGACAGGTGTAGATGTCTATGGACATAACATCCACTTACCATCAGATGGACTGTGTGCACGTTTGTGACCCTTGTTTTATAAAATAAAAAAATAAAGAAGAGTGATCATTTTCTACGTTAAAGCGTGTAAAAACTTGGTTGAGAGCAAATAATATGTTAGAAGGATGGCTGACAGGTTTAGCTGTTCTATATATTCATCCAGAGATAGCCCCAGACATCTCAAATATTAGCAATTACTTTTTTTTATAATATGTGCAATAAAATTGTGTATTGTCTAATTTACGCGATATATTATTATTATTAGTGACCCCCTCCCATATTTCAGGCTGCGGCCGCGCCTGCTGGACGCGTTGTTACTATGTTATTAGAAAAACAAAGGAAGAGGAAGAATAGAATACAAGAAACGTCTACTCACCTTGATGTCGTTGGGGTACTCAAGGACATTGCAGTCGCTGACAAGCAGTGGGGTATTCTCCTCGGTGAACTTCCTGTCCAGATTCCAACAACCGACGCCGTTTCTGCTCAACTTTAAAATAAAGATTTACTTCAAATATTGTTCGTTTTTGTTGTACTACAGAGGCGTGGTATGGGTGTGTAGCGTGCGTGCGTGCGTTTGTGCGTTTGTGCTTGTGTGCGTGTGTGTGGACGTGTGTGCGTAGTTGCGTGCGCGAAAAGTGCGGCGTGTGTGTAAATGTTTGCTTACTTTTGTTTCCCAAAATATCACCCGAAACCATGTCCCTCCCCATCTCTTTTTGCTACGCTAATGATTATAATGACTTGATCTATGCCAGCATTAAATTATTATCACTTACATTATCCGATGCACCTTACTATTGTGCGATAAGATCGGAGGTAACTTTCGATGCATACCTAAAAACCAGTAAAATATCGCGAACTGATTCGAATGATGTTTATGGCTACATAAAAGCAATATGAGAGATTTAAAGAAATAGTAGTTCTGTGTTTATGTACTACAGGGGTGTCAACTGACAACCCATCTGCATTTTAATATTAATCGAGGATAGATGTAGATGTCTATGAGCCACAGCATCCACAATTTAAACAGTGGTAGAGCCACGCGGCAGCTTTTGCTGTCGCACGGATGGGCCGGCTCGAACCGGGGTGGTACCACGACCTCACAGAAAACCAGCGTGAAGTAGAGGTTTACCTCTGCGTTTCGCTTGGTGAGTGCAGGTGGCCGGAGGCCCTTTTTACTGGAAATGAGGCATTCCATCTTAGTCCTCACGGGTGACAACGCAACTACATTTTGATTTGTAATAGAGGATAGATGTAGATGTCTATGGGTCTCAGCAGCCACTTACCATCAGGTGGACTGTGTGCTCGTTTGTCACCCTTATGCTATAAAAAAAACTTACCACTGTGAGACTGTGTGCCCGTTTGTCACTGTTATGTAATATATAGAAAATATTTTTTATTTGTTCGTATTTGATGCGCTGCCATACCGTTCATCAGATTGCGGGAAAACTTTGTCAACTTATCGCTTGCACTTGTGCGAGGGTTATAGGCATAGTACAATTAACTTACAGAAGGTGGCGCGCGTATCGCAACAACAAATTAAAGTAATACATCATTCAATTTCAATGAATGTATTAGTATTCCTAATTAAACAATAAAAGTCTTCCAAATTTAAAACGATATTTCCATAATTATTTCTTCTGCGGCAGCAACGCTTCGGGTACCATCTAGTTCTATATAAAATAAATTAAAAATAACCGATAAGAAAACATATAAATATGTATACTAGAATTATTTTGTGCGTGCAGTTTGGGTCATAGATCATCGGAGTATTTCGCTCTCTCTCCCACTCATGGGCCTTAGGGTCGAGCATAGTGATGCGCACTATTGTAGTCGATAATCGTTATCGATAGTGTATTTAGTTTTGTCATTATGTGGGTTAGTGATAAAAATGAAAAAAATAGATAAAAGAACGTATTTATTAAAATAAGAATAATAATGATTTAAAATAAATTATTAATTAGGTATCTTTGTATTAAAAAAAAACTATAAGTACAAATGTTTGGAATGTAACAAGTTATATTAATTATAAATATAAGGATAATAACTTATATCCAAAATTAAATTTGTTGTTATCGATAATGGCGTTGCGCCCGCGCAACATGCTCAACGCTCTAGCCGGGCTGAGGCCGAGCTAAGATTTAAGACCCCAACTGCACGGAGAAAATAATTTTACTATAGTTGGTTACCTGCGTATAGAACAACACGTTGGTGCCTTCGTCGTAGTCACACGCTGTCGATTGAGACAGGGGGCCCCGCTCGCCCACGATCTAAAAAACATCAGCGATTACATTTTCTTAAATATTACAGAGGCATTTAAATAAATCTAGTTTTTACGGATTCTATCGCGTTTATTACGTTGAACACCTCAGTCCTAACAGTACTAACCTACGGCCTAAGGACGTTGACCAGCTCAGTCCCTCTCAGTAACCATGTGTGCTATAAAGTGCCCGAAACGTCGGGAATGTAAAATAAGTTAAAATACGTGATAGAATTCGTAAAAACTAGTTATATTTAAATGTGTAGCGTTCATGAAAATATAATAAATCGTTATTTTAGAGACAGCTTTATTTATGAAATGTCGCCTAACAGAAATAAGATTGGTAGTCAAGGAATATCCGCCATGATATCACAAAGTCCCAAATTGTTATGGGTGAATTTTACATACGTGTACAATATATTTTCGAAATATTTTCATTGTTCAGACGATATTTTATTCACTACTGTGCACGTGGTAGGTAAATCAACATTTTATCATTACCATCATTTAACTTTGAACAGTTAAATATAGGTGACTCTACAATTAAAAATTGTAGTTTTTATAGAGGACCGGTTAAACCAAATACAGATAGGTAATTTTTATTGCTTAAAAGGATTTACAATTTTCGAAGTTCGAACTTTGTAACACAGATAAGTACTGAATAAATACTTACCACCAGATGGACTGTGTGCTTGTTTGTCACCCTTATTCTAAAAAAAAAAACTTTTGAAAATAATGATCATTTTGTGGTACGTTGCGGCGTATGTTTTTGCCATAGTAGCTGCTGGAAAGATGTACATAGCATACGACGCAAACGATGCAATGTTTAGTACATTACAATACAAGTAGTAAAATTATAAATTTTGTACAACCGACTTCAATATAAATAAAATGGGAACATCATCAATGTAGTCGAAGTCAATTAAATACGCATTATTAAGGATAACTCAAAAACTACTGGTCAGATCTTGATCAAATTTATATGCGTTCACGTAAGAAGCACCAGCTTTCAAATATAAAATTATCATCAAAAAATACAGTCAAATTGAGAACCTCTTACTTTTAAAAATTCAACAAAATCAGTTCATCTATTAAAAAAACTGAGATAACACACATAAAAAATACAGTCGAATTGAAAATCTCCTCCTTTTTTAAGTCGGTTGAAAAAACGTAACGTAAAAAGTACAGAGTGACTATAATTTTTCTATCATCGAAGTAATCGAATAGACCTGCTGGTTCTTAGGGGTGAGACAACACATTTGAGTTTGATTTAAATCGAGGATACTTATATTTTTATTTAGGTGTCTATACATCACAGCATCCACTTACCATCAAGTAGACATATCTGTATAAAAGACCATAGATAGTTAAAATAATTATAATGTTAGGAGCTTTTCTATAGGATAAGGGTGACAAACAAGCCCACAGTCCACCCGATGGCAAGCAGATGCTGTGGCCTACAGACACCAAGATGGAAAGCCTCGTTTCTAGTAAAAAAAAATCGGTTGTCTGTAAAGTCGGTTTACTGACGATAGTTGAACGTGACAACGTCATAAAAAATATTTAATATCGAAAGAATCATTACCGCCGCAATTATCGTTGCTATAAACAATTGACACCACATTCACTTTTCACTGCACGTCATACTTGACGAAAACATGTAAATGTATTATTGTATAGCAGCTGTCCATGCGGACATGCCGAACGCGGAGGCCGATTGTGCCTCTTTCTATCTCGTTCCGCGCTCTCGCTTGCACTTTAAATGGAACGCCTCAGAGCGAGGTAACGCCGCATGAGTCATGATTTTTCGTGCGTGCAGCCAGCTTCATCGATTTATAAGACGTTGTCACGTCAAAAAAAGTGTAAGTAAAAACCTACGAAAAAAGAGACATCAAAAAGAAACATAATGGACACTTACTTTAATACCGTTTTGTATATCCCCTGGATTAACGTACGGATTTCGCAGCAATTTCGTCGAAATTCTCAAGAGCCTTGTACTCGAGGTAGCATGACAATACAAGTCCCGGTGCCTTGAAAATTATTTTTCTAATTACGAGATTAGTTTTGTGAGACAATATAGGGAGTTTTTAAGCCAATCTTTTACTAAACGAATAACGACCCACCGTTAATATGGGCTTCTTATGTATACCCACGCTCTGCAGGCGGCTAGCGTAAAATTATAGCAGCTTAATAAAAAATAAATAACAGCTTAATGCTGATTTGTTTCGTATGGTGAGTGTAGAGAACTGTAGGCCCCTCTTACTGGAATTGAGGCATTCCATCTTAGTCCTCACGGGTGACAAAATGCATCTGCATTTTGATTCTTAACGAGGATAAATGTAGATGTCTATGGGCCACACAATTAACTTACCATCAGGTGAGGTGGACTGTGTGCTCGTTTGTCACCTTTATTCTATAAAAACAATCTCAATGCTAGATAACGCTTGCTAGTGACACTTTTGACGTTGCTTTCCGTCACCGGTCGCAATATTTTCTGGTATATACGAGATGGCATAACATATTTTATAAAACGCCATGACTTTGTATCTATTTCAGACTTTCAGTAGTCGTTCATCGACGGCTTAGGTACTCGTAGTGACTATTTATCGTCAATTTCCGTGGCTACATTTATATTTTGAAACACCAAAGAAAATGCAGGTGCGTTGACAAGCTTTTAGAAGCTCCTCGTTTTATGGTCCCTAATTCAAATTGTAAGTGACAGTAATTTTGACTGCCTCATTAGTATTTTATTTCTTATAGAATAAGGATGACAAACGAGCACACAGTCCACCAAGACGTGTAAGTGGAAGTGGCTCATAGACATCTACATCTATCCCCGTTTACGAATAAAATACAGATGCGTTGTCACCCGTGAGGACTAAGATGGAATGCCTCTTTTCCAGTAAAAAGGGTCTCCGGTTCTCTACACTCACCACACGAAACACAGCAGCATTAAGCTGCTATTTTACGCTCGTAGTCTGTGAGAGCGTGGTCCTTCCCCGGTCGAGCCGACCCATTCGTGCTACAACTATACCAGTAATATAGCTGCAGCATGGTTCTACCACGTAAAAAATAGATACAGTGGTCGTTGACGCGACTGCTGATTATGAAGTCTTGAGATCGGATCCCTGGTCGGGTCAAAACAGCTATGTATTTGGTTTTTCTGCCAGGAAATTCTCAGTAGCAACCCGAAGTCAGGATACACCTGTGTCTGCGCACACACCCGTGCACAATTACCCTGTTTTACGCAGAGGGTTAGTCTCGGTTGGGCCAGGTCGCAAAGACCGAAATTTGATCTGAAGGGCATTTTTAAGCCTGACTCCTGCCTTAATGTGAACTGCAACTGCCAAGCCAAAGACCCATTAGAAGAAAAAATAGGGGGCCAATTTGTATGCAATGCTACCTGATGATAGAGGTTTTTATTAATATAAAAGTTGCAACCTACATTAATAACAGGTCAAAAAACAAGGTTAGTATTTCAAAATCCAAACGTAGAGCTGCAAAGGGCAGTGGCTATTGGAACCAGAAATGTGGCCGCGACTTTAAAAACAAATACCTAACGATTCTGGGCTAGGTTATTTCATTCTTTCGTTCATCCATTTCAGCCATCATAAGTCCACTCCTAAACATAGTCTTCCCCCATAGATTTTCTTATAGAGTGGATTCTGCCACAGTTACCACGCTTGGCAGGCCCGCAGTTTTTAGGGTTTCGTAGCCAAATGGCCAAAAACGAAACCCTTATGGATTCGTCATGTCTGTCTGTCTGTCCGAAAGAAACTATAAGAACTATGCTGTTGAAACTTGGTATGTAGATGAATTGAAAATACACTATTATTAAAACATCGTTCAAAGTTACAACGAACTACAAGAACTTTTATATTATGTTACTTGCTGCTACGGAGCCCTTCATGGGCGAGTCCGACTCGCACTTGGCCGCTTTTTCATTATTTACAGTTGTTATCAGGAAGATCCTGCTGCCCATATCCTGTGTACCTCTGTCGCCTCTTACGACACCCACGGCATGATATGTGGTAATGGATATTTGTCCATTATGAAAGTTACATATGTGTAATGCCTCCAGCATGTAGTCGAAAAACCTAATTTAGGGTAACATTTTTAAGAAAATGATAAAATATAAAAGTTTTTATCAATACTAACCCATCACTCTTCTTTTGCGAGAGGGCAACGGAAGATACTCCATCGTTCCAGAAGAACTCGACACCCCCTACTTTGTAAACGCTTGCGTTTTGCTGGTGTTGAAAAAGGGGGCTTTCGATGCGCCAAGTCATGTCGTTCCTCAAATCGTAAACTATGAGAGCACCTGAACCCATGTCCGCGATATACGCATAAGCGTTGTTGCAGTCCTGGTCTACTATATCAACAACCTGAAGTTATTATTTTACATAAGTAAGGGTAAAAAGTAAGCGTACAGCCTATTGACAGAATATTTGACGGCTCCGTGGCGCAGTGGCTTAGCAATGAGTTGTTGCACTGGGGGCCGAGGGTTCTAATCCCACACGGAACAAGTATTTGTAAGGCCTACAATTAATAATTGTTCCGGGTCTGGATGTATGTCCTCGTGCAATTTATGTTTGTAAACTGCCTCCACGATACAGAAGAAAATCTTAGTGTAACGTAGTAACGTTTCTTACACAAAAATAGAAAAAAATAAAAATAGATTTCAAATGATACCATGCTGCAGCTATATTATGGTTGTAGCACTAATGGGTTCGCTCGACCGGGGAAGGACCACGCTCTCACAGAATTATCATCATCATTACAGCCCTTCATAAGTCTACTGCTGAACATAGTCCTCCCCCAAGGAACGCCACAAAGCACGGTCCTGAGTCACCTGCATCTATCGACTACCTGCATGTCTTATCAGGTCGTCACTCCATCTAGTGTGAGAACGCCCCATACTTTGTCTGTCGGTACGAAGCTCAAGAACCTTTATTCCCCGTCGGCTGTCGGTTTTTCGAGCTATATGGCCGACCTATTGCCACTTCAGGTTACTAATCCGTTGGACTATGCCGGTTACTCTGGTTCTACTCCGGATATCCTCGTTTTTAAGTCTATCACGCAGAGAAACCCACAGCATAGCCCTGTCCATAGCTCGCTGAGCGACCTTGAACTTCCTCATACGACCAGCAGTGAGGGACCACGTCTGAGATCCATAGGTCATTACTGGTTGTACAACTCATGTGTAGAACTAAGTTGTAATGTTTACAAATAGTCCGGCTATGTAAGGCCAACTTCGACCGAGAGGTCAATCGACGGATTCAACTTGGCTTGACAGCGTTCAGGAGATTACGACACATCTTATCGTCAGGCATACATCAAAACCTTGCAGAATACCAGCCTAAAATAATAGTTTTATGCTGCTGTGTTTCGTGTGGTGAGGAGTGTAGAGAACCGGAGACCCTTTTTACTGGTTACGAGGCATTCCATCTTAGTCCGCAGGGTGACAAAGCATCTGTATTTTGATTCTTAATAAATACAAAGAAATAAAATTGAAGTGCCTATTTATAATGTAAAAATTACAGTTTTTTACTAATACATATGGCATATTTATAACACATATGGCATAATATAATGGCATGGCACAGGCATATGAAAGTATATACGGTACTAATAACAAAAATACAATTAATAAAGTTTTTGTCTGTCTGTCTGTCCGTGTGGTTGTCTGTCTGTCCGTCTGGCTGTCTGTTTGTTCCGGCTAATTTCTGTAACGGCTGGACCGATTTTAACGGGATTTTCACTGGCAGATATCTAATGTCACAAGGAGTAACTTAGGCTACTTTTATTTTAGAAAAAGAATTATGATTACGCGCAAAAAAATTAAAACCCCAAACGCGGGCGAAGTCCCGGGGAACAGCTAGTCAAGGATAAATGTAGATTTCTACGCGCCACAGCATCCACTTATCATCAGGTGGACCGTGCGCTCGTTCATCACTCTTATTCTATTTTTTTTTAATAGGTTTACAAAATTTAAGATGTGTCCTTACCATTTACTTTTATAGTTTTCTACCACAAATGTCACTACTTGGGATTGAGGTGCAGTTTTTTTGTTACAAAATGTCATTTAATAGAGAATTAGTTCATACAATATTATATTAATACACAAAACAATGCCTCAGTGGTTTGCTATTTAATTATTTGCTCATTTTAACTCTTTTTTTTAATTTTTCTACTTTAAGGAGTATCCTTAGTTTGGTTTATTAATTTATAACCTAATAAATATATAATACTAGCGATTCGTCCCGGCTTCGCGCGTGTGATTTCTGGATCTCGACAAAAACGTCACCTACCGGGTCCAATTGTAAGTCGTTTAGATCATCCAGGGACCCACTCAAGCAGACACGAAAAAAATCATCATTATCGGTCCAGCCATTTTAGAGTTTTTGCGAAACTAACGGACAGCAATAAATTTTTATATATAGAGAAAACTAATATTGCATAAAGATATATTACGAGGGCGGCACTGATAATTTCGGGAATCAAGGAAGTGACACAACATTACTATTTAAAAATGTATTTATTGCTTTCCGAAGTATTCTCCGCGAAATTTGACACATTTTTCCATACGATGGAACCAATCATTGAAGCAACCATTCCATTCGGAAGTTGGGGTTTCCAAAATGGCCGTTTTGTAGGCGTCCACAGCTTCTTCAGGTGATGAAAATCTCTGTCCACGCAATTTATTCTTTATTTTAGGGAAAGTATAGAAATCATTAGGGCTTAGGTCGGGGCTGTACGGCGGATGGTCTAATAATTCTATGTTTTCTTGCTCTAAAAACTCTTTTGTTCTGTGTGCGGTGTGAGAACTCGCATTGTCGTGATGGAGGATGATGCGGCGGTTGCAGTTCTCTTTACGGAGTTCAGAAACGACCTGTGGCAAACAAATGCTAGCATACTATTCTGCATTAACCGTTCTTTGTCCCTCAAGAGGAATAGTCGTAACATGGCCGGTTTTGGAGACAAACGTGGCCACCATTTTTTTTGCAACACTCCGTGAACGAACGTGAACAATTTTTGTTGGCTTTAACTCATTTTCGAACCCCCAAACCCGTGACTGGTTTTTTGTTTTCGGGTTCGTACGCGTATATCCAGGATTCGTCACCTGATAAGATGTTGTATACAGCATTTGAGGATCCTGCGTGGAATCTTTCGAGAGTTCTGACGCACCAAGTAACGCGAGCCGCTTTTTGCTCTTCACAGAGCGAATGCGGTATCCATCGGGAAAACAACTTTTTTACACCTAATTGTTCATGCAAGGTTATTTGTATTTGACTCATGCCAATGTCTAAAGTTGCCTGAATTTCGCGGTATGTCACATGTCGATCTTCCTCAATCAGCTTACGCACAGCATCAAAGTTTTCTTGGGTGGCTGCAGTTTTTGGACGACCTTGACGGGGATCATCACTGAGCTTGACACGTCCACGTTGAAATTCAGCAAACCAGCTATAAATTGTGGTTTTGGATGGGGCTTCATCAGCAAATGCAGAAATCATCCGGTCAACACACTGTTTTTATGTTAAAGCACTTCGAAAGTCATAATAAATCATCGCTCTTGAATTTTCTCGAGTCAATTCCATTTTCTCAACGATTAAATAAGTTTGACAAAACCTTGTGACAAGACCGAGAATCTTTTTTTAAATAAATAAATGGTATTCGATTTTTAAAACCAAGGAGTTTTCAATTAAAAAGATTTTAATATGACAGGAACAGTGGAAATATTCCATTCCCGATACTTTTAGTGCAGCCTATGTACATAACCTTTACATTTTCCTAATAAATTAACTTGATTGCTACGAAATCTGCCAAATATTCCACTTTAATCCAAAGTGGAATATTTGGCAAACAAAAAGGTAACAGTATAAGTCGTGGATGCTCTCATTGTAGAAAGCAACTTGGCTAGCCCCACAGGAGGGACAGGTACGAGGGAAAGGGACTGGTACGAGGCTGCCACTCGAGAGAACCTTTCTTCCTCTTTGGGTATTTTTATTTATTTATTTATGTACACACAACAAGATACAGAAACAGTCTTATAGTGAGTTTGTACAAAGGTTCTACTTTATTTCATAATTTGCTGAAATATCTTCCAGCAGACCCACAAAGAGCCGTGGTAGCTCAAATGGTTAGCGCTCGCTGTAAGCTTCACAGTACAGTTAATTGCAATTTTAAGTGCTGATTTACCACGTGCTCGGCGGTGAAGGAAAACATCGTGAGGAAACCTGCATGTCTGAAAAATAAGAAAAAAAATATTTCGAAGACATGTTAAGTTCGCAAACACGCATTGAGGCAGCGCGGCGGACATTTCGTTGCCCTGAAACCCTCTCAGAAATGAGAGGAGGCCTGTGCTCAGCAATGGGACGTAAATAGGCTGCAACTTTACTTTACTTTAGACCCACAAAGGAAAATATATTAAAAAGGCAATAGTGTGTACAATACTACTCATCATCATCATCATCATTACAGCCCTTCACAAGTCCACTGCTGAACATAGGCCTCCCCCAAAGAATGCCACAAAGCACGGTCCTGAGCCACCTGCATCCATCGACTTCCTGCATGTCTTACCAGGTCGTCACTCCATCTCGTGGGGGGACGCCCTACACTTCGCCTACCGGTACGAGGCTGCCACTCGAGAACCTTTCTTCCCCATCGGTTGTCGGTTCTTCGAGCTATATGGCCAGCCCACTGCCACTTCAGCTTACTAATCCGTTGGGCTATGTCGGTTACTCTGGTTCTACTGCGGATATCCTTATTCCTAAGTTTATCACGCAAAGAAACTCCGAGCATAGCCCTCTCCATAGCTCGCTGAGCGACCTTGAGCTTCCCCATACGGACAGCAGTGAAGGACCACGTCTCAGTTCCGTAAGTCATCACTGGCAACACGCACTGGTTGTACAATTTCGTTTTAAGGTTTTGAGGTATGTATGACGAGAAGATGTGTCGTAGCATCCCGAACGCTGCCCAGCCGAGTTGAATCCGTCGATTGACCTCTCGGTCGAAGTTGGACTTACCTAGTCGGACTATTTGTCCAAGGTAAACATACTCGTCAACAACTTCGAGCTTAGTGCTCCCAACAACTACCGGCATAGGTGTGACATGGACATTAAACATAATCTTTGTTTTGTCCATGTTCATCTTAAGACCTATCCGTTGGGAGACACTATTGAGGTCATTGAGCATAGTGCTTAGGTCCTCCAGCGATTCTGCCATAAGGACTATATCGTCGGCAAATCGAAGGTGAGTGATGTACTCGCCATTGATGTTAATACCGTATCCTTTCCAGTCCAGAAGCTTGAAAACGTCTTCCAATGCAGCGGTGAAGAGTTTCGGGGATATAACATCACCCTGTCTTACACCTCTCTGCAATTGGATAGGTTTCGTACTCTGGTTCTGTACTCGGATAGCCATCGTAGCTCTACTGTAGAAACACTTCAGTACTTCGATATACCGACAGTCAACTTGGCACCGCTGAAGGGACTGCAGCACCGCCCAAATTTCGACGGAATCAAAGGCTTTCTCATAGTCCACATACGCCAGACATAGTGGCAAATTGTACTCTTCGGACTTCTGTAAAATTTGCCGTAGGGTATATATGTGGTCTATGGTGCTAAAGCCCTTTCGGAAACCGGCTTGTTCCGGAGGCTGGAAGTCGTCAAGTCTGCGCGCGAGACGATTCGTAATGACTCTCGAAAACAGCACGTAGACGCGGCTCAGAACGGAAATCGGTCTGTAGTTCTTCAAGAGAACGTTGTCACCTTTCTTGAAGAACAAGACCACCGCACTTCTGCTCCACGCCTCCGGTGTAATGCCACCATGGAGGACGGAATTAAAGAGCTTCTGAAGGACTTCAAGTACCGGTCTTCCACCCGCTTTCAGAAGCTCCGCTGTAATTCCAACCTCGCCTGGGTCCTTGCCGTTTTTAAGGTGCTGGAGAGCCATTCTAATCTCGCTCAGACTGACGTCCGGGATATCTTCGGAATAGTGTCGGATAAGACTCGCTCTTGGATCGTTACTCACACTTGCGTATGGCTCCAACGATGACGTGTACAGCTGCCCATAGAACCTCTCAATCTCACTCAAAATCTCAGGTGCCCCGGAAACGATGCTGCCACATTCGGTCTTCAGCTTTGACAGTTGGCTCTTTCTGGCAGACAGATCTCTGGCAAAGACTTTGGAGCTTTGGTTCCGCTCGATCGCTTCTTCAATACGAGCTGTATTGAAGTTGCGTAAGTCCCGCCCCATGCATTTGGAGATCTGTCTGTTCAGTTGCCTGTATGCTGTCAAATCTGTTGAAGAATGTAGCCTCATCTCCCGTCTAACAGCCATGAGATTAAGAGTGTGATCGGAGAGTTTTTGTGTTCTTCTGCGGCGGGTCTTGCAGAACTTAGCTCCGACCGCATGGACAGTTTCCACGAGCTTGTCATTCATATCGTCCACTTCATTGCAGTCTTCTAGGCACTGAAAACGGTTTGGTAACTCGAGCTGAAAGGTTTCGGGACTCTGGATTAGAGCACGAGGGGGACGGAGCGTTGACTTCATCAGACGAGGCCTCTCCAACTTAACATTTAGGTTCAGTGTACCTCTAATCATTCGGTGATCGCTGCCGGTTTTCACCCTCGCGATCACTGAGACATCACTGAACAGTTGTCGTCTGGTCGTCATAATGAAGTCAATCTCATTTTTTGTCGAACCATCGGGACTCGACCAGCTCCACTTCCTGTGGGGCCGCTTCTTGAAGAAAGAGTTCATCATAAAGAGTCCCTCTTTCTCCATAAAGTCGGCCAGCTGCTGGCCCCTTGGGTTCCGTTGCCCTATTCCAAATTTCCCTACTTTCAGCTCACCGTTCTCTCTTGCGCCTAGTTTTGCATTGAAGTCTCCCATTAACACCGTATATTGGGTTTTGGAGGAATGCATGGCTCTAGAGATATCCTCATACATTTCCTCCACCTTCTCATCGGGGTGTGCCGAGGTTGGTGCGTAAACCTGTATGACCTTCAGCGAATACCGTTTGGTGATTCTGAGTATAAGGTACGCAACCCTCGTCGACACACTCCCGATCTTTACAACGTTGTTAACGAGAGACTTGTGGACGATAAATCCGACACCTCCTTGGGACAGATGGTCGCCCTCCCGGTGATAGAGCAAGTTGCCGGATTCGAGGATTACCGTGTCCTCCCCCTCTCTTCGGACTTCGGATAATCCTATAATATGCCAGCGCAACTTGTCTATCTCTTCTTCCAGCTCCACGATCTTCTCGTCAGTCCTCAGGGTGCGTGCGTTGTACGTTGCCAGGTCGAGTCGTCGTAGGTGGCAACCGAACCTCCACCGGAGATTCTTAGCACCCCCTGCCCCGCCGTTACCATGGTCGCCACCGTAGCCAGGAATAGCGGGGCCGCCGGGGACTGGGGACCGTCTCTTTGTTACTCTCGTCATTGGGGGGTATTTTCCATAGTTGCCACGCTTGGCGAGCGGGTTGGCAACCGCAGTTTTTTTATTGTAACTTTGGCTATTATCAGGAAGATACTGCTGCCCATCTCCCGCCTGTTTCCCTTTGTCGCCTTTTACGACACCCACGGGAGGATATGGGGTAGTGGATATTCTTGACCGCCACTACACTACTACTACACTATAAATAATATACAAAATCTTACGTAAATTGTATTAAATTACACTATAAATAAAAATAAAATAATACCATAAATAAAAATAATACGTACAATAGCTACATACAATATATACCTATCATCATCATCATCATTACAGCCCTTCACAAGTCCACTGCTGAACATAGGCCTCCCCCAAAGAATGCCACAAAGCACGGTCCTGAGCCACCTGCATCCATCGACTTCCTGCATGTCTTACCAGGTCGTCACTCCATCTCGTGGGGGGACGCCCTACACTTCGCCTACCGGTACGAGGCTGCCACTCGAGAACCTTTCTTCCCCATCGGTTGTCGGTTCTTCGAGCTATATGGCCGGCCCACTGCCACTTCAGCTTACTAATCCGTTGGGCTATGTCGGTTACTCTGGTTCTACTGCGGATAACCTCATTCCTAAGTTTATCACGCAGAGAAACTCCGAGCATAGCCCTCTCCATAGCTCGCTGAGCGACCTTGAGCTTCCTCATACGGCCAGCAGTGAAGGACCAAATCTCAGATCCGTAAGTCATCACTGGCAACACGCACTGGTTGTACAATTTCGTTTTAAGGTTTTGAGGTATGTCTGACGAGAAGATATGTCGTAGCTTCCCGAACGCTGCCCAGCCGAGTTGAATCCGTCGATTGACCTCTCGGTCGAAGTTGGACTTACCTAGTCGGACTATTTGTCCCAGGTAAACATACTCGTCAACAACTTCGAGCTTAGTGCTCCCAACAACTACCGGCATAGGTGTGACATGGACATTAAACATAATCTTTGTTTTGTCCATGTTCATCTTAAGACCTATCCGTTGGGAGACACTATTGAGGTCATTGAGCATAGTGCTTAGGTCCTCCAGCGATTCTGCCATAAGGACTATATCGTCGGCAAATCGAAGGTGAGTGATGTATTCGCCATTGATGTTAATTCCGTATCCTTTCCAGTCCAGAAGCTTGAAAACGTCTTCCAATGCAGCGGTGAAGAGTTTCGGGGATATAACATCACCCTGTCTTACACCTCTCTGCAATTGGATAGGTTTCGTACTCTGGTTCTGTACTCGGATAGCCATCGTAGCTCTACTGTACAAACACTTCAGCACTTCGATATACCGACAGTCAACTTGGCATCGCTGAAGGGACTGCAGCACCGCCCAAATTTCGACGGAATCAAAGGCTTTCTCATAGTCCACATACGCCAGACATAGTGGCAAATTGTACTCTTCGGACTTCTGTACAATTTGCCGAAGGGTATGTATGTGGTCTATGGTGCTAAAGCCCTTTCGGAAACCGGCTTGTTCGGGAGGCTGGAAGTCGTCAAGTCTGCGCGTGAGACGATTCGTAATGACTCTCGAAAACAGCACGTAGACGCGGCTCAGAAGGGAAATCGGTCTGTAGTTCTTCAAGAGAGCGTTGTCGCCTTTCTTGAAGAACAAGACCACCGCACTTCCGCTCCACGCCTCCGGTGTAATGCCACCATGGAGGACGGAATTAAAGAGCTTCTGAAGGACTTCAAGTACCGGTCTTCCACCCGCTTTCAGAAGCTCCGCTGTAATTCCATCCTCACCTGGGGCCTTGCCGTTTTTAAGGTGTTGGAGAGCCATTCTAATCTCGCTCAGACTGACGTCCGGGATATCTTCGGAATAGTGTCGAATAAGACTCGCTCTTGGATCGTTACTCACACTTGCGTGTGGCTCCAACGATGACGTGTACAGCTGCCCATAGAACCTCTCAATCTCACTCAAAATCTCAGGTGCCCCGGAAACGATGCTGCCACATTCGGTCTTCAGCTTTGACAGTTGGCTCTTTCTGGCAGACAGATCTCTGGCAAAGACTTTGGAGCCTTGGTTCCGCTCGATCGCTTCTTCAATACGAGCTGTATTGAAGTTGCGCAAGTCCCGCCGCATGCATTTGGAGATCTGTCTGTTCAGTTGCCTGTATGCTGTCAAATCTGTTGAAGAATGTAGCCTCATCTCCCGTCTAACAGCCATGAGATTAAGAGTGTGTCTTGCAGAACTTAGCTCCGACCGCATGGACAGTTTCCACGAGCTTGTCATTCATATCGTCCACTTCATTGCAGTCTTCTAGGCACTGAAAACGATTTTGTAACTCGAGCTGAAAGGTTTCGGGACTTTGGATTAGAGCACGAGGGGGACGGAGCGTTGACTTCATCAGACGAGACCTCTCCAACTTAACATTTAGGTTCAGTGTGCCTCTAACCATTCGGTGATCGCTGCCGGTTTTCACCCGCGCGATCACTGAGACATCACTGAAGAGTTGTCGTCTGGTCGTCATAATGAAGTCAATCTCATTTTTTGTCGAACCGTCGGGGCTCGACCAGGTCCACTTCCTGTGGTGCCGCTTCTGGAAGAAAGAGTTCATCATAAAGAGTCCCTCTTTCTCCATGAAGTCGGCCAGCTGCTGGCCCCTTGGGTTCCGTTGCCCTATTCCAAATTTCCCTACTTTCAGCTCACCGTTCTCTTTTGTGCCTAGTTTTGCATTGAAGTCTCCCATTAACACCGTATATTGGGTTTTGGAGGAATGCATGGCTCTAGAGATATCCTCATACATTTCCTCCACCTCCTCATCGGGGTGTGCCGAGGTTGGTGCGTAAACCTGTATGACCTTCAGCGAATACCGTTTGGTGATTCTGAGTATAAGGTACGCAACCCTCGTCGACACACTCCCGATCTTTACAACGTTGTTAACGAGAGACTTGTGGACGATAAATCCGACACCTCCTTGGGACAGATGGTCGCCCTCCCGGTGATAGAGCAAGTTGCCGGATTCGAGGATTACCGTGTCCTCCCCCTCTCTTCGGACTTCGGATAATCCTATAATATGCCAGCGCAACTTGTCTATCTCTTCTTCCAGCTCCACGATCTTCTCGTCAGTCCTCAGGGTGCGTGCGTTGTACGTTGCCAGGTCGAGTCGTCTAAGGTGGCAACCGAACCTCCACCGGAGATTCTTAGCACCCCCTGCCCCGCCGTTACCATGGTCGCCACCGTAGCCAGGAATAGCGGGGCCGCCGGGGACTGGGGGCCGTCTCTTTGTTACATTCATAGAGGGGTATTTGCCATAGTTGCCACGCTTGGCGAGCGGGTTGGCAACCGCATTTTTTTTTTATTGTAACTTTGGCTATTATCAGGGAGATGCTGCTGCCCATCTCCCGCCTGTTTCCCATTGTCGCCTTTTACGACACCCACGGGAGGATATTGGGTAGTGGATATTCTTGACCGCCACTACACGGCTTATATAGTAATGCTAATGTAATACCTATATAGTAATACTAATGTAATAACTAACGAACTGTCGGTTCTTCGAACTACATGGCCGGCCCATTGCCACTTCAACTTACTAACCCATTGGACTATGTCGGTTACTCTAGTTCTATTACGGATATCCTCATTTCTAAATTTATCACGCAGAGAAACCCCTAGTATAACCCTCTCCATAGCTCGCTGAGCGACCGTGAGCTTCCTCATATAGCCAGTAGTGAAGAACCACGCCTCAGATCCATAAGTCATAACTGGCAACACGCACTGGTTGTACAACCTTGTTTTCAAGTTTTGAGGTATACCTGACAAGAAGTCGTAATCTTCCAAATCTGCCCAGCCGAATTGAATCGGTCGATTGACCTTTCGGTCGAAGTTGGACTTTCCTAGTCGAACTATTTGTCCCAAGTAAACATAGTCGCCAACAACTTCGAGCTTAGTGCTACAAACACCTATCGGCATGGTCGGTTTTCAGCTCGAAAATTGACTCTTTCTGGCAGACAGATGTCTGGCTTTGAAAACTTTGGAACCCTGGTCGATAGCTTCTTCAATACGAGCTGTATCAAAGTTGCGAAGTCCCGTCTAACAGCCATGTGACTAATAGTGTAATCAGAGAGCTTTTGTCAATGTGTTCTTCTGCGATGGGTCTTGCAGAACTTATCTCTGACCGCATGGACAGTTTCCACGGGCTTGTCATTCATATCGTTCTACCACGACGGCTCTAATTGTAATTAAAGAGGAATAAATTAAAACTAAAGTTAAACATGAAAGGTGCTTACAATATTGGTAAAAACGGAGGAGTCCCGCACCACTTCGTCGCTGAAAAAGTGCTTGTGTTTAAGACTGTGCCGCTTAAGATCAAATATTAGTATAGCAGGTTGGGCGATCTGTTGTACGTGATCTGTTGAAAACATATTTTTTTCTTGAATGACAACACCACGCTCTATAACTTCCCATTCGGTATCCTCAAAAACAAGATACCAGAGGCAGTTAGGTTTAAAAACTATTGGTAAATCCAAGTGTGCATGTCTTAAGCGCATTAAAAAAAAATACGTATAACATGATTATATATGTAAAATTTTAAAGTAGTTTAATTACACACAATTTTTCACTAAAAACCTTATAATTATTACTATACTTCCAATTTTCCGATAATTTTATGTCAAATTCAAATTTAAAAAAAAGCTTGGAAAATCCAAAAGTGCACGACTCATAATGCTCATATGATCGTGAAACCTTAAAAAATAATGTAAATTGTAGTACTATTCGTCAAAGAGTGCCAGTAGCAGTCACCGAAGTACACCTTCAAGTCACTACATTAAGACTAGAATAGAATAGAATAATTTTTTATTCAATATTGATTATTACATTATTCTTATTGAAAGTCATTTTTTATTTACCACTGGTTCGGAAAATACCTCTGTCCTGGGAAGAACCAGCAAGAAACCCAGCGGGACTTTTTTTTCAAACATATTTCACTTAACAATAATTTCATTTATACAATTTTTAAATGATTTTTAATAGAACCAGCATGGTTGCGATCACCTAATTCCCAGAGGTTATTTTCATTCATGTATTCCTTGATATTATAATAACCCTTTTTGTACAGTTTTTCTTTAAAAAACTTTTAAACTTGTTTATTGATAAACTTTGAATATGTTCTGGGATTTTGTTGTAAAACCATTGCCTCATTGCCCCATAAATGAATTACTGATTCTGTGGAGTCTAGTAACTGGTATTACAAGCTTATGTTTGTTCCTAGTGTTTAATGTATGCACATCCTTATTCTTATTAAAGCTATTTATGTTTTTATGTACATACATTACATTTTCATAAATATATTGCGATGCCAAAGTTAATATGTTTATTTCTTTAAATTTTTGTCTGAGGGACTCTTTACAATTTAGGTTATAAATCGCCCGGTCCGGAGGTAAAGCATCATCATAACTAACAAAACGAGGCCAAACTCGGCACCTATTCCTACTCTTCGAGGAGTATCAGTCGCAGTCATTGAAGTACACCTCTAGGTCACTTCAAGTCCAGAAGTAAGGTCTCATCATAACTAACAAAACGAGGCCAAACTCGGCACACCTATTACTACTCGTCGAGGAGTTCCAGTAGCATTCACCGAAGTACACCTTCAGGTCACTACATAAAGTTTAAGACGTATCATCATTATCATCATCATTACAGCCCTTTAAAAGTCCACTGCCGAACATAGGCCTCTCCCAGTGAATACGACAAAACACGGTAACGTGCCACCTGCATCCATTGACTTCCTGCATGTCTTAGAAGGTCGTCACTCCATCTAGTGGGGGGACGCCTTACATTTCGCCTGCCGGTACGTATAAGTATATTTAATATATATATATATATATATATATATATATATATATATATATATATATATATATATATATATATATAAATCCTACGTACTTTTAGCGACAAAATATTACAATAAAAATCTGTGATTATAAAAATAATAACCTTGGTCAAGTATGTATCAAATTTGGTTTTTGGAATATTTAGTATTTCTACAGCGATCGATATTTTTGCTGTCTATTATTGCTGCCGTAAGCAAACGATACAGCAATCCACTCACGACAAGAGCAAAGTGTATTTAGTAAAATAAAGGAATACAAGGCTGCTAAAACGCTGAAAATTTCGAGATTTCTCAGCCGAAAAAAAGTTAATTATAACTAAACAAAATAAAATAAACTGCCATTTACATTCCATGGCTTCCCGTATGATAGATGAAGAGATTAAAAAATTGATTGAGTTGATCAATCGATATTTACAAAAGTTATCGTGTTTACCATTCCATGCGGACTTGATAAATCTACACCATAAGTCACTAAAACTACTTTTTTTATGTAAAATAGCAGTTAATCAATTTAAAAAAAATGTTAATAAGTTTAACAACCATTTATCTTTCTGGTAATGTGCTATTTATATCATTTATGTGTTCAATATAATTGTTAGATACGATTTTATGCGAAAAAAACGCTGGAATCTTGATTTTAGGCGCTAGTAGAACATACCTACGCGCTTTGTTAAAGGCATGCAATAGAATATAAGTGTATTTAGTATTAACGTAATAGCTAATAGGGCTATAGACCGGGGCGACAGAATGTTAGGTGGTGTAAAAAAAATATTAATAAAATGAATTTATCAATATCTCAAAAACAAAAAGTAAAATGTATTGATATCTATGTAGTATTGATCCGAAGACGAGGGTATGGGTATTTTACATCGTCTATTTATTTATTCTATATATTTATTTTACAAGTCAAACCCTCCCTACAGCAGGAGAGGCCCAAAGGATTAAGGATAAGAAGAAGAATTAGGATAAGCAGATGTAGAAGAAGAAAAAATACTTACTGTACATATCAGTAACTCCATTATCCACCACCCATAGTCTATCACACTTATCCACGTGGATCCTAAAAGCAGAGACCACGGTACTATTGGTGCTTACGCAGCATGCGTCGTCGGAAATGAACGCGTCTCCCCAACTCGGGTAAGGTATTAACGGTTGCTGCTGACTGCCGTTCACATAAACATAATTGAGCGATGAAGGGACACCTGGTTTCAACAAATGTTTCGTTTATTATTGTAGACTAGCTGTTCCTCGCGACTTCGCCCGCGTGGAATTTACTACGATTTTATGGGTTTTAATTTTTTTGCGCGGAACCCTAATTCTTTTTCTAACAGAAAAGTATCCTAAGTTACTCCTTATAATATCAGCTATCTGCCAGTGAAAGTTCCATCAAAATCGGTCCAGCAGTTTCGGACATTAACCGGAACAAACAGACAGACAGACAGACAAAAATTTTAAAAATTGTTTTTTTGTTATTGGTACCGTATATACTTTCATGTGCATTTAGTAAAACGCAGTTATTTTAACATTACAAACAGACACTGCAATTTTATTTATTTGTATAGATTTACACATACTTAACACTTTGGTCAGGGGATTGGTGAGTGCAGTGGCGGTAGTACTGCAGTCAATCTGATCAGACTTATATACTGTGTGTTTATATACTGATTATATATTTTTGGGTTTAGATGGAAAATTGTATGAAGAAGTGATGGCTGGCTAGCGCATCACCTACCTAATCACAAACCAAATATCCCAGTAGTTGTACATGCTTGGCAAGTAACACAGTTACCACATTCTTTTTTGCTGTAAGTCCCACACAAACATAGGGTCTATTAGTCCCACACCAACACGGGAAACCATACGGGTTAAACACTAACTAAATATATAATAAGTATCAAAGGCGCGAGAAGTCTGGTATTGCGTTAGTCAACCCGTGTGCCAAGCGTGTTCAGCAAGGTAAACTACTATACAACGGAAGAGGCCCTGACAAGCTCGAAACAAAATACAAGTGACACAACAATGATAGGCTTCACCAGGATATAAAAATCGATAGTATTGAATGTTTGTACATTTCCCGAATACTTTAAGAAGTCGGTGTAGATGGAATTGACCACGAGATTATCGTTATCAATTGTGAACAGCACCTCGCCCCTATTACTCACCAGAGCTATAGGTCGACGCACGTTTCGAAACACCACGTGGTAGAACCATGCTGCAGCTATATTATGGTTGTAGCACGAATGGGTCTGCTCGAACGGGGTAAGATCACGCTCTCACAGAATACCAGCGTAAAATAGCATCTTAATATTGCTGTGTTTCGTATGATGAGTGAAAAGAACCGGATACCCTTTTTACGGAAACGAGGCATTCCATATTAGTCCTCAGGGGTGACAACAAATCTGTATTTTGATTTTTAATCAACGATAAATATGGATGTGGATGATAAGGTGGACTGTACGCTCGTTTGACAGCCTTATTCTATTTAAAAAAAAACACTAGACAACTTTGGTGGGGCTAGCTTTCACAGATCTCTTTAACCAATTACAATACTGTGTATTTCGAATTCGTACAGTGCTTGCGCCAGTAACTAAATTTTGAAGTAACAACGTACCAATCCGGTAGCGAAATTAGTAGCAATCCTCCCGTATATTACTAAAATACAACCAAGCAGATTTAACACCTAAATGTGTTTACTGCGCATGTTGACGAATATAAAGACCAACCCTTATTTGCAGTGCCCTCCATCATCGTTATCATGAAACAAATAACCAATGGGATGACAGATTAGTGTTGCCTTGCGCTACTTATACCTTATACTCATACTAAAGTAGATAGGAGACCTAAGAAGTTCACTGCGCATATTGGCGCATGTTAAAAGCCAGCACTCATAAGCCGTGTTGCTTGCTTAAATATGGAAAAGGGTGCTACAAAACTATGATATCCAACAATACGAATCGTGTCCTAGGATTACTGAACCTATTTAAGTTCAGTAATCTTACTTGATCAGACTTTATTTTAATTTTTGCCTTGTCTATCGTTATTTAATCGAAATGGTAAACTTATATCCACTGATTTATTTAAATGCAATATCTATCCATAATGTACGATATAGTAAAATGAAATGATAGACTTTAGAATATCACAAATACTTGGTTTAATTAACTTGTTACAATTTATCTATACTACAAATAAATAAAAGCGTCCGTTTGTAATGTCAAAATGACTCGATTTTTTTTTACTACAAATGTATTATTAATATTTGTAAATGCATAGTAAAGTATATACGGTACTTATGAGAAAAAACCAAATTTTAAAATCTTTGTCTCTATCTCTGTCTGTTTGTTCCGGCTAATCTCCAAAATGACTAGACCGATTCTAAGGAGACTTTTACTAGCAGTTAGCTGATTTTATAAGGAATAACTTTGGCTACTTTTGTTTTTAAAAAAGCATTAGGTTTACGCGCAAAATATTAAAACCCATGAAATCTAATCGTAATAAATTCCACGCGAACGAATTCGCGGGGAATAGCTAGTTTAAAATATTGTCCTTGATAAAATATTTGAGGACGCGGTAACAGTTTGACGGTCGAAAAGTAAAGGTAAATGAATCATATATCCGTTGGTTGGTAACGGCATATAAAAACATAATAGTGTGCTTTTTAGTCCTTTTTACTGGAAATGAGGCATTCCATCTTAGTCCTCACGGGTGACAACGCATCTGCATTTTGATTCGCAAACGAGGATAGATGTAGATGTCTATGGGCTACAGCAACCACTTACCATCAGGTAGACTGTGTGCTCGTTTGTCAGCCTTATCCTATAAAAAAAAATTATTAACAATGTTTATGTAAAGTGATTTTAAGGATGACTTAAATATGGTTAAAATAGCTTTAAGAGTAGGTAATACACCTTACTGACACTTATTTGCACGTATGGCTTAGGATGTAATTGTTTCATAAACCCAACTTATAAATAAAATTAAGCAAAATAAAGTGAACGGTGTAAACAAAATAGTTTTAGTAGTTGCCTTTAAGTTTATAAAACTTCAACGCAACTAGGTACTAAAACTATTTTAAGCCGTCTTCAAAAAAGAAGGAGATTTACATTTCCTCTGTTTATGTTTTTGTATTTGTTTGTTTTCCGCGATATATTCATCAGTTGTGAACCGAAATTAATCATTTTTCGTTTATTAATTAATTAAACGGGTGTCAATAACTATACTTCAAGGCCGATCTCATACAATTTTGGAGAAAATTTCTTAAAGGTGAAAAAATAAATTTAGACCATTACCTTCCACTCACCAGATGTCGCTAGTTGTGACTGAGGTAAAGTTTTTCGTTACATAGTCAGTAGTATTATAGTGTCAGTTAATTGAGAAATTAGTTTTAAATAATAGTTTATCATTATCTAGAGTATTATATTAATATACAACATAATGCTTTGATTTTTAATTTTTTGCACTTTATAACTTTTTTTTAATGTTTCTACTTTAAGTTATATTTATAGTTTGGTTTAATCATTTCTAATGTAATTAATATAAAATATAACTAACAATACGGAAAGAAACCTTAAATATTACATTTTCCTAAGAAATTATCGTCCCCGCTATGAAATCTGTCAAATATTTTACCTCACTGTAAAGTGGCGCCGCCCTGGTGGCAGAAAAAGTTGTGGATTAAACATTTAGGCGAAATTTCTGTTGTTACCTTTAACTTGTGATAGTTATTCCTTATTCTACTTCAAAAGGGTCAAAATAATAAATACTTTTAATAAAAAATAAAAGCCAACTTCTAGGAACCATAAAAAATAACTTTCACATAATCGCATTTTTAGCACCAACATCAGAAGCAGTGTGAAAATTATTTTATTATTTTAGTTCTTTAAAGTCGCGTTTTTTTTGTCTGTTTCTCCTTCCCTATTCCGTACCTCTCTTCCATCTTGGTATGGTTATAAACAGTTTGTCTCTCCATCTCGCCAATCCAGTAGGCATATTGTTTTCAGGTATGTAAGCGCCAGATGCTAAAGCAGCTTGTTTATGTTCGCCATGCCATGCAAAATCTATTACTTTCCATTGAAACTGCGGCGGTAATAAACAATCAGAAAATTGCATCGAGATAAAAAATAAAAATAAAACAAACTCGCTATTCATGCTAGTGCCCAATTCATTTCTCCTGGTAATACATTAATATCATTTCAAATTTCTTAAAAAAAAAATACCGGCCTACGGTGAAATCACATTTCAATTTCTCATTTGGATTATTTAATAATTATAATATTTTAATAACTTATATAGTAATTAGGTACATACTCTCCGATTTTTATTTCGTGACATTTGACTGCTGTGCGTTTTCTTTAGTTTTTTTTAAACCAAAGAGTTACCAAAGACGATGCCTAAAACAAAGTCTTAGTTCACTGCTGTATTTTAACACGCTTTTATTAGCTTGGTATATATTTATGTATCTATGTAACAGAATTATTGAATGTGATTTTCATCCCCTACAAAACGTCGAATTGATTTGAAACTTCGCACACTTATCAAGGACCGATGACAATGCAATAATTTAAATAGTTTGTCCCATTATTCTTGCCATTATCCTCAGGATTTGTCTATAATTCATAAAACAACTACGATTTTTGCCTGTTAAATCTACTGTAACTCGCGTAAAAGAACATCGTTCTAAAAAAAAACACGCCTTTGTAGTTAGCCACACTAGAAATAGAAAATAAATAATAGTTTAAAAAACCCTGCTCTGGATCCGTTAGCCAATGAGAACGACGGAAAAGGCGCCGTTGTCGACTTAATCTTCCGGCGCGTTTCCGAGACTAACCACTCTTTGCTCGTAGCTTTAAGGAGAATTATACCTAACAATTATTAATAGTAACTTTTAACCAGTGAATAAAGAGTTGTGAAATTATAATAAATATGTCGCAATAAACTGTGTGGTGATATTATTTATTGTATGACACGAAAATTCCAAGTTTGCGCCGAAGAACCCTACTGAAACGTAATACACACATTACAAAAGTAATTTTCAATATGTTTAAAATAAGAAAATAGGTGGTCATTAACATAAAAAAAAACATTTTATTGTAAAAAAGCGTCGGTTGTTGATATCATTTATTATAAATAAGATTGTGGATATTTGTAAAATTAGCGTCATCATAAAAATATCTGAAAAAGCACGCCACGCTTGTACGCACGAAAATGAGATTGATGGATGATGTGGTCCGCAAAGATACTTAGCACCTGCAAGTTAACTGAAGATGATGCGAGGGACACAAAAAAGTGATGGCGCAAATTCAGAAATGCAGGTCTCATCCATTAAGGTATTACTTTAGTACACAATAGTTCAATGTTCCCATCCCCATGTTTTATTAAAATAAAATATTACGAACTTCTATCATAAATAACAACATAATTAATATTTTTTATAAAATTAAGAATAATATCTATAAGTACTCGGTTTTGAAATCAGTAGCTAAACAGATTTTGAGAACGAAGCGTTACCGTTGAAATGAGTTTTGGCGGGAACTTGACCAGCGACGGATTGCTGCTCCTGTATTATTGTTTAAATAATGGTCTGTAGTGGATTTTGATATATAAAAGCGATTTTGGGTATTAAATGTCTGCGCATGTGAATTATTGGTGGAAACGGTAAAACAAGAGCTCTGATGGTAATGTGATTCTCAAGATAAGGTGTCTGTTTGCTTAGGCGCCTTGAGATATCATCGCCAGCTCTCAGCTGTCTGCTGGCTCAAGTTGCCGTCAAAATCTCCTAAGGTCTACACAATGTGACGCATCAACATATTGTGAAGCAGTGTACTATGAAGGATAATTATACATTGTAACTTCAGGCTCAGAAGCGTTAGAACCCAGAGCCGTAAAGCCAGTTATTAAAAAAAAATGAATTGTCAAAATGTCAAACATGCACCTGACAGTTGCCGACTGTCAGCTGGCAGCTGTCAACTGTCATTATTATTGTCGTCACGTTCACGTCTTCTAAAGTTATATTTGTTGTTCATTACGCCCAATAAAATTTATACTTATTGAAAGAGTTAATTTGTTGGACGCTTTTATTAACCTTGATCTACACATTGAAAAGAAGTTTAGAGATCAATCAATTCCTGTAAAAAATGTCACAAGAGAAAGAAGACGCCGTGAATGGTGATAATGCTGCACTCATAGAGCAAACAAACGAAAAACGCATAGGTTGCGCTCATTATAAACGCCGAGCAAAATTTGTGGTATGTAATATTTGCATACATTTTGTTTTAAAACATGTTTTAATAATGATATTCATAATTAAACGCACCGCAGAGTTCAAAACACTCTTAATCTAAAATTAAACATCGGCGACGCAAAATCCTTTGGAAACGGTAAGCGGTGCTAAATGAGAAAACAAAGATCATGTTAAAGAGCTTAAACGAATGAGATGACATTGCTTTTGTCTGGAAAGGGACACCTTACTTTTACATTAGAAACCTACTACAATGTGGTGGTAGATTGTAATTCCATCAACTTGTATTTAAGTACCTTATCCTTATCATTAAATAAAAGTATTTACTTTTATACTTTTTTTAATGATAAGAATAAAGTGATTATGCCAAAGGTTTTAAAACTAGGTTGAAAAACTACAAAATCTAAAAAAATCGTCATAATATAAGCAATTTTACTTCCTGTTACTCATGTTTCAATTATTTTATATTTGTATTAGTAATTAGGGATGTCGTCGATTACACATATAAAAATCGATCTCCGATTAGATTCAAATTGAACATACTAGAATCGATTCTTGATTAAATTGAGCATTAAAAGATCAATTTTCGATTAATCGCGACATTTTCAAACATGCCTATTAATACATATAAGAACAACAATACTTTAACAAAAGATCAAACTGCCATATACATTCCTCGATAAATCAAATTGAAATGAATGAATGAATGCTATATGAACACAATACTCTTTATTTTATTTATATGAACTTCAACATAATATAATATTTACTTACAGTATATTTTCATAAATAAAGTAAATTCACAGAACAGATTGGGTTAGATGCTGGGATCCACAGGTTAGATTAGAAATGACAATAAGTGTCAAGTTTTTTTTTATTAGTTAGTAACATATATTATGTGTGGTAGAGCAACACTGCAGCTATATAAGGTGTAGCAAGAATGGGTCGGCTCTGCAGGGGTAAGACCACACTATCTAAAGAATTGATTTTTTGATTAATCAATTTCAGATCAACATGCCTATTAGTAATTTGCACTTTAATATATTAATAATTGTAATTTATTTATTGTTTATCTATTTTCTTTATTGCTTACATTAAAATTCATTAACAGATAACAAACTATATACTAATTCTGTAATTAGGGGACCTTATCTTAGGGACAGCATCTATTCTAGGTAGATTTTTTAAAATTAAACCCATGAAAGTGCATACATATAAGCTATTACAGACTATAAGAGAAACAGATAACATATAAATATATCATTAACTCACCTATACACACAAAGTTAATGGAGAGAAGTAGATGAGCAACAGAATGTATTAAGTAGAATAGATCAATCAATAATTGGATCACAGCATTAGCCCATTCCTCAGGACTGCATTCAGATCATGAGCATATATGTATATTAGGTTTAAGATATTATTTATTTCTTAAAAGATTACAAATCCCTCACGAGAAATTTAACAATTTACAAAAACAGTAATAAAGGAATACATTACGAGCATACAGAAATATTAAGTATATTTGTGGGTAAAACATAAACAATTTAAAAAAAACAGTAAACATAGGTTTGAGCATCATGCACAAATTGTAATAACAGAAATCAGGGTGCCTACAGACTAATTCACATTTAATATAAATTTTTTTTTGTGGTTAATTTTCCAAAATATGGCGTTTCAATAATTTTTTAAAGAGAGGCAATGTTTTTGATTCTTTTATATTTTTAGGTAAAGCGTTATACAATTTTGCACCGTGAAACATTATATTTTTCTTACCGTACTCAGTTCTAACTTTTTGTATGTATATATCATTGGCTCGTCTTAGGTTACACTTGTGAAAATCTATATTTTTTTTAAACAATATTTGCGAATGAATTTCGTTTTTAAGTATTTTACGTATTAATATGCAAGTGTTATATTGATATATTTGTGATATATTTAATAATAAAGTAAATAAGTAAAACATTCAGTAATAATATATATTATATTATTACTGGATGTTTTACTGTTAACCATTTATATAGTTACTTATGAATTGCCACTTTTCAGACACCATGCTGCAATAAGTTTTACATGTGCCGCTACTGTCATGATGAGAAGGAACAGCATTATTTTAACAGAAAGTCAGTGACAGAGTTGATTTGTACTGAGTGTGACACAAGGCAAAAGGTGCAGGCTGAATGTGAAAACTGTGGTGTAAGGTTTGGAAAGGTAATTATTGACTTTTTTTTTATAGAAGAGTGGGCAAACGAGCATGCGGTTCACCTGATGGTAAGTGACTACCGCCGCCCATGAACAACCGCAACACCAGGGGAATTGCAGATGTGTTGCCTGTCTTTTAGAAAGGTGTAAGCTCTTTTCTTGAAGGTTCCTAAGTCGTATTGGTCCGAAAAATTCGCTGGTGATAATTGATTCCACAAGGAAGTTGTGGGAGGGAGAAAAGTTCTTCTAAATCGCACAGTGGTGGACCGCCAATCATCCAGATGGTATGGATGGTAACGTGAGTTTTGTTACAATGTGCAATGGTGAAATTGAGCGGCAGGAATTAGTCCGAACAATTCCTCAGAGCACTATTGACTGCTAAATACTGTAAATAATTTTATATTTTACTTTATTAGGAAAAAAACAGCATATTAATTAAAATGTGTGCTGTGTTAAAACTGTTTTGGCATATTATATTCTGGTTTAAAAACAGAACATAATAAGCAAAAAACAGTTTTAACATTTAACATGTTAACACTGTCCGATTTTCATACCTAATAGTAAGACAACAGTAATGAACCATATGTTTTACATGAGAGGGATTTTTAAGTGACAAACAATCTTACAGTCCACCTATCCTCTACACCAATCTCCGATTAAGAATCAAAATGCACATCCATTGTTATCCCTGAGAACTAAGATGAAATGTTTCATTTCCAGTAAAAAAGGTCTCTAGTTCTTTACACTTACCTTATATGCAGCATTTAGCTATTATTTCATGCTTGCATTCTGAGAGAGCATGTTCTCTTATTTTATCTGTATTGTAATCAGGAAATTTGCTGATAAGTCATTTAATGTACTTCATTTGTGTCAATGTATAATTTTTACAATGTCTTATTTACGGCTACTGCCATTCTGCTCATTCGAACCAAACAGGCATGATTTGTTGTTTGTAATACATACAGCAAAGGTGTGAAAAACATTTACAACATTTGTCTTTGAGTTCAATAACAGATATTTCAAGGTTAGAGTAAATGGGGTTCTGTTGAGCTAAGTTATAATTGCCCTTTACCTTCTACGGCTATATTACCACTTACCATTAGATGATAAAGTTGTCAAGCACTGGCTTATATTATTATAGATAAAGGCAAGTTTTAGTTTATATGTCATTATAGATTGACTGTTCTACAACATGATTTGTGTACTTTTCCTGTGAAAAACTTTAAAGCCAATTGAATACACTACACTAATACTCGCCACATATAGGCCTTGGAACCTAAGCGATGCAAGCTGAGATCATTATTAAGTGGCAAAGCTTGCGAAGACACTTATTGATTTCACGATGTCTGTCCCTCTGTCCCACGATTATCTAGAGAACGGTTTCGAATTTTCAAATTCTGTTTTCAGCAATCGATTACTGATCACCCAGGCATCTGAACCTCCTATTTTGAAACTGATTGCTCAACGGCAACCGTTAGAAACCACTACAAAGCTGATTGCTTCGCCACTTTGCTATGCTGTTAGCTTGCTAGGTTTTTTTAGAAATGCAAAGAGTTGTCTTTATGCACATAACAGTATGTCACTTCTCAAAAGTTATAGTTAAAAAGCCTCTCATTTCTGAGAGGGTTTCATTCTAATTTTTGAGGGGGCTACTTATTAAAACATTTTTAAACAAAAAACATCAAAATGCCTTCCTGTTTAGATAAATGGTGTGTAAAATGAAGAAAGATGTTTAACTATACAAAAGATGATATTACTTTTTATCAGCAAGAAATACATATTTTTAGAATGACAGTATTACAAGTAATTACAGGCCTCAAGTCAAAATGGTGGTTTGTTGTAATCATACAGCCATTTTGTCCCGTCGCCCGAACATAATATAACCTTGCTGCAAAGTGCACCTCACAAACATCCGAGGCCTGCACTGTAATCTCAATGCAGTTCATTATCACCTTGAGACTGACAAGCCGCACTTACTCTTCTTGACTGAGACGCAGATCAGATGTCCTCTAGATGTGGCGTACCTTGGCTACCCTGGGTATACATTGGAGCATAATTTCCATCAGCACGCCGGAGTCTGTGTTTACATCCGCAATGACATCTGCTGTAAGCGTCTCCGTCACCTTGAAGACCCCTCTTTCTCTACGATCTGGGTATTCATAGACACAGGAATGGATAAAATTATTTATTCTTGTGTCTACCGCTCGCACAGTGGTGACCAGGAGACAACTAGGCTGTTTGAACACCTCAGTGAAGCCTCTGATGTGGCTCTAAATCGGTGCGCTAATGCACAGTTGGTTTTTCTGGGGGTCTTTAATGCCTGTCATCAGGACTGGCTGTTCCCATACCAGAAGACCGACCACGCTGGGAGAGAGGAGTGGAATTTTGCCTTGTCGTTGGGGCCCTCCCAGCTGGTTCAACAAGCGACTAGGATACCTGATGTGGATGGGCACACAGCCAATTGCCTCGACCTTCTGCTGACGACCGAGCCAGACAGGTACGATGTTCAGGTTACCTCACCCTTGGGAACTTCTGACCACTGTCTGGTGAAATCTGTGTCGTTATATTCCCCGGTACGATTTTCCATTGACGTCCGTCGAGTTGGGGGTTGATATTTTTTACAGAAAGGTTACATTATTATAAGCACACACGCAAAATTTCAACATGCGGAAACGCGTACTTTTTGAGAAAAAAATTATTAAAAATCGATTATTTTTGTAATATTTATGTCAGTTCTTCTTCTTCTTCCTTTATGGCGGTTACGATGAATTCGCCAATGACATGTTACATGTGAGAAGGTATAATTGGGACACAAACTCTGCTTAAAAATGGAAATTGATAATACAAGAAATGGTAACAAAGGAATTTTATGTGAATGATTTTGGTCAACTTAACTGCTGAATCACCTAAAACAAAAGACAGACAATGTTGTTAGAACAATACAGATGTGTTATTATATGACAAACAAATTATAGTTTAATGTTGTTAGAGTTAATAAAATCACATAAAATATATACAAAAGAGGTATTTGTGAAGATTAGAAGGGAGTTAAAGTCTATGGGACGAGGGATGTTAGGGGGCAGATAATCGTAAAGAGATGATGACAATTTGGTGCAGTTAAAAAAATTATGTCAGTTCCTTCCTACCATAAAACTGACGCTATTTTGTATTGTCATTGTCATCGTCAGTAGGGATGTCGATTGATTCCGAAAAAGATCGATTTTATAAATCGATTCGAATCGTAATCTGATGTATCAATTCACAAAAAAAAGTCGATTTTTAAAATTTCGATATTTTTTCATGTTTGCATTTAATGTAAATATAAATCCATTTTATGAGAAAAAATACCCTTCATCAGAAAAAAATAGGGGGACTGATTAAGAGGGATTTCTGTATCTATTTTGAGACTGCAACGTCTACGGCGCTGCGGAAAGAGCAGCCTCTACGCCTTTTCGTAACAAATCGCAGGCATCCCTCCTAGCCTACGATTTGTTACAGCAGGCGGAGGCTGCTCCCCCTACGCGCCTCCGGCTCTATAAAAACACTAGGGGTAGGACAGACTCGTACCTGGTGGAGTCGGGGTCAATCAATTCGGTTCTTTGACATAAGTTGAACCTAACCTATTTTATTTGTTATCTGCCGTAATAGGTACTGTTAAAAATAAAACAAATTTCAATAAGAGATCATTTATAATGGTATCTTTCTTGTTTTTCAAAAATTGGATTTATATTTACATTATAAATGCAAACATGAAAAAATATCGATATTTTAGAAATCGATTTTTTTGTGAATCGATACATCAGCTTATGATTAGAATCGATTTAAAAACCGTAGGAATGAGGGCTAATAATCTTCCACTCACCAGATGTCTCTAGTAGCGACTGAGGTAAAGCTTTTGTACACAGTGTCAGTTAATTGAGAAATTAGTTTTAAATAAAAGTTTATCATTATCTAGAGTATTATATTAATATATAACACAATGCGTCAGTGGTTTGATTTTTAATTTTTTGCACATTATATGTCTTTTTTTTAAAAAGTAGTCTTTTAGTTATATTTATAGTTTAGTTTATTCATTTCTAATGTAATGAAAATAAAATATAACTAATAATACAGAAATAAACCTTAAAGATTACATTTTCCTAAGAAATTATCGTCCCCGCTATGAAATCTGTCAAATATTTTACCTCACTCTAAAGTGGCGCCGCCCTGGTGGCAGAAAAAGTCGTGGATGCCCTTATTGACAAATATTGCAAAAATAATTGATTTTCAATATTTTTTTTCTCAAAAAGTACACGTCTCCGAATGTCGAAACTTTGTGTGTACTTATAATAATGTAACCTTTCTGTAAAAAAAAATATCAACCCCCAACTCGACGGACGTAAATGGAAAGCTAAGCCTAAATGTGTTCTTAGAAGTAGCTCATCGTTCCTCAAGTGTATATATTCTCTGATTCTAGTACACATGCCTGATCTGCAACTTGTTTGACGACGAGGACAAGCGGCAGTACCACTGCGAGGGTTGCGGCATCTGTCGTGTCGGTGGCCGCGACCGTTTCTTCCATTGCGAGCGTTGCAATATGTGTCTGCCAGTACAATTGCAACGCGTTGGTCATCGGGTGAGTTAGTGTATAATGTTAGACCTTTTTTTTTCTTTTTTCTTATATAAGAGGAGGCAAACGAGTAAGCGGCTCCCCTAATGGTCAGTGAATACCGCCACCCATAAACAACTGCAACACCAGGAGAATTGCAGATGCGTTGCCGGCCTTTTAATAAAAAGTAGGCTCTTTTCTTGAAGGTCCCTAAGTCGTAGCGGTCTATTCTACAAGGAAATTAACACAGATAATTTTATGCTGTTTTCCATTCCTTTTGGACTTGCAGGGCGAAATGATGTGATGAATCGTCTCACACCCTCATCACACGGAACAATATTAATGTTATATAATTAACTACTTACTACTACTAGTTTCAATGAACTAGTGTCATGTAACTCTGACCGAGTTACATAAGTTAAACAGTGTTGTCTGTTGGCCAGTGCGTGGAAAATGTGTCCCGGTCGAACTGCCCGGTTTGCCTGGAAGACATCCACACGTCCCGCATCCCGTGTCACATCCCGGACTGTGGGCACCTGCTGCACCGGCCCTGTTTCGAGCAGTTGCTGCACTCTGGACACTACGCCTGCCCCACATGTCAGACCAGCATGATCGACATGTCAAATGTGAGTGTTTACCGAAATCTGTACGAAGTACAGTGCATTTACGTCAAAACACGTGCTGACAGCATTTACACGCGGTTCCAAATTACTTAGCTTTGATATCGCAATATCAATCAGTCACCAACTATTTTAATTGGAGAAAATTGGTCCTTCGAGCCGGATATGAACCTGCAACCTATGGGTAATAATGACTACTCGCCCCGGTTTTATTCTTTTATTTAATTACAAAATGCCGACATTTATAAAGTTTTTATTTTACTGGATACGACCCCAGATACCGATTATACTATTGACAGGCCAAGCAATAAAAATTTATTGTAATATTTTGTTTCAAAAACATCTTATGACGATGCGTCATATTGAGAAGTTCTTTGAAGATTTTGACGACAGTTAAACCCAACGGATAGATGACGATAGATCTCAAGTTCTTAAGGCACATAAGCGGACAAAATTACTTCAGGTTTATATCACCATTGGAGCACTGGTTTTGTCGTTGTCACAGTTCTCATGGGCAGACACTTAATACACAAAATCGAACCACTTTCACGGAGCAAACTCCCATTTCAAACCATTATTTACACAATGAGGGCTAATAATCTTCCACTCACCAGATGTCGCTACTAGCGACTGAGGTAAAGTTTTTTGTTACACAGTGTCATTTAATTGAGAAATTAGTTTTAAATAATAGTTTATCATTGTCTAGAGTATTATATTAATATATAACACAATGCGTCAGTGGTTTGATTTTTAATTTTATGCACATTATAACTCTTTTTTTTAAAAGTCGTCTTTTAGTTATATTTATAGTTTGGTTTATTCATTTCTAATGTAATTAATATAAAATATAACTAATAATACAGAAAGAAACCTTAAAGATTACATTTTCCTAAGAAATTATCGTCCCCGCTATGAAATCTGTCAAATATTTTACCTCACTCGAAAGCGGCGCCGCCCTGGTGGCAGAAAAAGTCGTGGATGCTCTCATAAAACGGGAGTAACAATCCGGATTAAGTTCTCTCCAAAACTTAACATGCGTTATTGTTTTAGTTAATTTTTATTTACTCGCTATACCGACCCGATTTAACATATCCTCGCGCGGTAATAAAATTTAGGCTAATTACAAGTGACCTAGCCTTGCCTAGTATTCATTTCTTTATGGTGCCGTTATTTTTAATATAACAATGAAACATTATGGCGGCCCTGTCGTCGAGTCACAAGCTAAACACACTGAAGCCTAAATCACGCTATCAAAGTTCCGAAGTGTCGCGTTATGTATAGGACAGCCCCAAAAGTTCTGAAGTACCGCGCTACGTATAGTTCTGAAGTACAGCCCCGAAATAATACATGAAGCAATGCTGCTTCCCGGGCTAAACACCTTGCCCCGCGGGAGATTTTCCCTTTTCCTGCCACGGCTAAAAGTTATTAACGCCACGGCTAAAACATTATAAGCACTGCCTTCGCTTTAAGTACTGTTTATACTGACAGTGCAGGCTGGGCGGGCTGTCATATCTAATCCCAAGATCTCCACTGTGTCGTATCTGCCATTACCTACTTAATATTGTACAAAACTGGTGTCGAGGACATAATATTACGTAAATTGTAAAATTTTTAAACCATTTTAGCGGGCTGATATGTACAATCAATTTTGATGAAGAAATTATGTTACAAATTTAGCATTGCACCACTCAAAAACCATCCAATTACCTATTTTTTTTTGTTTTTATCACAGTTGTGGAGTTACTTGGACTCAGAAGTGGCAGCAACGCCGATGCCTCCAGAGTATGCTGATTACAAGGCCACAATCCTGTGCAAGGACTGCCACAAGGTAAGTATGAATTTTATGTGGTGCCAGCCAGCCAGCCATGCTGCAGCAATATGCCAGCCATGCTGCAGCAATATAGTAGCTGTTAAAAAAGTGAGTAGCGATCCAAGAACAAGTCTCATCCGACAATATCCCAATGATACCCCCGGGCGATAATGGAATTACCGCGATGAATTGCTGCAGAAAGCAGTTGGAAAACTACTTATGATCAGAAGCTCTTCAATTCCGATCTCCATGGTGGCAGTACTCTTCTTGAACCGAATCAACCGCGTGCAGTGGTTTTGTCCTTCCAGAAAGGTGACAACGCTCTATGGAAGAACTGCAAACCGATTTCCCTTTCGAGCCGCGTCTACATGCTGTTCATGAGGGTCATTACGAATCGTCTCGCTTGCAGATTTGACGACTTTCAGCCTCCAGAACAAGCTGGCTTTCAAAAAACTTTAGTACTAATAAATACATTATACCATAGACCACATAAATACTTACCAGCAAATTGTAAAAAGCTGAAGAGTACATTCTGCCAATGCCTTGCGTGTATGTACTACGAGAAAGCCTTTGATTCCGTGGAAATATGGGCGGTGCTGCAGTCCATTCAACGGTGCTGTCGGTATATCGAAGTGTTGAAAAGTACTTGTACAGTAGAGCTACGATGGCTTTCCTACTACAGAACCAGAGTACGGAACCTATCCAACTGCAGAGAAGTGTAAGACAGGGTGACATTATATCCCCGAAATTCTTCGGCGCTGTATTTGAAAAGCTGTTCAAGCTACTGGACTGGATTTTATACTATATCCAGTCCAGTAGCTATATTATACTGGATAGATACGGTATTAACATCAATGGCAAGTACATGACTCACCTTTGATTTGCCGACTATATAGTTTGTCTGCGTGACATACTTAGAAATGAAGATATCCGCAATAGAACCAGAGTAACCGACACAGCCCAACGGATTAGTAAGCTGAAGTGGCAATGGCAACCGACCATATAGCCCGAAGAACCGACAATCGACGGGGAAGCAAGGTTCTCAAGTGGCAGCCTCGTACTGGTAGGGGAAGTGTGCGGTGGGTGGCCCCCCATTAGATGGAGTGACGATGTTCAGCAGTGGACTTGTGAAGAGCTGTAATGATGATGATGGTGATGATGATGATGATTGATTATCATCAATATAGGTGTTGAGAAACTTTAATGTATTGTTTAATTTATTCTGTATAACTATTTTCTTTCAAATTATATTTTTATTTTTAGTTATCAACTGTGAAATTTCATGTGGTGGGCCTGAAATGCCAGCATTGTGGAGCATACAACACTTGCCAAACAAATGGATTCCATAAGTAAGTATGATGCGGTAGAATGTTTTGAAAATTCGCGTTTGTATACATTTTTGGATTATATAAGTTTTTTATGGACTACACTTTAAGAGTCCATCTGGGTAGGTGCCACACTCTTTACGTATATCTGCCGGCCGCTAAGCAGCAATGCGTACACTGTTATGTTCCAAAATGCGTGACATTCTATCTTAGTCCTTGGAGATGACAACGCATTTGTAGCGTCCTTTGTTTGAAGTTGGTTGCAGCTTTTATACGTGGTAGAGCATGCTGCAGCTATATTAGTAGTATAGTTGTAGCACGAATGGGTCGGCTCGACCGGGGAAGGACCACGCTCTCACAGAATACCGGCCTAAAAAGCAGCTTAAAACTGCTGTGTTTCGTATGGTGAGTGTAGAGAACCGGAGACCCTTTTTACTGGAAAAGAGGCAATCCAACTTAGTCCTCACGGGTGACAACGTAGCTGCATTTGATTTGCAAACGAGGATAGATCTAGATGTCTATGGGTCACAGCAACCACTTACCATCAGGTGGACTGTGTTCTCGTTTGTCACCCTATCCTATAAAAAAAGGCTTGCAAAACCATCGGGTGGATTTTAAGTTCGTTTGTCACTTCAGTTTTCTAAAACAAAAGTCTTTTTGCTTGAACTGACTGACATCATGGTGAGTTTAATGCGGAAACGGTGTTAGAGCCACGCGGCAGCTTCTGCTGTTGCTTGGATCGAACCAGGTAAGAATCACAACCTCTAAGAATAGCAGCGTGAAATAGAAGCATTTCTTCTTCGTTTCGCGTGGTAAGTGCAGGTGACTGGAGACCCAAACCCCCATAACATGTTAGCGGAATTTAGAATTACCACCCACAGGTGAGGGTACCTCTGGTAATGAGAATGCCTCACTGAGCATCGTGTGGATGTTACGTTGAGGGGACGCAAGCTATTCTTCCTGAGCGTAGGTACTCAGGCTGCCCCTCGTAAGCTGGGGGAGGGGGTCACTACTAATGTTGCAGGAGTCAAACGGCAATAAAACACGGCGACCCCTGCCATGCTACCCGTGGATTTCTGCAACATCGGGGGACTTCACTCGAATCTTAACGCCGTCCACTGCCATCCGGGATACAAATTGGAACATTGTGCCCTGAGCTGAAGTTTGTGCGTATACGTCAGAGAGGATATCTGTTTACACGTGCCTCTATAGATCCCATAGTGGTAATGCTGACACAGGTCGACTCATCGACTAGATTCAAATGACTACAGATTCCTTGCTACACCCTTCTTACCCACCACGCCGAATGGCTCTGTTCACGTTTGACCGATCTTGGCATATGGAATGACACAATTGATTACTTCGCCTATGCGGATTCCAGATGTGGAGGATCATGCACCTAACCTGTTGAATCTTCTGCTGACCTCTCATCCGAACTGATGTCAAGTATCCGTCAACGCCTGTCACGGTTCTCCATTGTTTGATCCGGAATATGGTCTCTCCCACCGCGGGTGCGTTCTGCACGCAGCCACCGTGTTTGGCGTTATAGGTTCGCAGATTGAAACGGAATGCAGTCTTTCTTTGTATCCTAACTCTCGCTGGATGATCCCAGCGCTGTTGCTATTTTAGTCAAACTGCTAGGAAAATTCTATCACTGATGTAGTGCATCAGAGTATAGAATTATTCAATTCATCAATTGTGGTACCCATCGAGGCAGATCTCAGCTCTGCTTTCATAACTCTTTTATAATTGCATTATGCAGTAAGCAGGAGTGTTATCAATCTTGGGCTGACGCTTCGGCGGCGTGGGATGTAAACACCAGCATCCTTAAAAAGAAGTATAACTCAGCCTTCAGGTCCTTCATAAGAGTTATAGCTAAGGCAAGTTATGAGTACATTGGCAGAGTTGGCGAGAAATTAGTTCGCTTTCCTTTGGGAATCCGTGCATTGTGTTCTCTCGCTAAGGTTTTTCAAAGGATTTTTTGTAAGCTGTCACTTCCATCTCTGCACAGGAAGGACGCCTTGCTGGTCCACGTCGGAAAAGAGAGAGTCGGACTACCACCAGCTATTTTTTCAGATCACTTAGGAATTTCTAAGAAAATACCCTCCCTTTTTTTTAAAGTCTGGCAACGTATTTGCTATTTCCCTGGTGTTGCAGTTGTTTTTATACATGGTAGAGCTGTGCTGCAGCTATATTAGTAGTATAGTTGTAGCACGAATGGGTCGGCTTGACGGGGGAAAGACCACGTTCTCATAGAATATCAGCGTTAAATAGCAGCTTAACACTGTTGTGTTTCGTATGGTGAGTCTAGAGAGCGTTGTAGAGAATCGGAGAACCTTTTTACTGAGAAAGAGGCATTCTATCTTAGATTTTGTTTCTTTATTGAGGATAGATGTAGATGTCTATGGGTCATAGCAACCACTTATCATCAGATGGACTGTGTGCTCGTTTGTCACCTTATCTTATAAAAAAATGGCCTGTGTCCATAGGGAGTCGAGTAGCACGGAGGCGGAGGAGGCGACAGCGTCCAGCGGCGCGGCGTCGCCCGCGGCCGCGCCTGCGGGCTCGCCGGGCGCCGCCGCCACGTCCAGCGCGCCCGACTGCGAGCTGCAGCGGCCCTCGCCGCTCGACGAGCCGCCGCAAGCCTGACGCGCACCGCACACGCACGCGCACGCCACCCGCACAACGAGGGACCAACACTGCGGCTGCTGGGGGGACGAGGGGGAAGCGATAACATCGTCTCCAACTGTAACGCCTCAACACCAACTCAACTTACCTCGACTAAAGTAAGCCATTGAAACGTGAACTTTATTTCGTACCATATACAAATCATTTTTCTAAAATTAAGACCAAATTCGATATAATATCGTATTTTAGACTCGAGAATTATTGTCTTGAAATAGTATATGCTAGAAAAAATCAATTACACGCAATACTCAATGAATTAATAAAAAAAGAAAAATGCAAATGAATTCTTAATTGAACGGATTTTTAAAATAACTATATATTACATAATCTATGATTACTATGATTACATAATCGAGATAAAATATCATTATTTAATTACGTGAAAAAAGCTCTAACGTTCCAGTTCTCGTTCTTTTTAAACAATAACCGTATAATATTTTTTTAGAAAATATGAAAGCTATTGAATTTCATTCTTCAAACTTTTTATCCACCGAATGTCACACGCTTACATCGTGCAGATCAGATATGCATATAGCGAAAAACGAAGGAAATCCTCACCTTAAGTGCACGATCGTGAATTTATGTATTTGTTTTTTTGTATTTCCCATTTGCACACGTAACTCGACTTAAAAAAATTAATTACCTCAAAAAAAATATATATTACACATTAAAAGGTATCAATTTTAAATATTATACGATAGTAATTTTAATGGTAATGTACAATTTTTCTTAGAGTTAATTATCATTTCTTACATTGGGTGGTTTATTGAACTGTTTAAGGGCTGAATTATTGAACTGATTTGTCAATCGTCAGTTAAAAGTTATCCATGTAATAAAGTACAACCTAATTGAATATAAAAGTGAAACAATTGAACATTTGACGATTAAAAATTCGACCCTAAGATTTTGATGTAATTGAAGTACAGAGAAATCTATCTCTATCTACCATATAGTATGGAGACACCCTTACTATGGTAACCATTCAAGGGACTTATACAATTGATATTTTAATTGTGTTCTGGACTTTATTTTACAACAAAGTAACTAATAATCTGTCTGCATAATATGGTCTACTTCATATGTTTGTTATTATTTTTGAAATCTAGAATGTTTAGGTTACTTTATTTATTGGAAAAATAGAATTTATTGTTTCATTGTAAAAACGTACCTCCTACCATACTTTAGGTTTTCCGCTAGATTTCCACGAGGAAAGCATGTTGCAGCAAAAGTAAACATTTCACAAAGCACAAATATTGCAATTTATTACCCCGTCCCATTTATATTACGACAATGATAAATGTACACTATGCATAGACTTAACTGGTATTGCGTGTGTAACTTATGTCCAGTAATATACTTACTGTCTTAGGATTATGTTAGTGTTGAGATAATTACAAGTACGATTAATTGTAAGCATTACATTTATATTATTATACAGGGTTATTTTTCAAAGACTAGTCAAATAAGTTAAAAATATAAATACTGATATACAGTTTTTGCAGTTTTAAAAATACGCGTAAATTAGCTTTTTACATTTATTTCAAAATATCCCAAATTTAATGTGATTTATGGGCAACAAAATGTTTGCCTACCGATCAAACCTTTACGAATGTGTGCGTGCACACTAAAATAAGTTAAAATAATGCATTATCACGCATTTTTAATTTAAAGAATAAAAAGGACAGAGTTTGAGATTTTATTTCATTAATTTTTCTTCACCATTTGCCTATATTCCTTATTCTGAACCTTTTCTGGAAATTTGGCCAGTAATTGCAAAATAACCCTGTATTGTCTTTAAAACTTTAAATCGTTGGTGCTTATGGCTAGTGTTTGCATAACGTTTGAATGAATTGACCGATTGGGGTCATATAGACACAATTTGTTGAGACGATGATACATAGTTATTCTAGAATCCGATAGATGGCGCCGTAGTTAAGTTATTAGCAATGTTTGCATTTATGGACCAAAATGACTCATCATCATCATTACAGCCCTTCACAAGTCCACTGCTGAACATAGGCCTCCCCAAAGGAATGCCATAAAGCACGGTCCTGAACCACCTGTATCCTTCGACTTCCTGCATGTTTTACCAGGTCGTCACTCCATCTATTGGGGGGATTAATATTCATTTCCACAGCATATTGGCATATTGGTTTAGTCGCCAAAAATCGCGGTATCTGTACCCGACAGGTAGCCGAGTTATTAGGAATTAAATTTTTACACTGTAAAAAGACAGAAGTGAATTTCGAGTGAAATTCATCGCGTCTGTCGAGCCAGAAAGTTTGTTATATTTTGTTTTATTAGTAAAATAATATTAAGCAAACATCTCAAAATTGTGTGATAATAAAAATAAAGTTACAACTTTGTACGTCCCACAGTTGGGCAAGACCCTTTTCTAATTATTTTAGATGGGTTTTGGGGCAATTGGTTTATTGTATTACTTGATAACCATAATTAAAATTTAAATAAAAATAATATTATCTATTAAAGACAATAATTATTAGTATTGTTGTCTGTCAGCTGATACTATTACTTAAATATAAATAATTCGATGATAATAAAAAAAAAATACAGAGGCAGTCATAAGGACTGTCGACAGACGTGAAAACTCAATGATATGTACGCGTACGCGTAGTCGACATGCTCGTGACGTATTGCGTGCAAGCGCAATCATGTCGAGGTCATCGGTGACGCGAACCTGTAAGTTTTTTCCCCTACCAAAAATCGTTCATCGCGGCTAAAGCTGTTTTCACTTCAAAAACAATTAAAAAGCAACGATGTTTGTGGTTAAATTAAATTATCGATTAGTAAACATTGACAACGATAATCGTTTATGTTAAATGAAAAATCTAACATAATATGAGAATTTAGATGCAATATGGTGTTATTAAGAATTTTGTACATAATGTAAGGTAAAAATAGCTAAGTTCGCATATTTAATAAAAAAAACCTGTTGTACTTTTATAATGCTGTGAAATAACTGCTGTAACTGCTAACTTTAATTACTACTTATTTGTAAAATGTTTATTTAATTTATTCATAAGTTATACGTTATTTGTTTGCTTTATGCAAAATCAATGTTTTTTATACTATTAGCTATTAAGATCTTATGCCAATTATATTAAAGCTTCTAATCCAATGCTAGGTAAATCAAACATTATTAAAATTGGATATAATTATTTACGGAATTATATTAAAAAACAAATGCCCTAAACTTAACTCTGAACTAGATCAATATTCAAAATATGACCATAAGATTATGTATACGTCCTACGCCTGGGCACAGGTTTGCTTTCATTTCTGAGAGGGTTTTAGGCAAGGAAGCGATCACCGGCTGGCCCAGTAAGTATTGGCAGACTTCACATGTTTTCGAAATATTTAATTTTTAATTTCTTAGATATGTGGGTTTCCTCACGATGTTTTCCTTGACCTCCGAGCATGTGATAAGTCAGTACTTAAAATTGCGATTCATAATTTCACTGGTGCCGGCGGGTATCGAACCCGTGTTGAATGTTAAAATTACTGCGGGTGTGTAGCCCCTGAGCTACCACGGCTCCTTTACTTATTTATATATTTCAATGATCGATATTCCACACCTGATAGGTACTCCTTTTTCGTCACTGGATTTAAAAAAAGAACTTTCGAGTTTTGGTCATGCCAAAATTAATTTAAAACTAAATTATTGTTTATCTTTAAAATATAAGCCGTTGAGATATTTGTGATTTATTTTTATTTTTAATATTTAAGTTTATATTATATTCTTTAGCTGTCAAGACCAAATTAATATTTTATGTGATAAACTTTATTGTTGGTTTGTATCTATGATGCTCAGAGATTCAAACAATAATATGTATTTCTTGTAGTTATGGTATAGCCTCATTTTCTCTGGCATCCTTTTAAACTAAGAATATACTCATAATGCAAACTACGTCGAGACAAAAGTTACGCAAATCAGATAAAAATTCTTTATAAGACAAAATACAACTTAAAAATTATATTTGTTAAATTGTCAACTCGCAAAATGTTGCAAACGCAGTTTAACGGTCAAGGACAATGGTCAGGGCAAGTGCAAACTCCAGGTCGCATGTATTAAAGACTAAATGCCTCCGTGTATTACTAGAAACCAGATTGTGACGTCTTGATACTTTGCTTATTTTTTTTTACTAATTTAATTTTCATTATGAGGGTTATAATAGGTTGACTGGATGCCAATGATTTCAACTTCACCCTCTACATACAAGACAACTGTTGTTGTTTCAAATACGAGTACAAAAAAGCTTCTTCTTATGCTTTTCATAGTCGATTTCGACCATAGCCAATAACTTCCGAATACTATCATTGTTCAAGGCATAATACTCGTAGTTCAACTAATGTGCGCATTCAGAACTAGTTCACCCTCAATACGCGAGATGTATAAATTTAAGACCACAGCTTACGCGCCAGTTAAACATATTGACTGAAAGAAATAACTTACAAGCATACATTTACCCGTCTTATTTTTGATTTTTTATTAAACTTTGTTCAGTAAAATGTTATTATAAAATTATCCTAAATAATAAAATTATCCGAGCCTCCCGTAACTCTTGCGCGATAAGTTTTGGAAGTAGACTTGAAAGCATTATCTATAACGAAACAGTCATAATAAAGTGAGATACACACATAAGTACAAAAATACAATATTTTCTTCCCAAATGTTCGTTGCGACTTGGATTAAATATCCGCCGTAGAGATGCTCAGATTCAGAAATGAGGTCGTTAAATGTACAGCTGTCAGAAAGATTTGTAAATGTGTGTGTATTATAATAATAAAATAAATCTACTATTAAGTTAAATTGTTTTTTATTTACCACATTTATAATTTCTAATAAAAAGAATATACTTATATTTTTTCCAAGAATATACACTACTCCATGTCATCCCGGCGATGCCGTCGTCTTCCTAATAAGAATTATAACATAAAAACTGTGGTTGCCGACCTACCTGCCAAGCGTAGCAACTATGGCAAGTATTTCACTTATAAATCAGTATTAATCAGGCCTACATTCAGCAGTGGACTAATTGTAGCGTATTAAAATCAGTTAGTCCGCCGTGATAATGCAGCGCTTGTTGGCGAATTTCACACGTCCTCGAATATTTTATATCTCAGGCACGGGTTTCCCCGCGAAGCTTTACTTCACTGCCGAACAAGTGGTAAAGCAAAGCAATTGCAATTAACAACTTTATTGGAGCTGGAGGGGTGAAACTACCCAAGTATGTGGAAATATATTTATAAAGCGATCTCAGAGAATTTACTAACTGGTGTGGTATGTATGACTTTGTCCCCCTAATGAATAATAACTAGGTTTTCAAGGTAGATATCATCAGGTAAGGCTATCCCGATCTTAAATCCACCTCTTTAAAAATTAGATCATTTTAAAAATAGTTTCAATGAAATTTTAATATATAAAAGAATCCCGTGTCACGATGTTCATTCACACTAATCTCCGAAAACGTTCAACCGATTGTAATGAAATTTTGTGAATGTGTATTACTGGGTCCAAATTGAGAGATATTATAGTGTTTATCACGATAAGTGACCCTTAATATTTTTATTGCGAATTTAAGGATTTTTTTATAGGAAGGATCGGAAAGGCACAAGGTATGCCATATGTATGTAGTATGTTATAAATTCTAAACTACCATATTTAAACGGTAAGTAAAAACTTATGTTTTAATTACTTTATTTATTTATTAATTTCTAGGCACATAATAAAAATAATGATAATACAACATCTTTCGTAAATACATTAAACTTTCAGTCTTTAATGCCATGAAACGACTACAACTCTAGTATATACAGTAATCTATGGACTACAACGACTAATTTTGAGAATGTCAATTTATGAATTTGTCAACAATAAAAAATAAACTCCGAAGTAATATTAATTAAAAGTTTTTCTACAATATCATGTAAAGGGTTTTTTTAAAACCACTAGCTTGCTACATATTTATTTATCTATGAAAACTACCCACATGCCCACCCATAACCCTTAAGACCCTTTCGTTGAAACTGGAGATCTAATTGATATTATATGAACCAGAACACTAATACCCTTAGGCGGGATATGAACATATCATTTTAAGCAACACGGCATTTCGTTAGAAGTTCCTGCCAAAACTCCATTTCGGATATATAAATTCTATCATCTATACAGATGAATTATTATCGCTGTCAGAGGCCTAATTTGTGGTGCATTATTTTAAGAGTATTGTAAGTTCGAATTAAAAGATAATTTTATTCATATCTAAGTATGTACAGATTTCAAAACTATATTAAAGATAACTTGTAATAATTGTTCTTATTTAGCACTGGCAACATAATACTCAAATTAAAAACGTACATAAAATAAAATAAAAAATAACATATTAGTACTACACTATATCCTCTCTTCTAACCATAACCGTAACCGTTCATAACCTTCTAGTGCTAAATTCGTATGGCTTCGCCAAAGAACAATAGCAGAAAAATAGTTGACAAAAATTATCTCGTCTAGAAATAAGTTATATATAAAATGCGTTTTATTATTTTTCTATGATTTTTCAAATAAAAATGTATGTCAAATAAAGCCACAGAAAAAAAACAAACATTTTGGCAATATCAAATGACTTAAATCATTTTAGTCTATTCAAGTGTTGCCATTTAGTATATTCAAACTATTTTCGTATACAATTTGTAAGACTACCAACACATCACACAAAATATTTTTATATTAAGTTATTATTAATAATAACTATACTAGCAGTAATAATAAAAATAAAAGTGATATCGTTGAGAATAAGTTTCTTACAAAGAATTTCCTACAATAATACCTTATCTCAATCATAGTACTATGTAACAATTCCATTTAATGTTATGGCAACACTAGCTAAAAGAAAATGTCACTGTTTTTTTTTACTGGCTTTACAGCTCTGGGTTCTAGCCCTTCTGAGAATGTCCCTATGTCACAAAGGCGCTGGGCCATGCCAGAAATATACATTTAGAGTATGTAAATATATAATAGATATACAATAATCTAAAAACTCTTAATTATATATTATGTATTAAGCTAACATCAAACAACCACAGGAAGCATGACTTTTCCAAGTGACATAAGACATAACCTAAAAAGGTTCAAATCTAAATATCTTTTTTTTTGACGCCTTCTCAGGACAAAATTCTTTGACAGAGTTATTAAAGTACGGACACTTAACATTTTAAGATATTTTTGATATATAGACGCTACCATCCCTTCTCAACTAATTTTATGTATGAAAGTCTGCCATTGTTTTTTCATAGACTCAACACTCATATTTTGGAGCGATAAGGCAGAAGCCTCCATTGGGATTGAATTATATCCTTATTGCTCTCTATTTCCCGCAGTTTTGTGTCATCTGAAAAAATAATCAAATCAAATTTAATTACCAACAGAATGCACAGATTTACTGTAATAATCCGTGTAGTGGCGGTGTAAGAATATCCACTACTCCACTAACCATTGAATTTACGCTAGACGTACAATACAATGTAGTGGCGGTGTAAGAATATCCACTATCCCATATCATCCCGCGGGTGTCGTGAGAGGCGACAGAGAGAAACAAATCCGGAGATGGGCAGCAGCTTCTTCCTAATAACACTAAAAATAAACAAGTCAAGTGTGGCAACTATGGCAAATATTCCCCCTACGATACAATCTATGGACATCTACTTATGTTCAACAGTGGACTTTAATAGGCTGTAACGGTAACAGAATTATACTGTAATCTGTTATGTTTACTACTCCGCGGCGTAGTAGCTTAGCATTAAGTTGCTGCGCTGAGAGCGGCAGGTTCAAATCCCGCACGGAAGAATAAGTATTTGTACCTACAACCTAACAAATAAATCTTCCAGGTCTGAAAGCTTGTTCTTGTGCAATTATTGATTTAAACAAAACAGAATAAATGTTTTCTTGTCTAATTTCGATCAAATCAACAATTTTCGAATTTTATCGGAACTCAGGCGTAAACAATGCACTCCGTCGTACTAGGCTGGAATGCGGTGACTTCCCTCTCTCTTCCCATGACCTAAGTCCTGGATATTTAAAATCTCACCAACCTTTATCCAGTATAAAGTTTTGCATCAGCCGTATAAAGGCCCTCGCCGGGACTGCCATGTTGATGTACGGGTAACACGCGCCGGTCTGTGTCTTGGCGTTGCACACTATAATACCTATCACTTCCACGCGTCCGCGACTGAGGCGGAAGATTGGTCCACCGCTAAAGAAAGAGAGAGAGAGAAAGAGACTTTTAGAATCAAGTGACAAATGACCCACTTCACATGATACCCTGATTGCAAGTTGATATTACAAACTACTTAAAACATGGCTATAGACGTGTCTCTAAAACGGGCGAGATTCATGTGCAACAATGGAATTATAGGGACTGAGGATGATCATATCGTGTAGTGGCATATATACATCCACTACCTCCTATCATCCCGTGGGTGTCGTAAGAGGTCACATAGAGAACCAAACTAGAAGATGGACAGCAGCCTCTTTCTGATAACAAACACAAAATGAAACAAGAAGCGAGGCAAATTTGGCAAGTATTACCCTTATAAGGGAGGCCTATGTTAAGCAATGGATTTTCGTAGGCTGTAATGACGATAATAGGCAGGATGATCATGATGAAGAAGGAAATAGACTCATTATCACCTTTGAGAACTAAGGATTTCACCAAACCCTAAAAGTTCTACGTTTAAGAGTTTTACGTGGTAAAGTCATGATGTAGCTATATTAATTATAAAGTTGTAGCACGAATGGGTCAGCTCGACATGGGAAGGACCACGTTCTCGAAAATACCAGCGTAAAATAGCAGCTTAATGCTGTGCTCCGTACGGTGAGTGTAGTGAACCGGAAACCCATTTTACTGGAAAAGGGGCATTCCATCTTAGCACTCACGGCAGACAACGCATCTGCATTTTGATTCGCAAATGAGGATAGATGTAGATAGTATTTCTCACGAGTCACGAATACATTGTGAACCACTTGCAACGCGATAGGATATTTAAATTAAATAGGTCAAACAAATTCACTACAAGAGCGAATAATAAAATCAAATATACAAAATGCTTTGTTGGTAAATAGTTAGCGATTAAGATCTTAACTTAAAGCTGTCATCAGGGCTAAGTATTGTAGGTACACTTTTAGGTCGTCAGCATAAAGTAAGAAAAAATAAAGAGTAAAGGACTGAGAATAGAGCCCTGTGGTACACCGGATATGACAGTAACTAATTTATATGAATGGCCGTTAACGACAACTCTCTGAGTTATATTTGTAATGTAAGAATGAAACCATCTGAGCAAATCGCTACGAATCCCATTAAAAGCGATTTTCTTGAGTAATACATATTAATCCACTTTATCGAAGGCGTTACAGAAGTCAGTATACACAGAATCAACTTGTATCTCCTCATCCATATGTTCAAATAAGTATGCAGTATAAACAAGGAGATTGCTTACTGTGGATCGTTTTTTAACAAAGCCGTGTTGTTCGGGTATGATTATATTTCGATGGGCAGGATAATAACGTTATGTACTAGTCTTTCGAATACCTTTGACAATACGGACAGTAATGAGATTTGACGATAATTCTCTACGTCGTTCTTGGAAACGTAGATTGTGGACCCTGTATTTTTTGACTTTTTAAATGAGGAAGTAGCTTACATGCTCTCTATCTGATCTCTATTTAAGTCGCCAGGAATGATCACGTACCAATAGCGTGCGTTAGTCACTTACATGTATACTTAAAAATGAAAAAAGCATGAAAGACTAACGAGGTTTGCGGCATTGGTCACTTTCACACAAAATGAAAAAAGTGAGAGACTGACCTGAAGCCGGACTGCACGCAGCAGGAGGTCTGCAGCATGGAGGGCGAGGCGTTGGTGACGTGTCCGCTGGTGACGGCGGGCCGCAACGCCGCCAGCCGCTCCTCGCTGAAGTACGGGTAGCCCGCCGCCACCACCGACTCGCCTGCACACACATAGTAACATCCTTAACATCAACATACACCTCTCAATGGATTGTCTCATAATGTCCTCTTTTTTATATTGAATAACGGTCACAAACGAGCTACAGCCCACCTGATGGTAAATGGATGTTATGACACAAATACATTGCCGTTGCCACCCCTGAGGACTAAGATGGAATGCCTAGTTACCATTAAAAAGGGTCTTCGGTCGTCTTCACTCACCGTACAAAACACAGCAGCATTGAGCTGCCATTTTGCGTTAGTATTCTGTGAGAGCGTGGTCCTACCCCAGTCGAGCCGACCAATACGTACTACAACCTTAATATCGCTGCAGCATGACTCCAGACCGAATTTCGGTCACGGTGGCCAGTCTCAGGAGACTAGCCATCTGTACAGGACAGGATTATAGTGCCTGAGTGTATACGCAAGCACAAGTTCACTCTTTATTCTCTCACACTTACAGTCAGTCTAAAACTTCCTGACTCCGGTCTTCTACTGACAATTTCTTAACAGAAAAACTCAATATCTGATTTTCCGACCCGGAGTTCGAACCTCCGGAGTTCGAACCTGGAATCGCGTTTACGGCCATTAGACCAACGGAGCAGCCAATATTGCCTCATAGGAGGATTATGGCCATAGGTGCCACGATTGACAGGCAGGTTGCCAGCCGTAGTCTGTTGCCTAAATCGTACTCGCCGTATCAACGATTGACTTTATAGTGGTGGTGTAAGAACGTCCACTATCCCATATCATCCCGTGGATGTCGAAAGAGGCGACAGAGGGAAAATGAAACAGGAGATAGGCAGCAGCATCTTCCTGATAACAACTAAGAATAATAAAAAATATGCGGTTGCCAACCCTGCCAATCTACGTGAGACGCCTATTTTAAGCTTTTTGATAGGCTGTAATGATGATAAGCGAACTAATTATTTATGATTATTACAGGTGAACATTCAATGTAGTATAGTCTGTTCGCTAAGATAGTGTCGGTACACCCGGAGGCGCACTTTTTATTTTGCTTTTATTTTTTTATCTTTTACTGTGTCTGCTAAATAAATATTTTTATATTTTAAGAATAAAATAGGGTACTATTTTATTCTTATGGTTATTGTAATAAAATACGAATGTAATCAATAAACAAAAGTTAGGTAGGGGGTCATTGTAGAAGCGTGCACGTCGCGACCCCTGCCAGCCCTTTTCAGGGCTGCAATTCTACACAGCTGCGCACCCATGCTAACGAGGGTTAGGGCGTCCCCCCAAGGCGACGCACACCAGCTAGTCCCCGTTGGTGTGGAATGCAGCGCGCAAAGCGGCGATGGGGACCGCCACCCGTCACGCACAGCCCGAAACGGCGGAAGGTGGAGGACAGAGTGCAGAGTTGGCACGTGGAATATTAGAGGAGGCATGAAAGATAAGACGAATGAGTTGATTGAAATAATGAAAGAAAGAGAATTAGATGTCGTGTGTATGTCGGAGACCAAACGGAAGGGCAGTGGTACTGAAGAGCTCCCTGGCGGGGCGTTAGCTCTATGGTCCGGAGTCCCGGAGAGCGAGAGCGCCCGCCAGGGAGTGGGGGTGCTGCTGTCGTCTCGGTTGGTCGATGTTATGACTGAATATAAGATTGTGAACTCAAGACTTCTCTGGGTTCGCTTTAAATTGGGACTGACGAAGTTATTCCTTTTGGCTGTTTATGCGCCGGTAGCTTCGTCGTCCAGGGCTGAGCTGGAGGAGTTTTGGGAGAATGTAAGAGAAGTTCTAGATTTGGCTAGGGGAAACGAAAGAATTGTTGTATGTGGTGATTTGAATGGATGGGTTGGTACCGCTCGACCAGGGTACGAGTCGGTGCTTGGAAAGTTTGGCGATAAAAGGGTTAATGATGCTGGCAAGCTTATACTGGCGGTATGCAAGGAAAAGGGTCTTCTTGTGACAAACACTATGTTTAATCACAAGAAGATCCATATGTATACTAGAGAAAGTAAGAATGAGAGAAGTATGATCGATTTGTTCCTGGTGGATGACCGACTGCGAAAACAGGTGATGGATACGCGAGTGTTCAGGGGTGCTGACATGGGAACGGATCACTATCTAGTGATTACTAGATTTAGGGGTCTGTTCGCGGGTTGGCGCTACCGGACGGCGGTTACAGAACCACAGTCGGTCTGTCGCATCCGAAGTTGGAAGCTTCAGGAAGCGGATACTAGGGACAAATATCATGCGAGGGTAGCCGAAAAGCTTGACACCATCGATGGCAGAAATGAATGTGTGGAGAGAACATGGCAGAACCTTAGGGATGGAATGGTAAGTGCAGCGGAAGAAGTGTGTGGAGCAATAAAAAGAGGCAGTAGTAAAAGAAGAGATGCATGGTGGAATGATGAAGTGAAAGAAGCTGTAAAGAAGAAGAAGAAAGCATGGTTAGACTACTTGGCCTCTAGTAATGATAAGGATATGAGAGAGAAGATGAAAGAAAGATATAAGCTGCAGAAAGTTCACACGAAAGCATTGATTGAGGAAATGCGTGAAAGGTGTAGAATGGAAGCGGACAAAAGGTTGTCGCACAACTTTAAGGAGAACTCCAAACTCTTCTGGAAAGAGGTTGGAAGGACCCGAAGTGGTGCGACGGCCTTAAGAATGAACAAAGTGCTTTCGAGAACTAATGACGTCCTCACAGAAAAATCGGACGTCATGCAGCGATGGAGCGAATTTTATAGAGAAATGTATGCGTGTGATGATCTTAGTGAGGGATCCGGGGATGACGCCGTGACTGGTACGCCAGACCTGGACCTCGATGACACTGAGGTCATCAGTATGAAAGAGATTGAACGTGCGATTCGAAGTTTGAAATGTGGTAAGGCTGCGGGACTAGACAGAGTTACTGCTGAAATGGTCAAGTATGGTGGGCCTCGCGTCTGGGACAGCTTTCATCTGCTGTGCAATTTGTGCTGGCGGACGGGGGATGTCCCGGATGATTGGCGATCCGCAGTCATTGTGCCTTTATATAAAGGTAAAGGTTCACATTTTGACTGCGGGTGCTATCGGGCGATCAGCTTGACCAGTTTAGCAAGTAAAGTCTACTCGAAGGTTTTGACACGTAGGATGCAAGAGAAATCGGAAAGATTTCTATGGGAGGCTCAATGCGGATTTAGACCTGGAAGAGGATGCACGGATCAAATGTTTTCTCTCCGCATGATCACGGAAAAGCTTCTGGCTGCTAACCAGAGGATTTTCTGTGCTTTTGTGGATCTTGAGAAAGCATTTGATAAGGTTGTAAGGAAGAAAATGTGGGAATTGTTGCCGGGGTACGGTGTGGATGGTCGATTGCTAAGGGCTGTGCAGTCACTTTACTGTGACTGTAAAGCCTGTGTGCGGGTAGGGCATGACCTGTCACCCATGTTTAGCGTCCAAACGGGCGTAAAACAGGGTTGTGTCATGTCTTCCTGGCTGTTCATACTGTATCTCGACAGCTGTTTACAGAAGTTGAAAGATAGCTGTTTGGGTGTGAAATTGGGTGACATAAAAGTAAATTGTCTGCTGTATACTGATGATGCAGTGCTTATTGCACCATCAGAGGCAGAACTGCAGGCATTAGTCACGTGTATGAAAGAGGAATGTGAAATTAAAGGTCTCCGTTTGAATGCCAATAAAACTAAGGTTCTGGTATTTGAAAGGGACGAAGAGAGAACGAAGTGTGAAATATGGGTAAATCAGGAATGTCTAGAACAGGTAAATGAAATTGTATACTTGGGGAGTGCTTTTAGCCGGGATGGAAGATGTGATTTAGATGTGGACAGGCGTGTCGTTGCCGGGAACAAAGTCAATGGTGCCCTGACTGCGTTAGTCAAAAGGCAAGGCGTAGTGAAGAGTGCACGCCTTGCAATACATAACGCAGTGTTGGTACCGACTTTGTTATATGGCAGCGAAACCTGGGTATGCCAGAAGAAGCATAAAAGCAAGTTGAATGCAGTGGAGATGCGATCTCTTCGTAAAATGTGCGGCGTTACCATGGCCGACCGAAAGCGAAACGAAGAGATTCGCAATATGGCAGGTTTGAAAGATGACCTTATCACAAAAATTGATAAGGGCGTGCTTCGATGGTTTGGGCACGTTGAGCGAATGAGTGAAGACCGAATGGTGAAGAAAATATATAGCGCGAAAGTTAATATTAAAAGGTGTCGAGGTAGACCGAGACTAACTTTCGAAGACCATGTGAGCAAACTGCTCGAAGAGGGGAGGGTCAAGAGTACTCGGATACCTAGACGTGCATGTATGAAGAAGATTATGAATCTGAAAGAAGCGAAAGAGGTATGTAAGGATCGTGACACTTGGCGATCTGTTCTCTCTGGCTACCCCGTCAGGGATTGTGCGTGAAGATAAGTAAGTAAAGTAAGTAAGGTAGCAAAAAACCTTACACTGCGGCGCTTCGTTTTAAAGTGCCAAATTTTTCTGCGGTTGTACGCCGCACGCGGTGACCTTTGATGTCGCGGCGACGCTTTGACAAGGTGCGATTCGTGCCAAGGCGGCGCTCCACAAAGGCGACCGTATCTAAGCGAACAGACTATATGTTCGTGGAGTTGTTTAATTTCATTTTATATTCTCGACGTCATAGAACGAACGGAAATGCCTTTGTGGCAAGTAAAAATGGAAAAGTAAGAAAAACAGATTCGAGACGCTAAAAAATCATTTAAAATTAAACAAGGAATTAGTAAGTAAAAACGTACCTTTTTCAGCTGGTTCCCTAGCGAATACAGCAGCCGACAAATAAGTCCAATATTCAGGATTACTGTACAACAAAGCGAGGTCGTACGCTTTGTCGTCCTTTGTTTTGTATCGGACTATAGCCGTCTCCTTCACGCCTTGGCAGTAAACAGACACCTTATATATTTCGTGCTAAAAATGTAAGTAAATACATTATCATTTAATGAAACATTTCGTTTTAATAAATAATTAATAATAGAAAATAGGTCGGTAAGGAGTCTCTTCATACCTGCCTAAGATTTCGGTCGGTAGGTACCACTCCCTCACTTACTTCTGCCTCAAAACAGAATTACATTCAGTGGTCTTCAGGTCATTACAGCCTATAAAAGTCTACTGTTGAACATAGGCCTCCACTATAGGTTACCTCATAGGGGGTTGTCATTTTGCTATAGTTGCGACAGTTGGCAACCGCAGTTTTGACTTGTTATTAGAAAGTTACTGTTCCATTTCAGTTTTCCCATATCGCTTCTTACCACACCCACGGGACGATATGGGGTAGTGAACATTCTTAGACCGCCATGTTGAACAAGTACTCGTAATTAAAGGCTCTTAAATATTATGTTACGAGCTTGGGGTTCGAGTCAATTAAAAACTGCCGAGTTAATTACCAAAATTGACACTTTAATTACATAACACTAATTACAACTTAAAACTATACTAATAATAAAACAGAATTGTACTACTGATCACTTTAGTTCGCAGTTGTATAGCTTCGAAGTATTCGCTTGTATCGCCAACTCAACACTGACCGAGTCGCGGTCTATACCGGCCTTATAAAGGGCCTCAGATAATTTCCAGAACTTTCTACTGTAGAAACATCTAGAAAGTTCGAGTACATGCCGGTCCCGACTGACTAGGTGTCGATAGTTCTAGAAAGTTCTTTAAAGGAAAATTCTAGAAGGATCTTGACCATTTCATCTTGATTTTACCAGGCATTAATGGTGGCGCTCAACACTATATTATACGTTATTTGTTTGCTTTATGCAAAATCAATGTTTTTTTTAATACTATTAGCTATTAAGATCTTATGCCAATTATATTAAAGATTCTAATCCAATGCTAGGTAAATCAAACATTATTAAAATCGGATATAATTATTTACGGAATTATATTAAAAAACAAATGCCCTAAACTTAACTCTGAACTAGATCAATATTCAAAATATGACCATAAGATTATGTATACGTCCTACGCCTGGGCACAGTTTTCCTTTCATTTCTGAGAGGGTTTTAGGCAAGGAAGCGATCACCGGCTTGCCCAGTAAGTATTGGCAGACTTTTTTTGGCATTGGTAGATTTAATTTTTAATTTCTTAGATATGTGGGTTTCCTCACGATGTTTTCCTTGACCTCCGAGCATGTGATAAGTCAGTACTTAAAATTGCGATTCATAATTTCACTGGTGCCGGCGGGCATCGAACCCGTGTTGAATGTTAAAATTACAGCGAATGCGTAGCCCCTGAGCTACTACGGCTCCTTTACTTATTTATATATTTCAATGAACTATATTCCACACTTGATAGGTACTCCTTTTTCATCACTGGATTAAAAAAAAGAACTTTCGAGTTTTGGTCATGCCAAAATTAATTTAAAACTAAATTATTGTTTAAATTATAAGCCGTTGAGATATTTGTGATTTATTTTTATTTTTAATATTTAAGTTTATATTATATTCTTTAGCTGTCAAGACCAAATTAATATTTTATGTGATAAACTTTATTGTTGGTTTGTATCTATGATGCTCAGAGATTCAAACAATAATATGTATTTCTTGTAGTTATGGTATATCCTCATTTTCTCTGGCATCCTTTTAAACTAAGAATATACTCATAATGCAAACTACGTCGAGACAAAAGTTACGCAAATCAGATAAAAATTCTTTATAATACAAAATACAACATAACTTAAAAATTATATTTGTTAAATTGTCAACTCGCAAAATGTTGCAAACCCAGTTTAACGGTCAAGGACAATGGTCAAGGCAAGTGCAAACTCAAGGTCGCATGTATTAAAGACTAAATGCCTCCGTGTAATACTAGAAACCAGATTGTGACGTCTTGATACTTTGCTTATTTTTTTTTACTTATTTAATTTTCATTATGAGGGTTATAATTGGTTAAATGGATGCCAATGATTTCAACTTCACCCTCTACATACAAGACAACTGTTGTTGTTTCAAATACAAAAAAGCTTCTTCTTATGCTTTTCATAGTCGGTTTCGACCATAGCCAATAACTTCCGAGTACTATCATTGTTCAAGGCATAATACTCGTAGTTCAACTAATGTGCGCATTCAGAACTAGTTGACCCTCAATACGCGAGATGTATAAATTTAAGACCACAGCTTACGCGCCAGTTAAACATATTGACTGAAAGAAATAACTTACAAGCATACATTTACCCGTCTTATTTTTGATTTTTTATTAAACTTTGTTCAGTAAAATGTTATTATAAAATTATCCTAAATAATAAAATTATCCGAGCCTCCCGTAACTCTTGCGCGATAAGTTTTGGAATTTTAATAATAATTTGTCATAATAAAGTGAGATACACACACATAAGTACAAAAATACAATATTTTCTTCGCAAATGTTCGTTGCGACTTGGATTAAATATCCGCCGTAGAGATGCTCAGATTCAGAAATGAGGTCGTTAAATGTACAGCTGTCAGAAAAATTTGTAAATGTGTTTGTATTATAATAATAAAATAAATCTACTATTAAGTTAAATTGTTTTTTATTTACTACATTTATAATTTCTAATAAAAAGAATATACTTATATTTTTTCCAAGAATATACACTACTCCATGTCATCCCGGCGATGCCGTCGTCTTCCTAATAAGAATTATAACATAAAAACTGTGGTTGCCGACCTACCTGCCAAGCGTAGCAACTATGGCAAGTATTTCACTTATAAATCAGTATTAATCAGGCCTACATTCAGCAGTGGACTAATTGTAGCGTATTAAAAGCAGTTAGTCCGCCGTGATAATGCAGCGCTTGTTGGCGAATTTCACACGTCCTCGAATATTTTATTTCTCAGACACGGTTTTCCCCGCGAAGCTTTACTTCACTGCCGAACAAGTGGTAAAGCAAAGCAATTGCAATTAACAACTTTATTGGAGCTGGAGGGGTGAAACTACCCAAGTATGTGGAAATATATTTATAAAGCGATCTCAGAGAATTTACTAACTGGTGTGGTATGTATGACTTTGTCCCCCTAATGAATAATAACTAGGTTTTCAAGGTAGATATCATCAGGTAAGGCTATCCCGATCTTAAATCCACCTCTTTAAAAATTAGATCATTTTAAAAATAGTTTCAATGAAATTTTAATATATAAAAGAATCCCGTGTCACGATGTTCATTCACACTAATCTACGAAAACGTTCAACCGATTGTAATGACATTTTGTGAATGTGTATTACTGGGTCCAACTTGAGAGATATTATAGTGTTTATCACGATAAGTGACCCTTAATATTTTTATTGCGAATTTAAGGATTTTTTATAGGAAGGATCGGAAAGGCACAAGGAATGCCATATGTATGTAGTATGTTATAAATTCTAAACTACCATATTTAAACAGTAAGTAAAAACTTCTGTTTTATTTACTTTATTTATTTATTAATTTCTACAAACATAATAAAAATAATGATAATACAACATCTTTCGTAAATACATCATACTTTCAGTCTTTAATGCCATGAAACTACTACTCTAGTATATACAAGTAATCTATGGACTACAACGACTAATTTTGAGAATGTCAATTTATGAATTTGGCAACAATAAAAAATAAACTCCGAAGTAATATTAATTAAAAGTTTTTCTACAATATCATGTAAAGGGTTTTTTTTAAAACCACTAGCTTGCTACATATTTATTTATCTATGAAAACTACCCACATGCCCACCCATAACCCTTAAGACCCTTTCGTTGAAACTGGAGATCTAATTAATATTATATGAACCAGAACACTAATACCCTTAGGCGGGATATGAACATATCATTTTAAGCAACACGGCATTTCGTTAGAAGTTCCTGCCAAAACTCCATTTCGGATATATAAATTCTATCATCTATACAGATGAATTATTAACGCTGTCAGAGGTTTAATTTGTGGTGCATTATTTTAAGAGTATTGTAAGTTCTAATTAAAAGATAATTTTATTCATATCTAAGTATGTACAGATTTCAAAACTATATTAAAGATAACTTGTAATAATTGTTCTTATTTAGCACTGGCAACATAATACTCAAATTAAAAACGTACATAAAATAAAATAAAAAATAACATATTAGTACTACACTATATCCTCTCTTCTAACCATAACCGTAACCGTTCATAACCTTCTAGTGCTAAATTCGTATGGCTTCGCCAAAGAACAATAGCAGAAAAATAGTTGACAAAAATTATCTCGTCTAGAAATAAGTTATATATAAAATGCGTTTTATTATTTTTCTATGATTTTTCAAATAAAAATGTATGTCAAATAAAGCCACAGAAAAGAAACAAACATTTTGGCAATATCAAATGACTTAAATCATTTTAGTCTATTCAAGTGTTGCCATTTAGTATATTCAAACTATTTTCGTATACACTTTATAAGACTACCAACACATCACACAAAATATTTTTATAAGTTATTATTAATAATAACTATACTAGCAGTAATAATAAAAATAAAAGTGATATCGTTGAGAATAAGTTTCTTACAAAGAGTTTCCTACAATAATACCTTATCTCAATCATAGTACTATGTAACAATTCCATTTAATGTTATGGCAACACTAGCTAAAAGAAAATGTCACTGGTTTTTTTTTACTGGCTTTACAGCTTTGGGTTCTAGCCCTTCTGAGAATGTCACTATGTCACAAAGGCGCTGGGCCATGCCAGAAATATACATTTAGAGTATGCAAATATATAAAAACTCTTAATTATATATTATGTATTAAGCTAACATCAAACAACCACAGAAAGCATGACTTTTTCCAAGTGACATAAGACATAACCTAAAAAGGTTCAAATCTAATTTTTTTTGACGCCTTCTCAGGACAAAATTCTTTGACAGAGTTATTAAGGGACGGACGCTTAACATTTTAAGATATTTTTGATATATAGACGCTACCATCCCTTCTCAACTAATTTTATGTATGAAAGTCTGCCATTGTTTTTTCATAGACTCAACACTCATATTTTGGAGCGATAAGGCAGAAGCCTCCATTGGGATTGAATGATATCCTTGTTGCTCTCTATTTCCCGCAGTTTTGTGTCATCTGAAAAAATAATCAAATGAAATTTAATTATTAACAGAATGCACAGATTTACTGTAATAATCCGTGTAGTGGCGGTATAAGAATATCCACTACTCCATATCATTACGTGGGTGTCGTAAGAGGCGACAGAGGAAACAAATCCGGAGATGGGCAGTACTAAAAATAAAAAAGTCAAGTGTGGCAACCATAGCAAATATTCCCCCTACGAGACAATCTATGGACACCTATGTTCAACAGTGGACTTTAATAGGCTGTAACGGTAACAGAATTATATAAATATAGCTTAGCATTAAGTTGCTGCGGTGAGAGCCGCAGGTTCAAATCTCGCACGGAAGAATAAGTATTCGTACCTACAACCTACAAATAATTGTTCCAGGTCTAAATGCTTGTTCTTGTGCAATTATTGATTTAAACAAAACAGAATAAATGTTTTCTTGTCTAATTTTGATCACCTCAACAATTTTCGAAGCTTATCGGAGCTCAGTCGTAAACAAGACATTCAGTCGTCCTAGGCTGTAATGCAGTGACTTCCCTGTCTCCTCCCATGGCCTAAGTCCTGGATATTTAAAATCTCACCAACCTTTATCCAGTATAAAGTTTTGCATCAGCCGTATAAAGGCCCTCGCCGGGACTGCCATGTTGATGTACGGGTAACACGCGCCGGTCTGTGTCTTGGCGTTGCACACTATAATACCTATCACTTCCACGCGTCCGTGACTGAGACGGAAGATTGGTCCACCGCTAAAGAAAGAGAGAGAGAGAAAGAGACTTAGAATCAAGTGACAAATGACCCACTTCACATGATACCCTGATTGCAAGTTGATATTACAAACTACTTAAAACATGGCTATAGACGTGTCTCTAAAACGGGCGAGATTCATGTGCAACAATGGAATTATAGGGACTGAGGATGATCATATCGTGTAGTGGCATATATACATCCACTACCTCCTATCATCCCGTGGGTGTCGTAAGAGGTCACATAGAGAACCAAACTAGAAGATGGACAGCAGCCTCTTTCTGATAACAAACACAAAATGAAACAAGAAGCGAGGCAAGTTTGGCAAGTATTACCCTTATAAGGGAGGCCTATGTTAAGCAATGGATTTTCGTAGGCTGTAATGACGATAAATAGGCAGGATGATCATGATGAAGAAGGAAATAGACTCATTATCACCTTTGAGAACTAAGGATTTCACCAAACCCTAAAAGTTCTACGTTTAAGAGTTTTACGTGGTAAAGTCATGCTGTAGCTATATTAATTATAAAGTTGTAGCACGAATGGGTCAGCTCGACATGGGAAGGACCACGTTCTCGAAAATACCAGCGTAAAATAGCAGCTTAATGCTGTGCTCCGTACGGTGAGTGTAGTGAACCGGAAACCCATTTTACTGGAAAAGGGGCATTCCATCTTAGCACTCACGGCAGACAACGCATCTGCATTTTGATTCGCAAACGAGGATAGATGTAGATAGTATTTCTCACGAGTCACGAATACGTTGTGAACCACTTGCAACGCGATAGGATATTTAAATGAAATAGGTCAAACAAATTCACTACAAGAGCGAATAATAAAATCAAATATACAAAATGCTTTGTTGGTAAATAGTTAGCGATTAAGATCTTAACTTAAAGCTGTCATCAGGGCTAAGTATTGTAGGTACACTTTTAGGTCGTCAGCATAAAGTAAGAAAAAATAAAGAGTAAAGGACTGAGAATAGAGCCCTGTGGTACACCGGATATGACAGTAACTAATTTATATGAATGGCCGTTAACGACAACTCTCTGAGTTATATTTGTAATGTAAGAATGACACCATCTGAGCAAATCGCTACGAATCCCATTAAAAGCGATTTTCTTGAGTAATACATATTAATCCACTTTATCGAAGGCGTTACAGAAGTCAGTATACACAGAATCAACTTGTATCTCCTCATCCATATGTTCAAATAAGTATGCAGTATAAACAAGGAGATTTCTTACTGTGGATCGTTTTTTAACAAAGCCGTGTTGTTCGGGTATGATTATATTTCGATGGCCAGGATAGTAACGTTATGTACTAGTCTTTCGAATACCTTTGACAATACGGACAGTAATGAGATTTGACGATAATTCTCTACATCGTTCTTGGAAACGTAGATTGTGGACCCTGTATTTTTTGACTTTTTAAATGAGGAAGTAGCTTACATGCTCTCTATCTGATCTCTATTTAAGTCGCCAGGAATGATCACGTACCAATAGCGTGCTTTAGTCACTTACATGTATACTTAAAAATGAAAAAAGCATGAAAGACTAACGAGGTTTGCGGCATTGGTCACTTTCACACAAAATGAAAAAAGTGAGAGACTGACCTGAAGCCGGACTGCACGCAGCAGGAGGTCTGCAGCATGGAGGGCGAGGCGTTGGTGACGTGTCCGCTGGTGACGGCGGGCCGCAGCGCCGCCAGCCGCTCCTCGCTGAAGTACGGGTAGCCCGCCGCCACCACCGACTCGCCTGCACACACATAGTAACATCCTTTACATCAACATACACCTCCCAATGGATTGTCTCATAATGTCCTCTTTTTATATATAGAATAAGGTTGATAAACGAGCACACAGCCCATCTGATGGTAAATGGATGTTGCGACCTAAAGACATTTGCCATTGCCACCTCTTATGACTAAGATGGAATGCCTAGTTACCATTAAAAACGGGTCTCCGGTTGTCTACACTCACCGTACGAAACACAGCAGCGTTGAGCTACCATTTTACGTTAGTATTCTGTGAGAGCGCGATCCGACCCAGATGTAGCCGACCCATTCGTGCTACAACCATAATATAGCTGCAACACTAGCACGTGAAAAGACCAACCGAATTTCGGTCTCCTCCAGACCAAATTTCGGTAGAGGCGGCCACTCTCCGGAGACTAACCATTGGTGCAAAATAGGATTATAATGCCTAAGCGTATGCGCAAGCACAGTTGCACTTTCTATTCCCTCACTCTCATAGTCCAATGGGACGGCAAACCGACACGACCAGAGAGAGATCAGCGCAGGACCAACAGCTTTAAGTGCTTTCCGAGGCACAAGGGTTAAACACCACCACCTTCCTGACTCCGGGCTGCTACTGAGACTTTCCTGGCAGAAAAACGCAATAATAGGTTTTGCCCCGACCCGGGATTCGAACCTGGGACCTCATGACCACTAGATAGTCAAGATTACCTCATATATATATAGGTGACAATAGCCATAGGTGTCACGCTTAGCAGGCAGGTTGACAACCGTAGTCTTTTCGTCTAAATCGTACTCGCCGTATCAACGATTGACCTTATAGTGGTGGTGTAAGAATGTCCACTATCCCATATAATCCCGTGGGTGTCGTAAGAGGTGATAAAGGGGAATTAACCGATTCGTTGCGGCACCAATTTTCGATAACTTTTAGCTGTAGCGGCGAACAAATATTTCATGACACGCCGGGCGTGTCAAACGCCACAGACAGACATCCGCCATGTGTAAAAGTAATGTTCTTTTTTATGCTTTTTTAACTTGTTTAGACCTAATTAAGTTTATTTGACATCAAACATAAGTTACAAATGGAAGGATACTTGTTTTTAGTGGGTAACTGTGTTTTTTACGCGTTTTCTTTGAAATTGAGAGAAAGTGACTTTTTTTATGAAGAGATTACAAACCTTTTGTACTATTTTTTGTTGTTATAAAAACTCATTTATATAAGTAGGTACAGCTAAATCACCATGGAAACCTTGGTTTTTATTAAATTAAATTTTCACATAATAATTACATTTGTAAATATCAAACAATGAAGAACCTTAATTTGAAAAAAAAAAAGGTATATCATTCATTGATATTTACAAATGTTAAATATTATTTAATGTTATACAAATGTAAAAGTAAAGTCGATTTTTGATTTGAAAACGTCTAATTAGTAAGAATAGCAAAACAAGTGTTTTCAAAAGGAATGAAACGCCGGCGCTATACGGCGGCGGATGGACAAAAGACTATTTATGAGCGAACTTTTTTTATGCATGAACGGTTTCGAACTGTTTCAAACAAAAATAAACCTCATGCCATATCACAAGAGCACATGGTACTTCGTAGGTCCATTCGACCAAATTATAGTAATAAGTCGGCACTTCAACCATTTTAAGCAAAAGAGATAAAGGCATTGTTTTTTTTTAACAGAAGAGTTGTTTTCTAGAAACTTGTTTACAACTTGAGTTTGTGAGCGATCGCAATGAGTGCTATTATTTGTTCATTTGTTTCTTATTAGAGTATTTTTCCACAACATGTTTTAAAAACCTGTAAAGTAAAAACGGTACCATGTACAAGTTAAAAAAGGTTGTCAACTCCTAAAAACTTCAATTTTTCAAAATATCCAGAAACGAAGCCGCAGGCATGAACTACTTGCAAAATAATGAATATATTGTTCTGGATAAATTTTCCAAAAAAGCAATTTGAGCGAGTTATAACGATTTTTAAAAAGACACGCTTCGCGTGTCATACGCCACACACAAAAGCATTAAATGGCACGCCTGGCGTGTCATCCGCACTGAACCGGTTAAACAGGAGATGTACAGCAGCATCTTCCTGATAACAACTCAAAATAATAAAATATGCGGTTGCCAACCCTGGCAATCTAGGTGAGACGCCTATTTTAAGCTTTTTGATAGGCTGTAATGATGATAAGCGAACTAATTATTTATGATTATTACAGGTGAACATTCAATGTAGTATAATCTGTTCGCTAAAATAGTGTCGGTACACCCGGAGGCGCACTTTTTATTTTGCTTTTATTTTATTATCTTTTACTGTCTCTGTTAAATAAATATTTTTATATTCTAAGAATAAAATAGGGTACTATAATAGGGTACTATTTTATTCTTTGGTTATTGTAATAAAATACGAATGTAATCAATAAACGCAAGTTAGGTAGCAAAAAACCGTTCACTGCGGCGCTTCGTTTTAAAGTGCCAAATTTTCCTGCGGTTGTACGCCGCACGCAGTGACCTTCGTGGTCGCGGCGGCGCTTTGACAAGATGCGATACGTGTCAAGGCGGCGCTCCACAAAGGCGACCGTATCTAAGCGAACAGACTATATGTTCGTGGAGTTGTTTAATTTCATTTTATATTCCCGACGTCATAGGACGAACAGAAATGCCTTTGTGAAAAAGAAAGAAAAACAGATTCGAGACGCTAAAAATTAATTTAAAATTAAACAAGGAATTAGTAAGTAAAAACCATAGAAATATTAAAAAGAGGAGAAGTGGCAAGGGGGCGTGTCTGTGTCCGCACGATATGATCAAAATGCTCAGGTTCTTTTCAAACGGCCGTTTCTGCGTATTAGTATACTTTCAACCGTAATCGTGAAACAATATCAGAATGCCGTGTTATTCAGTGGTTTCTTGTAAAAACCGAAGCCAAAACAAAATCTTTGTAGATCATGGAATCACTTACCATATGTAATAACAAGTATTTTACTATCTTTATCTTTAAAATCATGAAAAACAACAAATCGTAAAATATTTTTTGCTCTTAATGCGTTATTTTTGTTTTCAAATATAACTGCAATGGTACTATTTTGTAGTAAATACATTGCTCCTTAACCACTACTTATGTATATCGCTAAGCGACTGAACGAGCAATGTAAATATGACAAAACGATACTTTATTTATGGGGATGCATCGTGTAGTACGGCCACTGTATCTTGCGATGAGTTAGTGTTGTGCTTGCGCAGATCCACTAACGTATGCTATCGACAACAATGTCGATTGGCGAATTGCTATTATAGTTTATTCTTTCAATTTGTCAACCGTTTCAGCCCGGTGGGAAGACTGATGTGACATAATGGTATTTAATTGTTTTGATTATTTTCACCGTTTAGTACACTGAATTCGTAACTAGCGATCATAAAGTAAGTTGCTTAAATAATTAGGTTAATCATCGGTGAAGTATTTTGGGTTGAATTATAGTATATTATGCCTTATCTTCGTGTTAATTACATACTTTTATGTTTTCAAAAGCTTCGAATGCGTTATTATACCTAATTGGCATGGTTCAGAATTCAGATAATATTATAATAGTGACTTTTGCTAAAAATAAGTTAACGTGATTCTCCTGGCTATTTATTTATTATGCATAAGGGTGTGTTTGTTTTCATATATTTAACAATATCTTAACCAACCAGGGGTTTTTTAACAAAGGCTTGCCAAGTACATGGTGAGGTTAAGAAATTGCGTAGGATATATGTAAATGATAAATAAATTATTATCGTACATTTTCAGCTTCCCAAAAGATGCTAATTTAAAAAAGAAGCCACAGGAAGGCCACCAAACTGGTTCCCTACAAAAACTAGTACCATATGCCAAAATACCTACTTTTTCAATACGCTATGACAATCTAAACCAATATAACCGGATTTTTTTATTGTATTTGTTAGGTAGGTTAGGTACTTAATAATTTACGTTTAGCTACATATTGTTTATTTTTATTATATAATTTCCTGTGCATATAGTTTTTTATTTATTTTATTTTCAATTTTAGTGCAATTTTAGTATAAATGGAAGAGAATCGATAGCTTTCCAATTTAGTCAATCACTAATGTATATGTAAAATAAATGGCTTTTGTTTTTAAAATGCACAGGACAACCATAGCGACTGATATTTTTGTGTGAGTAAGTAGTACGGTGCATGGTAAATGCACGCTGTTTCTGTAGGGATACGGTTTGTAATTGATTGTGTAGTACGTTCTGATTTATAAAATGCGGGTGTGTGCGCGACTGCGTATCTATTGCTTTTACTGATCTGCAAGTGTAGTAGTAGGCGGGTGGTAGGGGCCAACTGGAGACACCGGGTTCCGATACATTTTCAACTACCGGGCATATCTCCTTCTATTATTATATCTATGGTAAAAACGTACCTTTTTCAGCCGGTTCCTTAGCGAATACAGCAGCCGACAAATGAGTCCAATATTCAGGATTACTGTACAACAAAGCGAGGTCGTACGCTTTGTCGTCCTTTGTTTTGTATCGGACCATAGCCGTCTCCTTCACGCCTTGGCAGTAAACAGACACCTTATAGATTTCGTGCTAAAATGTAAGTAAATACATTATCATTTAGTGAAACATTTCGTTTTAATAAACAATTAATTATAGACAATCGATCGGTAAGGAGTCTCTTCATAGATACCTGTCTAAGATTTCGTGTCGGTAGGTACGTTTTTATACGTGGTAGAGCCATGCTGCAGCTATATTAGTAGTAGTTGTAGCAGGAATGGGTCGGCTCGACCGGGGAAGGACCACGCTCTCACAGAAAACCAGCGTAAAATAGCAGCTTAACGATGCTGTGTTTCGTATGGTGAGTGTAGAGAACCGGAGACCCTTTTTACTGGCAAAGAGGCATTCCATCTATGTGTGTATGATGTCAGATGTCTATGGGTCATAGTAACCACTTACCATCATCAGGTGGACTGCGTGCTCGTTTGTCACCCTATCCTATAAAAAAAACACTCCCTCATTTACTTCTGCCTTAAAACAGAATTACATTCACTGGTCTTCAGGTCATTACAGCCTATAAAAGTCTACTGCTGAACATAGGTTACGTGATAGGGGGAACTTTGCTATAGTTGCCACGGTTGGCAACCGCAGTATTGAGTTGTTATGAGAAAGTTACTGTTCCATTTCAGTTTTCCCCTATCGCTTCTTTCGACACCCACGGGACGATATGGGATAGTGGACATTCTTACACCGCCATAGTGAACAAGTACTCATAATTAAAGGCTATTTTTTTTTTATTATTATATATAAACATTCCATCTTAGTCCTCAGGGTTGATTTATCCATATATTTCTTGTCCTTTATGTTGCTGTAGGCCGGCAGCCTGTATCTGGGGCTTTTGCCGGTGGTTTGAGAAGAACTCTGGTAATCTTGCGCCTATAAACAATCTGTGGGACATTTTCTAACGGATCCCGCCGTTTGTCAAAAGAAATACTGTCATTCGTTAGCAAAGTCCACCTATAGACTCCATTGTTATATACTTTTTTATAGAAGAGGGGGCAAACGAGCATACAGCTCACCTGATGGTGACTAATGCCGCCCATTTTTTTTATAGGATAGCGTGACAAACGAGCACACAGGCCACCTGATGGTAAGTGGTTGCTGTGACCCATAGACATCTACTACTATGGAATAAGGACTAAGATGGAATGCCTCTTTTGCAGTAAAATGGATCTCCGGTTCTCTACCAAATGATCACAGCAGTATCGAGCTGCCATTTTACGCTTGTATTCTGTGAGAACGTGGTCCTTCCCCGGTCGAGCCGACCCATTCGTGCTACAACTATACTACTAATATAGCTGCAGCATGGCTCTAGCACGTAAAAAAATAATTGTGTAGGAATATTTACAAAAAATAGTAATGTAATCTTCGGAATGGCTGAACAACCAAACGTGATAAAACTTTACAAACAGATAGACAGCAATGCAGTAGCTATACTATAATTATTTTGTCCATGCAGTTTGGGTCATAAATCATAGGAATATTTCGCTCTATCTCCCACTCACGGGCTTTAGGGGCGAGCATAGTGATGCACATTATTGTTGTCGATAAACGTTATCGATAGTGTATTTAGTTTTGTCATTATGTGGTTTTTTTTATAGATAGGGGGCAAACGAGCATGCGGCTCACCTGATGGTAAGTGACTACCGCCGCCCATGAACAAACGCAACACCAGGGGAATAGCAGATGCGTTGCCGGCCTTTTAGAAAGGTGTAAACTCTTTTCTTGAAGGTTCCTAAGTCGTATCGGTCCGGAAAATTCGCTGGTGGTAATTGATTCCACAAGGAAGTTATGCGAGGGAGAAACCTTCTTCTAAATCGCACAGTGGTGGACCGCCAATCATCCAGATGGTATGGATGTTAACGCGAGTTAGTGATAAAAATGAAAAAAAAAATATAGATTAAACAACGTATTTATTAAATACGTTGTTTAATTTATTTTAAATCATTATTATTATTTATTTTAAATCATAATAATGATCTAAAATAAATAATTAATTAGGTATCTATGTGTTAAAAAACTATAAGTACAAATGTTTGGAATGTAACGAGTTATAAAATAAATATGAAAGTAAAAATCATTTACATTATTATGTTAATATTATAATGAATAAATATTTATTAAATATATATAAAAATCATTTGTTGTTATCGATAACAGCGTTGCGACCGCGCAACATGCTCACCGCCCTGCCGGGCTGAGACCGAGCTAGATTTTTGACCCCAACTGCACGGAGAAAATAATTTTACTATAGGCTATTTATATCCGAAAATCTTGATTTTCTTGAACAACCAAAAATTATAAATTAAATGGTCTTTATCTTAGGTCTAAATAACCCCATCCAGGTGAAAACGGGGTGGGTCGCGAGTATAAAATATAAATATTCGCAGACATACATTTTTGACGACGTGTGCGCACGTCACGACGTATCCGCCGCCGAGGTAAACGCCAGCGCCCCACGCGGCGCCGCAACGAACTAGCACGGTTGTTTTGTCGATGCAATCTATTGACATAAAGTATTATTTTAAATGTATTGTGAGAATTAAATTATATAAGAATTGAACATGAGCCTTTTTGTGAGAAGGGACACCACGAAGTGGTGTTTTTTTTTATAGGATAAGGGTGAAAAACGAGCACACAGTCCACCTGATGGTAAGTGGTTACTGCGGCCCATAGACATCTACATCTATCCTCTATTACAAATCAAAATGTAGATGCGTTGTCACCCGTGAGGACTAAGATGGAATGCCTCATTTCCAGTAAAAAGGGCCTCCGGCCACCTGCACTCACCAAGCGAAACGCAGAGGTAAATCTCTACTTCACGCTGGTTTTCTGTGAGGTCGTGGTACCACCCCGGTTCGAGCCGGCCCATACGTGCGACAGCAAAAGCTGCCGCGTGGCTGTATATACATACATATGGAGTAGTGGATAATCTTGCACTGTTTGTGCAAGATTATCCACTACTCCATATGTTCCCGTGGGTACCGTAAGAGTGACAGAAGTAAACGAAGCAGGAGATGGGCAGCCACAGTATATTTTGCTTCTGTGAGAGCGTAGTCCTTCTGCGGTTGAGCCAGCTGACTCTACTACATATAAAACTTTTGACTACTCCTAATTGTTCCTCTGCTTATGTGTAGCTCGAGGACTAAGTGATCGCCTTATATATCACAAAGCGCGGGCAACCTGGGTTCGATCACCGCCTGCACCAATACAATTGTTTATTACAATTTCAAAGCTTTTATTGGCATTTACCATGTGCTCGGTGGTGAAAGAAAATTTCATGAGGAAATGCACGTCTCTAAAATGAAAAGGCCGCTAAACACACTATGGGTCAGCGTGGCGGACACTTCTTTGCCCCAAAACGAACGGAAAGTAAACATCCTTCAACTATACAATTTCATTATTATCATCACAAGTCCACTGCTCTCTCCAAAAGAATGACACAAAGCACGGTCCTGAACCACTAGCATCCATTGACTTTCTGTATGTCTTACCAAATTGTCACATCATTCAGCGAGACTTCGCTTACCGGTACGAGGTTGCCACTCGAGAACCTTTCACCCCATCGGTTGATGATTCTTTGATCTGTGGCCGGTTGGGTAACCTTCAGCCGTCGGTTACTTTGATTCTGCTGTAGATATCCTTATTTCGAAGTCTATCACGCAGAGTAACTTCGAATTTTATTGTTTACGTTACAAAAAGTAAGAAGACAGTACGTGGTAGAGCCATGCTGCAGCTATATTATGGTTGTGACATGAGTGGGTCGGTTCAACCAGGAAAGGATCACGCCCTCAGATAATATCAGCGTGGAGGAGCAGCTTAATGCTTTGTAGTGTTTTGTAAGGTGAGTGTAGATAACCGGTGAACCTTTTTACTATAAACGAGGCATTCCATCTTAGTCCGCAATGAGCCACAGCATCCACTTATCATCAGGTGGACTGTGTGCTCGTTTTATAGTTCATAGACTGGTTTCTGATAATGCTGGTGCTGTTTGCATTTTGACTTTTACAGCTTCATTGGAATCAATGGTTCATAATTAGTTCTATTTCCAACACATATACATTTTAATTCCTAATCGAGGATAGATGTCTATCTATGTCTATAAGTCACGGCATCCATTTACTATCAGGTGGACTGTGTGTTCGTTTGCAACCTTATACTAAGACAAAATCTATAAATAATTAGCTTCTCCTCATGCGTATTGATCTAATGTGTGCGTGTAGTATGCGTATGCGGATGTAGGTATGTGCGTGCGGGACGGGGAGTGAGAACGCATCTGCATGTTGATTCTCGATCGGGGATAGATGTAGATGGGCTACAGCATCCACTTAACATGCGGTGTACTCTTTTGTCAATTTTATTGTAAGAAAATCTTATAATTATCTCCACCTCATATATATCGTGTGGAGTTTTGGCGGAATTTTGATCGGATTTGGCGGATAGCTGCTCCTGTATTATTTGTTTTAATAATGGTTTGAAGTGGTATTTTGATATGTAAAAGTGGTGCGATTTTGTATATTAAATGTCTGCTCATGTGAGCTATTAGTGGAAACGGTGAAACAAATGTTCTGATGGTGATGTGAATCTCAAGATAAGGTGTATATCTGCTTAGGCGCCTTGAGATACTATCGCCAACTGTCTGCTGGCTCAAGTTGCAAAAATTACGCAATGTTGCAATGGCATTAACATATTGTGAGCAGTCTACTAAAAATAATTATTATCACTTGATACTGAAAATCTATAAAAACGAAGACTATGGCTTAAAGGACAAGCATCCAAGTATGATTTTAATTTAAAAAAAGACCTAGCGTATGCGTGTAGCGTGGGTGCGCGTCGGAGCGCGCGAGCGTGCGCGGCGGCGCGACGTGCAGCTTGGCGGCGAGCACGGCGCGCAGCGGCGCGGCCAGCGTCAGCCCCACCCACTCGCCGCGCCACCACGACACGCTGCACACCACCGCGCCCACCAGCTCCCGCCTGGCGCACCACACAACACCAACCGTTTACACATTAATCGACTTTTGTGCCCAGCGGCAGGACGTTTATCGACTGTTTCTTAATAAACACACCGAATATCTAATTATGTTCCCCAGTTTAAATTTCCGTCACCACGACCAGTCTCAATGGACATTAGCGATCTGACAGGATTATAGTGTCGGAGGGGGTAAGCACAAATGCACTCTCTATTAGTTCACTCTCATACTCCAAGATATTTTTTTTTCTTATTTCTCAGACATGCGAGTTTCATGTTTCACGATGTTTTCCTTCACCGCCGAGCACGTGGTAAAATCGGCACTTAAAATTGCAACTAACAATTACATTGGTGCCGACCGTGATTGAACCCGGGTGGCTCGCGTACTGTGAAATTTACAGCGAGCGCTTTGCCCCTGAGCCACAACGGCTCTAATCGCGATTGACGCAGCCCTATTACGTGTTTAGTGGACTTTATATTCACACCTATGTTTAGAAGTGGACTTTAAAAGGCTGCACTAAAATCATTTCTTCATTTCATCACTGAGTTAATTTAAGAGAGAGAGAGAGACAAAGAGAATGATCATTACCATTTGGAAGAATTTTGTTTCGGCATATTCGCATAGATTGATAGCCACCAGTTGCAGTATCTTAACCTAAGATAATCTTAATCCTGATAAGAAAAAAATTATTCGCAAGAGCTGTCTCAGTAGCCTTAGATATATGGTTAAATGACTACAAGATGAAACATGTATTGGAGACAGCTTTTACCGAAGAAACTGTTACGTGGTAGCGCCACGCTGTAGTTATGCTATACTTGGCAGCACGAATGGGAAACCACGCTCTCTCAGATAACAGCGTGAAAAAGCAGAATAATGCTGCTATTTCATATGGTAAGTGTAGAGAACCGGAGAACTTTTTTAGTAGTAACGAGTCCATCTTAGTCCTCAAGGATGACAACGTAATTGCGGATATATCTCGATGTGTATGGGCCATAATATCCACTTACCATCAGATGCACTATCTGTTCGTTTGTCATTCTTATTCTATTAAAAAATCAATGTTAAATATTTTAAAGGTATAAAAAAATGAGTACATATTCTTAGGATCCTCATTACACTGTTTTATGAATCCTCCATTATCGCCGTATTCATCGTAAGCCATCTCTTATATAACTTAAATTCAAAATTTCAAAAACCCCCGGAACAAAAGAGCTTTTGATAAAACATGTCTAAGAACCATCGCTAGAAAACCCTTTTAAGAGCTACGGTCAAACTTATGCCATCAAAAACATAACTTGTAAAAAAAGCCAAGTCTCGCATCTCAGTTCTTCTACCGTAAAAAGTTGTGAGATCCATGTAATACCAAGTCGGTTAATTTATTCAGTCCATAAATTGATACATAGATTGACTTGGCAATCGCATGAAAACACAATATATCTCACAAGTAATACATATTATATTAAATTAGATTATTAGTGCGATGCCCAAGTCAATCTATGTATCAATCTATGGACTGAATAAATTAACCGACTTGGTATTACATGGATATCACAACTTTTTACGGTAGAAGAACTGAGTTGCGAGACTTGGTTTTTTTTACAAGTTATGTTTTTGATGGCATCTCATTTCTTTGTGTAGATAGTTATATCTAGGTAGCTATTTACACCTATTATTCCATTTTATTATACATATATAGGTACACTGATTCATTCACCGCAAATGTAACTTTGTAATACTGTATGTTTATATGGGATTACAAAGTTATTTATGCAGTTGGTGTATCTCAAAAACAGGACCGAAATTGTAAAATATTTGAATTTTTTCTTGATTTATATATTAAACAATAATTGTATTCCAAATTTGAAGTTTCTATGTCTGCTAGAAGTGCCTTAGAGTTTTGATGATCGGTCAGTCAGTGAGTGACAAAATTAAGAAACTTTGACTAGTTATAATTCTTAAAGTACTGGTTCAAATTTAATGAAATCTGAAATATACTGAGTTTATACAATGCCTACTTGGTTAGTAAAAATTCAGGCTTCTAGTTTTATTCATAACGAAGTCATAAGGTTTCGGAAATGGCCTGAACTGCTTCGAGAAAAGGATGGTACGGCCATGCCGCTTTTTTGCTCGACTTGGCGGGGGCACTGCCGTGCCCCCAGATAACACTCCTCTTTTTGCGTCGGTGGTTATAAATGCAACCTTATATGCCAACATTTAGCCAAAACAGAAATTTAATTTCATCAATGTTTCATATATTCTACTCGTATATATATAATATTTCGATCTAATTCACATACGTTGGACCTTCTGTGAAGACTGGGCCACCTTCCGAACCCAACGCAGTCGCTGCATCAGTAAGTAAGAGCGATGGTCTCTTGCCCACTACCCCGCAGACTGACCCTCTTGTCACCGCATTAAGAAATACCTAAATGTATAAGAAATAAAAAATAAGAAAGAAATTATATATAAGAATTATTCATAAAATGCTTGCCAGTCCCCGTCCTAATGTTTCGTCTCAAAACTCAGAAAACGAATATATTATGGAATGGATTGAATGTCTGCCTATATGTTCTTCTTAGGCTGTGCTTGCTGAGGTTTTCCTCCGTGTATTTTACGTAGACGATAAACATTTTGATTGTTAGAAAATTCGTATAGCTAACCTGCAACTTATCATTTTAGCCCATAGTTTGCGGTAATGCGTAAAACTTTAGTTTAACATAAAAAGATAACGTTTTAAAAACTTTTCGTATAGTGAGTGTAGAGAACCGGAGACCGTTTTTACTGGAAAAGAAGCACTCCATCTTAGTCTTCACGGGTGACAACGCATCTGCATTTTGATTCGCAATTGAGGATAGATGTAGATGTCTGTGGGCCACAGCAACCACTTACCATCTGTGTGCTCGTTTGTCACCCTTATCCTATAAAAAAACAACTAAACCTAAGTTTTAATGAGGGTAAATAATTTTCTGCTCACCAGATGTCGCTAGTTGACACTGAGGTAAAGTTTTTTGTTACACAATGTCATTTAATTGAGAAATTAGTTTTTAATAAAAGTTTATCAGTTTCTACAGTATTATATTAATACACAATACGTCATTGAGCTCTTTAATTTTTTGCACATGTTTAACTTTTTTTTTAATTTTTCTACTTTTATTAATATCTGTTTGGTTTGGTTTATTTATTTTTAATATTATTAATACAAACAATAGCTAACAGTAAAGAAAGAAACAGTAACTTTTACAAACAAATTAACTTCCCCGCTATGAAATCTGTCAAATATTATACCTCACTTTCTAGTGGCGCCGCCTTGGTGGCAGAAAAAGTCGTGGATGCCCTCATTATTAGCTCATCATTTACACCAACATAATGTTAGTAACATTACTCGTAAAATACATACATACATACATACATATAATCACGCCTCTTTCCCGTAGGGACCACTTCTTTCCACTTGCTACGATCCTTACATACTTGTTTCGCTTCGTCCACTTTCATTATTCCCTTCATACATGCTCTACGGTTTAGGGTACTCTTGACCTGGCCTTTTTTCAAGACGTCCCTGATTTGGTCTAGAAATGTCCGCCTAGGTCTACCCCTTCCAACACTTTCATTCACACTCGCCTTATACACTTTTTTCGTCAATCGTTCTTCATTCATTCTCTCGACATGACCAAACCATCTCAGCATACCTTTCTCAATTTTTGTCACTACATCTTCTTTCAGACCACAACGTTTCCTTATCTCACTATTTCTTATCCTGTCACTCAGTTTAACTCCTATCATACTTCTTAATGCTCTCATCTCAACTGCATTTATTCTGCTTTCATGTTTCTTCTGCCATACCCAACTTTCACTTCCGTACATGAGTGTCGGAACCAACACCCCCTCATGCACAGCCAAACGAGCCTTGTTAGACACCTTCCGACTGCTCATAAAGGAGTGCAAAGCTCCATTCACTATGTTTCCTGCATTCACTCTTCTTTCGATATCACTCTCACACTTTCCATCTCTTGTAAACTTTGACCCCAGATACACAATCACGATCACTCGTAAAATATACAGATTTTTTTATTTTCCGTTACAACCCATAAAATTGCACTACTGAACATAACCCTTCCTCATAGATTACTTTTTAGGGAGGATTTTGACACAGTTGTAACGCTTGGCAGGCAGGTTGGCAATCGCAGTTTTTTTTATTATTTTAAATTGTTATCAGGAAGATGCTGCTGGCCATCTATTTCAGTTTCCCTCTGTCGCCTCTGACGACACCCACGTGTTGAAATGGGGTAGTGGATATTCTTACAACGCCACTACACGGTTTTTATTTATTACTAGCTATTCCCCGCGACTTCGCCCGCGTTCAATTTAGGGTTTTAATTTTTTTGCGCCGAACCCTAATTTTTTTTCAAACATATAAGTAGCTTAAGTTACTCCTTATAAATTGAGCTATCTACCAGTGAAAGTCCCGTCAAAATCGGTCCAGCAGTTTCGGAGATTAGCCGGAACAAACTTACAGACAGACAAAAATTTTAAAAATTGTGTTTCTGTTATAGGTACCGTATATACTTTTATATGCAATTAGTAAGAAGCTGTTATTTTGACATTACAAACAGACACTTCAATTTTATTTATTTGTATAGATTATTAAAATTAAGGTATTTTTTATTTAGGTTTATTCAATACATTTTCAAACGAAACACTGACCAGTGGATTTGACGATAAAACAAATAAAAAGTTATTTCCTCGTAAATACTTGACAGTATATTTTATCTATGTTTAATTTTTATGTTTATTTAGTTTTACTTACCTCACATCCGAAAGGTGTAGATTGCACTTCAATAATGGACCCACGATCAGGAGGTGGTCGCACCAAGTCCAATAGTTCCGACAATGGCCTCAATGTCTTCAGCACTATTAACGAGATGTTTTTTTTTTCATTTAAAAATATTTTTAAAAGTAATGGTTTCGATTTGTACCAGCCTAAATTCCTCGTAACTAAATTTAAATTCCATCATCGTACACAGCAACAAAGCTTTTTGCTGTGTACGATGATGGAATTTAAATTGATGAAAATTTTATAAGGTATTTCACCAGGAATTTACTGCCACGTACACCACATTGTGATATGTAATGTTGCCAATGGTTTTTATAGACCGATATGACTTAGGGACTTTCAAAGAAAAGAGCCTACTCCTTTCTTAAGAGGCTGACAACGCTCCTCTAGTGTTGCAGACATTCCTGGACGGCGGTAATCACTTATCCGTATGCCGTAGGCCGTATGCTCGCTTGCCTCCTTTTCTAGGTATATAAAAAATAATGAAAAAAATACAAAATAACTTGATTCAGATTTGTTCTCATTTGCACGTAACGTTGAGACATTACAGACTGTCAGTATGAAATTTACAATTCAACACAATTTGGACGTAGGAAACCATCTCTTATTAATTTATAACTTACGCAAAATATGTAAAATGCGCTACGAAAACAGCGACAAGGGCACAATTTTAAACTTAGCGATTACGGAATCCTCCCTTTATGGAATATATTCCAAATATCACGACCGTTATTATTATGAACTATGCTTAATAGTGGACTGTTTATTGAGTGATTACAGTGAGGCAACACACAGGCCACCAGCGGGAACTGGAGGGGAGTAGCCATAGTGTTTTTCCCGGATACAAAACTCTGTGTCATTTTTTGCGGGGGGAAGTCTGCGCACATAAAACAATCGTCTGTCACTACAAATCTCACACATACATAGCAATCAAAATCGTTAATAAACAATTTCACAAACACATACATTATAACAGTATCGCTCGATGACAGCGACAACTCTAATACAGACTCGGATCAGTCGCACGACCGATCTTCATATTGTATGAGGGCGAGCAGCCTTTGTTGGTAAACAAATTATTATTGTAACCGACCGTTATTACTGTAATTTTTATGTCTAAAAAGAAGCTTAAATAGAAATAATGTGATTAAAAATTAGTTATATATGAAAGGTAACGACATCTTTTTGTAAATTTGACGAGGCAGATCTCTTTTTACAGCAAAAAATTAAATAATTCTGCATTTTTGTAGGACGTCGATTCAGCAGTGCTGCAACTAGTTTTATTGAAGGCATGACTTATTCTTTGACAAAATGTACCGCGTGAACTTATTCTTTGACAGAGGGGAATACCCGCGTATGGCTACTCCCATCCGAACCGCCGGTGGGCTGGTGTTGCTCTACGGTTGTGTGCGTTACCAGGCTTATTTCGCAATGCGAAATAAGTGTGGTAACGCAAAAAACGCAAAAGTTACAAAAGGGTTTTTTGGTAAATTTCGCTTAAATAAAAAGATTATGTATACTTTTAGACATTATTTATTCTACAGTCACTTGATGCTGTAGCAACCACGCGGTATATGATTAAAACGGACCCCAAATTATTAATTTATATCATTTCAATTTTTTAAATAACTTTATAACTGGCCATAAATTATTAATAACCTCTTAAAATATTTTTAAAAGTAAATATTTGACACATTAGCGTCATTCGATTCATTATTTCAGTATCAAATTATGTCAATTACACAAACACCGAACATTCTATAAAATGTCTTGCGGTTGTGAAGAAAAACTGTCGCGTAATTATTACAGGTATTACGATACGCCCGATGGATGTGATGTTATGAAAAAGGTATGGGGAAAATTTCAAATATATAAGTACCTAATATTATACGGGTTGTAGAATCGTTTGGCAGGCATTTGGAGGAGTAAGGTGTTGTATTGTGTTTAGGGGGGTTTAGTCCCCGAATATAACAGTGGTAGAGCCACGCGGCAGCTTTTGCTGTCGCACGGATGGGCCGGCTCGAACCGGGGTGGTACCACGACCTCACAGAAAACCAGCGTGAAGTAGAGATTTACCTCTGCGTTTCGCTTGGTGAGTGCAGGTGGCCGGAGGCCCTTATTACTGGAAATGAGGCATTCCATCTTAGTCCTCACGGGTGACAACGCATCTACATTTTGATTTGTAATAGAGGATAAATGTAGATGTCTATGGGCCGCAGCAACCACTTACCATCAGGTGGGCTGTGTGCTCGTTTGTCACCCTTATCCTATAAAAAAAAAAATATATAACAATACCACTCGCATTAATAGATAATGCACTGTTTTCGAGAAAATTAAAATAAAAACTATTGTAACCTAAAAATGGGTAAAACATGGAAAAATGCATGCAATATTACTGTGAAAAATGGATAGCATATATAATTTTGTGTAAGTGCGACAAGGACGTAAGACCATGTTAAAGACAAATCATTATACTTCTATGGTATTTTTATTCATCTGTGGTTTCTGCTCTCATAATAAATTATGTTTATAAACAATAAAGAAAATATTATTACATACTTTATACACAGAAATCCTTTTAGTAGAGTTAGGTTAGAAGCTGCGTTGCGCTTCGCTCCCGCCACAGCCGTCGTGGTTATTTTTTTAACCGCCCAGAAATACTTGAGCATCCAGAAATCCTTTCAGTTGAATAAAACTAATTTTACGGATTTTATCGCGTATATTAACTTATTTTATATTCCCGACGATTCGAGCACTTTACAGCACCCATGGTCACGCGAGGGACAGGTGTATGACGTCCCAATGTCATAGTTAACCATACCGCTACATCCAGATTAAAAATTATTATGTTTTGTTCCGATCTACGCAATATGAACTTACAGCATCTTATTAAATTCCGTAAAATTAGTTTTATTTAAATGTGTAGTGTTCGCGTAAATATAAGAAATCATTATGTAAGCCTTTCAGTTGAGTTAGGTTAGAAAGATGTGACGGGGGCGAAGCGCAGTCCAGCTCCCGCCATATATTATTGTAATATACCTAAAATGGAGGGTAATACATTAATATAATGCCCTCCAGACCGAATTTCAGCCACGACGACTAGTGTCAAGAGACTGCGCAGGACAGGATTATAGTGCACCAGTGTTTTCAACGGTTTTACGGGCTTTTCGAGGCACGGGGGTGAAACACCACCAACTTCCTAACTCCTGGCTGCTACTGAGGATTTCTTGCCAGTAAACCTAATAACTGGTTATGGCCATACTACGTAATGTCATACTGACAATTTGTGAAGAATCATCAGCCGCTCAATTTCACCATCGCACTTCACAACAAAACTCGCGTTATCATCCATACCACCTGGATGATTGGCGGTCCACAACTGTGCGATTTAGAAGTTTTCTCCCTCGCACGACTTTTTTGTGGAATCAATTAACACCAGCGAATTTTCCGGACCGATACGACTTAGGGACCATCAAGAAAAGAGCTTACACCTTTCTAAAAGGTCGGCAACGCATCTGCAATTCCCCTGGTGTTGCGGTTGTTCATGGGCGGCGGTAGTCACTTACCATCAGGTGAGCCGCATGCTCGTTTGCCCCTATTCTATAAAAAAAAATCATATGTCCTACAAGTTAGGTTGTCAATACGCGAGGATACACGTAAAAAATATATCAAGGTCCGACAATCGGCGCCAGTATGCAGCACGGGTCAACTCTAACGCTGACGCTCGCTGTATACGCCGATTATTGTTTGCGCGTGTGTATTTATTTTTTATTTATTTTAACTTTCATGCACAACAAATAAAATAGTACATATGGCAGACTTAATGCCTTAAGGCATTCTCTCCCAGTCTACCATTAGGCTAAGCAGAGATAAACATATGGAAAGTAGTGCAGCAAAAGTAAATATAAACATGAAGTATTTCAATAATCATAAATCGTAGTAGCTTGCAGTGGTGGCGTAAGAATATCCACTACCCCAACTCATCCCGTGGGTGTGGTAAGAAGCGACAGAGGGTAACAAATCAGGAGATGGGCAGCAGCGTCTACCTAATAACGAATATAAATAAACCTAGTAAGCTAACAGCATAGCAAAGTGGCGAAGCAATCAGCTTTGTAGCGGTTTCTAACGGTTGCCGTTGAGCAATCAGTTTCAAAATAGGAGGTTCAGATGCCTGGGTGATCAGTAATCGATTGCTGAAAACAGAATTTGAAAATTCGAAACCGTTCTCGAGATAATCGTGGGACAGACGGACAGACGGACAGACATCGTGAAATCAATAAGTGTCTTCGCAAGCTTCGCCACTTAATAAAAAGCTGCGGTTGCCTACCCGCTTGCCCAGCGTGGCAACTATGGCAAATATACCCCTATGCGGCAATCTATGGAGGAGGCCTATGTTCAGCAGTGACTTTAATAATTTAAAGTCTTCAGATTATACGAACGCATACCGCCATACCATGGTTAACAAAAGTTCTAGAGTGGTAGCTCCGTAGCGTTAAGCGAAGAGTAGGACGACCTCCCACTAGATGGAGACGACCTGGTAAGACATGTAGGAATTCGATTCGTGGCTTGGACCGGGAGGTCCCTGTTCAGCAGTGGACTTGTGAAGTGCTGCATGACGAAGATGATTATTGTGACTACTAAAAGAAATAGGTCTACTATTTCTTTTTTTTTTTACAGACAATGGTAACAAGTCGCTACGGCGCTATTACTGGCTTAATATTTTCGACAGTCGACGTTTTATTTTTTTCACACGCTGTGGGAATTGGTTCAATGTTAAAAAGGTAATTAAAATAATAATTACCTTCTTTATACATGTAGGATGTATTTAAATCAAAACTAAACAATTGAATAAAACTATATTTACGGATTTTATCGCGTTTAATTTACTTATTTTGGGGGGACTCAATGCCCCCCGTAACCATGGATTCCTGTAAAGCATCCGAAACGTCCGGAATTGAAATAAGTAAATTTAACGCGATAAAATCAGTAAACATAGTTTATTCAATGTGTAATGTTCGCGTAAATATAAGAAATCATCATAACTAAACGAACTGCCCTATGTGGTGCCTTAGATTAGCAAATGGTGGCCTAGTTTTTCATTTTATATTAGTTTTCATTTGAAGTAAAAGTCACAATTTTTAAGATATCCCCGATAATATCGTAAATAAATGATCGTATTTATTTTTTATTTTGAATTACTTTTCACAATAAATCAAATTTAAATGCATTTAGTGAGATCATTTCTATTTTGGTTGGCTAGTAACGTGCATTTTGTTCTACAATAAAAATAATTTTTTATCAGTAGTTTAATAACCGGTGCCCTATGCGGTGATGTCCCAGGCCAGTGCCTTATTATAAATCAACCACTGGTGGCAGCGAAGGAGATTCATTCATATGCTAGTCGTAATGGACGCTTAGGGGAAAGGTTGGAAAGAACTCTTAGCTCCGATTGATGGTAAATATCTAGACCGAAGATGGGAAACGGCGCCGAAGTTACTCTGTAGTACCCACTGCAATCCACCTCGCAAGCGTGGCGGTTATGAAAAATTCTTATGATAATAGGAGAGGCTCGTGTCCAAAGTGGACTGTGAAAAAATCTAAGTAAGTAATCTAGTCTAAATACTCCTCACTTCAGCACAGTCTTATTCTCATTTCCGAAATGGTTTTGAAATAGAAACCATCGAGATTCAGTCGCACTGTCTCATTGCGTGTTGGTCCTGGTGGATCGATAAAAACCTGCATAACAAAACATATAGCTGATGTGGAGCACCGACGCTCCGGGAAGTGCGCAGTATGTCATATAGTCAGGAACGTCCCAACAATTACATCAGATTTGATAGACCACAAATCCTCGCAAAATAATACCGAATTTTAGCAAAGATGATACGCGAGGCTTTTGAAATTAAATAACATCCTATTTATTGGGAATCCGCAATAGGGCAGCGATTTTATTGTCATTGAAGAGATGATACTGGTGCTACCATCTGCTAGGGATCCCATCCATTTTATATATAAATTAATAATTTAATGTCACATTGTCCGCGATAAACTCCTAAACTACTTAACCGATTTCAAGAAAAATTTTCACACTGTGTGCTGTTTCTTCCAACTTGAGAGATAGGTTAACAGTTTTAACAGTGGTAGAGCCACGCGACAGCTTTTGCTGTCGCACGGATGGGCCGGCTCGAACCGGGGTGGTACCACGACCTCACAATACCAGCGTGAAGTAGAGGTTTACCTCTGCGTTTCGCTTGGTGAGTGCAGATGGCCGGAGGCCCTTTTTACTGGAAATGAGGCATTTCATCTTAGTCCTCACGGGTGACAACGCATTTGAATTTTGATTTGTAATAGAGGATAGATGTAGATGTCTATGGGCCGCAGCAACCACTTACCATCAGGTGGACTGTGTGCACGTTTGTCACCCATATCCTATAAAAAAAAGGTTACTTTTTATTTCAATAAGTGACCCTCAATATTTTTAATTGCGAATTTAAGAATTTTTTATTGGAGAAAGAGTCCTCGGAAGAGGTAGAACATCGTCTGCATCTAGTAATTAATAAAATTAAATACAAACACAAGCACACTACTGCAAGACTTCAAGATACTGTAAGCTCGTAGATTGGGCCAAAAATTAATATTTAAAAGTTGAAGGTAGTCTTCGTTAACTATGACACTTTAGTCCTCACCGTGATCATGGTTGCTGTAAAGCACCCAAAACGTAGTGATTTAAAAAGTTAAAATTAAACTGGATAAAATCCGTAAAATTAGTTTTATTCAAGGAGTTATTGATACTCTAACGTGGTGCAGCTACGCTGCAGCTCTGTTTTGGCTGTAGCACAAATGAGTCGGCAGGGCTAGGGAAAGATCTCTCTCTCTCTCTCCTGTTTTACTTTGTTATTCCGTATAACAAAGTAAAACAGGAGTATAATGAGGTTGAGTTTTTTTTTATAGTATAAGGGTGACAAACGAGCACACAGTCCACCTGATAGTAAGTAGTTGCTGTGGCCCATAGACATCTACATCTATTCACGTTTACGAATCAAAATGCAGATGCGTTGTCACCCGTGAGGACTAAGATGCCTAAAATGCCTCGTTTCCAGTAAAAAGGGTCTCCGATTATCTACACTCACCATACAAAACACAGCAGCTTTAAGTTGCTATTTTACACTAGTATTCTGTGAGAGCATGGTCCTCCCTCGGTCAAGCAGACCCATTCGTGATACAACTATACTATTTATATAGCTGCAGCATGGCTCTACCCACGTATAAACGAGTATCGTATGGTGAGTGACGAAAACCGCAGATTCTTTTAATTGATAACGAGGAGTTGCATCTTAAAGAGATGAAAATGCTGCAAACTGTATTTTGATTGATTATTACATTTGAGAGATGATAGAAGTAGGTATCTATAGCTACAGTATCAAGCAATCATAACTTTGTGTTCGTATGTCACCGAAGCTTCAATAAAAAAAATCATAGTATGTATTTTTGGTACCGGAATAACTACAAAAAACGAATAATGTAAACCGGATGAATCATTTACTGTATCTATATTACAGAGGCTTAACAGTATATAATATGTTATATAATCTTGTATAGATATGCCTACCACACAGTGCCTCTTGTGCTAATGGGTGCCACATTCTCCGTGGTAGCCAATGGAGCTTTGGAGATGCGCAAGAAAGACGATCCTCTCAATTATTTCATCGGTAAGTAGTTATTATATTAATTCCTCAGAAACCGAGAATGAAATATTTCTCTTTGTCAGGCTTTTGTATCTGTATCTGTTGTGTTTTGTGTCTGTTTTGTGTTTGTTTGTTTGTAGGCTGTCACGTCAGACGTGGTTAACAAGTATAGTTAAATTAAAAACTGTACATCCCACTTCAATATAAATTATTAAGGATAACTCTAAAACTATTGGTCAGACCTTGATCAAATTTATATGGGACCACATGAGAAGCACTAGCTTTTAAATAAAACAAGAATCATTAAAATCGCATAACACATAAAAAAAAGAAAAAAGTCGATTGAGTACCTCCTCCTTTTTGAGGTCAGTTAAAAAAAGCAATAGAAGTTCGATTCTATAGGCAAAATTGTAATTGTAAATCGAACTAAAAATTCTGTTTTACTAAGTGCTCAGGGGTGAAATCAAATTAATGTGATGAAGGCTGCATGTCAAAAAATTTTATAATATTTCGAGCACGGGGCGTACTGTCCGCCAAAATGGGGCAGTGCGATGAACTTTTACATGTTCCAAAATCCTCTCAAATCAATCAATCATTTATTTCGCTAAAAACATGCAGCGAATCCATAAAATAATTGTTCCGGGTGCATGCGAAATTTATGTTTGTAACTGCCACGATGCAGGAGATCATCCTAATGTGGAGGTAGGGTTTTGTAAAATAATTATAACTTTTAACAAATAGTCAAAAAAGGATTTAAATTTTTTTAAAACAAGTCATTTATTTGCCACCCTTAGGGTGGAATTTTTTTCCAAATATATGTGGGATCACCCTTGAATTAGAGCCTATTTAATAAAAAAAGAATCATAAAAATTGGTTCACAATCTGCGAAGATATCGCGTAACTACATACAAAAAAAACATACACTGGAATTGAGAACCTCGTCCTTTTCGAAGCCGGTTAAAAAATAAAGATAAAGATAAATTTTACGTCTAACTAGTGTCAACGAAGTGGCTATCTATATAGCGGTATAGCCACTTCGTTGACACTTCGTTCGGATAGCCGAAGCCATGAGATGCCATAGATCCTTCTGAAATTTCACATAGTCACCGCTTTTGACTTTTAAGGCGAGGATTTCCTCAATTCTTCGGTGCATGCAATTTTTGAACACCACGAAGTAAGCGTGCGACATTCGATGGACAAAAAGTTACTTTATTTGAAACGTGTTTGCTTACCATCGAGAAATAAAGGATCTATAGAAAAACTGTCCATGCGGTCGGAGCTAAGTTTTGCAAGACCGGCCGCAGAAGAACACAAAAACTCTCCGATCACACTCTTAATCTCATGGCTGTTAGACGGGATATGAAGCTGCAGTCTTCAGTAGATTTTACAGCATACAGGCAACTGAACAGACAGATCTCCAAATGCATGCGGCGGGATTTACGCAACTTTAATACTGCTCGTATTAAAGAAGCGATCGAGCGGAACTAGGGCTTCAAAGTCTTTGCTAGAGATCTGTCTGCCAGAAAGAGCCTGTCGAAGCTGAAGACCGAGTGTGGCAGCGTCGTTTCCGGGACACCTGAGATTTTGAGTGAGATTGAGAGGTTCTATGGGCAGCTGTACACATCATCGTTGGAGCCACACGTAAGTGTGAGTAACGATCCAAGAGCGAGTCTTATCCGACACTAGTCCGATGATATCCCGGACGTCAGTCTGAGCGAGATTAGAATGGCTCTCCAGCACCTTAAAAACGGTAGGGCCCCAGGCGAGGATGGAATTACAGCAGAGCTTCTGAAAGCGGGTGGAAAACCGGTACTTGAAGTCCTTCAGAAGCTCTTTAATTCCGTCCTCCATGGTGGCATTACACCGGAGGCGTGGAGCAGAAGTGCGGTGGTCTTGTTCTTCAAGAAAGGCGACAACGCTCTCTTGAAGAACTACAGACCGATTTCCCTTCTGAGCCGCGTTTACGTGCTGTTTTCGAGAGTCATTACGAATCGTCTCGCGCGCAGACTTGGCGACTTCCAGCCTCCCGAAAAAGCCGGTTTCCGAAAGGGCTTTAGCACCATAGACCACATACATACCCTTCGGCAAATTGTACATAAGTCCGAGGAGTACAATTTGCCACTATGTCTGGCGTATGAGGACTATGAGAAAGCCTTTGATTCCGTCGAAATTTGGGCGGTGCTGCAGTCCCTTCAGCGATGCCAAGTTGACTGTCAGTATATCGAAGTGCTGAAATGCTTGTACAGTAGAGCTACGATGGCTATCCGAGTACAGAACCAGAGTACGAAACCTCTCCAATTGCAGAGAGGTGTAAGACAGGGTGTCGTCATATCCCCGAAACTCTTCACCGCTGCATTGGAAGATGTTTTCAAGCTTCTGGACTGGAAAGGTTACGGTATTAACATCAATGGCGAGTAAATCACTCACCTTCGATTTGCTGACGATATAGTCCTTATGGCAGAATCGCTGGGGGACCAAAGCACTATGCTCAATGACCTCAATAGTGTTTCCCAACGGATAGGTCTTAAGATGAACATGGACAAAACAAAGATCATGTTTAATGTCCATGTCACACCTATGCCGGTAGATGTTGGGGACACTAAGCTCGAAGTTGTTGACGACTATGTTTACCTAGGACAAATAGTCCGACTAGGTAAGTCCAACTTCGACCGAGAGGTCAATCGGCGGATTCAACTCGGTTGGGCAGCGTTCGGGAAATTACGGCACATCTACTCGTCAGGTATACCTTAAAACTTGAAAACAAGATTGTACAACCAGTGCGTGTTGCCAGTGATGACCTATGGTACTGAGACGTGGTCCTTCACTGCTGGCCGGATGAGGAAGCTCAAGGTCGCTCAGCGAGCTATGGAGAGGGCTATGCTCGGAGTTTCTCTGCGTGATAAACTTAGAAATGAGGATATCCGCAGTAGAACCAGAGTGACCGACATAGCCCAACGGATTAGTAAGCTGAAGTGGCAATGGGTCGGCCATATAGCTCGAAGAACCGACAACCGTTGGGGAAAAAAGGTTCTCGAGTGGCGGCCTCGTACCGGCGGACGAAGTGTAGGGCGTCCCCCCACTAGATGGAGTGACGACCTGGTAATATATGCAGGAAGGCGATGGATGCAGGTGGCTCAGGACCGTGCTTTGTGGCATTCTTTCGGGGAGGCCTATGTTCAGCAGTGGACTTGTGAAGGGCTGTAATGATGATGGTGAAAAAAATGTTGCCAATTAGAAACTAATTCAATAATATACCTTTCATATTATCGAAAAATATTATATGGTTATCTCTTAAAAAAAACGAAAAATCGAACGTCAAAGTGTTTTTTCTCTTCAATCAAATTATAATATTTTTATTATGATTATTATAAAGCTGAACCCGGCAGACGGTGTCCTGCCAGTTAATATTATAGGCCAGGGATGGCGGCCCAGTGGTACGTGTGTCATGGCACGCAACACAATATTTTGGGCACGCTATCAAGTTCCCTATTAAGTAAGTTATATTATGAACGAACGCAAGTGATCCTACGTTATGGAGATACGGAGTGTTCGGGCGCGGTGGTAATCACGAAGTAAAAATTATTTTACGGCACGTCTATGTATCGTATACATATAGCGAACGTATATGTATACGATACATAAAGGTTCGCTACCCCTGTTAAAGGTTGTGTTCAGTAAAGTTTTTATTTTAATTTCAGCGCATGCAATTTAATTAATTAATTGCCGCGCCTGATTGAAAAAAAGCAAATAAAATAAAATTTTGATTAAAACATTTCATTTTGTGTTTTTAATTTTTATTAAGTTTATAAATATAAATCTCCATTGCAAAATATATATTTCAACCAATTTTCATGTTGATCGATCCAATAGATAGTTAAATGATTTCATATAATATAACGATTTCTGAAACACGCCTAGATGCCCCGTTTTCAAAACGTAGACGCATTTCATGGCACCAATCCACACGAGTCTGTTTTTCGCTTTTTTTATAGGATAAGGGTGACAAACGAGCACACAGTCCACCTGATGGTAAGTGGTTGCTGCGGCCCATAGACATCTACATCTATCCTCTAATACAAATCAAAATGTAGATGCGTTGTCACCCGTGAGGACTAAGATGGAATGCCTCATTTCCAGTAAAAAGGGCCTCCGGCCACCTGCACTCACCAAGCGGAACGCAGAGGTAAACCTCTACTTCACGCTGGTTTTCTGTGAGGTCGTGGTACCACCCCGGTTCGAGCCGGCCCATCCGTGCGACAGCAAAAGCTGCCGCGTGGCTCTACCACTGTTAAACTTTCGGAGAGCAAACGTGGGATCCATCGACAACAAAGCTTCCTCACTCCAAGATGTTGATGTAGGATGGTATGAATGCTCCCCGAACTAATGTCTACAATCTTTTCGATGTCCGTATATTATGTGATTCGTGGGTCTTCGCGCACCAACATTTCAGTAGACCATACATTTTCTGCCGTTACTGCTGTTTGCGGGGCCCAGGTTCTTTGGTCATCTTTAAGATTAATTTTACCCCTTTTAAATTCAGCAAACCACCTAAAAATTACTGCGCGTGATGGAGCTGAGTCCCCTAATGCTGATTGTAACCGTTGTAAACTTAATTGTTGGTTAAATCAAATTTAAAATCATAATATTTATATCATAGCGCGCAAATGTTCACGGTTAACCCTTTCACTGTCCCATGCACTACATATAGGTCACTGCTATTGTCTTACTATTGTGTTTGAAAACCGGACAGTGAAAGTGTTAAGATCCATCGTTTTAAATGAAAAGCGTGGGAAGCGTTGCAGGAAAATTAATAGAACTTTTTTTTAATATTGAGCAATTGGCTTATGGAGTTTTATTATTGAATAAATTTACTTTTTAGAAACATAAAACACGGGTGCATTACATTTTTAAATTTCGAGCATCTCAATACTTATTGAGTAATCTACGTACAAACATCCTCTTTTATATGTATAGATTTTAAAAATCCAATCGATTGAGAATTTCATGAGTGCGCATTTTATCCTAGCATTTACTAGAAGTATCATCAATCAAGAAGTATCAATTGACGCACTATTTTATACGTACTATTATATAGTAGTATATATACTAGTTATACGTGGTAGAGCCATGCTGCAGCTGTATTAATAGTATAGTTGTAGCACGAATGGGTCGGCTCGACCGGGACCACGCTCTCACAGAATATCAGCGTAAAATTGCAGCTTAAAACTGCTGTGTTTTGTATGGTAAGTGTAGAGAACCGGAGACCCTATTTACTGGAAAAAGAGGCATTCCATCTTAGTCCTCACGGGTGACAACGATTCTGCATTTTGATTTGCAAACGAGGATAGATGTAGATGTCTATGGGCCACAGCAACCACTTACCATCAGGTGGATTGTGTGCTCGTTTGTCACCCTATCCTATAAAAAAAAGAAAAAAAACCGTGTCTAAAATAAGATATTTTCTACTGACTTCAATAAGGAGGAGGTACACAATTCGACTGTATGTTTTTTTATATGTGTTACCTCCTAACTCTTTTCTGGGTGAACCGATATCGATGATTTTTTTTGTTTGAAAGCTGGTGCTTCTCATGTGGTCTCATATAAATTTGATCAAGGTCTGACCAATAATTTTGGAGTTGTTCTTAATAATTTATATTGAAGTCGGTGGTACAAAATTTTAATTTTAAATTATGTTTAACCCTGGTTTATACTATCTGAAATTACAACCAAATAATTATTATTTTTGTACAGGCGGTATGGCGTGTGGTCCGATAGTAGCCGCGTACCTCCGCTCTAAGCATGCCATTCTACTGGGTGGCCTAGCTCTTGGTGTGATCGGCATGATCAAGAAGGACGCTATCGACAATGACGTTACGCTATTCCCGAACATACAGTCGCACATGGGCACCATCAGAAGCTGGAGGAATGATTACACTATGTTCAAAGACCCACTCGATGGTAAGTTATAAAGATAACCAAAACGATAATTATATCTACATTTTTCATGGTCGATAGCCGTGGGCTCCAATATAATAATACACTAATTAATTTTTTTATTGTAATTTTAAGTGTTTTTTTAATCTTGTGCTTAGCGGTGAAGAAATATAATGTACGTTATCTATTCATAACATGCAGGAAGTCGATGGATGCAGATGGCTCAGGACCGTGCTTTGTGGCATTCTTTGGGGGAAGCCTATGTTCAGCAGTGGACTTTTGAATCTGTATGTCTAAAAAGTTAATAAAACTGAGGGCATGTGAAGACTGCCAACACGCACTTGACTGGTATGGCGGACTTTTCATGGAATAATTCATGGCCTGTAATTATGTTAGTTCTTTGTACTACTTGAGCGGAAATAGGCCGGCAGAAGAGCCGTTGTAGCTCAGATGGTCAGCGCTCGCTGTAAATGTCGCAGTACGCGAGCTTACCGGCTCCGAACCCCGCCGGTACCAATAAAATTGTTAATTGCAATTTTAAGTGCTCATTTACCACGTGCTCGGCGGTGAAGGAAAACATCGCGAGGAAACCTGGCACGTCTGAGAAATGAGAAAAAAAATATTTCGAAGACACGTGACGTTCGCCAACACGCATTCGGGCAGAGCGGCGGACATTTCCTTGCCCTAAAACACACTCAGAAATGAGAGCAGGCATGTGCCGAGCGTTGGGACTTATATAGGCTGTAATTTTAACTTTTTTTAACTTTAGGCCAGCAGAAACAAGTGAGAGGGAGTTACAGAAAAAGTTACATACCCAGACGGAAAATAATTGTTACCACCTAGTAAATCATTAAAAATGTTTTGGTGTAACACATTTATCAATGCAGTTATCAATAACGATGTACTTTAAGACTAGGTATTTCGTTCGTTAATTTCGTACAGACAATGTTAAGATCTGTGGTGTTCGTCATTACTTTGCATTTTTGCTGCATATTCACAGCCAATAGAATTATGATCATTAACATTTTCTTACTGATTTGATAACATTCATTCAGTCTTATATTCGCGAATTAGAAACTTAGTTATTTAGCTGTATCAATGTTTGATGTCTTACGTATATTATATTGTCCTTTTTCCGCTCAATGGGCATAGCTCAACTTTCTAAATCCGTGGCACAGCCCTACAATAACTACGCACACACATGAAACGTTTGCGGACAGGTCGGTGTTTATCTAGGACTAGTAGTTGATGAAATCGGTTCGTGTCGAGGGTGGGTCTTGCTACGCGGTAAGCATTCGGTACGAAAATTCAAATGACATCCAACATCCCTATAAGGGTTTTACACGTTAAAAATATATAAACCGGTATACATGGGCCTGCGTTTCATTATCGCCTTCAATCCCATATATTTTTTTATAGAATAAGAGTGAGAAACAAGCTTACAGTGCACCTGATGTTAAGTGAATATTGTGGCCCATAGACGTCCGTATTTATCCTCGATTAAGAATCAAAATGGGGATGCAATGTCGATACTTAGGACTAAGATGCAATGCCTTGTATAATTCTGTGAGAGCGTGGTCCTTTCACTGTCGGGTCGACCTATTCGTGTTACAACCATAATATAGCTGCATCATGGCTTTACCACGTTTGCAACGTTCCTCTATCACGGAACAGAAACAGCAGCAGAAAGTTTTTTATTCAATATAGATTATAAATAATACTTATTGAAAGTCACTCTTTTGTTTAATTAACGGGACTTTTTTTTAAATAACAGCTTACAATCATGTATGTTACATAATTAACAACACAAAATAAATTAGAAATAGCTTGGTAGCGAACACCTCATTCCCAGGGGTTATTATCATTCATAAATTCCTTAATATTATAATAAACCTTTTTATACAAACTTATTTTAATAAAGTTTTTGAAATTTGAGGAGGTCGAATCTTGTATATTTTCTGGGATTTTTTTGTAAATGCGTATACATCGCCCCAAGAATGAATTACTGACTCGGTGGAGTCGAGTAACTGGTACTACTAGCTTGTGTGTGTTCCTAGTATTTACAGAATGAATATCACTTATTTTTGTAAAACTACTGTTATTTTTGTGTACGTACATTATACATTTTCATAAATATATTGAAAGGCCAAAGTTAATATATTAATTTCCTATTGTTAACGTTTTATAACGTAATACGTATTGGCGTATTACGTTATAAAACATTACCCAACACTATGATTTTCTACATCGTGAAAGCAGTTCACATTCATAAATAGCAAAAGGACAAACGTCTGAACGTTTGTCCTTTTGCAAATACAAATCATTGTTACGGGTAGGAACCCGTAACAATGATTTGTATGGAAGTCCGTAGTCTATGTCTCTCCCTCTGGTCTGGGTAAAAGGCGTGGTTTATACTTGTATGTATATTTGGATGTATTATTAACTGTCATTCGAACAACCAACTTTAACAGTGGTAGAGCCACGCGACAGCTTTGCTGTCGCACGGATGGGCCGGCTCGAACCGGGGTGGTACCACGACCTCACAGAATACCAGCGTGAAGTAGAGGTTTACCTCTGCGTTTCGCTTGGCGAGTGCAGGTGGCCGGAGGCACTTTTTACTGGAAATGAGGCATTCCATCTTAGTCCTCACGGGTGACAACGCATTTGCATTTTGATTTGTAATAGAGGATAGATGTAGATGTCTATGGGCCGCAGCAACCACTTACCATCAGGTGGACTGTGTGCTCGTTTGTCACCCTTATCCTATAAAAAAAACATGTTGTGGCGGCGTACAAATATCCAACTATGCATAGCTGAATAGGTCTAAAAAATAATTATTGTTACGGGTCCGACGTTCATGTTCTACATTTAAGTCAACAAAGAAAGATATAGTAGGTTCGTACAATAAGTTGAGCATTGTTTTGGTTTAGTTATTGCGTCACTTGAAATGTACGCGAGCGCTTCGTCTTAGTGTTTTATACGTGGTAGAGCCATGCTGCAGCTATATTAGTTAGTAGTATAGGTAGTTGTAGCATGAATGGGTCGGCTGGACCGGGAAAGCACCACGCTCTCACAGAATACCAGCGTAAAATAGCAGCTTAACGCTGCTGTGTTTCGTATCGTGAGTGTAGAGAACCGGAGACCCTTTTTACTGGAAACGAGGCATTCCATCTTAGTCCTCACGGGTGACAACGCATCTGCATTTTGATTTGTTATTGAGGATAAATGTAGATGTCTATGGGTCGCAGCAACCATTTACCATCAGGTGGACTGTGTGCCCGTTTGTCACCTTATATAAAAAAAAAATTAAATCATATCGACCGGGAAAAGTACTTACTAGTGTCGGGGGTAACGTTTGAATCAAAAAGTACAGATCATCAAGTACAAGTGTTAATCGTAGAATTGGTAGTAAAATTGATGTTGAGCTTCATATTACCATAATGATCCATTCTTTTCTTCTTTTTGCAGAGATGCGACACACGTGTGGTAAAGAAACATAACATTATGTTGATGTGATTATATTATGAACAATAAATAGTTTAAATTAGAATATTTTTTCTTTTTTTAATATTTGTTATTCCTTTCCCTAGCGTCGTTGTTTTCATTAGCGCTACTGCTGGTCATGCAGTTCCAAAAGGGTTCAAATTTGGATCGACCCGAAATCAGTTATTGATTTTTTTTCTGTCAAGCAATCTTCAGCCAGGAAGCTCGCGGTGTTTCACGTGTGTTTTTTTTTATAGGATAAGGGTGACAAATGAGCCCACAGTCCACGTGATCGTAAGTACTCGTAGTTACTGTGACCCATAGACATCTACATCTATCCTCGACAAATACAGATGCGTTGCCACCCGTGACGACTAAGATGGAATGCCTCGTTTTTAGTAAAAAGCGTCTCCGGTTTTCTACACTCAAACGAAACACAGCAACGTTAAGCTGCTATTTTACGCCGGTACTCTGTGAGAGCGTGGTCCTTCCCAGGTCGTGCGGACCCATATGTGCTACAACTATACTACTTATATAGCTGCAGCATGGCTCTACCACGTATAAAAAAGTGTGTCTATACCTGGTCTCTCTTTAGTTTTGTAGTATTTCCGTCTAAGTGACCGAAATATGGTCTTGAGCGAGGCCATTATTATTATCGTTAAAATAGAAACCATTTTTAACATTTAGAAGGGCGATAACCTAAGTGAATATAAAGTTTTGCAGGTGTTCATGGGCATTTTGCATGATGTAATCTTTAGCGCAATTAAGTATCTAAATTCCTCACTATTGATGAAAAATGGCCGACTTTGTGTGTTGAGGTTACGTGTAAGTTTCTCCATCAATTACTTTTTGGACTTTTTTTAATTTATGTGGAAAAGGATTGCATACATACAATCATGTATAGCACGAATGGGTCGTTCCGACCGGGGTAGGACCACTCTCTCGCAGTATACCAGCGTACAATAGCAGCGTAATGCTGTATTTCGTAAGGTGAGTGTAGAGAACCAGAGAGCCTTTTTACTGGAAACGAGGCATTCCATCTTAGTCCCTCAGGGGTGACAACGCACCTGCATTTTGATTCTTAATCGAGGATAGATGTAAATGTCTATGAGCCACAGCCACCATTATTCGATAAAAAAAATTTGCGATACCGAATAAACCCTCACAGATCGGACAAGGTTTTTATCACGTTATAGAAAACATCTGTCCCAACCTCTATTATCGCTTTCCAAGTCCACCAGCACGAAGACGGAGAGCAGCGCTTTCCCCAGCTCAGTCTGCTTCTCGACGTCACCGTCCCGGTGGCCAATAGTCCAACTGTACAGGATGTCATCCACGCACCGGTCCAGGATAGGGCACTGCCACACGTGGCAGATCCTGGCAATAGCAAGTTTAAATGTTTTGTTAAGTTGAAACTGTATAAAAAGGGTTATTATAGTATAAATGAATACATGGGTGATAATAACCCCTGGGAATGAGGTGATCGCTTCCAAGCTGTTTCTAAAATAAATTTTGTACTTATACATATAGTTGTATAACCATTATTGTAAAATTTGCTTTAAAAAAAAAGTCCCGCTGGGTTTCTTGCTGGTTCTTCCCAGGACGGAGGTTTTTTTTTCGAACCAGTGGTAAAGTAAAAAGTGACTTTCAATAAGAATTACACACTCTCTTAATTTAATAAACATACTTACATTTTTTTTATTATATTTGTGTGTATGTACACACATACAGATTGTGTATCTGTATGTGTGTACATACACACAAAAACAAATATTTGTGTTTTTAAAAAATTGTGATGTACTTATATTCTGTAAATACTAGAACCAATCACAAGCTAGTTATACCAGTTACTTCATGCTTAAGAGTCAGTAATGAGGGCATACACGACTTTTCTGCCACCAGGGCAGCGCCACTAAAAAGTGAGGTATATTTGACAGATTTCATAGCGGGGAAGTTAATTTGTTTGGAAAATGTACAGGTCAATGTTTTTTTCTGTACTATTAGTTATATTTTATATTAATTTAATTAAAAGTAAATAAACCGACCAACAGATATTCACAAATGTAGAAAAATTAACAAAAAATTAAAAATGTGCAAAAAATTTAAGATCAAACCACTGAGGCATTGTTTTATGTATTTATATAATACTCTAGAAACTGATAAACTTATATTAAAAACTAACTTCTCAATTAAATGACTTTGCGTAACAAAATCTTTACCTCAGTGTCAACTAGCGACATCTGGTGAGCAAAAATTTATTAGCCCTCATTCCTTACTGAGGCAATGTATACCTACGCTTTTACAACAAAGTCCTAGAAAATATGCAGAACATTTCAATCAAAAAGTTTAAAATTTTTATACTATTAAAGAGTACAACATACATGATTGATATCCTCTGGGAATTTCTAAATGTTTTCACAATGAATTGTATAAAATATTATATTGTATTTTTTTTTAAAGTTCCACTGAGTTTTATGCTGGTTCTTCCCAGGACAGAGGTTTTTTCCGAACCAGTGGTGAAGCTTAACTGACTTTCAGTAAGAATTCTTGTAATTTTCTTCTATATTAAATAAAAAATGATTATATTCTATTATCTTCTCACGTCCGTCACACAGTGGAGTAGGTAGAGGTTACGGCCAGCAGTGAGTAGAGCGAGGCAGTATTTCATGCTGGCACACCGCTTGCAACTTTACATGGCGCAAGTTCGGCTTCACATGAAATACTGTTCCCATCTCTGAGCAAGGGCTCCTCAGTGCAAGCTCCTTCCACTTGACCGCATCCAGCGCAGAGCGGTTCGAATCGTCGACGACCGAGTTCTTTCCGATCGGCTTGACGCACTGGCACTGCGTAGAGATGTTGCATCTCTTTGCGTATTTTATCGTGTCTATCACGGGGAGTGCTCTAAGAAATTGTTTGGACTAATTCCATCCACTCATTTTCAACATTGCACATCGCGACAAAACTCGCGATACCATCAATACCATTTGGATGATTGGCGGTCCACCACTGTGCGATTTAGAAGAAGTTTTCTTCCTCGCACCGACGAATCGACTACCACCAGCGATTTTTCCAGACCGATACAACTTAGGGACCTTCAAGAAAAGAGCCCACTCCTTTTTAAAAGGCCGGCAACGCATCTGCCATTACCCTGGTGTTGCAGTTGTTCATGGGCGGCGGTAGTCACTTACCATCAGGTGAGCCGCATGCTCGTATCCTATAAAAAAGGTTACGGCCTTCCATTTGTTCCATAGTCGTGATACACTTAGCTCTCCCTTTTTTAACAAACTTAAGTTTTATCGCAAACATGCCATTCAGTTAAAGAGTACTCAACTTTTTACTAAATGGTAGTTGTGCCCAAATACTAAAACGCTGCTCAAGTTTAAGATGCCGTTAAGCCTCGTGCTGTCTCTATCACCTTAAGTCAAAGTGACAGTGACACCACGAGACTTAACGACAGCGCAGCGTTTGAGTGAGTCATTAACCTTCTAATATATTTTCGTTGAACAGTGAGCATACGATATATGTTTTTTTTATAGGATAAGGGTGACAAACGAGCACACAGTCCACCTGACGGTAAGTGTTTGCTGCGGCCCATAGACATCTACATCTATCCTCTATTACAAATCAAAATGTAGATGCGTTGTCACCCGTGAGGACTAAGATGGAATGCCTCATTTCCAGTAAAAAGGGCCTCCGGCCACCTGCACTCACCAAGCGAAACGCAGAGGTAAACCTCTACTTCACGCTGGTTTTCTGTGAGGTCGTGGTACCACCCCGGTTCGAGCCGGCCCATCCGTGCGACAGCAAAAGCTGCCGCGTGGCTCTACCACTGTTAAAATCTATCCATCCATTCCATTACATCCTATAAAACTCCACTGCTGAACATAGGCCTACCCCATAGGTTGTCTTATGCCCAAATACTCCAACGCTGCTCAATTATAAGATGCTGTTAAGTATCGTGCCGTCTCTATCACTTTCAGTCAAACTGACTGTGACACCACGAGACTTAACTACATCTTAAAATTGTTTTGCCTGCCATACTTGGCGGGTGGGTAGCAACTGCAGTTTTATATTATTTTGATTTGTTATCAGGAAGATGCTGCTACCGTCTACCGTCTACCGTTTCAGTTTCCCTCTGTCGCCTCTTAGGTACCGACCTACGGAACGATATCGTCGTTCGGCATTCAGTACCGCGAATGTGTAATTGAGTCACTTTACAGGAGAGACAAAAAACTGATTTATTTATAATGTACGCTTTACTATTTGTTGGAAAGAGTTTTTTAAGTATTTCTAAATCTATTTTTGGAAGGTTTTTGGTCATATTTTAAATACAAAATTTTGAATACTATCGAAACAACAAAAAATAAAAATTTGCAATATTTTCACATTCGCGGTACTGAATGCCGAACGACGATATGAGAAAGCAATTATTCTTACATCGCCACAGTTAATATGTCTGTTCGTGTGGAATGTTGGCCCATTTTTTCATAGTTGCCTGCCGTCTTAAAATTGCTCTCATAATTTGCTCCATTTCTTTTTTTTTTTACCAAAAGAAGCGTCAGTAGCCTAATGGCAGGGCGTGGACCGCGAACTCGAAAGGTCGTGAACCACTTCTAACACAAGCATTTTAAGCTTACCAGGTTAAAGGGAATATTAGTAATGTTTAATAAGCATTACTAAAAAGAATTTAGCATTAAAAAAATACTTCTACTAAACCTAAATTCCATGCAATCTGGCGTTATTTGTTTTTTTTATAGAAGAGGAGGCCAACGAGCATGCGGCTCACCTGATGGTAAGTGACTACCGCCGCCCATGAATAACTGCAACACCAGGGGAACCAGGGGAATTTCAGATGCGTTGCCGGCCTTTTAAAAAGGAGTAGGCTCTTTTCTTGAAGGCCCCTAAGTCGTATCGGTCCTGAAAAATCGCTGATGGTAATCGATTCCACAAGGAAGTTGTGCGAGGAAGAAAACATTTTGTATGCCGACACCTCTAAGAAACGTTTTTCTTTCTCCGTTTTATAAGTACGTTTTTCTTTCTATATTTTTGATAAGTATCGCTTCTTCGTTTAGCCATACTTGGCTGGATACAACTAATACATTTTTTATGGAATAAGAGTGACAAGCGAACACACCACAGTCTATATATCCAGTGGAACACACAGTTCACTTGAGTGTAAGTGGATACTGTAGCCCATAGATATCTACACTTATCCTCATTGAAGAATCAAAATGCAGAAGCGTTGTCACCCCTGAGGACTGAGATGGAATGCCTCGGTTCCAGTAAAAAGGGTTTCCGATCTCCGGTTCTCTACACTCACCATACGAAACACAGCAGTATTAAGGTGCTATTTTACGATGGTGTTCTGTGAGAGCGTGGTCCTTTATAAAAATGTAATTTATAAAACTAATAAGAACGCAATTCGTACCTGCCAGTCAGAACTCTAATTTGATAGCAGCTATGCTCAAAATCCACGTCGTTATCCAAATTCCTCTCTCGACTCAACACCTCAACGCTCTCGTAAATATTAGGGGTCTTCGATGGCTTTTTCTCGCAAGTAACATATATCTCTGGTAATTTCTCGTAGAACTCTTCGTTTATCATCGGTTTGCCTTTGGCTTTCATTATAATTTGAGCTTCCTTCAATGGTGAGAGTATAGAACCATGGGTCAGGACCCATCTATCAGAGAACTTGATGCCCGACGCTGCTACAGTCAAAATGTTAGCATGCTCCTCGTCTTCAGAGTAATTGTAGGATACCATAACCCCTTCGACAGCCATGGTTGCTACTGTAAAAGAAATTCTGGAACATAAAATTGAAATAAAACTTATTTTGGACAATTAATATCCATAGTAAATAGGTAATACGAGTGTGTAAACAAAATGACACTGACTCACTCACTCATCACGAGATCTCCAAAACTACGCTCGATTGGCTTAAAATTTGGCATGTCCTTTCTCGACGTAGACACTCATTAAGAAAGGATTTTCTAAAATTCAACCTCTGAGAATATGAAATACGGTGTTACAGCTTGTAGGTTTTTTTATAGGATAGGGGTGACAAACGATCATACAGTCCATCTGATGATAAGTGGTTGCTGTAGCCCATAGACATCTACAATCTACATCTATCTTCGATTACAAATCAAAATGCAGATGCGTCGTCACCCGTGAGAACTAAGATGGAATGCCTTGGTTCCAGTAAAAAGGGTCTCCGGTTCTCTACACTCACCACACGAAACATAGTAGCGTTAAGATGCTATTTTACGCTGGTATTCTGTGAGAGCGTGGTCGTTCCCCGGCTGAGCCGACCCATTCGTGCTACAACTGTACTACTAATATAGCTGGAGCATGGCTCTACCACGTCAAAAGGTAAGACTATTAATTAAATGATGTATAAAATGACTATTGAATAAAACGTGGCTGTGTAAGAGGTCCCAAAGGAAAACAAACCAGGAGATGGGCAGCAGCGTCTTGCTGGTAACAGTTCAAAATTACGAAAACTACGGTTGCCAACCCGCCTGCCAAGCGTGGAAACTAGCAAAATCCCTTATGAGGCAATCTATGGGGTAGCCTATGTATCAAATAAAAAAAGAAAAATAAGAAGAGGGGTCCTATCCTATTGCGGTGAGGGTGATTCTATGTGATCACTCTCTACACAATATACATACTTTCATTTTTACCCATTTCGGTTTTACATTGTACCATTTGAGGAAGGTCAAACTCACTCAGCGAGCGATGGAGATGGGAACCAGCCGGGTATCCACAAGAGAAAGAGTATCTGATAGTTCTACTGGATCAAAACACTAAAGTGACAATGGGCCGGCAATATAACTCAAAGGAAATGTACGTGGTAGAATCATTCTGCAGCTATATTCATATTGTAGCACTGATGGGTCGGCTCGACCGGGGAAGGACCACGCTCTCACAGAATACCAGCGTAACATAGCAGATTAATGTGTTTCGTATGGTGAGTGTAGAAAACTGGAGACTCTTTTTACTAAAAATGAGGAATTCCATCTTTGTCTCACGGCTGACAATGCACCTGCATTTTGAATCGCAACCAAGGACAGATGTAGGTTTTTATGGGCCACAGCAACCACTTACCATCATCAAACCGATAACCGATGAGGAAGAAAGGTCCCGAATAGCAAGCGTTTTGTTGGGGGACCCGTCGCTAGATGAAGTTTTCTCATGAAACATACTGAGAGTCGATGGATTCAGGTGGCTCAGGACCGTGCTTTGTGACAAACGATGGGTGAGGCGATGTTCAGAAGTGGATTTGTGAAAGGCAGTAATGATGATACCTAATAATTATAATGATTTAGTTTTGAATATTTAAACATTTACACATAAACCATTAGGTATCTATGTATAAGAGATTTCCACCTATGTGCTGACTCATTACCATATCTCTGGAACTTTGGTAGGAGTATTCCTTTCGCCGAGCAGAGGTCTACTAATAACAGATTTTACGAAATTCCACCAAAGTGGGTTGCGGGGGCGTTTAAAAAAAATCACGTTTTCAAACTATAACCCTTGTAGGTATAAAACTAGACCAGAATATTCTTTTTGGCATGTTGAAAATTACCAAGAACCGAATTTACCCACGTTAAAAAAAATAAACTTAATCTATTGCTCGTTTAGTCTCGCTAACGAACGAAAACGGCTGGATCGATTTTAATAAAAAAAATTGTGTGTGTTTTATAGTTTGAGTGGGTCCTTAGATGATCTAAAGTCTAAACGATTCACAATTGGGCCCGGTAGGTGGCGCTGTTGTCGAGATACAGAAATCATCCGTGCAAAGCCGGGGCGGATGACTAGTTTACATATAAGCCTAGAAATTTCAAATGTTAGGTATGATATGATGTGTCCATTGCTGACATTATAATCAAACCTTTGACATCTCACATCCTCTTACGCCGCTTTAAGAACTTATTTCTAATACAACAGTTCATTTCGACTACTACAGCGTACATTGCGCTGTAGCTATGCAATTGATTTATCTTTTACTAGGAAACGCGCCAATGAATCCATTGCTGTGTTGTGTAACGAAAATTATGGTCCAAATTAAAGATGTCGTAATGTGAGGGTGCGAATTGTATTACAAATTTGCGCAACATAAACACACCCTTTGAAATGAAAGTAATGAAGCATATTCAGCGGGTGGTCGATGGCGGACTGCAATTTGTCCTAGTATAAAAGCCCCAACATGAGTAGATCCCACGAAAGTCCTCAACCGACGTTCCACGACAACGCTCCCGCTGTTTTTGTCACTTCCTTCGAATCTTCCGTGTACATCTATCACGGTAAGTTTTTTAAAATAACGTTTATTCTTTACTTCTACTGATTTTTAATCTACGATGAAACGAACGAGTTACTATCACGTAGCACAGGTGTTTTGTGTATTATTATGTTAATTTAAAAATTTAGTTTGATAAAAACGCTTTTTGATAATATAACATAATTTTACATTATCATAATAATTTTAGACCTTAACAATCAAGTTTCCGTAGTGTAGCGGTTATCACGTGTGCTTCACACGCACAAGGTCCCCGGTTCGATCCCGGGCGGAAACATCCCTATTTTAGGAAAAATTCTGTACCATAACAGAATGACTCATATTTTATAATTTTTTTAATTTACTATTAACTTTTTCTTAAAATAACAATAATTTCTGATAATAATTATTAAACAGTTTTAATAAACACTAATTTGAAAGAAATATTATAAATAAAAAAGTATTCAGTTAAGTCTTATTAGTATTTTTACTAGTTATTTTTAATATAAATTTGTACGTACTTTAATGTAAATTATCCTTCATATATTTTTTTAAATATTCAGGGAATAGCACTGACGGTTCTCACATTTTATTATAAAACATTGGCACATTTTCCTCTACATCAGGTATTATCACAGTTTGTATTTCTTTACATAATAATGCATATCTTTGGTTATTGGTATCTATTTGGTTATGGTATCTATTATGTATATCCAATCCGGGCCACCATTATTGATAAAATTCTTTCTTTATTAATTATGTATAAGAATATTTATCAAAACAAAATGCAGGTCGTTTTTTTTAATTTATGTCTGCACATTTATATTTATAATATTAAAAAAAATTCCTTCGAGCCGGATTTGAACCAGCGACCTATGGATATCTTCGAATTTCAGTACCTCTACAGTCCACCGCTCTACCAACTGAGCTATCGAAGGTTATGATTGAATCGTTAAAATATGTACCCAATTATATTGAGATACTAGTTCTACTGTTCGCCGCGACTTCACCCGCGTGTTATTTGGGGTTTTAATTTTTTGCGCGGAACCCTAATTTTTTTTCTAAAATAAAAGTAACCTAAGTTACTCCTTGTGACATCAGCTATTTGCCAGTGAAAATCCCGTCAAAATCGGTCCAGCCGTTTCGGAGGTTAACTGGAACAAACAGGCAGACAGACAGAGAAACAGACAAAAACTTTAAAAATTGTATTTTTGTTATTAGTTCCGTATATACTTTCATATGCATTTGGTAAAAAGCTGTAATTTTGACATTACAAACAGACACTTCCATTTTATTTATTTGTGTATAGATACTATTACATACTAAAAGCATATTATATCTACATTTTGTACGCCATTTGTATCTGGATATGTGACTGTGTTTAAAAAGAAATATTAATCTACTATCTTAGTCTAGTATTCGAAGACTATCTCGAGCTTGAGCTCATAAGTGGAGTGGGATATGAGCCTAGACTCTAGACCACAGTGTACTATTAATCTACTCTTCCGAGAGCTCTATCATGTTGTGACACAAATTTTGACATTGTGGAGGTTGCATTTAAACTCGAGAATCTCTCTGAACCGGCCTAAAGTTAATATTAAAGTTACTTTTGAAAATACGTAATCACTAACCTAACTTTAAGTTTCTAAAAGCCGAACTGTACAGAAAACACGTCTGAAATCATAATTATGTTGAGCTGTCTGATGAAATGACTATTATAAGTAGTCAAATACTTACTTATGTATGAAAATCTTCTAAATAATCTAAAACTAGAAAATATCTATTGGTAACATATTTTATAGAAAAAGAGAAAAAAAATGTTTTTGAAGGAGAAGAAAGTAAAACGTTATGTGAAATAAGAATAGAAGGGGAGTTGATTGAGCAAGTGGACGAGTTTGTATATTTGGGGTGTTTATTTAGCAGGAATGGTAGATATGATAAGGATATAGAACGACGAGTGAACGCAGGAAATAGTGTGAATGGGGCTCTACACGCTATTATGAGGAGTCAGAATGTGTCAAATAAGGCACGTATGGCAATTCATAATGCTGTGTTAGTCCCTACTTTAATGTATAGTAGTGAAAGTTGGGTCTGGCAGAAAGCATGAGAGTAGAATAAATGCTGTAGAAATGCGGTCATTAAGGAGTATGCTAGGGCTGAATCTGAATGACAGGGTGAGAAATTGTGCGATAAGAGAAAAGTGTGGTTTGCAAGATGACGTTGTGACAAGGATTAAGAAAGGAATGCTTCGGTGGTTTGGTCATGTAGAAATAATGAACGAGAAAAGAATGACAAAGCAAATTTATGTTGCAGAAGTGAACGGCAGGGTCGGGAAGGGACGCCCTAGACGAAGGTTTATCGACCAAATCGGCGATAAATTAAAAATGGGCCAGATTAGGAGTACCCTTAACCGACAAGCGTGTATGCGTAGATATATGGATGTATAGGAGGCGAGAGAGGTGTGTCAGGATCGCGCCAAATGGAAGTCCGTAGTCTCTGCCTACCCCTCTGGGTGACAGGCGTGAGTGTTTGTATTTATTGTAGAAAACAAATGAGCACACACACACAGTGATAGTAAGTGGATGAAGTTAACAATCAAAATGTTGACGCGTGGTCACCCCTAGGGACTGAGATAAAATGCGCAGTGTGTAGTAATGATAGAAAACAATAAGCTGCTATTTCACGCTGCTATTCTGAGAGAGCGTGGTCCTTCCCCGGTAGAGCCGATCCATTCATGCTACAACTATAATAAAGTTGCTGTGTGGTTCTATTAACTGAGATATGACATGTTTTAATTCCTTCCTCCACATTCCACTATAAGACAACCAGGCAGTCGGCAGATCTTCACACTTTTGTTGTTGATATTCCACGCATTCGAACCCAACGGTTTGCTGGATTTATGCTTCGTCTTTCGTAATGCGTACAGTAAGTTTTTTACGTGGAAGAGCCATAACTTGTATAGTTGTAGCACGAATGGGTCGGCTCGACCGTGGAGGGGGCCACGCTCTCACAGAATACCAGCGTAAAATAGCAGCTTAACGCTGCTGTGTTTCGTATGGTGAGTGTAGACAACCGGAGACCCTATTTTCTGGAAACGAGGCATTCCATCTTAGTTCTCACGGGTGACAACGCATCTGCATTTTGATTCATATTTGGGGATAGATGTAGATGTCCATGGGTCACAGCAATCACTTACCATCAGGTGATCTCTGTGCTCGTTTGTCACCCTTAACCTATAAAAAAAAAGTAAAGTGTGAAAAAAGTGGAGTGGAATAAATTGCTAAAATCTGGGCGACTTCAAGGCAAGATTGAACTGATTGAACTAAATTGAATTGGCTTTTGTAACGCTAAGACAGTGCGATTTACCATTTAGGGCTTCGTTACCACTAACCACCAGGTGGGGTTGTGGTCAAGCACTAGCCTATAAGTGAAAAATGTAGCTATCATGTCAGAATATAGTATATAGTTTTAAAAAAAACTGATACGGCGATAGAAAGATTATAAATAGGAGATATTTCTATAGTCATTTATTGGATATATTAGTAAAATGTAAATAATCATTTTTATTTTGTTTTTATTCTATATTGCTACATCTACGTCAAACTCTCACCACTCTATGGGTTGACTGGTAGAGAATGCCTCAAGGCATTAAGTCCGCCCTTTGTATTCTTTTCAATTAAGGAATGCAATAAATAATAAATAAATACGTGCTAGAGCCATGCTGCAGCTATATTATGGTTGTAGCACGAATGGGTCGGCTCGACCGGAGAAGGACCACGCTCTCACAGAAAACCAGAGTAAAATAGCAGCTTAACGCTGCTGTGTTTCGTATGGTGAGTATATACAACCGGAGACCCTTTTTACTGGTAAAGAGGCATTCCATCTTAGTCCTCACGGGTGACAACGCATCTGCATCTTGAGTCTTTATTGAGGATAGATGCAGATGTCCATGGGTCACAGTAATCAGTAACCACTTACTATCAGGTGGACTGTGTGCTCGTTTGTCACCCGATCGTATAAAAAAATTAAAAAAAACAAATAGACGGAACAAATGAATACAAGATACTAGGGTTCATACAGACATTCATTCACAGGCGAATCCAGTTTTTATCTTTTAATTGGTTTATTGACCCGACTACCAGATCACTTACTTTTGTTTCAATTCATGTTTTGTTCGTATACAATTTAAGGTTTATTTCTCTAAATTATTGCTTGTTTTGACTCGGAATATAGATAAGGCAAATTAATTTTTTTTTATTTGGTGGTAAGGTTACTTGTCTACTAGGTGTCTGGGTAAGGAGCACTCTCTTACCTACTTTTGACGCCAAAGAGCAGTGATTGCATTGCCGTAATGGTTTGAAGGGTATAAAATGTCAGTATAATTGAAGGCCGTGAGTTGGACGTGAGGTATTCCATCTTACGAACAACGTATCTGTTACCTTCTGTTTTTACGTGTAGACTGTTCTGTGTTTACGTTAGTGTAGTTTTTACGTGGTAGAGCCATGCCGCAGCTATATTAGTATTATAGTTGTAGCACGAATGGGTCGGTTCGACCGGGGAAGAACCACGCTATCACAGAATACCAGCGTAAAATAGCAGCCTAACGCTGCTGTGTTTCGTATGGTGAGTGTAGAGAACCGGAGACCCTTTTTACTGGAATCGAGGCATTCCATCTTAGTCTTCACAGGTGACAAGTGACAACGCAACTGAATTTTGATACGTAATCGAGGCAAAATCCGTCCAATAATGCCTTTAACGGTTTCAGATGCCATCTGCTTAATGAAACAACTTTTTAAGAAATGCATGCCTGTAGGCTCATTCTTAATAATGTCTATTTATAGTCGAGGACTTTAAAAATATAGAACCGGAGACTTATTACTGGCAACGAGACAATCCATCGTAGTCCTCAGGGGTGACAACGCATCTGTATTTATATTCTTACTCGTAATTGAAGATAAATGTAGATATCTATCATACCACTTACCATCAGGTGGACTGTGTGCTCGTTTGTCACCCCCATTTTATTAAAAAAATGCTGAAGAATAAGAGTAGGTTATGTTTATGTTTCTGTTAATATTGATTTCTATGGTTACTTTATTGTCTAAAGGCCGCCTAACATTGCTTGCTTTATTATATTTAAATTATTATATATGTGAAAACATGGTAAGCAATTGAAATTGATTTTTTTAAACTGAAGTGACATATTATTCAGTTTTTTTTTGCCTCCAAGTTTATAAAAATAAGTTTTTTTTTTTTATATAGGATAAGGGTCATCAACTTAATAATTTAAAATTTTGTATGTATTACAAATAGACCTTGAACAAATTTATATGGGACCACATGTGAAGCACCAACTTTCAAATAAGAAAGAATCATCGAATATTGAAATCGGTTCACCCAGTAAAAAGTTATGGGGTAACACACATAAAAAAACATACAGTCGAATTGAGTACCGTCTCCTTTTTGAAGTCGGTAGAAAAGTGAGATCTTTCGTGATAACCGGTAGTGGCGGCATATGAGCATCCACTACCTATATAGAGAGATATGTAGGAGAAAATGGACGGCAGCATCTTCCTAATAACAACTCTAAATAATAAGGAATTGCGTTTGCTTACCCGCCTCCCAAGCGTGGCCACTTTGGCAAATATTCCACCTATGAGGAATTCTTTTTTTTATAGTATAAGGGTGACAAACGAGCACACACCACCTGATAGCAAGTGGTAACTTTTTTATAGTATAAGGGTGACAAACGAGCACACACAACCTGATAGCAAGTGGTAACTTTTTTATAGTATAAGGGTGACAAACAAGCACACAGTCCGCCTGATGGTAAGTGATTGCTGTGGCCCATAGACTATCCTCGTTTGCGAATCAAAATGCAGATGCGTTGTCAGCCGAGAGGACTAAGATGGAATGCCTCTTTTCCAGTAAAAACGGTCTCCGGTTCTCTACACTCACCATACAAAACACATCAGCATTAAGCTGCTATTTTACGCTGTAACAGCGTGGTCCATGCTCGGTCGAGTAGACCCATTCGTGCCCTAACTATACTACTAATATAGCTGGCTCTACGTACGCTCTATGTGCAAAACCTATGTTCTCAGCAGTGGACTTTTATAAACTGTAATAAATGGATGGAGGGAAAAATTATCTTTAATATACTCATTCGCATTTTTTATTGAATGTTGGTAGTAAAAAGTGACGCCAAGCTGTAATGAAAAAAGTAAAATTTACTCACTGATCAGTGATATTTTTAACTCGGAGACTTAAAATATAGGTCGAGTGCACCACCCATTAACAGTTATCGAATGGATTGTTTTGATATGATTCATGAAATATTGTGCGGAATTTGCCACTGTTGTATAGTAAACAATAAATTGGTGTATTATCAGCCTTACTACGCTGACGTCTGACCAGGGGTTCAGCACCGGTCAATACACTTGTTTGACATTTGATTTTAAACCTCTAATACCGTCAATAAACAATACAAAGAGTATGTAAATAGGTAATGAGGTTAACTTATCTTAGATTTGTATGTATTTAACTATATTAAGTTTTTTTTTTTAAATTCGGCAGGCTGAAGTGGGTTATTGTATTTATTTATACGTTGCTGTTTTGAGCGTGTTTAAAATATTTATGTTACCACAGGGTACTTTTATATACCTTATCTATCCATCCATCACAGCCTATTAAAGTCCACTAAACATATGCCTCCCTCATATATAGCTTCAATGGAGGATTATGCCATAGTCGCCACGCTAAGCAGGTGGGTTTTCAACCGCAGTGTTTAACTACTAGAGCCCAATGACTTCGTCAATCTTACTTAGCGGTACCATGTAGCGACATCTATGGAAATGTATTAAATAAAGAACGATTATAAATAAAAGATATTTAGCGCGTCAAATTTTCATATCGATATACATCGCAACCGCTTCCGTAGATAGATAATAGATGGCGCTAGAGTAGTCAAGTGAGCTCGGCCACGGTCCTTATTGCTTTGTAAGAGAGATTTTAAGTCGTTATCAAGGAATTTTATACGTGGTAGAGCCATGCTGCAGCTATATTAATATAGTTGTGGCATGGGTCGGCTCGCTCTCACAGAATACCAACGTAAAATAGCAAGTTAATGCTGCTGTGTTTCGTATGGTGAGTGTAAAGAACCGGAAACAAAAACTGTCAAAACTTTCGCATTAATTATATAAATTATTTTTATAGAATATGAAATAAAGGCGACAAGCGAGCACACAGTCCACCTGATGTTAAGTGGTTGCTGTGGCCCATAGACATCTAGATCAATCCTCGATTAAAAATCTCCAAAAAAAAAAAGAAAATCCAGTAAAGGCGTTTGCGGTTCTCTACACTCACCAAACGAAACACAGCAGCATTAAGCTGCTATTTTACGCTGGTATTCTGTGAGAGCGTGTTCCTTCCCCGGTCGAGCCGAAACATTTGTGCTACAACTATACTATTAATATAGCTGTAGCATGGCTTTATCACGTATATATACTTGTTATACTGATAAAATTGGTTGTTCCTGTGGGATGATAAACGTCATTAAAAATTAACTAATTAACATTTGATATAGACGCTTTTTCTAACGAGTTTTCACGAGCTAAATACATTCGTCCAGGAAAATAGATTAGTTCCTGAATGATTGATGTTTATGATTACTTAATTCTTGACCGTTCATTCGCGACTTGAAATAAAATTTCTCATTTAACATTTACTTCTTGGACAATTTGGTTGTAGGAGTATAATACTGGATGGTCATAATATTGGGTTTATTGGATAGTGACTTAGGATTTGCACACGAATAGACGGTATCAAATTGTTCAGAAAGTCAAACGGGCGACTGTACTAACATACAGCTTGTCTTACATGACAATAACGTTTTTTTACTGAGTGCTGTTGCTCCCAAATCGCGTCCTGGGTCCAATAAGTTTAGGCCCTCAATACAATCGATGGATAGGAGACACCCATGTTATGAACATGTAAGACAATAGGACTGTTGAAAGATGACGGCCACTGGGAAGCTACAATGGAGGAGATCGCATTGAGCCACTCCGCAGCCAAATAAAGAGAGTTGTTTGCCGTCATAATCAGTATTTACAGAATGTCGAAGCCTTTGCAACTTTATGGATAAATACAAAACCACGTTATTAGAAGATACTGCACACAGATGTCTATCTAGAGACAGCAACATCCAATGATGAAATACATATTATAACGAAGCGCTGAAACTTATTAGACAAAGCTTTCTTAATGGTAGGTAAACAGCTATTGGATTTTGACATGCCTGCTCTATAACGAACAGAACATTGTCCACCGATTTACTCAGGGAGTTTAGTTACGACACCATGGCTTTGGAGCTTCAAGTTGTCAAAATATAGCCCCAGGTATTACTAGGGCAAGGGCAAATCTGTGACAACATTTTGAGGCGCGTGGAGACTGCAGAAAGTGGCCTTTATTTCTTGAACGCAACCAACACGCAAGACAATTCTGTAAAATTTGCTGCTGGCCTATTTACGTAAAGATAGAGATGTTGTGACCTCTAAGATAGCTTATACCTTGCTTAGGGTTGGAAGAACTGCTTACTCGGTATTCAATAGTTATCTATTATATTAGATTTAATTTATTAAGAAATTTAATATGGTTAGCGGGATATCTGCTCTTTGAAGGGATTCAGTTTCTAGCGCAATTGTCAAATCACCACTACGAAATTCTTCTATGTCTTAAGTAATTATGTTTTTAGATTACTTGTTTTCATTTTTAATAGTAGTTGTGGTTTATAGTATACTCTCATCTGTTCCTGTGTGAAACGGAAACGGTTGGTTTTAAAGCTTCGACCACACTCAACCGACCAATTGAACAAACAAGCGTGAGTAATCCATAATACGGTCTCGTGACTTGAATAGTCCCTAACAGCGGACTTTTGTTTCGGTTATATTAATCGTATAACCGAATCGTATTATGTAACGGCGGCTGCTGTTATGTCGCTCTGCTGTTGCATTTTGACGTAAAGTCGAAAAATAGGCGAGAGTTGCTCCCACAGACATCTTAACCTCCAAAATGCCTCTCACACGTTTATCGCTCCTGCAATTTGAAGAGACACAAGCGTAACGATAAGCCCACGACAATACAATAATGGACGCTCTTTTGCCTAATGGGTCGCATCCTGCACGGCCGTAGCGCAGTCCAGTCAATGCTAAGACTCCGAATCCGTCGCGCCTCTATACATTGCATTTGCAGTGCCGTTCATTTCCAGAAAACAACGTTTCCAGCTTTGGAGCGTGTTTCCGCAATCGTGTCTACAATCACGTAACTAGTTACTGTCGACTTCCTCGCGTGGGTTTTGTTCCACGAGGCCCCTTTAACAATTCACACAGTCGAGCGACACACGGGCTACGCGACCGTGTGAACAACGAAAACGATCATGAAGACCGATTGCTTAGTCCGCTTTCTTTACCGTTAAATCATTCGTGTCGGATGCAGTGTTAAGGATTTAAAGTGAAAATAATAATAATTGAGATTGAATTCTCGATCCGCCGTGCCTTGCAACGGACATGCCTGAGTTTCGACGTCTGGCATCCAGTGTGAAGAAAAAGAAGTCACTTTCGCCGGCTCCGACGTTGAGTCAGTCGCACAGTTCCATTTACTTGATGCGATAACGTTTTAGGTGAGTTCGTGCATTTTAGAAGTCAATAGTGCAAAGTAGGCTCTTAATTATTTTACGTTCATTACTAACATTCAGGTTAGTTACAGTGTGCTATTAGGTATGTCGTTTGTTATCATTATATATCACTGCATTTTGATGTGTCTTTTAATCGTCGGTTAAGGTAAGAATTTAATAATACTCATGAAATACAAAATAAGAATTAATTATTTAATTTGTTATAATGTTTTTAATGTTGGCAACAAATCGTATTTATGACGTACTTTTTTGTTGTTTTTGATTTTTAACAAATTGGGATAATATTATTAATAAAGCTAAAATTCAAAAGCTAGCTACATTGAATATAAAATCAAACATTTAGTGACACTAACAAATTAACTAACTAACAAACACATAACATAACTAAAACATAGTAAATCAATATTATCACTAAGCTAGTAAGTTTTCTAAACACTAAAAGGTCAAAGACCATTGCGATATTTTACATGACACACGGCTTTAATATAATATTTTAAAATAAATTTAAAGCTATTATTTATTTAAAAACATCAAGATAAAAGTTAAATATATTGAATACAATACCTTTTTTCGCGTATTGTTTGTTTGAGGTTAGAATAGACCTAAACAAAAAAAACACTTCACTCGTATATCTTTATGTTCCTTAAGTACATTCTTCACAAATTCAAAACAAATACTGAATGTCTACTCACAGTAATCGGTTTATATAATGTTTTTATTTACTACGAGAACAATAAAATTCTACTTTTCTATTAGTTCTATCATCAGCTGATAACTTTGCAAGTTTGCAACAACAAAATAAACAAAATAACAATAGTCAACTTTATTGTTCAGTTTGGTTAGTCCATCTGTACCATCTACCGGATCAGTTGTGTATTATTTGAATATGTTGAACATTAACTGAAACGTCAAAGTACGGACTTATTTGTATAGATGGCGCTTCGTCAAAAATTATAAGTATTAATGAAATACAACAGAAACGTAAAACAAATAATTGATAATACAATGTACCCCAGGCAAATTAAAATAATAAATAGATTAAAGCGATTAGTTACACAATTAAGTTTCCAAAGTTAAATCGTTTGCTTAAATACCGTTCCCTTTAGCATGAGATATTATGTAAAGATTAAAAAACATTTTGAATCTCAATAGTATTTGCTCTAATGCCGCCTCTACACGTTGGCCAACACGCTGGCGAATGTGTTGGCCAACAACGATGGCCATCGTGTGGAGCGGGTGTTTAAGCTACGTTGGTACGTATTGGGACGATGGCCCACAAGTTGGCGCGAGATCCGTCTGGTGTCGGTTTTTTACAAAAGATCAAAGGGTTGTGGCAGAGTATTGGCCGCCGCGTCCACACGTTGGGCGCACGTTTAGTTTGCTACGAGCTCTCAGAGTGATCGCACGCACGCACGCTTAAATTTTATATGCACGCATCGTAACTAGTGTCTACATAACGGCAGTAACAATGAGCAATGAATAAACTTTTCGCTTTATAGAGCCCTACCAAGCTGAAAATTGTTTGTAAAACACAAGTCTTTTTTAAAAAAAAAATGTTATTATACACAGGATTTTCTCCTGTATCGTGGAGGCAGTTTAGAAACAGACCAGACCCGGAGAAATTATGTGCAGGCTATACAAATACTTGTTCCCTGCGGGATTTGAACCCGCGGCCCCCAGGGCAGCAACTCATTGCTAAGCCACTACGCCACGGAGCCGTCAAGAAATAAAATTTCTTTTTTCCATTTCTTTTTGATCACCCTTATCTTATACACATTCACATTGTAGTGATTGATGTATTCATTTATTTATTGATGTATTAATGCTATATTATAGGTAGCATACTAAAATCAAATTAAAAAGTAGGATACTAAAATCATGTTTTTACTGTCTTTATTATTCCCTATTAGTTTCTTTATTTCATTAATAATACTTTAATTTTTAGCTATGGAAGAGCGAAGCCACCTGTTACAGGCATTATTTTGCTTACTAGGTGACCTCGATCACTGATCGTATAATGTAACTTTAATGTTTGACAAAATAAATTATTTATTATTATTATTATTATTATTATTTAGTTTTATTCTATAATTATATAATAAGAATAACCTTTTTTAGAAAAGGCTTTGTTTAATAAAATTTTACAACAGTTTTATAGACAGGCTTCGAATATTTTCCAGGCCTTAGTTGTAAAAGTGTTAATTATACCTATGCCTAGGTGTGTTAATGTTTATATAGTTTACTTATCTGTATAACGTTAGTGTATAAATAAAGAAATATTAAAAATTTATATTAAAAATATTAAATATTAAAAATAGTGAAAATTAAATAAATAAATAGTGGTATGCTATGAAAAAATAAACCGCAGCAGCCGTTAGCGCTTCAATAATCATTTTAATAAATTCGTCCGCACATTGGCCTGAACCGAAGCAAACTGAACGACCTTCCAACGTGTGGACGCGATCACAATTTCTTGGCCAATATATCTGCCAACACATTCGCCAGCGTGTTGGCCAACGTGTAGAGGCGGCATAAGACTTTCTCTGTGATATTACATACTACATATTATAAAATAATAATACTGCATATATATATATATATATATATATATATATATATATATATATATATATATATACTAATGCATTTATCGTTCCATGAATTCTTGATATTTTTGGTCCGATCTTGATCTCTTCGTACATTATTAAGTGTAGTTTAAAGTTTGAGGATAGCTGATTTTTTTATTTTTTAGCCTACTTAAAAAAAGGGAGAGGTTTTCAATTCGACTATAGGTTACTTTCTCTGTATGTAAAATATCTTTGTCAATTAGCTACTAACCGATTTTGATGATATTTTTAACAGGTTACGTGTCCGCGGAATAGTTTAACAATCGGAATGTTAATATATGATTAATGGGACAGAGAAAGGATTAATAACTAAGAGCTGGTCGCATTTAAATTTGGAGAAAATTTTCTAAGTACAACAAAATAGGGGATAAAGTTTTTAATGTAACTACTTTAGACAACATCACAGAATAAATAACAGTACTACGTAATATCAAGATTATGATGATCCTTTGTGCGCTTGAAAGGGCAAAAAAAACTTTTAATAAAAGTAAAAGTTAATTTTTAACAGACTTCAAAAGGAGGAGGTACTCGATTCGACTGCTTTTTTTATGTGTACACACTACATCATAACTTTTTTCTAGGTGAACCGATTTTGATGATTCCTTTTTATTTGAAAGTTGGTGCTTCTCACGTTGTCCCACATAAATTTGATCAAGGTAGTTTTTGAGTTATCTTTAATAATTTATATTGAAGTCGGTTGTACAATGTGTCGGTTGTTGTGTTTTTAATTTTACCACCTATTTGATTCCAAAGAAATATAAAGAATAAAATAATTTCAACTTCTGATTACTTTTCACCATCATCATCATCATCATAATTACAGCCCTTCACAAGTCCATTGCTTTACATAGGCATCGCCCAAGTAACGCCACATAGCACGGTCCTGAGCCATCTGCATCGATTGACTTCCTGCATGTCTTACCAGGTCGTCACACCATTTAGTGGGGTGCCGCCCCACACTTCGCCTACCGGTACGAGGCTGCCACTCGAGAAACTTTCTTATTCCCCATCGGTGGTCGGTTCTTCGAGCTATATGGCCAGCCTATTGCCAAATCAGATTACAAATCCGTTGGGCTATGTCGGTTACTCTGGTTCTACTTCGGGTATCCTCATTTATAAAATTTATCACGCAGAGAAATCCCGAGCATAGCCCTCTCCATAGCTCGCTGAGTGATCTTGAGCTTCCTTGTACGGCCAGCGGTGAAGGACCACGTCTCAGTTCCATAAGTCATCACTAGCAACACGCAATGGTTATAATACTTTTGTACAAGTTTTATTTTTAGTTATTATATTACAAATAAAATAAAAGGAAAAGGATATGTTTATTAGAGAACATTCGTATTTTTGCAGTTTTTTTTATAGGATAAGGGTGACAAACGAGCACACAGTCCACCTGATGGTAAGTGGTTTCTACTATCTTGTATTAAGAATCAAAATGCAGATGCGTTGTTACCCGTGAGGACTAAGATAGAATGCCTCGTTTCCAGTAAAAGGGGTCTCTGGTTCTCTAAACTCACCATACAAAACGCTACTGTATTCTGCGAGAGCGTGGTCCTTCCCCGGTCAAGCCAACCCATTCGTGCTACAACCATAATATAGCTGCAGCATGGCTCTACCACGTATAAATAATTAAATTCATTCTTTTAATGTATAAGTATCTATACATTAAAAGTGTTTTTTGCAAATGTATTATTTCTACTCATCAAGTGATTGCATGTAAAGAACCCATTTTATGTTTTATTTAATCTCTTGTAAAAATAACAACTTAATATTGTCAATTTGCGTAGCTAACTAAACGCAGTCGCATACACATTATTCAGTATTATAAGATTTTAAGTTGGCAAAAAAATGGTTTCAGGTTTTCAAAAAAAAATACTTACTTCATTATTAAACTAAGAAAATAGTTTATCTCTATCTACTATACAGGCATCATTATAGAAGCATAGTTTAAAAAAATAAATCATTTAAATTCTAATGAATTTTAAACATTTTATACGAATAGGCAAGATTGAAGAAGTGAACATATACATTTTGTAATTTAAAAAAAAAGGAAAACAGAAGACTTGTTTCATGTTTTTTTTTTAATTGACTAACCCAATTAATTTACAAAATACAAATAAATAAAAAAAAATTGAGTTACTGTCACGCAGTCACGAACTGGCACGTTTTCGACCATTTAATTTTCAATCAATTTTATAATAGAAACGTTTTAATTGATAAAGCCATACACAATCATGTTTACGTAAATTATTTTTTTGAATTTATCAAATTCGTTTTTTTTGTTGTGAAGTGTAATGGATTTAATTTTTCTTTTTATCGGTAAACTAATACGTTGACGTTTTTCGTTCTCCGTTATACCGTTTATAATACTGATGTAGAGGTTAATCGCTATAACGCAAGTAGGTATATCTGGTCTTAGCTATTCACAATGTTTTCATTTCGAACTGGCCACCTATACCACATTATAATTTTATATAAAAGAAGAATTTAAATAGCCCTTTGTTTCCAAGTTTTATTTGTTTATCGCTAAAAACTTCATTATAGTGAATGATGTCAGGAGAAGGGCTACCTAAAATTGTAGGTAGCCCTTATTTGATGTACCTATATCAATAACTGCTACAAAAGACGGTAAACTGTTACTTCCCTATCGGTTACTATTTCTTCGAACCATTTTGCCGACTCTTTTCCGTTGAACATATCTTTATTATGGATTATTTTTTAAACTGGCTTTACGGCTCTGGGTTCGAGCCCTTCTGAATCCGAATCATTATGGATCCTATCACATTAAGAAACTGCAAGTATAGTCCTGTCCTTAAGGACAGACCTTACAGTCTATGGGCCAGGAGTATAGGAATACGTCGTCTCTTTTTAGGGTTTCGAAGTCACACAAAAAGGAACCCTTATAGATTCGCCATGTCCGTCCGTCCATCCGTCCGTCCGTCCGCGGTTTTGCTCAGAGACCCTAGGTGCTACAACAACAATCTGTAATTTGGCATAGTTATAGATATTAATCACGCATAGAAAACTGTGAAATAAAATCTTAATCTTATCTTATCTTAATCTCTAAAAACATTTTTATTTTGAGTACTTCCCTTAGGTTTTTATAAAAAATAGGAGTGTGGAACAACATGTTTTCGATTCAGGGGACCGTTTGCGAAATTTTACATTTGAGTCGTGTCGCCCCCCCCCCCCCCCTCTATCAAATTAACCGCTGTTTTAGGAAATGTGAAATGTATACAAAATAGTATGTATATAATATAATGAAGTTAAAAGGAAAACAGCTACAGCTATTAGCTTTACTTTTTCATTAGTTTTTTTTAATACAATAATATTTTTATAAATAATAATATATATACTTATAATATTAATTTTATATATAATAGTTACGATTTTTCTATTTGGGCTCATTTTTAGTCGTTATAGCGGTCAAACCGCGAACTCACTTAAGTATTATGTTCATTATCAAGGAAGCCCACGTATTGTGACGGGCAACTAACTAACCCTACATCTACATTGTACGTGGTCCGACACGAACTTGACCAGTTTTTTATATTATTATTTTTTTTATACAAAAAACCAATAGAAGACTAAGATGAAGGGAAGAATGCTACATTATCATTACTACCACCAACAACGGGAGAAGTCATGCCTATTATTTGACTTAAACGTGCTGATGAAGGCGAAGAATCATAGGCACGGTCAGTTTTTTTTTATTCAACGTATTATTACTTCAAAAGGGAATCACAATTTTTTTTAAATTATAAAATGACGTCGGTACTTAGTTCAATGCAACCGTGATGTAGCATTCTGTATAATCGTAAGCAAATATAATTTACCTCGACGACGCGCCACAGACAACATAATTGACAATGAGTCCACAGATAATTGATAGTTTTATGTGAGGTCTAGCGGAAAATTTTAAGTGTTTCGGTTTCCTAGTATAATGATTAACCATGTTGCAATCAAAATTGGAATAAAAAATTATAAATCATATTTTGGCTACTAACGACTTCCATTTTGAACGATGATAACGATGCTTTTCTGAACGATGTGGATTACAGGCAAACCTTTCGCTTACTATCGGAAGTTGATAACTGCAAGAATCTTTAAGTGGCGTAATTAAGTGTATGTAATGTCCTCCAGACCGAATTTCGGCCACGGCGGCCGGTCTCAACGGAGACTAGCCATCTGCGCAGGACAGGATTATAGTGCCCAAGTGTATGCGCAAGCACAGGTGCACTCTCTATTCCCTCACTCTCATAGCCCGATGGGACGGTAAACCGACACGACCAGAGAGAGATCAGGCGCAGGACCAACGGCTTTACGTGCTTTCCGAGGCACGGGTTGGGAAACACCGCCAACTTCATGACTCCGGGCAGATACTGAGAATTTCTTGATGGAAAAACTCAATAATTGTTTTTTTGGCCCGACCCGGGATTCGAACCCGCGACCTCATGATCAGTAGTCGCACTACTACAATCACTAGACCAACGAGGCAGTCAAGAGGTAACTGTATGTATAGTTGCAACAAATGGCAGGCGAATTTGCAAACGCAGTTTATCAATTATTTTGAGATTTGAGAGATATTTTTTAATAGAATAAGAGTGACAAACGAGTACACAGCTCACGTGGTGATAAGTGGATGACGTAGCACATAGAAATCTACATCCATGCCTGATTAAGAATCAAATTATAGGTGCGTTATAATCCTTTAAGACTAAGATGGTATGCCTCGTTTCCAGTAAAAAGGGTCTCCGGTTTTCTTCACTAAACGGGACACAGCTGAATTATTACCGTGCGAAACACATCAGCATGAAGGTACTATTTCACGTTGGTATTCTGTGAGAGCGTGGTCCTTTCCGTTTTTTTTTTATAGAATAGGGGAGAAACTAATTGCGGCTCACCTGATGGTGTTGGTAAGTGTTGACCGCTGCCCATGAAATGCCCACGGAATCGCAGGTGCGTATCCGGCTTTCAAAAAAGGATATGCTGAAAATGGTAAATTTTGTAATAAATACAATGAATACCTCATTGCAACGTGGTAGAGCGATGCTCCAGCTATATTATGGTTGTAGCACGAATGGGTCGGCTCGAACGGGGCACACAGAATACCAGCGTAAAATGGCAGCTTAATGCCGCTGTGTTTCGTATGGTGAGTGTAAAGAATCGGATACCCTTTTTACTGGAAACGAAGCATTCTGTTTTGGTCCTCAGGGGTGACAACGCATCTGCATTTTGATGATTAAAAATCGTCATAGACTATTTATTTTATTTTATCAATTTTTCGATTTTAGAAAAATAAAATCTCTAAGGTTTTCTTATGAAATATAGCGTAGGTTACTTCTGGTATTGCTCTCTATCTGTTTGTGAAGTTTCATCACAGTCGATCAATCCATTCCTAAGACAGCCCGGACAGACAGACAGATTTTAAAAATGGTCATTCATATCTTAACGGCTTTCAAATTACAGCTTAATAAAAGGCAATTATTTCGATACTACAGACAGACATTTCAGTTCTATTAATATATAAGTATAGAAATATAGTTGTATAAAGATATATACATAGCTGTAGTATGTGTAATCTTCGTCATTATTATGTAATAATATCGTTAAGAAAAATGAGTGCATTAGAAAAGCTAATGCCTTTGCTATAAATACTCTTAATAATAAGCTGATATAGTTAGGTCATTGAAAGGCGAGCAAATAACTCAAGGCAACGGAAAACGGTTTGCGGCACAACAAAGCTAATGGAGGATTTATTCAACTTAGGCTACGTGCACATTATAATACAATAATACAATACTTAATATAGTATAGAATATAGATGATACATAATTTTAAAACGGCAATATCGTACCCTTATAAAAAAACTATATCATTTGATAATTTTTTTCATACTGGTCTGAATTAAATGCTAATGACAAATTCAGTATTTGTATAGTTAATAAACTATTTTATAATATGTGCTAATTTATGCAATATATTAAACATAAAGAAACCCTTCAAACTTCTTTATGAAAGGAGATGAACTTGGTTCCATACAAGCTTGGGCCCAGCGTGAACAAAGTTTAAATATATCTTGTTTTAAAGATTTTAACATTTGCTACTTACAACAAAAAATCATATTTTTGTAAGACCTGGGGTTTTGTTTTTATTTTGGTTTATTATTTGTAGGTTATGTAGTAAAATCACTCGTTCTTGGGATAAGTTGTTTCAATAAATTGAAAGGACACAAAAGGATGCAGTTTTTTAGTTAGTATAAAATAAAATACAACATAAACTGTTTTAATTGTTTAATTATTTTCTGCAATTATTAATAAAATGTCATCTCGAAAAGCAGCCTGAGACTGTACATTGTCTGTTCTATTCCTCTCAAAACCCAAGTAACACATTATTTTCATTATGTAGGCGTAACAACCTACTGTCCTGTAAATCAAGAGAAAAACCAAGGGTCAAATTAAATTAATTCACGAAAATAAAAACACGAAATATATCCACAAACACCACCACAATGCCAAATGCGTATGACAAGAACAAGTTTAAATTCGAAGTTACCAAGTCTCCTTCAAAAATGCAATGATCAACGACCATACAGCCTATTCAATTGTGTCCGATATTATTAAAATATTTTGTTTAGTTTAATAACGTAGCCTATTCAATCGATTATCCAAAATTATTTCTATTATTCAGTATTAATCTCTACAGATTCGCCTCAACGTTTCATTATTATGAGTTTTTTGATACTGAAGGTTATTTATACAAAAATAGCCTTCATTATCTAATGCCATAGACAAAATACATACAAATATTTAAAAACGTTTTGTTTTTGCTATGGTTAAAGCATTAGTTTTCGTTTTTAAGTTTTAAAAAATGTTTTTATAATTGTCCCATACACTACAGAAATAAAAACCATTTAATTATACTAATAATTTATCTTTATCTTACATTCATATTTTTGTATAACTGTTACGAACGATGTCAAGAACCCAATTTCATACATCTCCTTTGGTACAAAAGTAAAGAAAAATTGTTCTTTACTTTTTTATCAGTTCTTCAGAGAGGTTGAACAGAATTTCAGTCTTTTTTATATGTATTTTTATTAAATATATATACACACCTGAGGACTGAGATCGAATGCCTCGTTTCCCGTAAAACAAATACTTAACACTGCTTTGTTTCGTATGGTGAGTGTAGATAACCGGAGACCCTTTTTATTGGAAAAGAGGCATTCCATCTTAGTCCTTAATTGATGATAGATGTAGATGTCTATGGGTTACGGCAACCGCTTGCCATCAGGTGAAATGTGTGCTCGTTTGTCAAAAAACACAATATAGCTGCAGCATGACTTTACCACGTGAAAAAATTATAATTGAAAACAAAATGAAAACGAGCGTATGTTCACTGCCTTATAATTGAATGGTTTAATAAGTTTAAGTATAGACATAATGTTGTTAGAGTTTAATCGTAACGGAAGACATTTGCGGAAAACCACTGTGGAACTGCAATGCAATCGGAAATTTGTTTTATCCTCGTGACCGGTCTTTGGCGCCAGTTTCGCTGTCAGATTGTCAACGTTTCCCGCCATTTATCATTTTTTATAGGTAGATAAAATACAAGTCTGCATTCCAAATATGAGAAATCTCATTTTATCTTAGATAATACATTCATTTCGATATTCTAATTTTTATTTACTTTGTCAAAAATTGTATCGACAGTAGCATATAATAGCTAGTAGCTATGATAACGTTATCGGATTGCGAAATTCAAGAGTCACACAAGTGGTGTAAGTTTAGTTCGAGTTAACGGAATCTTTGATAAAAAAATTTATAAAAGTAGAGGGTAATTTTGCGATAACCGTCCAAATTTGCAGAGAAGGTTCAGAATAAGTAATAGAGGCAAACGGTGAAGAAAAATTAATTTAAAAAATCTCAAACATTCTGACTTTTTATCTTTTAAATTCAAAATGCGTATTAATGCATTCATCATCATAATCATTACAGCCCTTCACAAGTCCACTGCTGTAGGCTTCCCCCAAGGAATGGCACAAAGCACGGTGCATAATTTTAACTGATTTGACTGTGCACGCACACATTCGTAAAGGTCGATCGGTAGGCAAAAACCTTGTTGCCCATAAATCATATTCAATTTGGGATGATTTCGAATAAAAGTAGAAGCCTTATTTACTCGTATTTTCAAAAACTGCAATATTATTATTTATATATGTATTTGAAATTAAGTTTAAAATTTGGATAGTCATTGAAAAATGATCCTTTATAATATGTGCAAAACATTTTATTTTTAGATATAGTGTGTTCTACCAGGTGATAGGACGCCTCTCACCTATTATTGCCACCAAACAGCAGTGTTTGCATTGTTGTGTTTTAGTCTGATACGTACAGAGTATGCTAGGGTAGGTATATTAAAGACACTACAGAATAATCCTCAGAGGTGACAACGCATCTGTAGATTTCTTTGTTTTAAAACAGAGTAAATAATAGTCCACAGAATAAATAATAGTAGTTTTAAGTGTAGTAAGTAGTAAGTTTCAAGTGTCTATTGCAGTAGCCACTAAGCATCATGATTGTAAGTTCTTTGTCACTTCAGTTTAAAAAGATATATGTGTTTATAACCTATATAATAAACAATATACGAAGGTGATTAAAATATTTCGGTTAGTTTCGAGTTCTTTTTCGCAATACTCATTATTAATACTGTTTTGATTTCAAAGCCTTTTTTGGTGTTTATAGACAATTCTTACCATTTTAAAAATGTTGATTATCTGCTATCTATATCTATAAAATATATCGCACTTACTACAAAAATACTTTATATCGAAAAGTACCCATTCAGGGTTAAAAATTATTAGTAATTAAAATTACCCTGACGTTACACATATTTGAATATACACATAGGTAATTATATAGGTACACATTCAGTCTCTAACATTACTAAAGCTTCAAGAACATCCGAGTATTTCCCAAAATTATTTAGAAAGGTTTATTATACAATACCAAATAATACACGATTGATAATAAGCCCTGAGAATGAGGTGATCGCTACCATGCTGTTTCTTAACGTTTTCATACTAATCTGTACAAATAAATAAAATTAAAGTGTCTGTTTGTAACGTCAAAGTATCAGCTTTTTACTACATGCATATGAAATATATATGGTAATTATAACATAAAATCAATTTTTAAATTTTTTCTGTCTGTTTACTCCGGCTTATCTCCGAAACGGCTGTACCGATTTTGACGGGACTTTCACGGACCTGAACCAAAAAAAAACCATGAAATCCAATCGTAATAAATTCCACGTCGGCGAAGTTGAACATAATATTATAATATTGTTTTTTTTTAAAAAGTCCTGCTGGGTGTCCTTTGGTCTTTTCAGTGCAGAGGTTTTTTCCGAAACAAAGACAAAGTTTTTTAAACTTTCAAGTATTTTTATAATCTATGATGGATAAAAATTATTATATTCTATTCTATTATATTACCTTTAGCAGCACGGCAGCGTCTCGGTGGCGCCGATCTTATGGAAATTACTCACTGTCAAAGAGATTTAAAATATATATATACTATAGAGCGGGCATTGGGGCAATTTCTACACAAAAACTTTAAGCTCGTCCGTGTGTGACGTCCTCTAGCTAAAAATAGCAAAACTACACTATCATTTATTAAGACAACATTTTAGCTATTACCCAGTAGGTGACGCTTCGACATTTTTTGGACATACTTAGAACTATGGTCAAGCCTAAGAGTATAGTAGGTCAGGCCAAAGACAATTTTTTTAAAGATGGTAAATATAACTTAGAGTCATTACTATGTTCTTATCCAAAAATTAAAAAAATATTAACAATTAAAATATCGAATTATTTGTATGAAGGTCAAGTGAGCGCTAGAGTAACGACAATTGCAAGACGATTTGTCGATAAATGAAATGTTTCGAGAAATTATCAATTGCTGTGTAGTGGCGGTGTATGAATATTCATATCATTCCGTGGGTGTCGTAAGAGGCGACTGATCCACTCTTAAGTTCCACGGTACACGTACCTTGTTACAAAGTGACAAGGTATGTGTACCGTGGAACAGAACGTGGCAACTATGCCAAGTATACCCACTATGAGGAATATAGTGGAGGCCTATGTTCAGTGGGTTTTTTTTAGGATTTAACGGTGTTTGTGGTAATAGTGATAAGAAAAAAAATGTTGGAGGGAAAAGGCGAACATTTTTTCTAAATTTAATCTCGGTGAAATGCAGATACTCCGTGCGATGTTTAGGGCAGGGTTGCAAAGGTCCCGCTTCGTTGGAAGACGGGGAAGCTGGTCCTCATTTGGAAGCCGGGGCGCCCTGCGGACTCTCCGTCCGCATACCGGCCCGTGGTGCTGCTCGACGAGGTGGGCAAGCTCTTTGAAAGAGTCATTGCAAACCGCCTCGCCGAGCACCTTGCGGGGACGGGGCCGGATCTTGCGGAACACCAGTTTGGTTTCCGCAAGAGGCGCTCTACGGTGGACGCCATCATGCGCGTGAGAGCCCTCACGACGGGGGATGCAGTGGCCAGGGGGGGGGTTGTCTTGGCGGTGTCTCTCGACATCGCCAACGCCTTCAACTCCATGCCCTGGAGCTGCATTAGGGAGGCACTCCGGTATCCCCGGGTGCCGATCTATCTCCGTCGTATAGTCGGGGACTATCTGACGGACAGGGCCGTCATCTACCCCGGTCGCAACGGTGAGTGGAACCGGCGAGAGATGTCGTGCGGTGTCCCACAGGGTTCGGTTCTGGGGCCGCCCCTGTGGAACATCGGTTACGACTGGGTGCTGCGCGCCGACCTCCCTACCGACGTCAGCGTAGTTCGCTACGCTGACGACACGCTGGTACTGGCACAAGGGGGGTCGTACGAGGCGGCGGCGGAAACTATGACACGCGGGGTTGCGATAGTCGTTGAGAGGATCCGGCAACTGGGTCTCGAGGTGGCTCTGCACAAGTCCGAGGCCATGCACTTCCATGGTCCTCGGAACAGGCCACCACCGGGATCCTCAGTGATGGTAGGAGGGGTATCCATCGGCGTCGAGTCGACGTTGAAGTACTTAGGACTCGTCCTCGACGGCCGATGGAACTTCGTTGAGCACTTCCGACGTTTGGCTCCCAAACTGGAACGGACCGGGGCTGCCTTCAGGCGGCTCCTGCCGAACCTGGGGGGGCCAAACGCCTCCTGCCGGAGGCTCTACGCGGGGATCGTGAGGTCCATGGCCCTTTACGGGGCCCCGGTGTGGGCGCGTGGTTTGGCGCGGCTTGCCGTCCACCACCTAAACGCGCCCCAAAGGGTGGTTGCCGTAAAGATGGTTCGCGGCTACCGCACGATCTCCCGCGAGGCGGCGAGCCTCCTTGCCGGATTGCCGCCATGGGATCTGGAGGCAATAGTCCTCGCGCGCCTGCACGAATGGCGCGCGGAGGCACTATGCCGGGGGGAAACCCCGCTGCCGCGGCAAGTTGTCGCGCAGCGGACAGACTTCCGGCATGATCTCATGGCGACATGGAGAGAGCGACTGTCGCAACCCCGTGCTGGGCACGCCACTATAGCGGCGATAAGACCCTTCTTTGAGGAGTGGCTTGAGAGACGCCACGGCGTCCTCACCTTCCGCCTGACGCAGGTCCTCACCGGACACGGTGTGTTCGGGAGGTTCCTGTACCGAATCGGGCGGGAGGAAACGCCCGGGTGCTCCCACTGCGAGGATCGACCGGAGGACACGGTGGAGCACACCGTGGAGGTGTGCCCTGCTTGGGCGGAACACCGCCGTGTCCTCGTAGCGGCGATAGGCGGCGGCGACCTCTCGCGTCCGGCCCTGGTCGAAGCCATGGTCCGGAGCGAGACGGAATGGGATGCCGTCACCACCTTCTGCGAAGCAGTGATGCTAGCGAAGGAGGTGGCGGAGCGGGAGAAGGAAAGAGCAACAGCTTTCCTTCCCGGCCGCCGCGGGAGACGCCCCGGGCGTCGGGGGCTACGTCGTGGCCCCCGGCCACCGTAGGCGCGGGCCTGTGGACGGCGAGCAATGGGTAGCTCGCCGTCCGTCCGTCTAACGACGACAGGCCGTGTCGACGGCGCGTTTTGTTCCACGCGCGCCTCAAAGAGCTGTCAGCAGCGTGAAGGGGCCCGCAAGGGCCGACGCCTGCCGGGGCTGCGGGCTGTTCGAAAGAGATACCGCGGCTCCGGAACGTAAGGGCACTGAAGGAACACGGATGGTTTTTAGTCAGTAAAAGTCTGACACTCCCTTCCGCTCCACCCACAGCGAAAGGCGTCACTAGATGATTTTCCATCCGCAAAAAAAAAAAAAAAAAAAAGGGTTGCAAAGGTGGGTGATATTTGTGGCAGGAAAATTCTGTGCTCCCCTTTATTTCCATGGCCCATGACCAGCAGTGGAAGGAAACTGTAAGGAGAGGGAGGGATTAATTTTATTATTTGAAACAATATTTTTGACTGTAAAAAAAGTCATCAAACAATTTATTAAACAAAAGTTGCGTAAAAAAGTCCAATGGTTAGAACAGTAATAAATAACAAAATGAAACAATTCCACTGAAAAGAAAAAAAGAACATATTATGTCACTTCTACAACTAAAGCAAATCTAACGAATCGTCAAATGTTAAAATCAAATAAATACTATGAAGAAAGAAACAAAGATATAGAAACACTCAATTTTCATAAAGAAAAGAAATATATAATATTACTAGCTGGCCAGGCAGACGTTGTTCGGCACTCTCCGATGACCCTGTGTCCTATAAAAATTATTAAATTCCTAATAAAAAATATTGAGGGTCACTTATCGGCATAAAAACTATCATATCTCTCAAGTTGGACCAAACTGCACACAGTGTGCAAAATTTCATTGAAATCAGTTCAGTAGTTTAGGAGTTAGTCGCGGACAAACAATGTGACACGTAATTTTTATATACAAAGATTATATTGATATACTCAGTAGGAGCCTCAAAAAAAAATTTAATCATAGGTATATACTTTATTATGAAATCTTTGACCAACGCCATTTTTCTACTGACTTCAAACAGGAGGAGGTACTCAAGTCGACTCTATGTTTTTTTAAGTGTGTTACCTCATAACTTCCTTCTGGGTGAACTGATTTCGATCATTTTTTTTTATTTGAAAGTTGGTGTTTCACATGTTGTTCCAAATAAATTTGATCAAGGTCTGTCTAATATTGTTATTCTTAATAATTTATATTGAACTTGGTTGAACAAAATTTTTAATTATTTTTGAAAACAACTTCGCCATAATGTTCATTATATATCGAAATTATAACATAAAACGTAATTTTAAAACTTTGTGGAATATGAAAATTTGTGTTAATTACACATGATTTATAGTGATCATTCACACCTTGTATTTAATTTTCAGTTAATTCTGTCTATTAAATATAGTGATACGTGAACGACACAGTATTTGAAATGGAAATTTTATAAAGTATATAAAATTGTTACGAAGCAAAATATAAGGAATTAACTTTAAAAGACAGTGTAATTACTTACCCTTTATATAAAAACTAACAAAAATTTCTATTGTACCCACTTAATATTTTATAAATTTGTAGTTGACTCTTACACTCATGCGGCGAAGGAAATAGCACTAAAGTATGTGACGTAAACGCGACGCGTAGCGCGTAACGACGGAAACTCGTCATTTAAAGTAAATTCTGTTAATTTAGAGAAGCGTAATTCAGTAACGAAACTAATTCTAATAAAATATTAGTTTTATAATTCATATAAATAACATTTAAAAAATAATTGTTCTGAGCACTCTTAACTATGGTTCTGACTAAACGTTGTTATCATATATATACTCTTAGGTTCTGAGGGTCCTTTCTAAATATTACCATACTCTATGGAGCGTTCTACAAAGGTGACATTTGACTTTGACTGCCCCTTGTGTACTTCAAAGATTTGAAAGATTACAATATAAGATCGTTTTAGGAATGTTGCCCTTTCGATACCAAAGTATCGATAATGTTGTTGAAGGTTACTAATAGGAGTGGGCGATACAAATCGTATATAGATACAATATCTATATATTAGTACAATATCCAATATCTATATATCCGACGACAAACTAACTATGTATTAGATATTACGATTTTACGATACCGTGTTGATATGAGTCATCGCAGAATATCTAATATCTAGTCAAAACCGAAACCGCCGAATACTCTAAGCCGCCGAATCGTAAAATATCTAAGTATATACATTGATTCGGATACCGAACAAACCTTGAGCGCGATAGAATATATAGCTAAAACAGATATTACGACTACTTTACAACAAAAAGGTGATACGCTAACGCCTAATATTTTTAATATTAATCCTTATTAGTATTATTATACGATCTATTACAGAACACATAATTTTCAATATCCAGTCTAAGTAGTATAATTTTATTATTATTTTGTTGTGTTGCACTGTTTTCAAAATAAATTATTTTAGATCTTCTTGTGTATTTAATAGAATGTTATTTTTGGAATGTAAATTAAAACTGAGAAAATTATGAAGGAAAGTTTATTTCACTGATTCTGAAAAATTATACCCACTTTCTAGATATCTAAGGGATAATTTCTTTTGGCGTAGGGGTAAAACCACTAATCATAACCACAAATGTGGCATAAAATATAAAAGTTTAAATTTATAGCAAATAAATGTTGCAATCCTTATTTTGAAACATGTAGAGCCTAAATTTAAGTGTAATAAATTATAATAATATATTCTTTAGAGTGAAGGAGTAAAAAATACTTTGTAATAGCGCCACCTACTAGATTCTATACGTAAAGTGATTTTATCGAACAAAAATTGATTAACTCTCAAGGTGGTACGTGCGATATACGCTAGATGGCATAAACACGACACGATTCAATTTAATATTTTATTTAATTATCTCGCAGGATAAATCCTAATGATATATGTATGTTACTTTTTATATTATAAGATACTTGAAGAAAATTTATATTACGTAAATAATACAATATATCTATAAATCTATATATAGAAATTCGTTCATAAATCGCATATCACCATGTGAGTACAGACTTCTATTCAGAACGAAGATATTAACAAATATATAGATATTGAAATATATAGATACAAAATCGGATTTTCATATCCAATACATAGGTACGATTTGATATAGGGTAAAAGTGATATTACCCATGCCTAGGTACTAAGCTTGAAATGCTTTAAAATATAATAATAGGGAGAAAAATGATTGTTTCATTGTATAAATCTATTTATCATGACTTCCATCACATGAAAAAATCACTTTAACTTTTTATGCCTCTATTTTATACTGATCCTGCTTTTATATCTTTAAGTAATTATAGTGAAAAATAACCTGTTACAATGTAATAACAGTGAAAAATCAGCTGCTACAGTGTAGGTAATAGATAATCTCTATTTTACTTATTCTACAATAACTCAGCTTCTAGATTGACAAATTTTTTCAGCTATTAATTGTTTATATATACGCTTTCAAATGGTACTTTCATCTTGTTAACACTTGGGCCCAAGAATGTATGGAGACGTCTTCCTCTCCTTTTATATTATTTTGTCAATTTCATCAGCTGCACTACTTAAAAGACACTACCCACATCAATAAAAATTGTTATATTAAGATTTTACCTTATTTCCTAACTCAGGCTTAACCTACAACTTCTTGTATCTAATATCTTTAACAGTACAATTTTTTTAATGTCACAAGCCTATAGCACTCTCCTATCACTGTAAGCCAGGATCTATAATGATTTTGTCCTTGACTACCACCAGACAATGACGCCCGGTATGTAAAAGAGAAGACTTGCTGTATTGCTAAACATCAACACAGCAAGTATCCTCAGCATGTACATTAGCAACACAGAAAATCTCATCATCATGCCTAAAAAAAATTTCCCACCCTTGCACATAAAGTAGGCCACTTAGCATAGTTGCTATATGCTACTCATTTTTGTTGGTATGGGTACAGTATCTTTGACTGTTTTACCTCCTTAAATATTGTAAATGATTAAATCGGCATCCTGTATATTATTTTTATCGATAACCCCAACCCCTAAACGTCGTCAATCACTAACTTTAAATAAATAGTGACGCTACAGGATAACAGAGGGCGCTTAGTACAATAAACATAAATTTTCTAGAACAATCTACTAGAAATAATAAAATTTAAAGATTATTCGGTAAATATACGTTATAATTACGATAAAAAACCAAAATCGCGTTCATTTTTTGCTCCTTATCGTAACTTACAATATCTTAATGCACAACCGGGCATATTTTCTATAAAAATATTTTTTAAAGATATGAAAAGGATGCGTCTTGACTTTATGACGATGTCACTAAGACTAACAGAGATATATCCTATAGGACATAAGTTACAGACGACAATTTTGCTGCTGATGTCCGGTCTATTACTACTACTACTTAAATGTCTTTGCTCACTGTAATGATTTAGGAATGTTCTAATGAGTCAAAATCCGGTTTATCCAAACATCCCTGGATTATTTGTGCACTGGTGCATGGTGGTGTTCTCGGAAGGAAACGTATTTTCCTTGAACTATGATTATGTACACCACTAAATTGGTTACAAGGTATTTATGAACCGACTTCAAAAAAGGAGGAGGTCCACAATTTGACTGTATTCTTTTATAGGGTTCCTCAGACCTTTTTTCAAGGTGAACCGATTTTGATAATTCTTTTTTTTAACTGAAAGCTTGTGTGTTGCGCTTAATAATGCGTATTTAACTGACTCCGACTACTTGATGATGTTCTCATTTTATTTATATTGAAGTGAGTTGTACAAATTATTTATTTTTACCACATACATTTTCTAGCGATGCGCGCTGGCTTCGCTTGGGTAGGATATATTAATGCGGTGTTATTTAGAAAAAGTGAAATAGTTATTCATGTCTTAATAACATGCAAGAATCCTACTTAGCTCCATATAAGGCAGTTTTCTCGATATTACAGACGGACACTTCAATTATTATATTTATACTCGTATGTATACTTTTATAACTACCCGCCTGGCAGACGTTGTTCATCCTTCGTTCCGGTAGGTGGCGCGATGAGTTTTACTTCGAATTCACTCCGAATTCTTTTAAGTGTAATTGTTTCATCACAGCGCCATCTAACGGTTTCAGATTTAATGATTTTCTTTTTTAGTAATTTTCATTCATTCATCACAATATATCAAAAGTCCCCTACGGATCATAGGCATGCCAAATGGATTGCCGTGTAGAGGGGACATTTTGCTATTTTCGCCCCGCTTGGCAGGCGGGGGTTTGCAAACCTAGGTTTTTATTATTCTGAGCTTATATCAGGAAGATGCTGCTGCCGATCTCCTGTTTCAGTGTTCTACCTGTAATGGCACCTACGATATCATATGGGGAAGTGAATCTTCTTACTCCGCTACTAAAACGAGACCGCGATCTCCTTTTCGCTTATGGAGGTTTCTTACTAAACCGAGTTTCTTGATTACAGAGGTACAGAAGAGGAAAATATATATTTTAGTTAATAACTCATTCAGTAATTTAATTTTTGTGGTAATTTAGTAAATTCTTTCAGCAAACCGACTTAAGTTGATATTTTAACAACATTTTCGAGTTAGTAATACTATTAATAAATCAAGGCGGGCAAGATAAATTATATGTTTTTAGACTGTTTTTTTATCTACAAAATATGATTGCCAATTAACTTCTTCAAAGCTATTTAATTTTTTCACACAAGGGGATAAGAGGAATGTTTGAACAGATGTTTTTCTGCCGACTTCCAAAAAGGAGACGGTACTCAATTCGACTGTATGTTTTTTTTTATGTGTGTTATCTCATAACTTTTTACTAGGTGAACTGATTTCGATGATTCTTTTTTTATTTGAAAGCTGGTACTTCTCATGTGGTCCCATATGAATTTGATCAAGGTCAGACCAATAGTTTTTGAGATATTCTTAATAACTTATACTGAAGTCGGCTGGACAAAATTTAAAATATTAAACTATTCTGGTTCATAGATAAATGGCTCTGTCGCTGATGCATTTATATGTATAATAATTACTAACAAATAAACTTATTATAATTACTAGTTACTTAATCTCTTATTAACTAACACATACAGTTTTTTGGCATCATCTGATAACGGGTCCGATAAAATACCACTACTACTACCAATTAAGGACAAATGTAAATTACAATTTGCTCTTTCTCTTGAGTTCTGGGCACATTCTATCAAAATGTTTTAAGATGTTACTAAAGCATTAGATACTGTGTCTTAACCGTTATACGATAAGTGCGGGACAATCGTGATCATAAAGAGCGGTAAGATGGCTATCGACGTTTGAGAATTGCTGATAAAAAATAAGCAATTAATATACAGTACGGTACAAATAATATTTATGAATGTCTGATTAATTATTGTTCTATCATCCCTCCATAAATAAATAATTAAATCCATCGTCTAGCGTCCAGCTTATGGAGTGTAGAGAGAAGGAGGACCATCTCTGTATATGAAAAAGTGTCCCTAAAAACGTGTCCAATAAGGGTGGCGCTGCAGTAGCATAGGATAAATTAAAAAAAAGCACCAAAATTAATTAAAATAAAATGGAGAAATAAACAAGGACCTAATCCAATCCGCTTGGTTTTGTACTACGTAAATAATTGAGATTTTGTATACTGGTATTTTACTAACTACTCTAGTCATGATTTTTTTTAAATATTTGAATTCAGCTGACTTCACTCCATTCACAACAACTATCTTCATATCGTAGTTTTTCAAACGCCAGCGCTATTGTGGTAGGTTTTGGAACCTCTATTTTCAGTAAATAGTAGGACACTTTTTCAACTTTCGCCCCTTATAAGATGGTTCTCCTTCTACTCTACACTCCATAGTCCAGCTGAAAAGATATAAGGATTGTTTTCAACTACGTGCAGTTCACCGATCTTGTAATGTTATTATTTATGCTAGTGTTCTTGCGTTAAACGGATGCGTTCATACAACTATTCGATACGAAGGGTCAAGGAGATTCATAGAATAAGACGGCAATGTACTATGTCTGCACGTGTAGAAACTAGAAACATTTAGAATGACCGCGGATAAGTCTTCAGTGCTAGCCTGTCACTACATACGCATCTTAGACGCTTATTTCAATAAATTAGCGTCTAAATCGCGCATAAATAGACTAATGCGTCGACAGACGCGTTACACTTCTTTTTATTAAACTGTTTTCTGTTACGAATTATTATTATATAAATAATGTGTATTTTTTTGTTTTAATGATCTGTAAATAAGAACACATTTAAAAATAATTATTTACTTATTTTTGTACATGCGAACTGAGTATGCCGTGTATACTTTTTTTATAAGGCTGTAGTGACAAACGAACTTATAGAGTCCACCTGATGGTGAGTGGCTAGTGGCTACTGCAGCGCATGGACGCCTGCAACCAACTTCAAATGAAGAAGGTTACAGATGCGTTGTGACCTCTGAGGTCTAAGATGAAATGCCTCACAACCTGTAATTATACGGAGTCTCACTCTCTTCGGACCAGAATATAGCAGTACAAGAACTGGTACCTATTTGGCGGCAGAAATAGGTGAGAGGTTGGTACCTTACCCAGACGGACCCTAAGGGTCAGTTCACACAGAGACGCGACGATGCTTGAAGAGGTCAGTGGTTTCGCAATGCGAAGCGCGCCGCCGCGATACGCATCGCGACGGCGCGAGGCGAATGCTGAAGTTGCTGGCAGCGCACCGCTCTTGTATGCTGCGCCTACCGACGAAGCACCGCTGCGTTCGCGCTACGCAGAGACGTGCGTGCATGACGCCGCGAGGCATTTTCGAATTATCTCAATAAAATGTGTGTCTTATTGTGTAGTAAATAAAGTTATATTTGGTAGCACTACCTTAAATAGTGCGCGCCGCGTCGCGTCGCGTCAATTCTCGGTGTGAATTGGCGCTTATGCAAAAAAGCAGTCCTGCCACCTAAACTTATAACAATTATTGTAGATCGAATCCGAAAATGTATAAAAAATTACAACTCTATGACATCTAAGTTCTCATAATTTTTCTTTTAACCATTTATCCACGACTTTATCTTCCACTAGAGTGGCGTCACTTTGGAATGAGATGAGGTAAATTATTTGACAGATTTCATAGCGGGAAGATAATTTGTTAGAAAAATGTATGAGTTTCTCTCTGTACTACTGGTTATATTACATATTAATTAGATAAGAAAAAAAAATAAACCAAACTACGGATATTCCTAAAAGAAGAAAAATAAAAAAATAGTTTAAAATGTATATATATTATAATGTATGTATATATAATAATAATTAAAAAAATGTGCAAAACATAAAGAGCAAACCACTGAGGTCTTGTGTATTAATTTACTGGTAAACATTTAATTTCAAAAGTAAGTTCTCAATTAAATGCCATTGTGTAACAAAAAAACTTTACTTTAAGTTATTTATTATGATACAGAGTTTCAAGGGTCAATCGGGCCAGGCTTTTTGAGATTCCACAAAATAGCTCGGGTCCAAATTGTGTACACTTTGAGCCCTCTTGTGCGAGCTTGTTGGCAAATAATTACCTAATACCCGCATCCGATCCCTAGACTCGAAACCGATCTCAAACCGTCCTTGTTGTTACATCCCAGGGTGTTTAGACGGTTCACGCAGTCTCCAACTAGCTTCGAGATCACTAAGTTCGACCTCAGTACTAGCAATGCTGCTTGACTATCAGTTTATATAGATGATATGGTTGACGTAGTATTTTTCAAGGTTTTTTCAACGCACACCGAAGTATGGCGAAAATTTCTGCCTGGAAGATGGTGATGGATAGATGATGGGGTGAATTCCGTCGAATTCATACCAAGTTTGAATTTGGGACGTTCCCCATAAATTCCAAAGCCTACGAAGAGGCCCATTTTCACCCATCGGTGTATCATATAAGGCCACCGACCTCACAGATAACCTGTCCATTCAGCCAGTTTTCTCTGGAGGGTAGTTCCACTATATACTTTTTATTAAAAGTGTATAGTGCACGCATGATATCTAAGATCATGCATAAGGTCGGTGTTTCCTTTATTAAATTGAACTGAATCTCAAGTCTGCTTCTTTGTCTAAATAAAGATCAAGGAACGTTAGGCAAAGAAATATCTACATAAAGAGCCACTCCAGGCGATGATCGCATCTCTTCAGTTGCCATTAAACAGGCAGTCCTTTGTAGACTAGTTAACCTGTCCGCAGTCGTCTTTTGGTTGGCCTTATTACACTAAACAATGGAGGCGTAGGTTAAAATCCTCACTATTCTACTGTACAGCCATAGAGTCATACCGGGACGCAAGATTCAGTTGTTCCCAACCATACGACTGCACGTACCTAAAGAAATTTTAGCCTTATGACATACGTTGCTAATGTGAGAGTTCCACGTTAGTTTTTGGACGATTGTTACGCCCAAATATTTAACTTCAGTGGAGAATGGTACTTCTTTACCCTTAAGCTTCGGTGTGACTAATTTGTCCAACTGTCTCTATTTGGTAAAGGGTATTATGACAGTTTATCAAAACTGTTATCCTTACACTAATTATTTATAGTGTTTAGGGCTTTTTATATGATCGTTAATAAACTACTTTGACAAAAACTCCTCACACTGAGATAAGCTGATGACCTTGTAGTCATACAAGGTCATAAGCTTATCCCAGTGTGTCAATGCGAAGGTCTGCCATCTTGTACAATAATTGGTCAACTGCAAGAGTCCAAAGAACGGGTGACAATACACCTCCTTGTGACCAGCCTCTCGTAGCTGCAACCTCAATCGAAATTTGAAACAGCGCTATTTTTGCCTTTCTACTTGAGAACATCGACCCCACCCACCTGGTGGTAGTGGGGTTAACGTTTTTAGAAGTCAGACCCTCAACCAGCAGTGATGTGGGACAATTGTCGAAGGCGCCCTCAATATCTAGAAAAGCACAAAAGACCTTGTCAATAACACTGATCAGGGCTGCTTCCGTAGATATACCTCTGCGGTAAGCATGCTGGTTGTGATGTATGGGCGTCATAGCTGAAGCTACATCCGTACTATATCTATCTATAAACTTTTCCAATGTCTTGAGAAGAAAGGCTTACATGTCTAAAATACTTAGGTAACGCGTATTCCTTTCTACCAGCCCTAGGTATAAATAGATTTTTGACGGTTTTCATTGTTCTGGAATATATCACCATGCAAAATTGCTCTGAAGATTTTCACCATATAAGGAAGAAGGATATCGATCTGTAGTTGTATAGGAATTTTTCCACCTTCACCGCTTGTTTTACATGGTTTATAGGAGTCAACAGTCCACTGTACCAAGTTTGGCATTATTATCTTTACAGCCCTACACCAGTCCTCATTACAAGGCATTCGTAGAGCTCTGAAAGAGTTCGATGCAAAAGTCTTCTGTGACCCTCTGAAATGGGTTTTTAGTTACTTTAACCTAAAGCTTATTAATATTTTTGGATATAGATAATGTAAATTCAATATAAAATATCTTCAAAGTATTTATATTGAAATTACTTAAATACCATATATAGAGACGTGATAGAGCCATGCTGTAGCTATATTAGTAGCATAGTTGTAGCACGAATGAGTCGGCTCGACCGGGGAAGGACCACGCTCTCACAGAATACCAGCGTAAAATAACAGCGTAACAGCTTAACTTAACTGCTGTGATTCGTATGGTGAGTGTAGATAACCGGAGACCCTTTTAACTGGAAAAGAGGCATTCCATCTTAGTCCTCATTTTTTTTTCTTAGTCATCTGCATTTTGATTCGCAAACGAGGATAAATGTAGATGTCTATGGGCCGCAGCAACCACTTACCATCAGGTGGACTGTGTGCTCGTTTGTCACCCTATCCTATATAAAAACCATATATATAAATATTATTTGATTTTAATTCGATTTACAATAAAAAAATTCAAACTATACTATTGTTTTTCAATCTGAATTATTATTAAATTAGTCATTAAACTGACACAACGTAGTTACGGGACTTATTACGGGACTTCGATGTAAGATGTGTTTGTTAATATTTAACTTTTGATGTCACAAACCACAAAAAATGAACCGTTGTAGCTCTTAATTAATCGGTTAATATCGAAACGTCATAGGTAGTTATTTATGTGTTGCTTAGTTTTTGCTTATAGAATAATATTAAATAATTTGCAAATTAAAATAAAACTGCGTCATAGTAAAATAATTGTAATTGATTTAATACAACAATTAACTCATCGATAATTATCTTTCAATCGCTAATATTGTTATTGAATAATTTGTACTCAAGTTGATAAAAACAGCGTTACGGCACTTCGGGTAGTGGTATCGGGTTGAAGGTCAACCATAACCAATCTATTTTATTTATTTTTTGCTCGATGGCGCCAACTTTTTATGTAGCTTGTATTTAGAATCTATTAACACCTACATGTAATTATTTATTTTGATAAATTTGTTTTTCATGTTTTCGATAATTTGGTTTTTTATTCACTTGTTTAGATAACAGATTCATATGAGGATGATAAAAATGGAGTAACTAAAATTAGTATCATCTTTAATACCTATGTTATAAATTATAATTTTCAAAGATAGATTTGCAAGGGACTGTAATAATAATAATGATGATGATGATGATTATATAACTTTTACTTTAGAAAATTACTTGGAATGGTTGTTTAACACTATTTTTTTAACTTATTATAAGCCAATACTTGACCACAATCGAAAAAAAAGTGTAATAAAGTGTTTTTAAATTAAAGAAAAACGAAAATATTTTAATTCTCCTATCATTGCCGCTATGACTAGTAAAAAAAAATCGTATCAGCTTCTAGTCCAGCCCAATATTTGTCCAATTAATTATTCAGTGGGACTACGACTTCGAATACCAGTGAGATCCCTTTTATTTCCGTATTATCTACTGTAAGAAAGACAGAACGAAAAAATATTTATTTCGACACAGACATAAGGCAACAGGTGTTATTATTCTAAGGCAACAAGATACAGAAACGAAATAAAAACAAACAGCCTAAAAATGTGAAAACAAATATGATTAAAACTAGGAAAAAAGTTATAAATATATTCTTAAAACTGGTGGTTCGCGGTAGTGCCAAAAACTAGGAACCAATTCAGCATTGTGTCAGATTGGAAACTTGACGCTGATTTTCTATTGGTCCCCTGAATTGTACTCGTCTTTACCTCCGAAACCAGTCACCGTGTATGTCCACAAGAACAATCCGTATACTTGAACCCTATGAAAAAACATGTATAAGTACTTATATAATAAATGATGAAATAAGTATATAATATATACACGATACAGAATATACTTAATTAAAAACGAGATACAGCGCGATACCTTAAACTGTACCAACATAATAACATCAACAATGTTTAGTGTCATTATACACACTAAGAGCACCCAGAAAACCCATACTAATATCACGAATGTTAAAGTAATTCCATCTGTCTGTTATCAATTCACGCCTAAACCACCAAACTAATTTATAAGAATTTTGGTATAGATTGAAACTCGAAAAAGTAAAATACATATAACAGAATATCATAAAATATGGAATCAGTAAATGTACTTACATCTCAAATAACTATCAAATATAGGATGGTCATTATGAAATATCTCATATAGAGCACAATTTCTTTCGACAGTAGCCTAATGGCAGAGTACGGACACCAAACTTAAAAGGGTCGTGGGTTCGAATCCAACATTTGACTACTCTCGTGAACCACTCCTAACACAAGCATTTTAAGCTTACCAGGAGTAGTTAAAGGGAATATTATTAATGTTTAAAGGCATTGGTAGTATTAAAACAAAACTATTGCAAGAACACACATTCACTTACGCATATGTGTCTAAAATAATTTGCAACTAATAACATTGTTTTATGTGCAACTGTGTGTGTCCAGCAGAGAACATTTACGGGCTGGTAAAGGTAGAAAGGAGAAAGATATGTGCGTGAGTGGGTGTCAAGAAGTTGAGCATGATTTCGGCATCACTTGAAACATAACACAACGCTCCGTCTATTTTCCTTTGTTGGTCGGAGCCGTTTCCGAAAGATGAGAATGAGACAGTAATACTAATATGTTTTGCAATCATAGTCAATAGGTACATCATTAGTATTTTTCTATCAATGTTTTTTGTTGTGTACAAGATGAAATAAAAAATACGACTTGTCTATAAAACGGGTTTAGTGTACGTCTGGTTTAATGCAACTTAATCAATATTACTCTGTCAGTCGTTCTGATTTTTTTTTTATTTACTAACCATCTCCTATATAACTAAAACTGAGTGATTATATACTCTTTGTACAACCGGACATCTATTGCTATCACAGATAAAAGTCTAAATGTATTTTTTTTTATTGGATAAGGGTGACAAACGAGCACACAGTCCACCTGATGGTAAGTGGTTGCTGCGACCCATAGACATCTACATCTATCCTCTATTACAAATCAAAATGTTGTCACCCGTGAGGACTAAGATGGAATGCCTCATTTCCAGTAAAAAAGGCCTCCGGCCACCTGCACTCACCAAGCGAAACGCAGAGGTAAACCTCTACTTCACGCTGGTTTTCTGTGAGGTCGTGGTACCACCCCGGTTCGAGCCAGCCCATCCGAGCGACAGCAAAAGCTGCCGCGTGGCTCTACCATTGTTAAAATTATAACTTTATTTAACAGAACATGTAATATTATCTTTTAATTGAGCCTTAAGTTTTTAATAGATAAATGACAAAGCAATGGAGTATATTTTTTTTATTATTCTTAATTGCCGTTGCCGGTGCCTTTAGTATTTTGTATTTAAAATATTATCAGGGACATCCTCAACTCTCAGATATGGCAAAACCACCTCCAAAATATCTTGACTTGTAACATAAACCTGTAGCATTTGATACGTCTGGAACTGTGATCCTCTATCCATCTACCAATTAAAACAATTAAGAGGAATCATCCTAGCACAGGTATTTGCGGTTAGTATGGGTAACCAGCATAACACACGTAAGCTTTTCAATAAAACTAAAATATAAGATGCATAGAAATGCAGAAGTTCACTATCATGGAATCGACCAAAAAATAGTTTAAATCTACTGCTAAATTACTTAACTTAACTTAATTGCTAAATTTTTAACAGTGGTAGAGCCACGCGGCAGCTTTTGCTGTCGCACGGATGGGCCGGCTCGAACTGGGGTGGTACCACGACCTCACAGAATACCAGCGTGAAGTAGAGGTTTACCTTTGCGTTTCGCTTGGTGAGTGCAGGTGGCCGGAGGCCCTTTTTACTGGAAATGAGGCATTCCATCTTAGTCCTCACGGGTGACAACGCATCTGCATTTTGATTCGCAAACGAGGATAGATGTAGATGTCTATGGGCCGCAGCAACCATTTACCATCAGGTGGACTGTGTGCTCGTTTGTCACCCTTATCCTATAAAAAAAAAAACGTAAGGTCTTTCCAAGTATACGCCGACTGGCCTGCAATCCTTAGATCTTTTTGACGTAACCTCGTCTACTGGTAACATTTGCCATACTGATCTTGCTGGGTAGACTTCGTGAGCACGTAACACGTAGCTAATATTAAAATTGTTCGGACAGTAAAGCTTTTCTACTCATTGTTCTATTATCCAAAAATATATCGTACAAATCACCATCACCGTCATCATAAGTACAGCCAATCTCAAGTCTATTGGTTGAACATTGGCCTCCCCAATAGATTGCCACAAAGAACCTGAGCCTCTGGTGGAAATAAATGCAAATAATCGTCTCCAATAAATATTTATACATAAAATTAATACATACATAAACACTCACGCCTGTCACCCAGAGGGGTAGGCAGAGACTACGGACTTCCATTTGGCGCGATCCTGACACACCTCTCTCGCTTCCTCCACATCCATATACCTACGCATATACGCTCGTGGGTTAAGGGTACTCCTAATCTGGCCCATTTTTAATATATCGCCGATTTGGTCGATAAACTTTCGTCTAGGGCGTCCCTGCCCGACCCTGCCGTTCACTTCTGCAACATAAATTTGCTTTGTCACTCTTTCCTCTTTCATTCTTTCTACATGACCAAACCACACATTAATAATTAAGTAATAAAGAAATTCGTTAAAATTTACTCGTATTTGTTTTATTATATAACGATGGCGCCTCACATACTGAACCGTCAGTCCAAAATATCTGACATTGCTTGCAATCTTGATATCGATTTTCGTCCAAATTCGAAATACAAATACAAAAATCGAAAACGTTTAGAATCGCCTTTATTTGAATAAAATACAGTACGAAATGGAATGGAAGTGTATTTTGCAGACGATGAGAAATCAAATTGGCGGGTTATTTGGTGATCAGTCAAAGTGTATATATTTCTTTTATTTTTTTTTATTCAGCCGGCGCTGCAAGGGCTTTACGTCATCGTCTGCGCTCGCACTGCATCCACTTGGCGTTCGGTGAATTGCACTAAATTAAAAAGTCTTAATAAAATGGAACGTTAACCGCAACATGAATTCGCGGAGTATTCCCAAACTATACGTTATGATTGGTATTCTGTAGTGGCAAGAAATTTAATACAAACGATTAGTTTTACACCGAAATGTTAGTGTGCGATATATTTTTTTTTAACTTTTACAAGCCAGTGCTTGACTAAGTACTATTTATTTGAGACTAATCCGCTCCGGCTTCGCACGAGTGGTTTCTGGATCTCGACAACAGCGCCACCTATCGAGTCCAAATATGAATCTAAGCTATCTAGGGATCCATTCAAACACACAAAAATTCATTTAAATTCGTCGAGCCGTTTTTCAGTTTTTTATAACTGACAGCAATTGATTTTTTATTATTATTGATAAACTCGCTGTCCCTCGCGACGGAGTGAAATCACGGCTCCGCGTGGAATTTACTGCGATTTCATGGGTTTTAATGTTTTGCGCGTGAACCCTAATTCTTTTTCTAAAAGAAAAGTAGTTACTCCTTATAAGATCAGCTATCTGCCAGTGAAAGTCCCGTCAAAATCGGTCCAGCCGTTTTGGAGAATAGCCGGAACAAACAGAGAGACAAAAATTTCAAAAATTGTTTTTTTGTTGTTAGTACCGTATATACTTTCGTATGCATTTAGTAAAAAGCTGTTATTTTAAAATTACAAACAGACACTTCAATTTTATTTATTTGTATAGATAAAGACTACAGCAAACCAGATATAATAAAAGAACTAATTCTTGCTTTGGTGCCCAACTTTATTTTAATTCTTTTTTCAAATTTAATGAAATTTTTGCAATTTTATTCAACGAGTTTCAATTGGTCACTTACTATATGGTAGGTTTCCTTTTCTATCTACAGGTCCGTGAGGGAAGGTACCAGCATCTTACCTATTTCTGTTGCCAAATGCAGTGCCGAATTATGCTAAAGTAAAACTAGGCACGTGCATAGGGGCGCAAGGTTAAAAATATGAGCGTGCGAGCGCTTTTAAATAAAAAAAATCGTCTATTTCATTACTCCTGCATCACTCTCACTCATCTCTTTTGCTCACCCTCTCATCACATTATTCATTCACGCCCACCTGTTAAAGGAATAGTGTACTTATTATTTTGCAACTATAACTATATACTAAACAATATTGTGTATTATTACACTGATGGGTTTCGTATGGTGAGTCCTTTTTTACTGGAAAATAGGCATTCCATCTTAGTCCTCACGGGTGACAACGTATCTGCATTTTGATTCGCAAACGACGATAGATGTAGATGTTTATGGGCCACATCAACCACTTACTATCAGGTGGACTGTGTGCTCGTTTGTCACCTTATCCTATAAAAAAAAACGTTATAACTACTCGTATTTTTACCGCCAAGAAACAGTAGCATTCCATCTCCATCAGTAGTCGTTAGTAGTGGCAACGCGTCCGTAGCCTACTTTGTATGAAGTTGGTTGTAGATACCCATGGGCTGCAGTAGTAACCACCAGGTTCGTTCTTAAGTAAGAAAAAGTAATGAAGATAAATACGGATAATATTTAAATTAATACAGCGTGTTTTTTCATGACGTCTGTTAATTTTTTATAGATCTAGTTTTTACCGTTACTCGTTCGTTGTTTTTGTGTACCAATATAAAAGTAATACGTAAATATTTATAACAAGACACGCTTATATATCTACTATGCATGTTTATTTCTACAAATACTTACGAATATTTTATTAATTTTATATACGATATTATATCACCAGCTTTATTCATTTCATGGTTAGTCTAGGACTTATAGGTAACTTCTTCTTCTTCTTAATAACTGACTTTACGGCTCTGGGATCTAGCCCTTCTGAGCCTGAAGTTACAATATATTTAATAATTATCCTTCATAGTATACTGCTTCACAATATGTTGATGCGTCACATTGTGCAGCCCTTGGGAGATTTTGATGGCAACTTGAGCCAGCAGACAGCTGACGGTTGGCGATGGTATCTCAAGGCGCTTAAGTAGACAGACACCTTATTTTGAGAATTACATCACCATCAGAGCACTTGTTTCACAGTTTTCACTAATAGTTCACATGCGCGGATACTTAATACACAAAATCGCACCACTTTTACATATCAAAGTCTACTTCAAACCATTATTTAAAAAATAATACAGGAGCAGCAAACCGACGCCGGTCAAGTTCGGCACCATCATCACAGTTCATCACATATTCACTGCTGAACATAGAACTTTTAGATTTTGTCACAAAGCACGGTCCTGAGCCTCCTGTATCCATCCACTTCCTGAATATTTGATCGCTCCATATAGTAGAGGTCAATCAACACTACGACTGCCGGACCTAGGCTGCCACTCGAGGCTATTTCTTCCTCATCGGTTGCTATTTCTTTGAGCTGGTTCGTTTTTCGTTGTTCGGTTAGGAAAATGCAGAATATTTAGGATCTGTATTATTTTGTAACAACTTAAAGGTACCATATTCTAACAAATAAATCATCTTATCTTATCTTACGTTTTTTGTTGTCCTACTTACTAAAATGAATATAAATTTTAATAACAAGCAATACATTTTTTTTAAATACCACGTTATTTTTTCATATTCTTACGTTTTCATCCGATTCTGAGCTAGGTTCTCATCGGGAAGTTAGTTTAAAATCAATTACCAAATTCTAATACAATTAGACAAATACACGAAAACACTTCTCCGCGTCATCGTAGTAGGAACGATGAATCGTTTCGTCATGGTTTTTATAGGATAAGGGTGACAAACGAGCACACCTGATGGTAAGTGGTTGTTGTGGCCCATAGACATCTACATCTATCTTCGATTACGAATCAAAATGTAGATGCGTTGTCATCCGTGAGGACTGAGAAGGAATGCCTCTTTTCCAGTAAAAAGGGTTCTCTACACTCACCATACGAAACACAGCAGTCTTAAGCTGCTATTTTACGCTGGTATTCTATGAGAGCGTGGTCCTTCCCCGGTCGAGCTGACCCATTCGTGCTACAATTATACTACTAATATAGCTGCAGCATGACTCTACCACGTAGACTATATCCAGAAGTGGATTTTAATAGGCTGTGATGATGATAATTTTAAATTAAAAGTAAATTTACAGCCTGTATATGTCCCACAGCTGGGCACGTACCTCCTCTCTTTTCTGTAAGCGTTATTGAGCAGCAAGTCCGCCACCAGTGCATGTTTGTGAACTTCACATATCTTCGAAATATTTAAACTTCTTAGACATTAGGGTTATGTCAGGGTTTATACCTGCACCGCCATTTATGTAGATATTTTTACAATAAAATTACCCCCGAACTGCTCTAATGCAGGAGCTGAGCTATTCTTACTAGGTCATACGGTGTTTTTCAATAAAGTAAAGAAATTATGACAGTGAAATTTAATCAGAATCTGTAAGCAGTTTTACGTTTATAACTTACGGTTACTAGTGTACTAAAACCAGATTTTATAGGCTCAGTGTCATATTATTGTAAAGTTGAGTTATAAGTTTAGCTACGGTGTTAGCGGATTCAATAGCTGATGGCATGAAACTCGTTTAAAATTATTTCTTATGAGGAAGCTCAAGGTCACCCAGCGAGCTATGGAGAGCACTATTACCGGAGATTATTAAGCTGAAATGGCAATAGGCCTGTGGTCAGAAGAACCGTCAACCGACGGTGAAGAACGGTTCTCGAGTGATAACCTCATCCTGTTAAGAAAAGTGTAGGGTGGCGCTCTATTAAATGGATGGAAGTCGATGTATGCAGATTTATTAAAACCGTTTTTGTGGGATTATTTTAGGAAGGCCTATGTATAGCAGTGGAATGTGAAGTCCTGTAATGATATTGAAGATATTTCCCTTATAGCTTTGGTACCTCAAAAGCGGGGTGCGCGCTCTTAGTTAAAAAAAATACAATAAAGAACTTTCGAGATTAAACCTGCATGTCTGAGCAATTTAATATATTAAGACGTCATGCATAGCCCGTTCGCTCGTATTAAGGTATAGACGGATTCTACATTTCACTAAAACCCTCTCAGAAATTAGAGGACTGGTGAGCCTTCCCGTGTGGGATGTTCGAGAGCTTTTACACGTGGTAGAGCCATGCTGCAGCTATATTAGTAGTATAGTTGTAGCACGAATGGGTTGGCTCGACCGGCGAAGGACCACGCTCTCACAGAATACCAACGTAAAATAGCAGCTTAAAACTGCTGTGTTTCGTATGGTGAGTGTAGAGAACCGGAGACCCTTTTTACTGGAAAAGAGGCATTCCATCTTAGTCCTCACGGGTGACAACGCATCTGCATTTTGATTCGCAAGCGAGGATAGATGTAGATGTCTATGGGCCATAGCAACCACTTACTGGTGGACTGTGTGCTCATTTGTCACCCTATCCTATAAAAAAAACGCTGTTACATTTTTTGTTATTATCTATTCTAAATAAGTATTTGGTTTATAAGTATTATATATAAGTATTATAAGTTTGAGGCGGTCGTCTGTGGATGTCGTACGAGGCGACTGATTGAAAATAAAACAGGAGATGGACATCATCTTTCTGATAACAACTCAAAGTAACAAAAAACTGCGTTTGCTAGCCGCCTGCCAAGCGTAACAACTGTGGCAAAATTCCCCTTACGAAGTAATCTGTTGGAATCACCTATGTTCTATAGTGGACTTTTATATGCTGTAGTTGAATTAATTTAATTGAGACGATCGTAGATGTACATAGCAGAACCTAAGTCCCTCAGTCTCTACCAGTCTGCCCCGATTGTAAATTATTAATAAAGAGTTTCGTTGAAAATATTAGTGTTATTTTTGTGTACATACATAGCTTATACTTGCTGTGCCTAGCATTCCTTTCGATGATTTTACTAACCCGACTTCGTAAGAAAAGAAAGAGGTTCTCAATTCGACTTGGATTTTTAAGTTGAATGTTTTAAGTTGATACTTGTAAATGGTATATTAACACATACGGAATAAGCATATTTTATTATAATATGATAATTTTCTAGTTTGCGAATAATTCAAGTTTATGTGAATAACGTCTTTTATAAGTCCGTTTAGACAACAATGTAAGCTTTATGTTGGACTGAAAACGACAGACCGCATTCAAAAGCTCACGCATGCTTTATTTTAAAAGTTCACGCTTTTGTGTGTATGTATGTGTGTGTGTGTGTGTGTGTGTGTGTGTGTGTGTGTGTGTGTGTGTGTGTGTGTGTGTGTGTGTGTGTGTGTGTGTGTTGCGTGCGTGTGGATAACAAAGTTTTTATTACTGAGCGTGCTAACGCTTAAAACTATAACTTAACCGATATTTTGTGTTTAAGCACACATATTATATATACTATAATAATACACATATAAGTTGTTGATTTTTTGAATCTGGATGTGCCGTGATTTACGCAACGCGAAAACCGACAGAAGGCGAAGTGAGTTGTGTCCCAAAATACCTTAAGTTTCATCTTCTGTCGCTAGAGTTGCAACCGCGATTTCAGCGTGAGTGGCACCACACTCCGGACTAGACAATGGTCCGAGGAGCCAAGAGGGGCGTTGACGCAGACTTGATATCTGTCCGGATGAGAGGTCGGGAGAAGGTCCAACAGAGAAGGTGCATGATCCTCCACATCTGAAATCCAGGTAAGCGAAGTAACTAGTTGTGCCTGACCATATGCCAAGGCAAAATCATGAACAGATCTCCCCGCATGATCGGTTAAACGTTAACCGATCCATTCGGCGTGGTGGGCGTTAAAATCGCCTAGAATCATGATTTCTACGGATGAGATCTGCCGTAGAAAGGAAACCGTAGCCATTTGGACGTGGTCGATGAGTCGGTCTGTATCATACATCTGGTATCTGCATTACCGCTATGGGATCTATAGAGGCACCCGCAGATGAGCGGATGGTCGTTGCTGTTTACGCGTAGCCAAAGGATGGACAGGTCCGAATCTCCAAGACTGCCAAGGCGTCGAGAACAGATGTTCTCTTTGACGTATACGCAAACTCCAGCCCGAGGCACAAAGGAGTCTTCCAATTTGTATCCCGGGTAGGAGAGATACGAAGTATCAGCCGGAGAGGACACCTGCGTCTCTGTCAGAAAGAGCAAGGGGCTGGCTTCGCCATCTCGAGATGGTAGTGGATGGCATGAGTCATCTTGGTCTTGTTGCTCAGCTTGCCCCGAGCAGTTATTGTTTTAAGTGGAATAGAAGACCCCCCCCCCCCCCCCCTCTCACCTCACAGAATACATGGGGCAGCCTGAGCACCCACGCTCAGAAGTGGAGTAGCTTGGTCGTGGATGCTCAGTGAGGGATTCTCCAGGGGTGCTGGTACTCTACTGGGGTACTATTCCGTTTAATTCCGCTACCATTTTGATTGGGGGGGAGGGGTGACTTGGCCTCCGGCCACCTGTACTCATCAGACGAAACGCAGAAGCAGAGTATCCATTTCACGCCGGTTTTCTGTGAGGTCATGGTACCACTCCGGCTCGAGCCGGCCCACACGTGCAACAGCAAAAGCTGCCGCGTGCCTCTACTGCTTATACATAATATATAGCCAATACAGATAGAATAGCTATATTTACTATATAATACTTAACTAGGTGGTAGGATTCCGCCTAGCAGTACATCTATATAGGTACCTACCATCCTCTTATCATTTTTGTTGCGCTAAATAGCTGTGCTTGCACTGTTATATACCGTTACACAAAACATATTAAAATGGTAATTCAATTAGATCTGGTTAAAAGCACTGAGTTTTGTTTGGGTGCTTAGGCCACTGATACGTGCTCTAGATCTGATGGCAGTTAGCCAGCTAAAGCTGGTCCTTCGTCGGCCTTCTATATTTAAATGTCCTTAAACTTGACTCCATTTCTCTTAAAAATAAAATTTTGTCGGATAAAATCGTCATGTAGAAAGAATGAATGAGGAAAGAGTGACAAAGCAAATTTATGTTGCAGAGGTGAATGGCAGAGTCGGGAAGGGTCGCCCTAGGCGAAAGTTTATCGACCAAATAGGCGATATATTGAAAATGGGCCAAATTAAGAGTACCTTTAACCGACGAGCGTGTATGCGTAGGTATATGGATGTGGAGGAAGCGAGAGAGGTGTGTCAGGATCGTGCCAAATGGAATTCCATAGTCTCTGCCTACCCCTCTGGATGACAGGCGTGAGTGTTTATGACTATTATGAAAATCGTCGGATTTTCTTGAGATTAATGTGGATGTAGAGTCGTCATAGCTTACGTACGCGAGCATCCCGCGTTCGATTCTCGCCGGAACTAAACAAATTGTGAAATGCAGTTTTGAGCGATGATTTACCATGTGCTAAAATGGTGAAGGAAAATATTGTGAGGATGCACGTCACAGGAATAAAATATTAGGTCGGTCGGTCTTTAGAATATAGAGGGCCAGTAGTACCCTATATAATAAATAGATCGGGGAAAAAGATTCTTCATATTTTGTTTGTATAAAATAGGAGAAAAATCTCTTTGGTTGTACTGCTTGTATCTGGTTGGTTTTAATATCAATACATATTACATATTTAATATCAAGACATTAAGAAAAAGAAAAATAAAAAGTAAAAACAGTTTCCCGCCATTTTTAAATTGTTTTTCTGTCCGCCAAAATGAGTGAATGTAACGAAGAAATTTGATACATTCTGAAGTTTTATTACAAAAACAGGAAAATATGCTACTCAAGCCGCGAGAAGAGTAACACAAAGTTGGTTCAAGCATTTTCAGTCCGGGAATTTTGATGTCAATGATGCGGCTCGCTCTGATCGCCCTCATAGTGATAAAGTCGATGCCATTTTTGAAAAAGTGGAGCAAGATCGGCATATTAGTAGTTACAACTTAGCCGATAAATTAAGGAATGACCACAAAGTAGTTTTTGACCTATTTCAAAAAGTCTGGCTATACAAAAAAGCTTGATATTTGGGTACCACACGAGCTAACTGAAAGAAACCTAATGAATCGTGTACTCATTTGCAATTCTCTATTGAAACGTTATAAAACCGAGCCATTTTTGTAAAGATTGATCACTGGTGATGAAACGTGGATCACCTACAACAAGAACGTGCGAAAAAGATCATGGTCATAGTCAAGCTCCACAAACTGTATCGAAACCCAGATTACACACACAAACACACAATAAGGTTATGCTGTGTGTACGGTGGGATTGAAAAGGCATCGTTTCATCGCCTTCGTTCTACTGCCAAAAGCTAATGAGACTCAAGCAAGAAACTGAAAAAAAAACGGCCGGCATTGATAAACAGAAAAGGAGTGGTCTGTCATCATGATAACGCCAGAGCACACATATCTTTGGCCACTTATTAAAAATTGAGAGAGCTTGGTTGGGAAGAGTTAATGCATCTACCTATAATCCTGACCTTACATTCTTAGATTTTAACCTGTTTCGGTCCATTCAGAATTCTTTGGGCGGTGTTAGCTTAACATCAAGAGAGGACTGTCAAAACTACTTGTTGCATTTTGTTGCTCAAAAATCCCAAGATTTCTACAGCACCGGGATTATGTCACTATCTGCAAGATGGCAACAAGTTATCATACAAAATGGCACATATATATTATAACTAAATGTAATTAAACTTTTAAAAAACTGTCTTGAACTTGTATATAAAATACGAAGAAACTTTTTGTCCGACCTTTTATTGCAGACGTGAGAAGTCCTCAAATACGCACTAGAGCTGTGCGCTGGATAAATTGCCCAGTAACCCAGGAAGCCTAAGCTCGGTACAGGTATCCTGTTTAGTGGGAAGTATATAGGCTGTAAATTAACTTTTTTGTTTGTAGAATAGGAGTGACGAACGCGCACACGGTTCACCTAATGGTAAGCGGATCCTGAGGCCCATAGATATCTACATTTATCCCCAATTAAGAATCAAAATGCAGATGACAACGCATTTACATTTTGATTCTGAGGACTCTTGAGTACAATATTGAAATGCCTCGTTTGCAGTAATAATGTTCTCAATACGGTTCTCTACACTCGTTACACGAAGCACAGCAGCATTAAGCGGCTATTTTATACTGGTATTCTGTGAGAGAGTGGTCCTACCCCGGTCGAACCGATCCATTCGCGCTACAACCCTAATATAGCTGCAACGTGGCTCTCTCTACCACGAAAATATTTACATAAATATTAGTTTTTTCACCAGGATTATCATAGTATGGAATCAATGCATGTTAAGTTTTTTCAAAAAAAAATGATATATTATACCATATGTGTAATAAAATATGATTAAACCATAAAAATTTGCTTGGTTATAAGCGTTACCATCGTGACGTATAACTAAATATTCGCTATCTCCTTTCACTAAATTAAATACTCGACGGACGGTTACATTTGCAGCAAAGGTTCTATTTCATTTTTACATTAAGATTGCATTTAGTATGGCATTACTTTATTTTAGAATGGCGATCGATTGATTCTCGTTACTATAACTAATGGGGTCATATACCATATCTAAGACCAGAGTAAGAAGAAATCAAACTTACGTCAGCCTTCCTACGCGACGTGACCACGTGACCTTTACGCTCAAATTGCTACTGTCTCGTACGGTGTAAAATGACGGACTGTCAAACAGTGTTGCATCATTATTTTTAAGGTTTATTAACGCGCAGGCTTGACTATAGCTGCCTTAAAAGGATATGTACATACTACATCGATGTGAGAGAATGTTAACTATGTTTTCTTTTACTTTTTAATGAAGATGGTGCATGTACAGTTACAGCGTACTGCGACAACTTGTGATATTATATTAAATCTTTATATACAATATTAAAACTATAACAATAAAAAAATAAAACTAGAAACTTTATTATCATGTAGTCCTACTTCCCGCGGTATCGTGCCAAGAACGCTGGCTGCGTTTCCCCGCTGAATGGTCATACTTAGCCTTCGAGCGAGAAAAGAACCAGCCCTTTTATCACCAGCAGCAACGACCAGCAACGGATGGAGTTCCTACGTTCCACGGACCCATAGTCTCTACAGCAAATGGCACAATTATGTAGTCATCTCTCAGAGACTCATATTTGCGCCACTTACTCAGTTCAGCTGCCTATGATGCCGCCCCGGCTCTAAACAAGGTACCCCTGAGATGAGAGGTCGCCAGAGTGTCTACGCAAGTAGCATCCCACACTAGGGTTATCCTCTCTCCCAAGGGACCAATGTCATACCGTCGGGTCTCCTGCTATCGTCTCTAAATATTCCACAAGGCTCTAAAACCGAGGGAACATTTTGTAGATCTCGTTTTAAACCTTAATTTTACTAGGCGCTAGGACTTCTTTTCTATTTACGACTTCGTCTAGCTAAGTACCACCCACCTTACCTATTTCTCAAGCAGCAGTGCCTGCATTGATGTATTCCAATCTGAAGAATATAGAGACTATAATTACAGGTTGAAAGATATTCCATCTTATTCCTCAGTGTTGCCAATCATCTGTAGCCTTTTTGTTTAGACCTGCTTGCAGTATTCAAAGGCTGCAGTAGTCACTTACTCGTACCATTAGTTAAGTCAAAGACAATTTTGTTTGTGGCTTTAATATTTATTTAAATAAGAGATATGTATGATAACTAGATTAGTCAATAATCCGAGATGTTACCGTAATTACCTAGACGGAATTTATACTTTAAAAAATATATGTAATTCTTTTTTTTATTATTTTTTTATTTTTAAAAACGTTTCCCCCACACAGGATTTTCTTTTGTAACACAACAATTGGACGTAGTTATACAAAAAGGATAACCCGCGATAAGTTAATTTGAGTTTATGATATTTGAAGTATCCATATTTCAAATATCATAAACTCAAATTTTCGGTATGGTTTTTGTCTGTTTATAATTTTTCTTCCTATTTGTGTTTCTTTTGCTAAAATTGTTACATCACATAATAGTATAGACCACAAACATTATTTTTCAAGTCAATATTTTTGACACAAACTCGGGTTGGATCCTTTTTGCATAACCACGTACAATTGTAAGATAAGTTTTTTTTTTTTTTTATATGATAAGGGTGACAAACGAGCACACAGTCCACCTGATGGTAAGTGGTTGCTGCGGCCCATAGACATCTACATCTATCCTCTATTACAAATCAAAATGTAGATGCGCCGCCACCCGTGAGGACCAAGATGGAATGCCTCATTTGCAGTAAAAAGGGCCTCCGGCCACCTGCACTCACCAAGCGAAACGCAGAGGTAAACCTCTACTTCACGCTGGTTTTCTGTGAGGTCGTGGTACCACCCCGGTTCAAGCCGGCCCATCCGTGCGACAGCAAAAGCTGCCGCGTGGCTCTACCACTGTTAAAAAGTTTGCTTACAATGTTTATTTTTAAGTATTCTTGGTTATTTGAGAAATCCATATTCGTAACTCTTTCGAACTTCAATCGATCAGCTAATGTTCTCTCGATGTTATTGTCGGTATTTTAGGAAAATTATCCCAGAAATTTAAAAATATAAAAAAATTATAACTAAAAGGTAGTTGGTTGGTTAGTATGCCATTTTGTTTTTAATAGCATTTAGGGTTTCCCCAAAAAAAAAAATTAAACAAATCGACCTGTTGTTTAATCGGACACTTCGCCAACGGCTGCAGTCCACTTACCCAAAAAAAAAATCATATGGAACCTTACACTGTATAGAAATATTGAACTTTAAATTGATAAAAATAGAGTTAATTTTAACTTTTCTACCTACTATGATTCACTGTAGTTTCCAATGACGTTAAATTATCAGAAACGTAGCCCCTTTTTACTTACATTAATTAATACGGAAATAAATGGAAGTTTGCGGTTGGATTGGACTGTATCAAAATAAAAAATATTGACGATCTATATTTATCTCAATACTTAAAATCTAAACTAGCTCATATGTATTAGACAACGGAACAATTCATTTAAAACATAGTATGTAGGTATATACAAATTGTTACTCATAACTACATAGATATAACAGCTCAGGGTTGGCTAAATCTAATAATCTCTTAAGATCATATTATCTAATTTAGTTTAAACTAGTTTATACCCGTGATTTCATGCGCGTAACGTAGAACTTGATTTTAAAACATGTAGATCTGTAATAGTGGTCTTTAGGCAACTAACGGAAGACAGAAGAGTACAAGCTGCCACTTTGCCTTGCGTATGTGGACTATGAGAAAGCCTTTGATTCCGTCGAAATTTGGGCAGTGCTACAGTCCCTTCAGCGGTGCTAAGTTGACTGTCGGTATATCGAAGTGCTGAAGTGTTTGTATAGTAGGGCTACGATGACTAAACTAACGGAAGACAGAAGATTACAAGCTGCCACTTTGCCTTGCGTATGTGGACTATGAGAAAGCCTTTGATTCCGTCGAAATTTGGGCAGTACTACAGTCCCTTCAGCGGTGCTAAGTTGACTGTCGGTATATCGAAGTGCTGAAGTGTTTGTATAGTAGGGCTACGATGACTAACTGAGTATGACCTTAATAGTATCTCCCAACGGATAGGTCATATATGTAGATCTGTAATAGTGGTCTTTAGGCAACTAACGGAAGACAGAAGAGTACAAGCTGCCACTTTGCCTTGCGTATGTGGACTATGAGAAAGCCTTTGATTCCGTCGAAATTTGGGCAGTGCTACAGTCCATTCAGCGGTGCTAAATTGACTGTCGGTATATCGAAGTGCTGAAGTGTTTGTATAGTAGGGCTACGATAACTAACCGAGTATGACCTCAATAGTATCTCCCAACGGATAGGTTTTAAGATGAACATGGACAAAACAAAGATCATGTTTAATTTCCATGTCACACATATGCCGGTAGTTGTTGGGAGCACTAACCTCGAAGTTGGTAACGAGTATGTTTATCTCGCCTGATAATAAGTAATGATGCAGCCATAGAAAGCGCACTGGTTTAGCTTAACACATAACCTACAATGCTGTAAGATCTGCAATGATATAAGTTGTTGATATTAAATGTTTTAGAGTTTCTTTTACATTTTCCCAAGTAGAATGGCAAAGGTTTAAAATGTTTACTCCTTGAAATATTTCTATCAGTCCGAAACAAGCTCGAAAAAAGTATGAGTTCAAAAACAACTGTGCAACACTACTTTTTCAGTATTAACATTTAGAACATAGTACGAGGTTATAAGTTACGTACAACAACAAACAATCAACCATGATATAACAGTCATCGTCATGTGACAGCCGCTGCATTGTCTGTAAGCCCCCGTACACATTGTGGACTTAATCAAATGAGAAAGTGTAGTTATTTATAAAGGGATATACTTTCATTCTTTTAAAAAGTGAACGTTTAGAAGAATTACATTTAAATTAGAGTTCTCATTAGTTTGTAATATAAAATAAACACAATTTATTTTCATGTATACTAAATGATCAAGTATTTCAGAACTAAAGCTCGTACCAGACTACGTTATAATAATATTATAATATAGTGCAAAATTTAGCAAATAGTAGGTAATACAACAATCACGTTCTCACTATGCTATATTATAGAGTACTGGATTGCTTACAGAGCTATCAATATATCAGGTATGGCGCATGCACCGAATCGGGCGGGAGGAAACGCCCGGGTGCTCCCACTGCGAGGATCGACCGGAGGACACGGTGGAGCACACCGTGGAGGTGTGCCCTGCTTGGGCGGAGCACCGCCGTGTCCTCGTAGCGGCGATAGACGGCGGCGACCTCTCGCGTCCGGCCCTGGTCGAAGCCATGGTCCGGAGCGAGACGGAATGGGATGCCGTCACCACCTTCTGCGAAGCAGTGATGCTAGCGAAGGAGGTGGCGGAGCGGGAGAAGGAAAGAGCAACAGCTTTCCTTCCCGGCCGCCGCGGGAGACGCCCCGGGCGTCGGGGGCTACGTCGTGGCCCCCGACCACCGTAGGCGCGGGCCTGTGGACGGCGAGCAATGGGTAGCTCGCCGTCCGTCCGTCTAACGACGACAGGCCGTGTCGACGGCGCGTTTTGTTCCACGCGCGCCTCAAAGAGCTGTCAGCAGCGTGAAGGGGGCAAGGGCCGACGCCTGCCGGGGCTGCGGGCTGTTCGAAAGAGATACCGCGGCTCCGGAACGTAAGGGCACTGAAGGAACACGGATGGTTTTTAGTCAGTAAAAGTCTGACACTCCCTTCCGCTCCACCCACAGCGAAAGGCGTCATTAGATGATTTTCCATCCGCAAAAAAAAAAAAAAAAGGTATGGCGTAGTCTGAATTAAGCTTAAAACTACATTTCTTCGTAAGTTGGAGTTGTTGCGCTGGGGGCCGCGGTTTCGAATCCCGCACGGAACAAGAATAATTTGTATGGCCTACAAATAATTGTTTGTCCTCTAGCAATCTACGTTTGTAAATTGCCTCCACGATACAGGAGAAAATCCTAGATTGGTGGTAGCGTTTGTAAAAAAAAAGTTAGCTGTTATAGTTGGGGTTGCTAAATAATTTAATTGTCAGTCTAGTAAATCACATTCACTTACATTCATTCACATACACAACTTCTGTTTCATTCTTTCTTTCTTCTTCTTTCTTTCTTCTTCTTTCTTTCTTCTTTCTTCTTTCTTTTTAAAAAAAAACGTTATTCCCACACTAGGATTTTCTCCTGTGTCGTGGAGGCAGTTTACAAACATAAATTGCACAAGGACAAACATCCAGACCCGGAACAATTATTTGTAGGCCATAAAATACTTGTTCCGTGCGGGATTCGAACCCGCGGTCCCCAGCGCAACTACTGATTGCTAAGCCACTGCGCCACGGAGCCGTCAATTCCACTGTTGCCGCTTACGACACCCAAGGGAGTATATATGGCAGTGGATTCTCTTGTTACCACTACACTGTAGATGATATAGGGAAAATACACGAATTGATAATATCTGAATATTATATTTTATGCAACCCATCGAAAAACGATCATTCAAACTGAATTTATTATTAAGCACACTTATACATATTTATTTCACGTAACGGCACGAATTATAATATGGTGAGACGAAGTATTACAGACACTGGCCATGACAACGCTCTAACAGATCTTCACAACAATAACAGATCTTCGTACAGCACGTGTAGATAGTGATGCATGGACTACAGAGTCCGCTGCTGCACCCACCACAACCGCTCTTTTTTTTTATAGGATAAAGGTGACAAACGAGCACACAGTCCACCTGATGGTAAGTGTTTGCTGCGGCCCATAGACATCTACATCTATCCTCTATTACAAATCAAAATGTAGATGCGTTGTCACCCGTGAGGACTAAGATGGAATGCCTCATTTCCAGTAAAAAGGGCCTCCGGCCACCTGCACTCACCAAGCGAAACGCAGAGGTAAACCTCTACTTCACGCTGGTTTTCTGTGAGGTCGTGGTACCACCCCGGTTCGAGCCGGCCCATCCATACGACAGCAATAGCTGCCGCCTGGCTCTACCACTGTTTATCAACCGACTCAACTCAAAACTCAACCGATTTTAAAGAAATTTTGTAAATGTGTATTGCTTGCTCCAACTTGAGAGATATAGTTTTTATAATGATAGATAGGATAAGTAACCTTCAATATTATTTATTGCGAATATAAGAATTTTTCATAGTACTTAGAATATTTTTTAAAAGGTCGTCGGAAAGTGGAGATCACCGTCTGCCTGGCCAGCTAGCTACTAAATTTAACGTATTCAAATTGTTATTATTATTATTAATAAAAAATTAAATAAGAAGAGGTAGTGTAAACGTTACTTTGTATTATAAAATTGTAAATAGAGAGTCTAAATCTCATCAAACATTCTACGATGTTTATTTTAAGAGTGTTTCATATTTGTTTACGCTACTTGCTATCCGAATAGACATCATAATGATAACAATATGTTGCTGGCAGGTAATAGATATTTTAATTTTAGTTGTTGCTTCTATAATTTTTAAAAATAAACAGCAATTGGTCATTTATTTCACTTTCACGAAGTGTTACTGTGTGCACTTATGAGTTCCTGGTACTAATGTTGGGATTTTTTTGATGATTTTTTTTGTAATGGCGGGAAGGGGAGGTTTTTTAGTTCATCTGGGTTATTTAACACACCTTCTTGCCTATTTCTACCGCCAACCAGCAGTAACCAACTGTTGGGCTTAGGTTTAAAAGATAAGCGGGTATAAATTATACAAGATGTTTATTAATTATACATTGATTTTCATTACGCTGATGTCTATAACACAGTTTATACTATGACCGTTAACGCTAACTTTGAAGTGTAGCTTTGTTATTTAACATACATATTATTACATAAGTGTATTTTTAGGGTTCCGTACCTCAAAATGAAAAAACGGAACCCTTATAGGATCACTTTGTTGTCCGTCTGTCTGTGTGTCTGTCAAGCCCTTTTTCTCAGGAACGCTTGGAGGTATCAAGCTGAAATTCATATCAAATACTCAATTTTACTGTCCCTTAGAGCTGTGAAATAAATCAAACTTCTAAGTCAACGCAATCAAAAGTTACAGCCGTTTATGCCGTAAATATTCGACATTCGCAAGGGAATCAAAACCTACAGGGTACTTCCCGTGAACTCAGAATCTTGAAATTTGGTACGAAGCAACGTTTTATAGCATATATAAAGGAAAAATTGCGAAAAGCATAAATTTTTAGTTACATCATATAATAAAAATATTTTTAATAATTTTAAACTAATATACCTACAGATTTGTTCGGAACCCTCGGTGCGCGAGTCCGACTCGCACTTTGCCGGTTTTTTTAATTATTTTGAAGTATTATTATTATTTTAAAGCTTAGGTAGTCATCTGTAGCTTTTTTTATTTGAAGTTAGTAGTTTGCAATAACCACATTTTAGGAAGTTATACTTCTTTAGCGTAATAAAACAAAAAAAAAACTTGAGAGACAATTACCAACTGAAGTTGTCGCTTTTAGTTGTCAGTGTGCACGCGCATCGTAATAACTTCATGCTGTCGTTTTTAGGTGTCGGTGTGCGTAAAAATTCACTTTCATAATTTTTCCCAAATGTCCCTCTAGAAGTATAACTTCAAAAACTGCATCACTATTTGGTGGGTTGTTAATTTGTTTGTCATTTTCATTCATTCATTACAGCCTAAAAAAATCAACTGCTGAACATAAGCCTACCTCGTAGACTGCCTCGTGGGAGGGGATATTTGCAATAGTTGCGTTTAGCAGGTGGGTTAGCAACCGTAGTGTTTTTATTGCTTTCAATAATTACCAGGAATATGTTGCTGCTTATTCCTGTTTTATTTCCCGCTGTCCTTTTTACGACATCAATGGGATGAGGAGGAAAGCGCATTCTATTACGCCGCCATTACAGAGTGAACTTAAAAATTGGGTCACCTATCCAACATTGAGCCAGAAGTACACAATGAAACGTTTTAAGAAAAGTAATAATGCCAATCTATAACCAATTAGATTTGCTATCTCCGCTTAAAAACTTATATCTTATATCAATAAGAATGAGCGGAGTTACTAAGTTTTTAAATTTAAGTCGCTCATTGTTGGACAGGCTACATGATTTTAGTATTTTGACTTTGTTTGTCGTAAGTCACCCTAATTTTCTGTGATGAACATATCTTATGATTCGTCAGATTTCTTATCGCTAAAGGTAGTTAAAATCATAAAGAAATAATAATGTTTTTAAAATAAGAAACAGAAAAAACTATAATTTGAAGTCATAATGATTTTAAAATTCTATAAAAAGTTAACTTCGATTTGCCATAACGTCGGAATATTTCGACTCCGATAATTTGAAATTTTCCAGCATATATCACACCTTTCATTCGCACTTACCAATTTTTAATATATCTATCCTTTACGAAACTTGTGTGCAAGTGCATGTCATTAAAGAGGTTTTTACGTCTGTCCATTTTTGTAATAACTCAAGTTGACCTTTTAGCAATAAACTTAAAATCTTAAACGGCATAACGTCAACGTGTCATAAAATCATGCTTTTATTGAATTTTATCTGGTTCAACGACCTCTGTAACAAAATCATTCAAGATGAAACTACTGAAATTACAACCATCATACTATCCTTCATAAAGGTTCATTGACCACGGATTTAATCAACCATTATTTTACGACAGTGCCTGCTAAACAAGTTTTTATATTATAGCTTTACACTTTTAAAATCGTTGCTGATACATTTCAAAGTACTCATAGTGTCACTAAAATCAGGCTTGTCTGGGATATTTATCTACGCGAAATACATATAGGCCTTCCCAAAGGTAAGCCACAGAGTACGGTCCTGAGGCATTCTGCATCCATCAACTTCCTGAATGTCCCTTTAAATCCCGCATTTCCTTGCCCTTAAATTTCACATACCCATTAAATTTCACATTTTCAAAGTGAAGTAAGTGTAGCAAACGACCACACACTTGTTGATGATATCCAGTAGACACTTACATCTGTCCTCGATTAAGAATTACCCTTCAGATGCGTATCACCCCTGTGTACTAAGATGTCAGACTGATAGAGAATGCCCTGTTGCATTAAGTCCGCCTTTTTGTACATGGTGTGCAAATAAAGCATATATAAATAAATAAATGAAATGCATTGTTGCCAGTAAAAAATATATCCGGTTTTCTACACTCGCAACATGGGACACAGCTATATTATTTATGTTGCAATCTTACACTCCCCGATTGACGACCTATTTCTAATATACTGTGGGCTGATTACCTCGTTGGTATTGTGGTCGTAAAGTGGTTGCTGATCATGAAGGTTCGAATCCCATGTCGTGCAAAAATTGGTTCTTGGGATTTTGTGTTAAGAAATTCTTCGGAGTCGCGAAGTTGGCGGGGTTTCACCCCCGTGCCTTGGAAAGGACGTAAAGCCGTTGGTCCTTTGTCTGATCTCTCACCGATTGTGGCTGATAACCGTCTCATTGGACTAGGAGAGTGAAGCATTTGAGAGTGTACTTATGCCCAAATGTATGCGCAATATTTGGGCACTATAATTCTGTCCTGCGCAGATCGCTAGTCTTCATTAAGACTTGCCGCCGTCATCGAGAACTCAGTCTGGAAGACATTATTATGCTGTGGGCTCTATCATGTAAAAATGTAGCGGTTAAGACGGTGATAAGGGAACTCTATCTTGACTCTACATCGAGTAAAGTTATGAGTGATGTTGGATTCACACTTTTAGGAAATAAACAGCTTATATAAAACATGCATTTTATCTGGTTTGGGGTATATTGAGTAATAAAAATAGTGTTGCGCTATATACATCGTAAAATTATCGATAGGTAGAAGCGTTTTTGGCAATACAATCAAGCAGGTGGACTCTGGTTCGTTTTATTTTTCAAGCAAGATCTAAATAAAGCAAGATCGGACGGAGAGAAGAAGATATTGTCGATCTAATAAGATATATCCTAACCGATTTGCAACCACGGCGACAAACTTCGAATGATCGGAAGCTACTATCTGCACAAAATATTATTTATAATTTGCCGAATGGTGATAAAGCAAGAGAATCCATCACGCAATTACATTTTATGGGTGTCTTAAAAAGCAACTGTGGTAAATGATCCTTGATGGACTCTCAAATTGGGGTACGCGAACCCCTAGGGGCTTGCCATTTGATCGTAGGTAGTTCGTGAAAAAATTTACGTAATGGAGGCTAACTGATAGGTTAACGCGTGCTACACGCATGATGATGCACGTGTTGTGAATTGACACGGGCGAAGCATGTGTGTGCTGTGTCAGCAGCATCCACACACGCCACTTATATTACTTATATCTTATCTCTGGTATCCGTACGACTAACAACCACCGCGTTTGCTCGCGGCCGCGACGTGACAGTTTCATCAGTTTCAATGGTGCAGGGCCCGCAGAGCGAAGGCGTTGCGCGCACATTACTTGCTATTTAGTCACTATTACACTAATGGAAAACATATTGCTCTTTGTAACTGTTTTTTGAACTGAGAACTTCTTTGGCATCGTTGTGATTTCAAACTGGATGTGACGAAAAAGCGACACTGAAAAGAGACAAACGTATACATCTATAGGATTTAGGCTGTGTGAGAATGAGATAGAATACAGTGTAGTAAGCGACAGTAGCCTAATGACAGGGTGCGGACCGCAAAATCAAAAGGTTGTTGGTTCGAATCCGCCATTCGATTAATTTTAAACTCACCAATAGTGGTTAAAGGGAATTTTAGTAACGTTAATAGAATTGCTAGTATTTAAAAAAAATAGTGGCACCTATTATTTAGGTCTCCTCTTTGTGCGGTGCTTTAAAGATGTCTAATATACGTTTTAACTGTAAAAATAAATAGTTAAAAAAATAGCAAACTTATTAAATAAATAATAACCATATTGAATAAAATTATTATATCCGATTCATTCATAACAATCAACGATTTTAAAGCTTACCAATTAATATTAATTTTTTTTGGTATTTATGCCATCTAGCGCCTATTTTATGTACCACTTTGATAGTCAATCATTTTTTATTTGATAACGTGACTTCACCTATAGAATGAAGTATATGGCGCTATTACACAGCAATTTTATTCGAAAATAAAATTTTCTTTTGATTTATTACACTAAAATTAATTATAAAAACAAGCATTGTTATATATTAAACTTTTGTCTTATATTTTATACCGCACTTGTGGTTTTTTTTATTGGATAAGGGTGACAAACGAGCACACAGTCCACCTGATGGTAAGTGGTTGCTGCGGCCCATAGACATCTACATCTATCCTCTATTACAATTCAAAATGTAGATGCGTTGCCACCCGTGAGGACTAAGATGGAATGCCTCATTTCCAGTAAAAAGGGCCTCCGGCCACCTGCACTCACCAAGCGAAACGCAGAGGTAAACCTCTACTTCACGCTGGTATTCTGTGAGGTCGTGGTACCACCCCGGTTCGAGCCGGCCCATCCGTGCGACAACAAAAGCTGCCGCGTGGCTCTACCACTGTTGAAAATTAACATATTAAATAAATCATTTGCTGTGAAATATTTTTATTTTATATTTTATTTCATTTCAAGGATTCTCTTCTTCCGCGTATGACTCAAGTTTTTTTTATTAAAATACCTTATTTTCCTCTTTAAACGGTTTTAATTTAATAGGGTTAAGTGGAGCGGGGTTTTAAGTTTGAGAAAGGCTGGCGTCGTAGATAAGCATTTGGCTGTGACGCTACGGGGTCCTGAATTCGAATCCCATGTTTGTATTTAAAGTCTGAACTTTTCTGCGTCTGGTATGTGTATCTACGCGAAATGTATGTGTGTAAAAAGACTAATGAATCATTTGGATTTGCAAAGATGCCGGTAAAACTATCTTTTTACACATCAGCCATAAAATACCCTGATCGGTGATGGGGAGTAGCGTCAAAGCTGCAAGAATTATGGTACCACCCTGCCAAGCTGCCAACTGCCAAGCAAGACGATTAAAGCAAACATTCCCCACAACGGAAGATGCCCATTTCCATCTGTGGACTGTTACGAGCTGATGAGAAAGTGTTATAGTATTCAATCCTCTTTATCAACTGGTAGCCGATGTCATGCTTTTGCGATAAGATACTAAGTGTATATATTTTAATAGAATAAGGGCGAACAGCGAGCACACAATCCACCTGATGGTAATTAAATGCTGTAGCCATCGTTATATATTGGTAGAGCCATGCTGCAGCTATATTATGATTGTAGTATGAATGGGTCAGCTCAACCGGGGAAGGACCACGCTCTCACAGTATATCAGCGTAAAATAGCATCTGAATGTAGAGAACCGGAAACCCTTCTTACTAGAAATGAGGCATTCCATTTTATTCTACAGGGGGCGCGACGCATTTGCATCTCTATTATTAATGTCGTCAAGTGAAGGTTGGGCGTAATTTTTTAGCTATATATGTGTTAATAGTATTAATATAAGGATAACTGCTAATACTGTAAGGGAATATTTTTATAGATATGCTATAAATAGATATTTACAATAATTTGATATCACAAAGATTGATTGATTGTTGTGTTACTAACCCATTTTAAACTACCTTAGATATGCGTACTTATCTATTATGGAAATTATGCTTCAAATTATATATATAAACAAGAATCCGCCCAGGTATCGCACAGGTGATTTCTGGACATCGTAGACAGCATCACCTATTCTTAACCATTTTAGAATCAATTTAATCACATATACAAAATTTCATCAAAATCGGTCCAGCTGTTTAGGAACAGTTTAGACACATACACAGACAGAAGAATTATATAATCTATTATATAAGCGATATACCACTGGCTCACTCGTATTCTTCACGAGATCCCCAAAACTATACGCCCGATTAACTTGCAATTTGGCACACATACACCTTTATAGACGTAAACACCCACTGAAAAAGGATTTTGGAGAATTCAACCCCTAAAGGGGTGAAAAAGGGTGTTACAGCTCGTATAGAGATAAAGTTGTATTATTGATACTTAACAAAGTAATATTTTAAGGCTTAACTGGTTAAACCATATATTATGTACATTTTATCATGTACATGTACAAATTGCAAAACTTAATTCACCCCATTTTAGACGGTAAAACCTTGACACTTGGAATTGGCGCATAAAAATAAAAGTAACTGTCAACCTCATCAAGGCTGCTTCACTAACTTCTCAGTGTAGAGTGTAGACAGCGTTAGACGTATGCCAACAGTTCGTTCTCATTGCATCAGACAAATGCAGGTGACTCGGCCCTCTCACACGAAATGTCTTCTAAGTAGAGCGATTAGGCGTTGTGGATAGTGCGTTAGATATTCATCTATCGCGTGTTTTAGAACATTTTTGAAATGTATAATATATGTATATAATGCCTGTATTTTTGAATGTTTAAACATTAAATTATATTAATTAAAATGCTTTATAATAAAGGTACAGAATGAAAATTTGACAAATCAATTCAATTTATTTCGGAAATTGTTAAATTATTGTCAATGTATTTGAAAATAACATCTATTCCTAATTATTACTGTTGTTAGAAAATATTTATAAAATGAAACTAATGTTTTCCATTCGATAGGTTTTCTCATAATCATAAAAGAGAAAACTCATCGATTATTATTATTGTTTCATCTAGTGCTGATATTTAAAAATATTCACAATTCTATGGCAAATATCTGATCCATGAACTCTGTTCCGTGCGGGTTTCTAACATGCGACCCTTTGTAAATAAATTATTAGTTTTATTCAATTCAAGGTAATTTTATATTAGTCTATACTGTCCAACTACTGCTACGCAAAGGCTTCCATGTACAATCACTTGGATTTCTATAATTTAACACTATCATCCATCCAAAGGTTGTCTGGAAGAAAGTGCTTTTAGCGGTAAGAGCTTTATGATTTTACTACCTTTTGACATAGATACATTTGTATTTAATGCTGTTTAATATATTAAATCTATGACTATATATGACTATACATGACTCTATGAGAGGATGACTCTTTTAGAAGCCAAACTCGTATCGCGTTATCAACAGTTGTGTGTCTTTCCTTGTGTAGTGATGACGGTAGTATTGTAGTGATCAGTAGTGACGGGGATAGTGCACGTAATTGAAGGAGAGGAGGAAAGTGCTCCTTGAACTTTTTTTTATAAAATAAGAGTGACAAATGAGCACACAGTCCAACTGATGCTAAGTGGAATCTGTGGCCGTTAGAAATCTATATCTGTTTTTTTTTATAGGATTAGGGTGACAAACGAGCACACAGTCCACTTGATGGTAAGTGGTTGCTGCAGCCCATAGACATCTACATCTATCTTCGTTTGCGAATCAAAATGTAGATGCGTTGTCACCCGTGAGGACTAAGATGGAATGCCTCATTTCCAGTAAAAAGGGCCTCCGGCCACCTGCACTCACCAAGCGAAACGCAGAGGTATACCTCTACTTCACGCTGGTATTCTGTGAGGTCGTGGTACCACCCCGGTTCGAGCCGACCCATCCGTGCGACAACAATTCTACCGCGTGGCTCTACCACTGTTAAAAGCTGTCCTCGATTAAGAATCAAAATGCAGATGCGTTGTCACCCCTGAGGACTGGAATGCCTTGTTTTCAGTAAAAAGGGGTCTCCGAATCTCTACCATGCAAAACACAGCAGCTTTAAGCTGCTACTTTACGCAGGTATATTGTGAGAGCGTACTCCTTCCCCTATCGAGTCGACCCATTCGTGCTATAACCATAATATAGCTGCAGCATGACTCTACCTACACTGGACATTAGGCAAGATACATCATATGCTTTCACGCAGATCTTATCTAATTTATTTTTACGACTTTGCAAGTCGCGGCACGTAAGTCTAGCGCTAAACGAAACGTGGAGGGGACGCACACGAATTGAATTAAACTAATGCGACCGGAGAGATAAACAGCGCGTGCGAAGGATACACACGAGCCAATCAGAGCGACTTAGTGCGCAATAACGGTCACCGCTAGACTTTCGTGCCGCTACTTATACTACAACTTTTTTATGTTAATATCATTACTAAATTTTACTTTTTTTACTATTATTATGTAAATATAAACTAAAAAATATTAATACATTTCCATGTTAATAACGCCTGCTTCTTCCATTTTTATTTTGGTATGTTCAATAAAGAATTATCTATCTATCTATTCGTTCTATTGAGTTTCCGATTTCTTCTAATATAAGGCAAGCTCGTACTAGAGTATTTTTTTTACAAACAGTAAAACGGCATTTTGTATTGAATAAATAAATTGCGCGTGTAATAATTAATTAATAAATAATTAAAATTATTATTTCTATGTATTAATTTTATTTTTCTTATTAATTTATCATTTTTGTTTTATCAATAATTAATAATTTTCTACTTATCGTTAAAATAATATTTTTATTATTATTATTATTGAATTATATAAAATAGATAATAAATATAATTATGTACATGTAAAATAAAGAAATAATCATTTATCTTATCAGCCGCTGCCTTTATAAATGCGGAAACTGCGTAATGGAGCGTAGATTTTACTGAACTTTACTTCCGTCTAAAAACAGATTTGAGTTACCCACGAAGCGCGCCCAAATAAGTTTTACTTCAAAAGTGTTCCTTTTTTAAAAGGACCCACAGAGTGCAATTTTACAGTTCATTGGTTCGCAGAGTGCATTGCGTGCAAGAGAGATGATTTTTAGCGAAGAAGTTGTTGTATCCCTTAACACTTCTTTAACTTTTTTCCCTCTTCTTTTTAAGAAAATAGCTCTAACGTTTCTCCGATGGTACTCTGCCACTGAAATATCTTTTTAACTTTTTAGTAACAACATAATTAAATATAAAAATTAAAATTTAGTAAAAATATGTAAATAAATAATTATGATTTCAATGTTAATAAATATGTAGGGCCTGTATGTATTGGCTAAGTCTTTGGTTGCTGCGCTGCGAGAGAGTTCGAATCCTGCCCTGAACAAGTGTTCCGGTAATGTCGTACAAATAATTGGTCCAACGCTGGATTTTTATCTATGTGCAATTTATTTACGTATATAAATTTTTGGCAAATTCAATAGAGAATTCACTAATGTAACCTTTTTTTATAAATTTATAAATTGTACGTCAATAGTTTGTACCAAAATGAAGTGTTTCTTTCTTTCTAATGTTAATATCCAAAATATCGGATAACGAAAAGACAATGCTATTAATATACAAAAGATTACTAGGGAGATTTATGTTCAAATGCGTCCTATATAAAGCCATATATGGTGTATTTGTTTTGTAAAAGTATTTACTACAAAATACTATTATAATACTACAAAATTTTCAAGTTTGTTATTATAGTAAACATACATTCCAATCGCAATTGGTATATGTTATCTTTTGTAATGTGTTCAGCAGAGGAGTGGAATAATTTGCCAGCGTTTGTTTTTACGTCCGCATACAATCTGGGTGGTTTCAAGGCAAGACTGAAAGGCTTTTGTTACGCTAAGATATTATAGGAATTGTAGTTAAGCATTATAATACGTTAAAAAATACATAGTAAATATTCTTATTCATTTTCATTACCTGACTATACGTGGTAGAGCCATGTTGCAGCTATAATATGGTTGTAGCACGAATGGCTTGGCTCGACCGGGGTAGGACCACGCTCTCACGGAATACTTATTTATTTATTTATTCTTTATTGCATTCATTAATATAAAATAATACAAAGGGCGGACTTAATGCCTTGAGGCATTCTCTACCAGTCAACCCATAAATATTTATAGAATACCAGCATGGAATATCAGCTTAATGCTGTTGTGCTTAGTATAGTGAGTGTAGAGAACAGGAGACCCTTATTACTGAAAACGAGGCATTCCATCATAGTCCTCAGGGGTGACAACGTATCTGCATTGTAATTCTTAACTGAGCATTAATATAGTTTGTTATCTATGGGACACAGCATCCACTTACCATCGGGTGGACTGTGTGCTCATTTGTCGCCCTTATTCTATAAAGAAATCTGTATAAGTTCACAGCTGAACATACGCCTCTCCCGTAATAGTAAGATTTGCAGGCGCATTAATGATTGCTGTACCAGACGTTTCACATCGTCACCGGACCGCGTTCATTTGAAAGCCATAACATTTTTTGGGCAATATACCTATACACTTTTACAACAAAATCCTAGAAAATATACAAAATTTGACGCATTCAAAGTTCAAAATCTTTATTAAACTAAGTTTGTATGAAAAGGGTTATTATAATATTAAGGAATGTATGGATGATAATAACTCCTGGGAATGAGGTGATCGCTACCAAACTATTCCTAATTAGTTTTGTGTTGTTAATTCATATGATGGTAAGCTATCTAATCTTTCAAAAAAAGTCCCACAGTGTTTCTTTCTGGTTTTTACCATGACAGATTATTATATTGAAACCTATTTCCACGGTTGTCTGACAAAGTAAAGCGCAACCGTCGTGATGGAAGTAAATTGTGCTTGCAACAAGCAAGAACGGCTCTGCTAAGAAAGAGTGTAATATGCATGGCTCCTAAAATCTATAATAAGATTCCTCAGATGTATAAATCACTGAACAGCAATCTTTATAAAAATAAATTCAAAAACCTTTTAATTGAAAAATGCTACTACACTGTAACTGACTTTCTTAATGATAAATTTTGACATTATATATTTGCCTTATACATACATATACTTTTAATTATAATTGTTGTAAATAATAATTTCACTGACTTTGTATATTAATACACTGCTAATGTTAAATGAAAACTAACAACCTAACACTTTAAATTTTACACACCGAATATCGGTAAGACATGTTGATACTAATAACACTAACACCAAGAATATTTATCTGCCCATGCAATGTATATCTCACACATGTTTTAGTAAATAAAAATATCTTATCTTATCTTATCTGATCTTATCAGAGGTTTCCTTGAACCAGTGGTAAATTAAACAAAAAAGTGACTTTTAATAAGTGTTATTTAAAATCTATATTAAATAAAAAAGTTTCTCTTTCTGTTTTTGTTTCTGTTGCCTCTAACGACACCAGCGGGACGGTATGTAAGTGATGGATTCTCTTATACTTAAACCACACGGCAAGAGATACAGTCCTCGTCTCAAATATTATTTCAGAAAACTGAAGTGACAAACGAACTAACAGACCAGTTGTTATTTGGCTACTGTAGTCCATAAATACTTGCAGTCAACTTTATACAAACAAGGCTGTTTGTATTTGTCAGCCCTGAGGACAAAGATGGAAAGTCTCACAGCCAGTAATTACTCTTTACTCATACATACATACTCTTTAGAAAGAATACAGCAATGCAAGCACTGCTATTTGGTGGCAGAAATAGGAAATAGGAATACCTACTCAGAAAGCACACGACTAAGGCACAGGTTTCGTGGGCGGAAGACTAAATCATCTGCTACAGTCGTATCTCCTCAGTTTCAAGGCACTCCTCTTGCTGCCTCACCTAGCATCGGAATCCTTGGCGTCGACATATCGAGTAGTGTGCAGTTTCGTGGTCACTTGGAAGGGAAGGCGAAATTGGCCTCTAAAAAGCTTGGCGTGCTCAGCAGAGCGAGACAGTATTTCATGCCGGCACATCGCTTGCAACTTTACAAAGCACAAGTTCGGCTTCACATGGAATACTGTTCTCATCTCTGGACCGGGGCACCCCAGTGCCAGCTCCTTCCACTTGACCGCATCCAGCGCAAAGCTGTTCCAATCGTCGACGACCGAGTTCTTTCTGATCGGCTCGATACACTGGCACTGCGTAGAGATGTTGTATCTCTTTGCGTATTTTATCTCATCTATCACGGGGAGTGCTCTGAGGAATTGTTCGGATTAATTCCAGCCGCTCAATTTCACCATCGCACATCGCGACAAAACTCGCGTTACATTCCATACCATCTGGATGATTGGAGGTCCACCACTGTGCGATTTAGAAGAAGTTTTCTCCCTCGCACAACTTCCTTGTGGTATCGATTACCACCAGCGATTTCTCCGGACCGATACGACGAAGGTTTTTACTACAAGAAAAGAGCTTACACCTTTCTAAAAGGCCGGCAACGCATCTGCAATTCCCCTGGTGTTGCGGTTGTTCATGGGCGGCGGTAGTCACTTACCATCAGGTGAGCCGCATGCTCGTTTGCCCCCTCTTCTATATAAAAAAATTTAAGATCAGTAAAGTTTGAATTTATTAAGAAAAAGTATTTTCATTCATTGTCTTCAAAAATTATGATGTAGTTCATATAACTGAGTCAACATAGAAAATCTATTTTTATTAATAAATAATGGCAATTGGAATAATACTATATCTCATGTTATATACGTCATAAAGTTTCCACCAAGCGCGCCAATTAAAAATGATTCCACTAGAAACTGGCGCTACCGATCGGTAGTGTACGGGGCAGTGAATCCAAAAGCAGAGGTCAAACGCACAGATGTCTCGCTTTTGGTAGACAACAGGTGTCAAATGGGCGACTTTTTACTATTAAAAAAAGAAGGCTTTCCACTGCACGCGTGACGTATGCGTGAGTCAAGCGGGCGCGCCGCGGCTCAGCCAATGGGAGCGATTGCCGCCCTATAATATATACTTGAACCGGCGACCGAACTATTCAAACTTTAAACGCACGTTGTTCGGTTCGCACGTCTGTGTTTTCAAAGTGACCGTACGCACTCGTCTAATATTCTCTTCGCTCGCTGCAAGTTCGTTCGCGCGAAAGTGTTTTTGTGTACATCGTTCCCTACCATATAAACTGTGAGTAGAACAATTTTCACTATAAAACCAACACGAGTCGCAACGTGTCCAACGCGAACGTAACTCAACACCCGGCTAGTTAACTTCTGTCCGCGCTATTGACTGGGCAGCTCTGTTATGTTGACAATTATCTCCTGTTGATCATCTGACTTGGTCGCGTTGGACACGAGTGAGCTAAATATTTACATTTTTTTTTCATTTTTCGGCCTTGTTTTTTTTTGTAAGTAACCAGTGACATAACGTGATGAGTTGCATCGGCAACAAGTCGCTAAATCATATTTTTTATCATTTAAGTTTTTTATTGCATAATCCAACTGGCCTGTATAACTTATAGTTAGTATATTACTTTGTAATTTATCTGTAGGTTATAATGTATTATCAGATTATGATCTCCTTATCTCTTACGTGAATCAGTGGTGAGAGGTGAGATGAAGTTATCGCGGCGGTATTACATTTTCTGAGAAAGATGATCATTTTTTATAATCTGTGTCTTAGATATATGGCGTGTAATCTTCGCTTTATCTTTAAGAGGCAAAATTTGAAATAATAATTTTCTAAAATTTCGAAATGAAAGTCATATAATCCAAAATTGTTTACAATATCGTTTTTTTTTTAGTGATCATGACTAATTGTTTTAAAATAGTTACCTTATTAGAGAATAATATATATATATAAATATAAATGTGTGTTACCTTATAAATTTTTACTAGATGAACCGATTTCGATGATTCTTTTTTATTTGAAAGCTGGTACTTCTCATGTGGGCTCATATGAATTTGATAAAGGTCAGACTAATAGTTTTTGAGTTATTCTTGATAACTTATATTGAAGTCTGCTGTACAAAATGTTTAATTTAAAATTATATCCAAAAACTTGACGAATTTTTGAAATCGAAACGTTGATCAAGTAAAAGTAGAGTAGAAGTAAGTTGCATTTTGATGATTATCCTAAATCTTAATAAAGCTACAATAATAGATGCCACCCAGGCAAAACTGGGTGGGGTAGCTAGTTTTATGTAAATTATGTTCTAGGTCATGCACAACATAAGGTATATATAACAGTTTATTTCTAAATTAGAGACATAAATTAACTCTATCACATAGAGAAAATTGGTGTCTCTGAGACGAGCGTACCGAATTCAATTTCATAGATTGCAAGGAGCCCAAATTCCATGCTCAGTAAATTAGTTGATAATTTAAAATTTTGTCGATAATATATAGCCTAACGGATAAGTAAACTAGAGTGGCAAGGACCCGGTCATATCGGTCAAGCTCGAAGAACCAACAACCGATTGGGAAGAAAGATTTTCGAGTGACAACCTCGTACTGGTAAGCTAAGTGTAAAATGATTAGATGAAGTGACGACTTAGTGCTTTGTGGCATTCCTTGGGGGAGGAAAGCAGTAGACATGTGAAAGGCTGTGATGGTGATTATGATGATATGCTCGTTATTAGGCTTGGGATGTGCGTCATTCAGTACTGCATGATTGCGCTATGACCTCTAAAAATGAGAAGTATTGTCTTTTTCAAGATATGAAAAAGGAGGTTTAAAATAAGTACTGTTTTATCTGCTTCAATCTCGTCACGCTTAAACGTGACGAACTTTCATGTTACTGATTGTATACCCTGATAATAAATATTTTGTCCTTATCGAAAGATAATAATGCAAAAAAAAACCTACAAAACCCTAATCATTTAAATGTTGCATGGAAAATTTTTGATAACCACCCACTTTGAATGTATGATGCATATTTTCCTTCTCTTAAAAATTATGTCAATTCCTTTGATAAAAAGTTTAAAGCTGAGAAGTTAAACATATTTAATACTAGCGAACTGCCCTGCTTTACCTAAGTCATTAAATGTTATTTTTTTCAAAAAATATCTCCAAGTTTTTCGACAGCTTTGATCACTACTGACATTATTATCTATCTGTTTGTGAAGTATTATCACAAAACATTAAGTTATGCTGAAGGTTAACCCGGATAAACAGACAGCCAAAAATTTTACAAATGTTTATTCATGTTTTAATGGCGTTCAAATAACCCCTCACGTTGATAAAAGGTAGAAATATTAATTTGATTTATATGTAATAGATAGGTTCATGTACAAGTAGTAAGCGTCCATTGCATAAGAAATTAAGTTAATGAGGATATATATTCTACTATTTATTTTTGTACGTGGTAGAGCCATGCTGCGGTTATATTAGTAGTATAGAATAATAGTAGTATAGAATAGAATATAGAATAATAAAATAGAATGGGTCGGCTCGACCGGGGAAGGACCACGCTCTCACATAATACCAGCGTCAAATAGCAGCTTAACACTGCTGTGTTTCGTGTGGTAAGTGTAGAGAACTGGAGAAGCTTTTTACTGGCAAAGAGGCATTCCATCTTAGTCCTCACGGATGACAACGCATCTGCATTTTGATTCGTAAACGAGGATAAATATAGATGTCTATGAACCACAGCAACCACTTACCATCAAGTGGACTGTGTGCCCGTTTGTCACCCTATCCTATAAAAAAAGTTGTCATGTTCTTCTGATCATTACTAGAAATATTTCAGCGATTCATATTTTAAAAAATTGGATTAGTAAACTTATTGTACAGTTTGTTCTGAAAATAACAGTAAAAAATTATTGCATGCAAAAATTAATTTCAAATAAAATGTTATCAATGTCGGCATTAAGTATTTGGTTTTTATTCGACCGCATACTGGTAATCCACATCTACTTTTAACACTCAAATGACCATCCGATGGACGAGTTCTTGAAAGACTATTGACAAACCGTCAGTGTGCGTTAGCGTAGAAATTAGATACGTACCAAGTAATCAGATTAGTAGGTGATCAATTATTAGCAAACTTTAAAAAAGAAGGTTCTTAAGTCGCCTGTATGTTCTTTTCTACATATTTGTAACGCGGTACCCTGAGGTTTAAGATGGAACGCCTCGTTACTATCAAAACAGGCCTCCGGTTCCCGTTAGATCTTCTCCAAACTGTCAGTTATCTTCGATTAAGAATAAAAATGCAGATGCGTTGTCATCCCTGAGGAATTAATTGAAATTCCTCGCTACCAGTGAAAAGGGTCATTTATCTCACTCGTCACACGAAAAACAGCAGCGTTATGCTGCTATTTCGCGTTGGTATTCAGGTGAGTGTGGTCCTTCCCAAGTCCAAGCGACCCACTTCAGCCACAATACGCTAAAACGTGGCTCTACCACACGACTCTACAATATAGTTTCATTTTGTAGAGTCATAAAAATAAATCTGGTATTATTTGTTGAGCCAATATTGGCTTTGAGTCATGAACCATACTGAATGTGGAACGTCTGATGAGACATGAGTTGGTTTGTTTTATGCATTAGTGGGTATCACTTTTGCCATTTCTACCTACTTATTCATTGAATTTATCTACCTTTTCATTAAATTAGTAATAGAAGTATACAATTTATAAGCTCTGAAGTAGATGTTGATTCTCCACTGTTGTTTCGTTGAACATATTTCAGTCAAAATTGTACTTTCGTATTTGTAACCTTTAATATAACCTTGTTTAATTTCTTAGCGTATAAAAAACAACGACAAATGAAGGTTTCTTCTTAACAAATTAAATGAGAGAAATTGATTATGTCATTGTAATTTTTACGATCGTTCACCGATATCTTACGTGGTAGAGTCATGCTGCAGCTATATTACTGATATAGTTGTAGCACAAATGTGGTTGACTCGACCGGGGAAGGGCCACGCTCTCACAGAATACCAGCGTAATATAGCACCCTAACGCTGCTGTGTTTCGTATGGTGAGTGTAGAGTACCAAAAACCTATTTTACTGAAAACGAGTCATTCCATCTTAGTCCTAAGGGGTGACAACGCATATTCATTTTGATTCGTAATCGAGGATAGATGTATGGGCCACAGCAACCACTTACCATCAGGTGGACTGTGTGCTCGTTTGTCACCCTTATTCTATGAAAAAAAAATGATTAGCTGATTTCTTACTTACTAATAGATACTTACACATTTAAACTAGGTTCGAGGTTAATCAAATAAATAACTAAAAGTTAGATACTTATTTGATTTTTGTGTCCAATACTAATAAATAGCAATAGATTTTAACCACTACTATATTTGAACTTAGAAATAAAACTAACACATACAAGTGATTGAAATCATACAAAATACGATTATTGAAATATTGTAAGTGACACCGCTCCGTAGCGCCGTGGCTAAGTCTTTAGTTGCGACGTTGCGGGGTTAGAATTTCGCACGGAACATATATATGGTACAAGTAAAAAATGACTTGTAATCTATATTGAATTAAAAAATATTCTATTCTCTTTTATGGCCTACACATTTTTGTTCTACCGCCTCCACGATACTAAAAAATCCTAAAGTAAAGTAGGATTTTTTAGTAAAAAAACGTAGAAATAAGGAATATAGGTAAAAAGTAAAAAAAAAGGAAAATTCGTAGGAACAACATGAGCTCAACAGCTTATTTGTAATTTAAAATTATTAACAAATCTCGAAGATAATAAAACAACTTACTTAAAGTTAAAATTTTACGTTACTTTTTCCCAAGAAAACTAAAAACTAACTTTAAATTAAAATTTTTGCTTATTTTAAATTTAATTTCAACACAAATACATATGTGGAGGATAGCTATCTATTTATTTACTTACTTATATTTCAATACCACAGTGGGTCCGTGTAAAAGACATCAACGCAATACTATCGTTGAAAGTCATTATTTTGGTTACATTTGATAAAAATTTAAACTATAGTATCTCTCGTCTATTATTTGTTTTAGGTATTTGTTTAAATTTTCTAATGTTATTACATATATTTATTTTTCACATAATCAGTCCGTAAATAGTTATTGGACTTTTTGCACACGGGTTTATTTGCTGTCTACAGTAAAGAAATAAAGAAATATGCTTACATTATTTTTGTAAAATACTATTTGACATATATAATTATGTAATAAACAATTGCAGACTAAAGGACATAACTTTTTAATTTGTCAGAGAGTAAACGCCCGCGTTAATATTTTATATTTTATGCTCATAGGAATAATGAAGCAAATTGCAAAGATCTGCTAACAGAGCAATCTAGATTAATCGCTGACAGAGTTGAAAGTTTTCGCCTTGACACATAACTCAATGGGAAGTCAATTATTTTACGATAATTTATAACGAAGGTGCTCCATTTTAATAATTCCTATTTATTAATATTGGTTAATAAATACAAAATTCAATTAAAATGCATAGCCTCATATTACTACCGCTAACAAATCAAATTAATATTGATTGTATACCTATGTTAACTTTCTGTCCACGGAAAATTAAAGTTGTTACTTTATATGCCCTGTGGTGTTAGTGTAAGATTTTTTTTGTTTTTTTTTTTAAATAATTCATAACATCGTGATCCTATCTGGTCCCATCCCGTGAGTATTATATGACCTGATTTTGGGAAAGGCAAGACTGACGTCATGGCCTACGATAGATGACGGTGTACTATATCTTATATGGAGACTCAATTACCTAGAGCGGTGATCGATAAAACGTCAAAAATGCGAGATACATAGTAATGCGATCGGTACCCAGCGTCGGCAAATCTGCGGTATGCATAGCTGCAGTATGGCTTTATCATGCATGTACATACATACACCCTGCTTTAACAGTGGAATCTTTAACTTTTGACAGGGTGATAAGTCTGCATATTCACAAAATCTAAGTTGTTGTTTCATGGTCGTGACAATTTTTCTTATCCATTCCACTTTTTGTTCTTTTTTCTTCTTCTTCTCCATCAGCTCGTATAAAACCACTCTCATTGAACTCTGAGCACACAGTGCACCTGATGGTAAGTGGTTACTGTGACCCATAGACTTCTACATCTATCCTCAATAAAGACTCAAAATGCAGATGCGTTGTCACCCGTGAGGACTAAGATGGAATGCCTCTTTGCCAGTAAAAAGGGTCTCCGGTTCTCTACACTCACCATACGAAACACAGCAGCGTCAAGCTGCTATTTTACGCTGGTTTTCTGTGAGAGCGTGCTCCTTCCCTGGTCGAGCCGACCCATTCGTGTTACAACTATACTATGGCTCTACCACGTATGAAAATTGTGTACCATGTATGATTGTTGTGAGTTATTAAGATTTTGTGTAAAGAACCGACTTATTTAAAAGTATAATATGATGTTCTTCAGAACGAATTTTTGATCACGACGCCCAGTCTTAACAAGGATTCGCCATCTGTACACGACAGGATTATAGTGCACTAGTATGAGCGCAAACACAGGTGCACTCACTCAATCCGACACAACCGGACAGAGATCAGGCTCAGGACCAACGGCTTTATGTGCTTTCCGAAACACGGGGGTTAAACACCTGTAACTTCCTGATTTTGGGCAGCTACTGAGAATTGAGAATAATTTCTTTACAGAAAAACCCAATAACTGTTAAAATCTAAACAGAAACAATCATGAATTTTATTCAAATATTTCAGTTCAATTATCCTTTTAACATTTATTTTGTTTATTTCTCTTACTTCCTCAACACCCATCAATACAAATGAATAAAAAAAGAACGTAAAATTGTTTTAAATGTTACGATTGGTTAATATTATTTAATTGCACATAAAAATAATAAATTCAGATTTAATTTGAATGTGACCGCACACCTGTTGGTAACGCGATACTGCCGCCCCCCGTAGTTCTGTGTCGTTAATAGCGCCATAAATAATACGGAATATTATGTTTCCCAAATATCAATATATTAATCTGTTTCGCTCGTTTAGACATTTTAAAAATAGAATAAATATAAGGCAATTAGTGACATTTAATGTTATGATTAAAGTCTATGTTCATAAATTTAAGCGGTTGATGATTTTCGCTTTCTTTTTTACCCGACTGTCCTAGAAGGAGGAAATATTTTTTAAGTGTTACATACACTTGAAAAACACTGCAGCGTGCATGTCTATTTGGTTAGCGCGCTGCAGAATAACGGAATAGCTTGATGGATTTTAATATATGGGCTGGGATATCTTTAGACGCGTCTTTAATAAACTTTTTGACGCAGTCGGGTATTCTTATATTAGTAGTATAGTTGTAGCACGAATGGGTCGGCTCGACCGGGGAAGGACCACGCTCTCACAGAATACCAGTGTAAAATAGCAGCTTAATGCTGCTGTGTTTCGTATGGCGAGTGTAGAGCACCGGATACCCTTTTTACTGGAAAAGAGGCATTCTATCTTAGTCCTCACGGGTCACCCGTCGCATCTGCATTTTAATTCGCAAACGAGGATAAATCTAGATGTCTATGGGCCACAGCAACCACTTACCATCAGGTGGACTGTGTGCTCGTTGGTCACCCTTTCCTATAAAAAAAAAGAAAAGAACAGAATATTTTTTATTCAATTAAGATTATAAATAATTATTGGAGGAATATTTGGAGGAAACCTTTGATTTCCAGGAATATATAGGATTAATTCCTCGGTACATTGGAATTGCCCGTTTCATCTCTATTACCAGCTTTGGGATGTGTAATGCGTTAACTTTGTTTATGAGCTTCATCGATAGTAAGCAAATTGTTACCAGTGTTCCAAAGTAGCTGTGGGCGTCTATCGCTGGTTGCCATTATCGCAAGATACAAGATACTGACCGCGCTGTTTCCTGTCAGTAAAAAAATGTATAATTTTGCTTAGCCTTAACATCATTTTGTTTCTTTTTTTACACAATTCTATTTATAACTTCATTTGCAACATGTATTTGTTAATAAGAATATTTTAACCTTGATACTATACTCGATGGTATTTGTAAAATATTATAACAGTAGGCAGAATACAACCAGCGACTAAGCTTTCAAATAGCCCTTTCGTAATAACAATCATTATTCATTCGTACGCTAATGAATTTAAAGTCTGTAATGGGATGTCATTGCCGTTCGTCGGTAGCCACTTGTGTATATGTGTATACCGATATCTGTCATACACGAAGTATTTGTAAACCAACTCCGAGCCGATATGATTACGCGGAAGCAATGGCTATGTCACTAGACAAGTCGAGGTGGCGTTATAGTGATGAGCGAAAAGCGGATGCAATATTTGTTTTAATCCACTTTCACCTTTTTTAATGAATAATAGTGATAAAATTGCCTTTTGTACATATTATACTTAAATTGTACTCTATTCACATTCTGTATTTTGATGCGCAATAAATAATTAATAAATAAGGGTGTCAAACGAGCACACATTCCATCTGAAATGCCTCATTTCCTCAAAAACCACTCACCCTTATCCTATAAAAAAAAACACTCACCATACGAAATACAGCAATCAGCTGCTATTTTACACTGGTATTCTTATGAGAGCGTAGTTTTTCCCCGGTTGACCCGATCCATTTATGCTTAAACTATAATTTAGATGAAGCGTGGCTCTACCACGTGAGAACGCTTTTCAGTAACATGTTAAATTTAAACTATAAGCAGAATGATCTGTCATAGTTCACTGTGATAATAGATTAACTTGCCTTGTGTCTTAATATGGATGGCAGTTACTGCTATAAAATAAATTTAAATAACTTTTATTTATTTTGACATAAAAATATTACAGTAAATGTTTCATTGAATCCATAGGCTCCCAAACTAGTATAAAACTGTGTTTCAGGAGCCAGTTTGGTTCAGTCAGAATTTTAATTAAAAAACCAAAATTGTATATAGCATTCATTAGAAACAAATTTATATTAACACAGTATTAAGTGTTTCGAAAATCCGCTCCCGCTCCCTCTTCCGTACTAAAACCTCTTTCTTCTTGTGTTGACATTTGACCTACCCTACTCCCAACCTGGTAAGTACGCAAGTGCATGAAGCGTAACATACAACCATTAATGACTTTCTTCTTTGATCTTAGCGCTGATGTCACGATACGTTGTAACTGGACACCAAAGTCGATTGGCCGTTTTTCTGAGAAATGAAGAAATTTAAAACGGAGTCATTTCCTTTGTTACATTATTTATCTAAAAATTACAAATATGTTAGTATGTTCACCGCAGCTTTTTATTTTTAGTTGTAATTAAGAAGAAGCTGCTGTCCATGTCTGGGTTTTTTCCCTCTGTCGCCTCTTACGACACCTACGGGACAATTTGGGATATTGGATATTCTTACGCCGTCTGTATTAAACTAGCATGCGGCTCACATGATGGTAAGTGACTACCGCCACCCATGAACAACAAGGCTAGGAGATTTGCAGATGCGTTGCCGGCCTTTTAAAAAAGAGTAGGCCATTTTCTCCGAGGTCCCTAAGTTGTATCGGTCCGGAAAAATCGCTGGTGGTAGTCGATTCCACAAAAATGTTGCAACAACTGCCGCTATTCACAGAAAGAAATTGATTATACGTGAATATCCATGATCGCTCTATCAACCTTTATCATTATTATAACACTCTTTTGCCATGAGGAAAGTAAATACAAAAAACATCGCAGTGGTTTCTAAAAATCTTTAACCATATTTTTTTAAAGTGAACATTTGTGGCATCTATGGCAAATATAGCAATGTAATTGGATAGGCTTTAATGATGAAGATGGCAATAAAAATGTTCGTGAAATATTTTTTTAAACTAAAACACATGATCTTATTTATTCGTATAGACAGAGGCAACATCTACTAAAAGAATATTAATAAAAGACAACTGTATGCATAATTCTTCTTAATTAGAAGTATTTTATGACTGGCAAGAAAATTAAACAATTCATGACCACAACATCCATCGCCTGTTTCTGAGTACATCAAATTTATTATTTAATACACCACCATTTATTTAGCCGGGTACATTCTTCGGAACAGCAAGCTTATAGCGTAGAAATAAAAACAAAGTCTCTTCATCTTAGTTACACTTGATCGGCGGATTGTATATCAATTGATCTTCTCGAAATCGACGGGTAGTCGTTATTCAGTTTCGCGGAACACCACAAATAAATTCATTAAAACCTTTCTCAAAAGCATGATTCATATACTACATCGGAAGCACTCGATTAAATCATAACGAACACCTTTTCAAGTGGTCTTAAATCGATTTAACTGATTAATTTGTTAGCTATCTCCTAGCAAATTCGATTGCGTTAAATTATAAATATAAACAAACTGAAATTTTAGACTTCAATATCACATTAAAAAAATGCAAATTAATTATCCCTATAAACAAATTAATATCCCTTTATAAAACAAAATTCGTTTTTTTTTTTCAAAAATCACTTATTTATATGCCAGGTTCCAATGTGATAAGAAATTCTTATTTTTATGTGTTTAGAGATAGGACAAATTTTAATAAGGATCTTTAATTAAAGTACGTACACTAGGAAGTTAATAGTGGATCTTTGTTACGGATATAATGAATGAGTAAATGATGAATTCCAACAACGTGGGAAAAATACATTTATTAATGAGTCGTTGAATTTTGCATTAATATTTTCCTTCATCATCCCGTTACCTTTACAGCCTATATGCCATTCGTATTAGACTATTCTTATGTTCGTTAAAGACTCGTTAAACCCGTGAAAGAAAATTTGGCTCAATCGCAATACTTGGTAGGCAGATCAGGATAGCAGTACCATACGATTCACACTTTTGAATAGGGAATACTGTTATTACCTGCTGCTTCAAGGTGATAATATTACTTTTATTATTAATTGTCTTTCTTTACTTTTAAAAGAACTGCAATAGATCTTAACAGAACAGCGATAGAGTTCAAATTGTTCTGCATAAAACGTTTATAAATAACTTTACACTTTATTCAAAAGTATTTTTTGTTACGTTATACTTGCGTTATACCCAGATTATTAATTGCCAATAAACGTGTTAACTTTTAGAAGAAACAACGCAACAACGTTGAGAAACGTAGCAGGATAATTTAGTTTTTCTTAATTTATTCATTGACCAATTTCCTACCTGATATCGGCCCGTTTGAGAACGTTACTAATCATTCTAATTCGGTAACATATCTTAATTAAACGTAACGCGTAGTTCGAGTTCATACATTTTACGTGCGCAACGGATGATGACGTATGTTTAATGTTCGTAGTTATAATAACAAACGTACTCAAACTCTTGTTTCGTACTCTCCTGGAAATCACAGCTATGTTTACCTGGTAAAAAGGAAATGACTAATTTACGGTTTAAAAAAGAAATTCTTATTGTTTTCTTATATTTCTTTTAATAAATTTGCAGTAACAAGCGTGATACGTGGTAGAGCCATGCTGCAGCTATATCATAGTTGTAGCATGAATAGGTCGACTCGACCGGGGAAGTACCGCATTCCCACAGAATACCAGCGTAAGAGAACTAGTGTCATTAACTTATGTTCGTATGGTGAGTGTAGAGAACCGGAGACCCTTTTTACTGTAATCGAGGCATTCCGTGTTAGTCCACTGGGGTGACAATGCATCTGCATTTTGTTATTTAATCGAAGATAGATGTAGATGTCTATGGGCCACAATATTCACAGGTGGACTGTCATTTGTAACCCTATATAAGTCCATTTGATGATAAATGCCCAAGGGCATCCATAACCATCTTTAAACAATGAAAGCTGATGCGTTGTCACTTGTCACCTTTGAGGGCTTAGAATGAAATACCTTTCAACTTGTACACTGGCTTCGAATACCATTTACACAGGAACACGGCAGTGCAAGCACTGTATGAATCAAAAACTGTAAATGGAACCGAATCAAAGTAATGTTATGTTTTCATAAATATGTTTATATTTTCGCAAACGTAAATAGTGTTTCACGGAAATATTATGTTTCATGACTATAACAATCAAGTTTTATATAGAACGTGGTATTTTGGTCCTCAGGGACGTCAAGACGTCTAGATTTTGGTTCTTAATTTTTTTTTCTTTCAAGGAACGTTAAGAATGGGGAGCATGGGAATATTAGGATATTATCAAGTATCGTAGAGGTACTTTCCTTACAATAATTTTACAAGGACAAACATCTAGACTCGGAACAATTATTTGTAGGCCATGCAAATACTTGTTGCGTGCGGGATTCGAACCCGTAACCCTCAGCGCTGCAATTCATTGCTATTATCTTTTAATAAATTGACGTTATCAGCTAATTTACCTGTCATAAATTTCTTATAGGTCGATGATAATCGTTTCATCATTACAGTCTATCAAAAGTCCGTTGCTAAACATAGGTCTTCCCTATAGATTGCCTCGTAGGAGAAATATTTGTCATAGTTTCCTCCACAGAAATCTAAATAATTTTTTTTTAATAATTATTTCTAATAATTATTTTATTATATTATATATTATTATTTAGATATAATTATTTAGATTTCTGTCTGTGGTTGCCACGCTTGGCAGGTGGGTTAACGAACGCACTTTTCTATTATTTAGAGTTGTTTTCAGGAGAATTCTGGCACCCATCTCCTGTTGCCTAAACTAATAAACCTAGATAGCTAACAGCATAGCAAAGTGGCGAAGCAATCAGCTTTTTTTAGAGCAGATCAGTTTCAAAATAGGAGGTTCAGATGCCTGGCTGATCAGTAATCGATTGCTGACAACAGAATTTGAAAATTCGAAACCGTTCTCGAGATAATCGTGGGACAGACGGACAGACGGACAGACAGACATCGTGAAATCAATAAACCTAGCAAGCTAACAGCATAGCAAAGTGGCGAAGCAATCAGCTTTTTTTTGAGCAATCAGTTTCAAAATAGGAGGTTCAGATGCCGGGTGATCAGTAATCGATTGCTGAAAACAGAATTTGAAAATTCGAAACCGTTCTCGAGATAACCGTGGGACAGACGGACAGACAGACGGACAGACATATTGAAATCAATAAACCTAGCAAGCTAACAGCATAGCAAAGTGGCGAAGCAATCAGCTTTGTAGCGGTTTCTAACGGTTGCCGTTGAGCAATCAAGTTCAAAATAGGAGGTTCAGATGCTTGGGTGATCAGTAATCGATTGCTGAAAACAGAATTTGAAAATTCGAAACCGTTCTCGAGATAATCGTGGGACAGACGGACAGACTGACAGACGGACAGACGGGCAGACATCGTGAAATCAATAAGTGTCTTCGCAAGCTTCGCCACTTAATAATTATATTACTAAACCCACGGGATGATGTAGGATAGTGGATTCTCCGCCGCCACTACGCGGCAAAAAATACTGATGGGCCAATAATAATAATAATAATTAAAAATAAACTTTAAAAGCATCTCCAGCAGTGGCCTGTTTATTTTTCTGTTCCCACATTAATCCCTAAAGTGCTTGACCTGTTTTAACAAATTGTGTTTCAATTGAAACATATTCCGATTTTAACGAATGACGCTGTTAATTGTTTTAATTGTAGTAATTTGATGAATCTTTATATTCTTTGAAAGTAATAAATAAGAATCAGTTATTAACTCACAAATAACACCGGTCAAGTACGAGTCGGACTCGCGCATGATGGGCTCGGTACCATCGTTAATACTATGTAGGTAAAAAACAAGTTTCTATTAAGGGGTTATTTTAATTCTAAATTTATTTTTATTTTTATTATTTGTTGTTATAACGCCAATAAAAACTATACTAACTTGTTATTGGGGTTTTCTGGTAATATTAAGTTGTATTCAGTAGCAGCGCCGTAGTTAGGAAGCTGTCGGTGTCTCCCTCCGTGCTTCGGAAAGCTTGTAAAGCCGTTGGTCCTCTTTGCTTAATACCCTTCCGGTCGTATCGGATTGCCAACCGATCAGTCTATGAGAGTGAGATAATTGTGAGTGCGTCTGTGCTTGCGTACACACTCATGCACTCTATTACTGTCGTACGCAGATGGCTAGTATCCGTTGAGAATGTCCGTCGTGACCGAAATTTAGGACGACATTAATAAAATTATTTAACAAATAAAACAAAAATAAATCATTTTTTACCGTTCACCACTAGTTCACCTGATAGTAACTCGTTGCTGCGGCCCATAGACATTTATCCTCAATAAAGAATCAAAATGCAGATGCGTCGTCATCCGTGAGGACTAAAATGGAATGCCTCTTTTCCAGTAAAATGGGTCTCCGGTTCTCTACACTCACCATACGAAACACAGCAGTGTCAAGCTGCTATTTTACGCTGGTATTCTGTGAGAGTGTGATCCGACCCATTCGTGCTACAACTATACTACTAATATAGCTGCAGCATGACTCTACCACGTAAAGAGATCATTCATTTCTTCATTATCTGAATCGCACATACAAGTAGAGGCGCTAGTGTGTCGCGTAGCCCGAGACACAGCGGCGTCCTATACTCAAAGGGAACCGGCTGCTGTAGCAATCGCTCGATGGACCGGTCTCGTTTGGTTTATGAAAATCAACACGTACTCTTGTAGATCTGCTTGCTTACTGAGCACTCTATATACTTAATAGCGGATAGTGGAGTCGAATCTTAGTTAGGACAATATACAAAAACATAATCGTTTGTTTTTCCGTAACACCTTCTTTTCCCGACCGTACACCGAAAGGAACAGGATGTAAAGCGGTCATTAGTGTTTTAAGAGAGTACATTAGTAACAATTGAATGCAAGTGCTTTAGTGTCACTCGTAACAAAACTATTCTATTTGATTTTTAGTAGAAAGCCGAATTGTACTAAAGCAAGTAGTACTAATCATTAAAAGCGTTTATACTAACGTACTTTCCTAAATAACTCACTTAAAGACTAAGATAATGAAAACCGGTCATTAGGGTTTGGAAATCGTTAAAGATAAGCAATTGCTATGCGAGCTTAATTAAAATGGGACTACCAAACTGATATTTGTATACACCATGCATACTTTGCATAGCGTGTATTGTGTGGAATATTATGCAATTTTTTTTAAAGGATAAGGTGACAAACGAGCACACAGTCCACCTGATGGTAAATAGTTACTGTGACCCATAGACATCTACATTTATCCTTAATAAAGACTCAAAATGCAGATGCGTTGTCACCCGTGAGGACTAAGATGGAATGCCTCTTTTCCAGTAAAAAGGGTCTCCAAAGGGAAACACAGCACCGCTAAGCTGCTATTTTACGCTGGTATTCTGTGAGAGCGTGGTCCTTCCCCGGTCGAGCCGACCCTTTCGTGTTACAACTATACTACTAATATAGCTGCAGCATGGCTCTACCACGTTTAAACTCAAATTAAACATACGTCTGTAACTCTTTTTACTTATAACAAGGCATTCAATATTAGTCCTCAAGGGCGACAATGGCTAAGCATTTTGATTTTTAATTGATAATAGATATTGGTGTCTATGTGCCTCAGCATTCACTTTCCTTGCTTCTAGTGAAAAATAAAAATAAAACATTAAATGAAACATTCTATTGTACTTATTTTAAAATCAATAATTATAAAGGATTTCTATAGTTTTTTTAAAAAAATACCAGATATACTTATTGACAGTCATTTATTCTTTTTCCCTTTTACCACTGGTTCGGAATTGAGCCCAAAATCTCGTAACTTTTTTTCAATAGAAATTATATTAATATTATATATTTTCTTTATATATAAAAAGTACGTGTCACGTTGTTTGTCCGCGACGGACTCCTAAACTACTGAACTGATTTCAATGAAATTTTGTACACTGTGTGCATTTTGGTCCAACTTGAGAGATAGGATAGTTTTTATCCCGATAAATGACCCTCAAAATTATTTATTGCGAATTTAAGGATTTTTATAGGAAGGGTCGTCGGAAAGGACAGAACCACGTCTGCCTGGCGAGCTAGTAATATATATATATATATATATATATATATATATATATATATATATATATATATATATATATATATATATATATATATATATAGTAATATATATATATATATACAATGTATATTATTTAATTTTTTATTTTTTTCATATTTTACCCAGAACATCTAGTGGAGTGCCGCCCTACACTTCGCTTACCTAATTAAATTTTGGTAGTAACATTGACTTGTATTTACATAATTAATATATATTATCGATTTAGAAAATAATTGGAGAAATTTTAAATATTATGAAAAGTATGAAACATATTTTACAAGCGTACTTGGCCACTCTTGTGCCTTGAGGGGAAACAGCGGGGACACAGCAAAGTGATTTAATTTTATACCGAAATGCTTGCCAAGTTTTGAACATGCTGATTTCCATTTGACAGTGCCCAAATAGTCCTAATTATAATCTTAATCTTTCAATTATCGTGGCGTTGACCCCGGACGTTATATTATGTTTTAAATAATTATAAAAAATTCACATCAATTATATAATACGTCTAATTTTATTTTTATTTTTAAGACTTTCCATTATAATTTATATAAATGGGCTTATTTTTTTAATAAAATCAAAAGCCAAGTAGTATAATTCATTAATTTTAAGTGTATAAGAGCCGTAATAGCTCAGTGGCTAATTCTCGTTGTAAAATTAAGGAGAAAAAAAATATGTACGACATGTGAAGTTCACCCATACGTATTGGGACAGCGGTAACATTTCCTTGCCCTAAACGTTTCTCAGAAATGAGAGAAGGCCTTTGCCTAGCAGTGGGACGTAGGTATATAGGCTGTTACTTTATTTTAAAAGTATAAGATGGTATTGCTAAAGATAGTGAAAACATGTAATACAATTATGAGTCCTATAATGTCCTCCAGACCGAATTTCGGTCACGGCGGCAAACCTCAACGAAGACTATTAGCCATCGGCGCAGGACAGGATTATGGTGCCACACAATCACAGCACAGCTGCACGCCTATTCCCTCACTTTCATAGTCCGATGGAACGGCAAACTGACACGACCGAAGAGAGATCAGGTGCAGGTGCAAAACCTTAATAACTAAGTTTTGTTGGCCCGACCCGGGATTTTTTTAAGTGGTAGAGCCACGCGGCAGCTTTTGCTGTCGCACGGATGGGCCGGCTCGAACCGGGGTGGTACCACGACCTCACAGAATACCAGCGTGAAGTAGAGGTTTACCTCTGCGTTTCGCTTGGTGAGTGCAGGTGGCCGGAGGCCCTTTTTACCGGATATGAGGCATTCCATCTTAGTCCTCACGGGTGGCAACGCATCTGCATTTTGATTCGCAAACGAGGATAGATGTAGGTGTCTATGGGCCGCAGCAACCACTTACCATCAGGTGGACTGTGTGCTCGTTTGTCACCCTTATCCTATAAAAAAAAAATTCGAACCCGGGACATCTTGATCAGCAATCACACTTATACAACCACTAGGCCAACAACACAGTCGAGTATGACTACTATAATTAATGATTGATTGTGTAAATTATTTAACAATAATTGTTACAAAGTAAGACGCAACGGGTGTGATAATAAGTTAAAAATAACCAACCAACGCCCGAAGCAAATCCAGTTATTAATAAAGCACAGTGAAAGGAACCGATATCTCTTAATTAAATCTCAGCGCACCGATTTCCTCGAGTCCGATTATTTTACTACAAATAATTGACTGTTCCACTTTACATTAAAAAAGTAGCTGCAATATATTAGTATTCTAAATTAACGAGGTTAATTTACTTTTATTTTATCCGTGGTAGAGCTATGCTGCAGCTATGTAATTATTGTAGAATGAAGTTTAACCAAAAATAGATAACTTCGTCATCATCATTACAGGCCTTCTCACAAGTCCACTGCTGAACATAGGCCTCCCCCAAGGGACGTCATATAACTTCTTCGAAGTAACCTAATTGGCACATACTTTTTGTTATAATTCCCACATAAACATGGACCCTATAAATTCCAGACCACATATTTGATATATCTACTAAACAAAGTCCACATATTTGATATATCTACTAAACAGTTGACAGTGGTAGAGCCACGCGGCAGCTTTTGCTGTCGCACGGATGGGCCGGCTCGAACCGGGGTGATACCACGACCTCACAGAAAACCAGCGTGAAGTAGAGGTTTACCTCTGCGTTTCGCTTGGTGAGTGCAGGTGGCCGGAGGCCCTTTTTACTGGAAATGAGGCATTCCATCTTAGTCCTCACGGGTGACAACGCATCTGCATTTTGACTCGCAAACGAGGATAGATGAAGATGTCTATGGGCCGCAGCAACCACTTACCATCAGGTGCACTGTGTGCTCGTTTGTCACCCTTATCCTATAAAAAAAAAACAAAGTTCGATTTTATTATACCTACGTATTACATTTAATAAAGTCTTTGATAGGTACTCGCTATGTGAACAGATATAAAATCATCTACTATAGAGTTCCAATTTTTTTAAATAGAGTAAGTGTGACAAACGAACACGCAGTCCACCTGATGGAAAGTGGATACTGTGGCCCATAGATATCTTCATCTATCCTCGGTTAAAAATAAAATGCAGTGTGTTGTCCCCTGAGAATACCCCGTTTCCAGAAAAAAAGGGTCTCCGGTTCTCTACACTCACCATACGGAACATGCTGGTATTATGTGGTAGTAACAAGCTGCTGTGTTTCGGAAATATATCTCTAGGTATAATTTTCTTTACTTTACTTCTAGTAAAAAAAACGATGTTATTATAAATGATACATTTCCTTTGTATCTCGTTCTCAATTAACAATTGATTATGGTTCATTCACTGTTTCCCATCATAAATATAACATGTCGTCACGTCCACCAATGTAGCTCTCAGCGATATGCAATAAATATACATTGTCGCACCGCTTACTCTGTAAGGCGTCAACTTGTCTGCGTGAGGACGCCATGCTGTTGCCTCACACGCGCGTTCGTGTTTAAGTTAAGGCAGTGTGTACATGGACCTTTATTTTCATTGTTATTTTAACTAGAAAGATGGTAGAATGGATTAAGTTTTAATATTTTTGATGGTTTTAGCAATAATTTTAAAGTTATTCAACTAGGTTGTAATGAGTTGTGTTAAAGTTGAGTTATGTGTTCATTAATAAATTTCACAGTTAATGTAATAAACAATTTATCTCAATTTGTTTTAAACTAATGAATTTTAAAAGAATTTCGTACTATTTTACATGTTGCTGTGGTTGGATATCTGAGATTAAATCCACTATATACGAACCCTAAGAGATGCAATTGCGCGCGTTGCCAAGAAGTCTGCCACGGTTCACACAGACATTGAAATGCTAGCGTGAAACTCGATCCACACACACACATACGCCTACGGGGAAAATCAACCATGTACTTCGGTTCAATGTAGGAACAAACCGCGACACATTCCAACTTCATAATACAAGTATATAAACTGGATTCGTGTGGCTATCACTAATATTTATTTTACTTTCCTGTTAGACGCACGAGTTCGCTTTCCTACTTCATAACCTACCCACGGTTAACATTCTCAACGGTGAGTCCACTGGCCGCTAACTTGATATTTACTTCATCCTGTTACAATTTAATACAAAGTTTTATGGTCGTAGAGTTTGCTGCGTAAGTTGGCTCATGGTTTTTGCATGAAATATCGTTTAATTTATTTAAAAAAGTAAATAATTTAACATTATATTTCACTGCATTATAGTGATGTTATTTAACCTACGTCTTTACGTGGTAGAGCTATGTTGCAACTATATTATTGGTTTAGTTGTAGCACGAATGGGGAGCGGGGAAGGACCACGCTCGCACAGCATACCAGCGTAAAATAGCAGCGTAACGCTACTGTGTTTCGTATGGTGAGTGTAGAGAACCGCAGACCCTTTTTACTGGAAACAAGGCATTCCATTTTAGTCCTCACGGTTGACAACGCATCTGTATTTTGATTCGTAATCGAGGATAGATGTAGATGTATGGGTCACAGAAACAATTTACCATCAGGTGGACTGTGTGCTCATTTGTCCTATAAAAGAAACCTAGTTACTAATTTAATGTTTACGTCATAATATAGCGAAATTAATTTAAACCCCTACCTTCGATTAGTGAACGGTATATCTTGTCATTATGACAGAATCGTTGGACGTCTTTAACACTATACTTAATGACCTCAATAGTGTCTCTAAACAAGTAGGCATTAAGATGAATATGGACATTACATAAAACGTTTCTAATGTTCCTATTTATTTATTTTATTTATTTAAAACTTTTATTGTACTAACCGTAAAGGTTACAAAGGGCAGACTATTAGTAAGCATTCTCTGCCCGTCAAACCCTGAAGTGGTGAGAAATTAGTGGCAAGTTACTTAAATAACACATTCCACATCACATTTTATACGTAGTAAGACATGTTGTAGATAAATTATGGTTGCAGCACGAATGGATCGGTTCAACTGGGGAAAGACCGCGCTCTCACAGAATAGCAGCGTGAAATAGCAGCTTAATGCTGCTGTGTTTCGTATGATGGATGTAGAGAATTGGTAACCGTTTTCACTGGAAAGGAGGCATAGATTAACCCATAGAAATGATCTTAGACATCTGAATTTTGGTTCTTAATCGAAGACAGATGTTGATGTTTATGGGCCACATCATCTATTTACTATCAGGTAGATTGTGTGCTCGTTTGTTTACACTTAATCTATAAAAATCTTAAATAGACTGAGGGTTCAATAACGGGCTCCATAGTAGATACAGACGGCTCCGTGGCGCAGTGGCTTAGCAATGAGTTCCTGCGCTGGGGGGCGTGGGTTCGAATCCCGCACGGAACAAGTATTTGTATGGCCTACAAATAATTGTTCCGGGTCTGGATGTTTGTCCTTGTGCAATTTGTGTTTGTAAACTGCCTCCACGATACAGGAGAAAATCCTAGCGTGGGGGTAACGTTTATAAAAAAGAAAAGAAAAAAAAGAAAAAAAAAGATGCAGTTTGAAGCAAAGAATTAGCTGCTAGCGTTAGTCTCTCGGATTTTTTATCTAGTTCACATGAAAGTTTAAGTGCACACCAAATGTCTAAGAGTGGCGTATGCAGCACGTCAAGACGTCATAATGCTTGCATCCTGTTTGCAGAGTGTGTGTGTGTGTGTGTGTGTGTGTGTGTGTGTGTGTGTGTGTATGTGTGTATTTGAATGCAAGCAAAGTGACGTCTTCCATACAGTTTCATGTTTTGATACTGCTGCGATAGTTGGAATTTATTTTTTGTCAATTTATTATCTATGATCTAAATAAAATATTGTTAGCGTTCTCTTTTCGTTTGTACTGTTACCAATATCCTTTTTAAATAATTTTTAAATAATATTTTTTTTAAATTAAAATATTATATATAGATATATAGATATATATACTGCCTATTCCAATGAAACACTAGGCCAAACGTAGTAGTATGGGTCACTGATTTTATAGGCCGCGGGACATCCCATGCGTCACTTCATTGTGATTTTGTTAATTATAGTGGATTTTTTTAATTTATTTATAAGCTACGTCACAATTAAGGAAAATTTTTCGTTCAAAGTATTTTTAAACTTAGTGAATATATTTTTAAAATAACCATTTGAAATAGACAAAGCCTGTAAAAATGTGCTATTTAAGCACCGTTACAACCTATTAAAGGCAACTGCTGAACACAAGCCTCTCCCATAGATAGCCTTTTAATTGTCATAGTTGTCCCGCTTGGCAAGCGGGTCGGCAACAGCAGTATTTTAATTTTAGTTGTTATTATGAAGACGCTGCTGCCCATCTCCTGATTTGTTTCCCTCTGTCGCCTCTTACGACACCCACGGGATGATTTGTGGTTGTGCATATTCTTACACCGCCATAATATTTTTAACCGCCGCCATTTTTAACAGTGGTAGAGCCACGCGGCAGCTTTTGCTGTCGCACGGATGGGCCGGCTCGAACCGGGATGGTACCAACACCTCACAGAATACCAGCGTGAAGTAGAGGTTTACCTCTGCGTTTCGCTTGGTGAGTGCAGGTGGCCGGAGGCCCTTTTTACTGGAAATGAGGCATTCCATCTTAGTCCTCACGGGTGACAACGCATCTGCATTTTGATTCGCAAACGATGATACATGTAGATGTCTATGGGCCGCAGCAACCACTTACCATCAGGTGGACTGTGTGCTCGTTTGTCACCCTATCCTATATAAAAAAAAATATAATATATGGTAGTAAATAATAATTTAGGTGTTGGTAAGTATTATCTGTCTATTGTATACGTCTATTATCCCTATTTATAAATATTAATGGATGTTTCGTTCCACGCATTATGTTTTTGACTTTACTGTATCAAATTTAAAATATATATATTTAAAATCGAATTCAAATTATTATTACATGAAATAGAAAACGGGCGTATGAGAACGGAACGGATGAGATGAGTACAAAATCAGAAAACAAAAGAAGAAAAAAGAAGATTTTAATAAATTCGCAATAAGATTGAAATTAGGTAAATAGAAAATAGATTAATGCTATTTAAATCTAGAAGAAGGCTCACAACTATCTATTTGTTGTTATAATTAATTAGAGTAACATTAAAACAACAATTTAAAATTATTGCAGTGGTTTTGAATAATATCTTGAGTTTTACGTAAGTCGCCGATGTCGAACACAGAAGTGAAAGCAATACTATTTGGAGGCAGAAAAGGTGAGAGGGTGGCATCTACCCAGACAGACTAAACATTAAAGGAAACCTACTATCTAGAAGTACTACGTTGTAGGCAGGATTTGACGTAATGAGGGCATCGACGACTTTTTCTGCCACCAGGGCGGCGCCACTAGAACGTGAGGTATAATATTTGACAGATTTCATAGCGGGGAAGTTAATTTGTTCGGAAAATGTAAAAGTTATTGTTTCTTTCTGTACTGTTAGCCATATTTTATATTAATAACATTAAAAATAAATAAACAAACCCATAGATATTCATCAAAGTAGAAAAATAAAAAAGTTAAAAAAGTGCCAAAAAATGAAAGAGCAAACCACTGACGCATTGTTTTGTGTAATATAATAGAAACTGGTAAACTTTTATTAAAAAACAACTTCTCAATTAAATTAGATTGTGTAACAAATAAACTTTACCTCAGTGTCAACTAGCGACATCTGGTGAGTAGAAAATTATTGGCCCTCATTGTCAATCCATCTGCGAGGTGTCCTCCTACAATAGTTAACATAGCTAACAGTCGTCTCGCAATCGCACTTTGACGCTGCTCAACGTCACCGGTTTGGTTGCCGCAAAGACTACAGCCGCGGAATGAAAACTCTATGCGGCAATCTATAAAGAAGGCAGTAATATATAGCTTAAAAGGGGACTCCTGTCACTATTTAGTTTAAATTGTATTGTTTTTAGCAATAAAAATTATTATTATTTTTATATAATATTCAGCAATAGACTTTTATAGGTTGTGGGAATGTTAGCGCCGCGGCTAAAAAACTTCTTTAGTTAAAAGGACTCTTCTTAAACTTTAACTTAAACCAGATACTTAATAAACCACTTTATAAAACATTGCAGATTAAGTATATCAAGTATAAAAGTATAGATTACATGTATTTAGGTCAGTTTAAACTTAGATGTAATGTTAGATTCATAGATGTCGTGTTCATAACGACGTAAAGTCCGAAGGGCATGACTTAGATTAATGGTTAAACTTGTGTTGCCGTCTACTTAGATTTATTTAGTAAATTGTGATATCGCTTGTACTAAAAAAAAATAAGGTGTAGTGACATCTAGCTTCCACGACAATAGGTATATATTGGAGTAAAGTTTATAATAAAGATGGAGTCTAATAAAAGTTATAGAAGGATCAATACGTCTCTCTTCTCATTAACACCTTTCCTACATTACATGGCGAGCCTGCCAGGATTCAAACCTGGAATTTTCTGATCCTGGCAGGGTATATATATAGATATAGATATAGATTAGTTTCATTCTCAAACAGACTTTTTCTCAAGCAATAAATTCAATATTGATAAAGATGTTGATAAAACAAATAATTAAAAATTAAAAATTTTGTTTTTTAATTGTGTTTGTTAATTTTTTCGACTTCAATATAAGCGACTTCAATATAGGTTATTTAAGAATAACTCAATAACCATTGGTCTGACCTTGATCAATTTCATATGGGACCACACGAGAACAATCAGCTTTCATATAAAAAAAGAATCATCGAAATCGGTTCGCCCAGTACAAAATGACATAACACACATAAAATAAAAAAAGGAAAAAAAAAACATACACTCGAATTGAGTACCGTCTCCTTTTTGGAAGTCGGCAGAAAAGGTAGTCCACACGACAATAGGTATATATATTAAAGTTTATAATAAAGATGTAATCCAATTAAAGTAATAGAAAGATCAATACGTCTCTCTCTCTCATTAACACAATACACTAACTTTTGTTACATTATGGTTTTACGTGAGCAGCAACATGAATTTATTCTTATGATATTATTCTGACCGGTATATCACCTAGCACTGATAATTTAACACATAATTTAAATTCGTGTATGCAAAATAAATTTAAATATTTTATAGGATAAGGGTGACAAACGAGCACACAGTCCACCTGATGGTAAGTGGTTGTTGTGGCCCATAGACATCAACATCTACCCTCGATCACGAATCAAGGGCTTTAGGGCAAGCAAATGTCCGCTGAGCTGCCCCAGTGCGTATTGGCATAAGACGAGCAAAGGTCTTCGAATTATTATTACTTTTAATTTCTTGGACACGCCGGTTTCCTAGCGATGTTTTCCGTTACCGCCGAGCACGTGGTAAGTCAACATTTAAAATTGTAATAAATCGAATAAAACCCGTATTGTTCACGTACCGTGTAATTTACAGCGAGCGCTTAGCCCCCGAGTTTTCACAGTTCTTTGAATTTGTATATTAAATAATAATTCTTTTATATATAATAGAAGTGAAAAATGAAATTTTATTTTATTATTTTTTATAAGATAAGAGTGAAAAACAAGCACACAGTCCATCTAATGTTAAGTGGTTGTTGTACCCCATAGACATCTACATCTATCCTCGATTACAAATCAAAATGCAGATGCGTTGTCACCCGTGAGGACTAAGATGGAATGCCTCGTTTCTAGTAAAAAAGGTCTACGAAATACGAAACACAGGAGCATAAAGCTGTCATTTCACGCTGGTATTTTATGAGAACGTGGTCCTTCCCCGGTCGAGCCGACCCATTCGTGCTACAACCATAACATAGGTGCAGCGTGGCTCTACCACGTATTAATATAGTTTTGATTATACTTGACTTTATCCGAAACATTATATCATTTTAAAATCTCATACATCATTGATAACATTTACTTATTTAATGCAATTTACAATTTAACATGGTCCACTGTAATGAATAATTCATTACAGTGGACCATGTTAAATTTGGCGTTGCGGACATAAGGCTATATTTGTAACATAATACCACCGTAAAAGTAGTTTCGCCTCGTAGTGGGTTAAAATATAGAACATCAAATTATAGGAGATTTATGGCTACACTACTTGTGCACCCTTTGGCGCCTGTAAATCGTAATAAGATACGCAGTGCTAAAAATACACTATATTTCGCGATCTAGATTTTTAAATGCTTCGAAAGGAAGTATAGTACGCAAATTAAGGTATAATAAAATAAATACAATTTGTATGCAAATTTTAGCTCGATTTTCGAATTAACGACAAGAATATGTTTATTTATTTAATTAATCTTTATTTTACACTCTATATCAAGGACTTTAGGGGTGGACTTTACGTTTTATAGCATTCTCTACCAGTCAATTCTGAATGATTTGAGATACTGGCCGGCAGGATTGTTTATAGTAACCACATTTTGAAGTTTCTAATTGATCAAATTTACATTCATGTTTGGTTTTTAAGAGTCAGGATATGTAAATGTATAAGAGCCCACCAATTAAATCGTTAAATGCAGTCTGGTATGTGTTACATATTGGCTGTAAATTTATTAAGTTGTTGTTTAACCTGATAGAGCTACTCCGCAGCCATAAATTGTTACATTAAAGGGTTGGCTCGACCGGGGAACGACCACGCTCTCACATCATCACATCGGTGAAAAATAGCAGCTTAATATTGCTGTGTTTCGTATGTTGAGTGTTGAGAAGTAGAGACCGTCCGATTGCCGTCTGCATTTTAATTCTTCGTTCGTCTTTGGGCCACAGCATCCTTTACCATTAGGTGGATTTTGTGCTCGTTAGTCATTATTATTCTTTTAAAAAATCATCATATGTAACTACAGTGATTACAGTATCACAACATAATTCTCCTTGATATTGCAGCGAATGAAGAACAGAATTATACTATATCTAATATTTTTAAAATCCTGCAGATTTTGCGCTTATTATTAGTAATGTCATCAAATAGGAACCATATTACTTGAGTGTAAGTGTGACATCTCAAGTAAGGTACGTCCTATAGTTGTGCTTTAATTAAAGGAAGAACAAATTGATTTTCAAGCTTTAGTCAAAAGCAAAGATTAAAAATTTCCACAAATAACACATCTACACCTATGACATAACATATATATTACAACGTAGTATCAATTTGTAACCGCAACGATTACCTTCTTACTCGTACGTGTATAGTCAGCGTTCCAAGTCACAATTAACACTCGTAATTACCGCCGGTATAAATGTGGTAAAATTAAAAAATTTGTACAACCGATTTCAATATAAATAAAATTAGAACATCACCAATGTAGTCGAAGTCAACATACGCATTATTAAGGATAACTCAAAAACTACCTGTCAGAACTTGATAAAATTTATATGGAACCACATGAGAAGCATCAGCTTCAAAATCATCAAAATCGGTTCACCTAAGAAAATATAATCGAATTGAGATCCTCCTCCTTTTTTTGAAGTCGGTTGAAAATTGCGAATTGTCGCAGTACAGTCTCCGAATTATTAGCTCTACGTTTTCGTTAACGTAAAACGGACAAAACAAGTAAATTATTGTTATATAATAAAGAGCTCGTTATTATTTCTTGTGTACGCGGATACTGCACATTGATTGGAACTTTTTAACGAGTTTTATCACGTTTAATTGACTTCTTTTTTTTTTTATAAAAACGTTACCCCTGAAATATGGAGTGTAGAGTAGAAGGAGAACCATCTTATAAGGTGCGAAAGTTGAAAAAGTGTCCCAATATATACTGAAAATAAAGGTTCCAAAACCTACCACAATAGCGTTGGCGTCTGAAAACTACGATATGAATATAGCTGTTGTAGACGGAGTGAAGTCAGCTGAATTCAAATATTTCAAAAATTTCATGACTAGAGTAGTTAGTAAAATGCCAGTATACAAAACCTCAACTATTTACGTAGTACAAAACCAAGCGGATTGGTTGGTCTTTGTTTATGTCTCCATCTTATTCTAATTAATTTTGGCGCTTTTTTTTTAATTTATCCTATGCTACTGCAACGCCACCCTTATTGGACGCGTTTTTAGTGACACTTTTCATATACAAAGATGGTCCTTCTTCTACTCTACACTCCATACCCTAAAACTAGCTTATTTATATCGTAGAGGTAGTTTACGTTCATAAACAGCACAAGGCTAAAAGCAATAAAACGCTTGTTTCGTGCGACCCTCAGCGCCGTAACTCAATGATAAAGCACTGCAGTACGGAGCTGTCAATTTTTTAATTACTTATTCATCAAAACTGTCCAAAATCTAATACGTCCATGATTTTAAAACCCCGGACATTTTAGATGTTTTAAAGTATGATAACTGTGTTGCAGTATACACCTTCACAGAGATAAAACACGATACAAACCGTAAACTTATTTTCATTTAAGTTATGAAATCTGTAATTATGATATCAACAGTAGAACCAGAGTAACCGATATAGCCTGACGAATTTGTAGGCTAAAGTGGCGGAAACGGGCCGGCCTTTTAGCTTAAAGATCCGACAACTGATGGGGAAGAAAGATACTCGAACAGTAGTCTCTTAACGGTTAGCTTAAGCTTAAGTGTAGGGCGGCCCACCATTAGATTCAGGTTTCTCCGAACCGTGTTTTGTGTCATTCAGTGGGTGAGGTCTATCTTCACCGATGGATCTGTGTATGGTAATGATAATACTTTTGATAAAGTAATGTGGTATTTACAAATGAAATGATACGTTTATTTTATTATGTTTTGCAAGCGTTACTTGTATTATTAATAGTATTACTGCTACGTGATTGCCCCATTGATTTTATAATTGTAAGCGCTGATCTGATACCTGCTGCTGATTATGTGTTCCTGGCTTCGAATCCCGGGTCGGATCCAAAACAGTTATTGGGTTTTTAGTCAAGAAATTCCCAGTAGCAGGCCGGAGTAAGGAGGTTGACGTAGTTTTAACCTCGTGCCGTGTAAATCAAAGAAAACCGTCAGTCCTCAGTCCGGTCCGGTCGTGTCGGATAGCCGTCCTACCGAACTATTAGAGTGACGGAATAGAGAGTGCACCTGTGCCTGCGCAAACTCACTTTAATCCCGTCCCAAGCAAATGGCTATCTCAGTTGTCAATGTATAACATTCAGTAGGGATAGAGTATTTATAGCTTTGACCCCACATGTTTTAAATCAATTGAGATGTAAAATATGTGATATAAAATTATTTAAGAGGCCAAAAGCAACACAACTCAACAGCTGCGGATAAACATTTTTGGGATTTTGTAGTGTTTTGATTTTATTGTATTTTAAACAATAACTGAATATAACGATAAAATTTACTCAACACACCTTAGGAACGGTCATGCTTCTAAAGATAACTCGTACTTTAAAATCAGTAAAGCCGTTTATGCTACAGGAAGTAAGCAAAGGTGCAAGCAAACATACGCACACCTAAAAGCATAACGACGACTTCATGGACAGTCATGTCCAAATTTTAGAGTTAAAGAAACTTGAATAATACGCATTAAACTAAATCGTAATGATCTTAGTGAAAATATCTAGTGTAATAATAATATCTAGTGTATAGCCATGACATTTTCATAGTTTTGTCTACGTAATTTCAGTTCATCCAGACGTTAGGAAGATTGAATTAAATAAATCCATTATATTTACATTTATACATACATACATCCACATATAGATCAAGCTAATAATAACGCGTGTTAAGACGTTACGCATTATATTTTCAATTGTCCCATAATTTTAGAGATTATATATACACAAGTTTTTATAAATGCAAAGGTGATATACAAGCACACACTCTACATGATGATCAGTGGATGCTGTAACCCATAAACACCTGTATATCTCGATTAAAAATCAAAATATAAACGTTGTCATCACTGAGGACTGAGATGGAGTGCATCGTTGCCAGTAAAAGGGTCCCGTTTCTCATCACACACCATACACACAGCCGGCATTATACTGCTATTTTGCGCTGGTACTCTATGTGAGCGTATTCCTACCTTGATCAAGCCGAATCATTCGTGCTGCAGCCAAACACACAAAACGGCGTCTCTTCCACGTCCAATATATGCATAATTACAACTTGTACGTATATTCCTCTGACATCTTTTTAATTTTCTTTTGCATCCCTTATACAACATTTTAAAAGTAAATTTGTGTATGTGTATTATTTGTATTATTTTACTCATTAACTCATATTTATGTCACTGGCTATTAATAATTAAAATGTAGATTTGTGTGCGTTTACTTTAAAAGAAAAATATGAAAGTAGTTGTTATTTCGTAAATAATCGCTTTGTATTTAAATGCATTTTACTAGAATAGGCATCGTTGTAAAATATATTATATTTTCCCTTAGACATTTGGTTGCTAACTATACCGTTGGGCCTGCGGTTGGAGTAACACGCAACCTCGGTGCTGACCGGCGTCGAACCCGCGGTGTCTCGAGGGCCGCCACATAAACATGGCGAAGTGCCGCCTCTAAATTTAAATCGTGTCTTCATTCAGCTGCACGGGTGGTCTTGTTTTCCGCTTAGGATTGTTTTATTAAGTTCTCTTTTTAAATTTACATATTTAAATGCAGGAGTTACCATTTGTGTCTACACAAGTGTTAGTGATAAGGTGACATACATTATCATACTATATAAAGTAGAAGTTTGCCTTTTAAATTCGGGAAAAGCTACGGTCAATTTTATTGGAAGCTCATTCTATAATTTTAAAAGTAAAAAACGTGCTATGTAGTTCATTTATTATTAAATTTATTTAAATTTATTTTTATTCTATTTCGATGCAAATAAATGTAAGCAAACCAACAGTTGCATAATTACAATATAAATTGCGTTCCTTTAATTTATCTATGAATCATTTTATTAATATATATTAATATAGCTTTGCACGGGTGATTTCTGAATCTCGATAACACCACCTACCGGGTCCAATTGTAAATCTAAACCATCCAGGGGTCCACCTAAACACACACAAAAATTTTCATTAAAATCGGTCCAGCCGTTTTTGACTTTTAGTGAGACTAACGGAGAGCAATTGCTTTTTATTTTTATGTATTAGAGATTTTCATTTAACCTAATCTAGCTCGTTCTAAAAAAAATTCTACATTGTAAAGTATATTATTTTGTAAGGCTGCCAGCCTTGTGTTACACAGTTTTATCTTTTTTGTATAACATTACAGCTTTATTGTTTTATCATCTTGCCAGTATTCTATATTTATCTGCATAATATAACGAATTGAAATCAATTTGTAAAATCATGTAGAAAAAAAAATTATCATGCGGCCATGTTGCAACTTTATTATGTTGGCAGTATTTATTATTACGTTATTATTATATTATCGGCGTCGGTATAAGGTGTAATAGGTAACAAATTCAAATTAATTTTAACTGTATTTTTAATTATTAGGAAACTATAAATCTGACAATATATAAACTAGAAAAATAAATTGAGAATCTTCATTTATTATGAATGAGTAGCCCACGCTGCTCTCGCGTGAATGAAATATTAAATTATTATAATATATCGCAATGATAAGGGGATCTAATTTGGACCATCGCCAGACACAACTGGTGAGCCACATTCAGGGTTCATTTGATAATAAATAAGATGTTAATGTGTTCTGGCCAGACGGCGTTGACAAGTTTACTTTGCATCCAGACGATCTGATGGAACAAAAAAAAAAGCAAAGCGCCAAGTGAGAACATTTAGCGTTCTACACTTGGATGTCTTTAATTTTACTAAAACACATTTTATTTATATTATTATCATTTAAATTTACGACTCTCGTAGAGAATTATTTCTGTTTGTTTTGTATAGTTTTTTTAGTAAAAATTAGGAAAACTTTGAGATTTTAAGGTGCTGCATTTTCATGCCTACAACCTCTCTAAAACCATCGTAAAATGGCAACATAGCCCTGTTGTGTTCCTTTTAGTGTAGAGAATCTGAGACCCTTTTTACTGTAAACGAGACATTCCATCCTTAGGGATGATAACACATCTGCATTTTTATTCTTAATCGAGGATAGATGTAGATATCTATGGGCCACAGTATCCACTTACGTTACCCTAACTATCAGGAGAGACTGTATTAAGCCGAAAATTTCCTTACTTATATTGTGATCTTATAGTTTTTTTTTTTATAGGATGGGGTGACAAACGAGCACACAGTCCACCTGATGGTAAGTGGTTGCTGTAACCTATAGGCATCTACATTTATCCTCGATTACGGATCAAAATACAGATGCGTTGTCACCCGTGAGGACTAAGATGGAATGCTTCTTTTCCAGTAAAAAGGGTCTCCGATTCTCTACACTCACCATACGAAACACAGCAGCGTTAAGCTGCTATTTTACGCTGATATTCTGTGAGAGCGTGGTCCTTCTATGGTCAAGCAGACCCATTTGTGCTACAACTATACTACTAATATAGCTGCAGCATGGTTCTACCACGTGCGAAAGTATAAGAAAGAAATAACAAGAGAAAAACGGGCGTGTATGCCTAAATTATATATAAGTATCCTACACGTTGTATAATGAAACTGTTTAAAATATTTAAAAATAACCTGCAGACGGTCCTCGCTAATTGAACGCGCGATTTCACATAGAAAGGATAAGTGAACAGTCACATTAAGGACAAACGAACGGACGGTTGTGTCCATCACACTCGTCAGAATTAGAAATCACTGTAGCAGAATCAAAGGCGATGGAAAAAGAAATGGGAACAGCTGCGTGTACTATAATAAAGATCAAAGACTGAAGTCTAATAAGTCTGAAATAAAAGCACACACACTACGTGTGATACATTTAATTGGTTGTATAATTTGTTGATAATTGATCGAGGATATAGCGCGTCGACGACGCGATTTGTTTACATGCGCTTGACTCGAGACGTCCTCTGAAACGTCTGGTTAATTTTATTTCGTAATAATTGCGCTTCAGGTCGCGACTTTACTCAACTATACCTTTTCATGATTATACTCATTTTGTTTTACTAATTGTAATTTATTATACATACAAGATCCAGGAGTATACAAGCTTGATTGTAATGTGTTCTCTCTTACATATGATAAACAAAAAGATCTAAAAAATATTCTACAATTAATAAAATTAAATCAAAACCTTAAGGTAAGACTTTAAGGTATTATAAGCTCATTCTGCATAGATCGTACAAAAAATTAATATTCAAAAACGGTATGTAGCCGGTCTAACTATGACATCGGGACGTCAAACACCTCAGTCTCCTCCGTGGCCATGGATCGGGAAACGTGGTCATAGAAACGTCGGAAATCAAAAATTTTAAATTGAACGCAATAAAATCCGTACACATTAGTTTCATTTAATAATCTTCTTCTACCGCATGCTCGTTTGCCCCCTCTCCTATAAAAAAAGAAAACCTCTATTTCATTAGCCGAACCTAACAAAGGTTCATGCTCATATGGCAAATCAGTTCGAGAATAATATAAAATTGTTAATACAATTTTATATTATTCTTAAAGTTCCAATGTGATATGAAGAACAAAAAGAAACTTTTTTTTGACAAACGAGCACACAGTCCACCTGATGGTAAGTGGTTGCTGTGGCCCATAGACATCTACATCTATCCTCGATTGCGAATCAAAATGCACATGCGTTGTCACCCGTGAGGACTAAGTTGGAATGCCTCTTATCCAGTAAAAAGGGTCTCCGGTTCTCTACACTCACCATACGAAACACAGCAGTGTGAAGCTGCTATTTTACGCTGGTATTCTTGAGAGCGTGGTCCTTCTCCGGTCGAGCCGACCCATTCGTGCTACAACTATACTACTAATATAGCTGCAGCAGGCTCTACCACGTATAAACTGAAAATATTTCAAGGATTTTGAAAGTCACCGATCTACATTATGATAAAATGGTGTATTTTCCATAGCTTGCTGTTACCCTTGTAAAAAGGAAAGGAGGCCGACGAGGGTCATATAGACCTTTTATTAATAATACAGTGAACATTCAAGTATTCATTACTTTGAGCTTAGTTTTGGAACGAAGTTCTTTATTGGACGGTACGGATTTGACGGATGGGGGTTAAGCATCAAAAAGTGTAAGATTTTTCCATCACGACCCCTTCTGACGTAGTGTAGACGGTCTTGGCGGCTATAAGGAAGCGAGATGGAATAATATCCATCTCCCTCGCATGAAATTGAAATTGAAATTGCCATGAAAGAAATATTATTTTATATTAAATGATGCTTCATTTTAATAGATGCGACTAATTCATTTATTTGTATTTGTTAATCAATAATATAATACGTTTATTAATAATACCTAATAAACTACAAAAGGAACTTCGTTCCAACCGAGTGTTCCACGACACTCACGCATGTTTTTTTTATTAATAAGCGGCCATTTTGTCATATTTATATTTACACCATACTCCACTCATTACGGGAAGTAAACGTACTTCCTGATCGCAGATTACTTGTTTGCGGCCCGCGTTTGATTCATACGAGGTAAATAAATAATAAATAAAATTTGGCAGACACCTATAGATCAATCCATTAACTAACATTTATCAACTAAAACGTTAGTTATAATACGCAATTTGATTAAAGAGCATTTATGCAAATGTGTACCCGACGATACAGAATAAAAACAAGCATAAAGCTACTTTATGGTTTTCTCTATGACGTGTTCATAATGAAATGTCATTCATTTTTTATCGCAAGTGAAAACCCATTCAAAAGGTTTATATATAGAATTCTTAACCACAAAATAAATAGTAATGTTATAATTTTCCTGTCGTATAATTATTATGTTTACCTTTATGATATATAAAATATAAAACTAAGGATAATTATTATTCTGTACTATGTTGGGACAATGTCAAAGGCGCACCCTTCTATTTTATAATTGCATTGAAGTTCATTTCTGCACGCTATATTGGAGTCTTCATGTTTCTGAGTACAGGGCGCCTGTTATAGGTAATTAGTATTTACATAATGCCTGTAAGAATTCCTTGTAGGTATCCGCTTCCTGTTTGTTGTTTCCGCCTTGTGTTATGTCGCCTATAATTATAATTATATCGTCCTGCATGGAGAATGCACGCAAAATTTCCGTCATTCGATACTTACTGGCCTACTTTATTTATTATATTAATTGCAATACTCTGATTTCAAGCCTCATGATTTGATTTTAGAAAATGCCCTTTAAAGTTCTGTCTAAAATTAAAAATATATCGTAGTGTTTTAATGACGTGGGTCTCTCCGAGTCTTTACTATTTAAAGATATATATTATCTGCTTTATTTTTATGAAACTGGTACTGATAATTAAATAACAGGATATTTTTTACTGTTTAAGCTCATTTCGACCTACTTCTTTGGCCATCTTTTTGCGATGGAGACGAGAATAGACACGACTAGGTTACTTATTCATAGTAAGTGATCATTAGTTTTATTAATTTTTATATTCCACGCATATTACGCTACACATTTAGTTTATCCATTCTCTGTATACAATGATGTCCTACATATTACTGTACAGTTAAATTGCGAATTCAAATATTTCGAATTTGTTCAAAGTGTAGGTGTTGTTTGTACTGTCAATTTAAACTTCTTTCTGTGCTTCTTTCGAGCACAGCCATACTTTACATAAGTACCCGCACGACGCTACAATTTCCAGGTCCTTCACACAATACACAAGGTTCTAATCAATCTTCCATCTCTTTTTATTTTTGCTTTCTTTTTCTTACAACCTTTCAGATAATGCACCGACTATACTTAACGTCAATCGGTAACGGCTTCATTATTATGCTGTATTAAATTTAGCTCTCGTAATCCAAGGCCCACCTGTGCGGTTCAACGGCACTAGACTCGACCAGTTCGTCTGGTTATTTTAACCGACCAGCATAAATTTGCACGCGCCGATAGACAATTCACACGATTTTCAACCTTGATTCGATAATCATAAGCCCCGTGACATCTCTAACTATGTGCTAAGTGTGGGCTGTTAAAGAAGTATTTATTATGTATTTATTTATTTATTTTTTAATCTGTATCGCGGTCCGAACGTTTGTGATTAATGCCAGAGCCCGCGCAAAAGTAGATGTGAATACTTATTTTTTTTTATTCGATCTTTTCAGGGTGGGCGCAGGCTAAATATAGCTGACGCCTTCTTGCAGTGTAAATCATTTAATTACAACAAAAAAAATTGTGATACATCTTTTTTTAATTACATGTGTTGCAAGTAAGCAAATAATATATCATCTAATATTACCTACATGATGTGTGTTGAATGAGTAAGCCATAAAATAAATATGAAGTTTACTATCGATCGCATAAGTAAGTTGAAGTGGAATGTATTTGACAGAATCGACTACAAATTAGGAAGAAAGTTTCTTGTGTGGCGGCCTCATACTATAAAGCGAAGTGTAGGGCGCTACATGCCCTGCCTGGACGATCTGATAAAAATATACAAGAAGTCGATGGATGCAGGTGGCACGAAACTATGTTTTGAGAACGCCAATGTCCAGTAGTAGACTTATGAAGGGATGTAATGATAATAATTTAAAATTAAAAATTTTGTACAGCCGACTTCAATATAAGTTATTAAGAATAACTCAAATAACTCAAAAACTATTGGTCTGACCTTGATCAAATTCATATGGGACCACAAGAGAAGTATCAGCTTTCATATAAAAAAGAATCATCGAAATCGGTCCACCCAGTAAAAAGTTATGAGGTAATACACATAAAAAAAACATACGCGTCGATTTGAGTACCGTCTCCTTTTTGGAAGTCGGCAGAAAAGATGGATAGATAGATCACAAACGATAAAATTTAAATGTATTGCAATAATCTCTGCAGCTCAACCGCAACCACAACACATTTATCGTTAGTAGTGTCAAAAACAGCGAATTATATATTTTTTATAGGATAGGGTGACAAACGAGCACACAGACCACCCGATGGTAAGGGGTTGCTGTGACCCATAGACGTCTACATCTATCCTCAATAAAGAATCATAATACAGATGCGTCGTCACCCGTGAGGACTAAGATGGAATGCCTCTTTTTTAGTAAAATGGGTCTCCAGTTCTCTACACTCACCAATACGAAACACAGCAGTGTCTAGGTGCCATTTACGCTGGTATTCTGTGAGAGCGTGGTCCTTCCCCGGTCGAGTCGACCCATTCGTGCTACAACTATACTACTAATATAGCTGCAGCATGGCTCTACCACGTATTATTAAAGGTTAATAATACAAATTTACAACAACTTACCATAAAGCCTCTTAATGCACTCAAAAACCGGTTATCTGCATTCGTACTCAAACAATTTTTATCCATCGGAAAACCCTCGAATGGATTGCAACGACACTGTCAAGTGCTCCAAATAAATGACAGCCACAGTGCTCAGGTTTATATAAACAGTCTCGAACGTTCCACGGCTTTCCTGCCGAACTAGCTACTTTATAATGACGACAATTTTCCAATATTTACCATCGTTTTTATCGTCGCTTATTACTTATTAGACTTCTTGACGTAGCCGCGAACAGGTTGAAGTAAATGAAGTTTTATGGTGATTATCTATGCCTTTTTATAATTGTAAATAAGTTATCATTTTTATAAGCTGTACATATAGCTAGACAGATAGATAGATATATAATTTATTCACAGAGAAGCAGTACGCAAAACACGGAGATGGAAAGTATGATAAAAAGTTATGAAGAGTATTGAGGTTGTGAGGGGTGTACTGCCATTGTGAAATTGTCCTAGCTTAGCACAATTCTGTGGCGGATCACAGCTTTTTTTAATTCAAGGGCCTTTAAACTAACCTAAAAATAGAACTTATAATGTGTTATTTTCTGTCCTAAATGTTTACGCCTCTCATTTTGCTTGATAGAGTTCTCCATGCACTTAAGCAAATTAGTTTTTATTCCAGTTCTTGTCTCTTTCATTTGTTTCGTTCTCTTTAACAAATCGCCAGCGAAGGCAGCCATTTGATTTATTAATAACTGTTAATTCCTTCAAATAGATACAAACTTATAGTTCTAATACATATAAAGACGTAAATCCTAGTGATTGATAAATCGTCAGCAAATTCCACTCGTGTTAGTCACCTTTGTAACACTCAAACAATACTGGATGCAAATTCAACAATTTGCACAAGACTTGTCTATGCCAATCACGCCGCGTGCATACAATGCAGCTCTGTACAGTTACAAATACGTTTCGTACAAAATTACATCGGTCTTTACTCATAATAAATACCGAACTCAATTTAGCCGCCAAAATGATGTAGTCGTGGTTATCTCACCGCAACGCAATAAACCTGAAAAGAACGCTCCGTATTCTAAGAGAACGGTTTAAAAAATAACTGTCAGCTATACATTACGCTAGTACAATAACATAAGTCTTTAAAAAGTTATAAACTTAGTGTAGTTTATTTTTAAACAAGGACTCGTTAGCTGCTCTCATTGTACCACCTGCGCCGCTTGAGGTAAGTGACTTCATAATCAAAAGCAATCATGTTGTGTGTGTCAATGACAGATTACTTAGGTGGAGTTAGAATAATATAATAGTTTCGCTGTTTTATAACTTCGGAAGGAAGGTATAGATTTCGGACCGAAAGAATGCGAGTTTTGCACGTCTGGACGTCCGGCCGTGTGTGTGTGTGTGTTCGTAAGTGTTCATTGAGACTTCGACCTGATTAGATTTTCAAGTCCATCGTACGAACCGTTTCAAAAATTTTCAAAAGGATGTTCCAGGGATGGCATGCTCAGGGTCAACCGTTTTACAAATTTAAGAAAAAAATTCAACCTCGAAAAACAACGTGTTATTTACAAGGAACAATAATATTAGTAAAAATGAGAACCCGAAAACTGTTATTTTTAGATCATCTTATTTATTCAATCAGGTTTAAGCGATACATATTACATTTAATACCAATGTGATAAAATATCTCATTTTAAATATGTTTTTGTTGGTTGATTCTTAATCGAGGAAAGGTGTCGGTGGCTACCAACAGATTTTTGAACGTTGTAGAGCCATGCTGTAGTTATATTATGAAAATAAAAAGCTATATATTTTGACTGCCTTGTTGGTCTAGTGGTTGTAGTAGTGCGACTGCTGACCATGAGGTCCCGGGTTCGAATCCCGGGTCGGGCCAAAAAATCAGATATTGAGTTTTTCCATCAAGAAATTCTCAGTAGCTGCCCGGAGTCAGGAAGTGCCCGGTGTCTCACCCCCGTGCCTCGGAAAGCACGTGAAGCCGTTGGTCCTGCGCCTGATCTCTCTCCGGTCGTGTCGGTTTACCGTCCCATCGAACTTTGAGAGTGAGAGAATAGAGAGTACACCTGAGCTTGTGCATACACTTGGGCACTATAATCCTGTCCTGCGCCGATGGCTAGTCTCCGTTGAGACTAGCCGCCGTGACCGAAATTCGGTCTGGTGATTATTATTAGCTATATTATGTTTGAGCACGAATAGGTCGGCTAGACCGGGTAGGGACGACGTACTCATAGAATAACAGCGTGAAATAGCAGCTTAATGCTGCTGTGTTTCGTATGGTGAGTGTAGAGAACCGGAGAACCATTTTACTGGAAAAGAGGCATTCCATCTTAGACCTCACGGGTGACAACGCATCTGCATTTTGATTCGCAAACGAGGATAGATGTAGATGTCTATAGATCACAGCAACCACTTACCATCAGGTGGACTCTGTGCTCGTTTGTCACCCTATCCTATGAAAAAAAAATTATCTTAGTTCTGAGAGGTGACAAAGCAACTTCATTTTCATCTGCATCGCATCTAGAATAGATGTAGATATCAATGGCCCCCAGCATCTACTTAACTACAGGTGGACTGTGTGCTCGTGTAAAAATGCGTCCTTTTTATTGATACTACCTCTTGAAAAGTGTTAACAATACTCGTAATAATCCTCTGTATAAATGCATGTAATAGTTTCTAGTACTTGTTCGATATACTGCAGGTAAAATATATAGATAATTCATTCCACGTAGTACTAATGAAACATAAATATGCACGAGCCTTATCGTGTGCGTGTGACAGTGCAAGTAGCAGGAGCAGACTGCGAGGCGCGTAAAGCTTCCTTTAACGACTCGACGCACTTAGCTATCAACTACAATAATTAGTTTCAATTTTTGGACGATAAAAATGTTTCGTTTTGATAAGTACCTTACTTACTGTCGACACAATAATGTAATATTATAAAGTGTTTGTTTATCGTCGACAGTACTGGCAATATTAAAACTAATACTAGAGACCTGGCCAAAAATAATTAATTAAAAAAAAAAGAATAAAATAACATAAATACACATTTAATAACTCATAAGCAACTCTCTTCTTACTATTGTGCTGTTATATCGAAATTTAAATATAATAATTATTTAGTTTTTAGTTAAACCCTTATTAAGTGGCGAAGCTTGATAAGAGACTTATTGATTTCACGATGTCTGTCCGTCTGTCCGTCTGTCCCACGATTATCTCGAGAACGGTTTCGAATTTTCAAATTCTGTTTTCAGCAATCGATTACTGATCACCCAGGCATCTGAACCTCCTATTTTGAAACTGATTGCTCAACGGCAACCGTTAGAAACCGCTACAAAGCTGATTGCTTCGCCACTTTGTTATGCTGTTAGCTTGCTAGGTTTATTGATTTCACGATGTCTGTCCGTCTGTCCGTCTGTCCCACGATTATCTCGAGAACCGTTTCGAATTTTCAAATTCTGTTTTCAGCAATCGATTACTGATCACCCAGGCATCTGAACCTCCTATTTTGAAACTGATTGCTCAACGGCAACCGTTAGAAATCGCTACAAAGCTGATTGCTTCGCCACTTTGCTATCCTGTTAGCTTGCTAGGTTTATTGATTTCACGATGCCTGTCCGTCTGTCTGTCTGTCCCACGATTATCTCGAGAACGGTTTCGAATTTTCAAATTCTGTTTTCAGCAATCGATTACTGATCACCCAGGCATCTGAACCTCCTATTTTGAAACTGATTGCCCAACGGCAACCGTTAGAAATCGCTACAAAGCTGATTGCTTCGCCACTTTGCTATGCTGTTAGCTAGCTAGGTTTATTCATTAACAATATAGAACGTTCTCAATAATAAAAGTAAGGCATGGGTATCCAACATGGGTGGGTCCGAAAGGGGATAGACGATACCCTATTGAAGCACTGCTGGATTTTTCCTTGTGAAGTTTCAAAAACCAACTTTACAGGGAATAGTATGGAAAGGGGGAAACTTTTATTCTAAAAATTAAGAAAATGAATTATTAAAATAATTAATTAATTAGATAAAGTATCTAATTGTGTTTCATCATCATCATCATCATCATCACCATCATTACAGCCTTTCACAAGTCTACTGCCTAACATAGGCCTCCCCCAAGGAATGCCAGAAAGCACGGTCCTGAGCCACCTGCATCCATCAACTTACTGCATGTCTTACCAGGTCGTCACTCCCATCTAGTGTGGGATCGCCTTACACTTCGCCTACTGGTAGGAAACTTTCTTCCCCATCGGTTGTCGGTTCTTCGATCTACATGGCCGGCCCATTGCCGCGTTTGTGTGACAAGACTAAAATAGTTGCGGCCAATAATAACATGCTGAAGTAAAGCGCCCAAATAATAGATTATATTAGAACATAGACGTGGAGCTCCTGTAAATATTTTTTTACAAACAGGATTTATACAATATGCATACATAATGATTTTCTGGGGGCACGGCAGTGCCCCCGCCAAGTCGAACAAAAAAGCGGCACGGCCGTACCATCCTTTTCTCGAAGCAGTTCAGGCCATTTCCGAAACCCTATAACTTCGTTATGGATAAAACTAGAAGCCTGAATTTTTACGAACCAAGTGGGCATTGTATAAACTCAATATATTTCAAATTTCATTAAATTTAAACCAGTAGTTTAAGAATTATAACTAGTCAAAGTTTCTTAATTTTGTCACTCACTGACTGACCTATCATCAAAACTCTGAGACACTTCTAGCAGACATAGAAACTTCAAATTTGGAACACAGTTATTGTTTAATATATAAATCAAGGAAAAATTACAATATTTTACAATTTCGGTCCAGTTTTTTGAGATACACCAACTGCATAAATAACTTTGTAATCCCATATAAACATATAGTATTACAAAGTTACATTTGCAGTGAATGAATCAGTGTACCTATATATATTTATAATGGAATAATAGGTGTAAATAGCTACCTAGATATAACTATCTACAAAAAGAAATGAGATGCCATCAAAAACATAACTTGTAAAAAAAGCCAAGTCTCGCAACTCAGTTCTTCTACCGTAAAAAGTTGTGAGATCCATGTAATACCAAGTCGGTTAATGTATTAAGTCCATAGATTGCTAAATAGATTGACTTGGCAATAGCACTAAACAATCTAATTTAATATAATATGTATTGTTGTGAGATATATTGTGTTTTCATGCGATTGACAAGTCAATCTATGTATCAATCTATGGACTTAATACATTTACCGACTTGGTATTACATGGATCTCACAACATTTTACGGTAGAAGAACTGAGTTGCGAGACTTGGCTTTTTTTACAAGTTATGTTTTTGATGGCATTTATATTTACGCGAACACTACACATTAAATGAAACTAATTTTTAGGGATTCTATCGCGGTTAATTTAATTTTTTAATTCTCGACATTTGCTGTAAAGCACCCGAAACGTCGGGAATTAAAAAGTTAAATTAAACGCGATAGAATCCGTAAAAATTTGCTTCATTTAGTATACATACATGATAAAGCAACACTGCACAATGAGGGCATCCACGACTTTTTCTGCCACCAGAGCGGCGCCACTAGAAAGTGAGGTATAATATTTGACATAATTTCATAGCGGGGAAGTTCATTTGTTAAAAGAAGATGTAAAAGTTATTGTTTCTTTTTTTTCTATTAGCTGTATTTTTTATTATCAACATTAAAAATAAATGAACAAAACCACAGATATTTATAAAAGAAGAAAAATATAAAAAAAGTTAAAATGTGGAAAAATTAAAGAGCAAACCACTGAGGCATTGTTTTGTGTATTAATACAATCCTCTTGAAACTGATAAACTTATATTAAAAATGAAACTACTCAATTAAATGACATTGTGTAACAAAAAAACTTTACCTCAGTGTCAACTAGCGACATCTGGTGATCGGAATGTTATTAGATCTCATTAAAAAGTTAAATTAAACGCGATAGAATCCGTAAATATTAATTTCATTGTGTATGCATAAGTGATAAAGCAACGCTGCACAATTGCATCCATGGACATCTGTTAATAACTAAAATGACTACAGATGCGTAGTCAGATCTGAGGACTAAGATGGAATGCCTCACAGCTTGTTACTGGCTATCTGTACCCTTCAGATGGGAACACAGTAGCCCAGACAGACTCTCAGACAGGACAGTAATTATTATTACCACCTTGTATTTTTTTTTATTTATCATTTTTCCTTGATTAAAAATATTTTCATAATAATTTAAAATTAAAAATTTTGTACAACCGACTTCAATATAAATTATTAAGAATAGCTCAAAAAGTATTGGTCAGACCTTAATAAAATTTATATGGGACCACATGTGAAGCACCAGCTTTCAAATAAAAAAAGAATCGTTGAAATCGGTTAACTCAGCACTACACATTACACATACATTACAGCAACTAACACATTAAAAATAACATACAGTCGAATGGAGTACCGTCTCGTTTTTGAAGTCAGTAGAGAATATTATACCCATAACAAAATCTATTAAGGTTATTAAGTTAAGCTTTGTTTTTAGCTTTAGCTTTAATAAGGACGTAGTTAAAACTTACTAAAGCTATGTAAATCGATAATTATGATCATTAAAGTTGCAATAAATCCGAGGTGAACTCGGTGAATACCAGTTTCAAATAATCTCACAGTTAGAACTGGCGTAATATATAAAGGATAATACTACGTGTTTGAGAAGTTTAGCAAGTTAGAAAAGTTAAGAAAATAAAACCGCTTTTATGGATTTTATCGCGTTTAATTCTATTTATTTTTAATTCCCGACATTTCGAGTGCTTTGCAGCATCCATGTTCACGGGGGATTGAGGTGATTGTCGTCCCGATGTCAGAGTTAACCTGGAGTACCTTCAGCTTTGTAATCATTACATTTGGTACGATCTACCTGGAATGAACTTACTGTGTCTTGAAGTCTTGCAATGGTATGCTTAGGTTTTCTTTTAATTTTTAATTACATACATATAATATAATTAATAATTAAAAATTTTATACTTTTTGACCATATGTTTGCCCAATATCCTGTACCTGGACGTATATAAACCAGTGACAAAAGTAAAAAATGACTTTCAATAAGAATTACACGTAATCTATATTGAATAATTTAAAATTAAACATTTTGTACAACCGACTTCAATATAAGTTATTAAAAATAACTCAAAAACTATTGGTCTGACCTTGATCAAATTCATATGCGACCACACGAGAAGTACCAGCTTTCAAACAAAAAAAGAATCTTTCAAATCGGTTTACCCAGTAAAAAGTTATGAGGTAACACACATAAAAAACATACAGTCGAATTGAGTACCGTCTCCTTTTTGGAAGTCGACAGAAAATGCAATAAAATCCGTAAAAGTAATTTTACTCAACGTGTAGTGATATGCATGAATATAAGAAATCATTAAGTTTAGAAAATGACCATAAATTATGTATTGCCGGGTGTGGTGGCGTTAGAGAACCCACTGCGCTATATCGTCCAATGTTTTTTTTATAGGATAAGGTGACAAACGAGCACACAGTCCACCTGATGGTAAGTGGTTGCTGTAACTCATAGACATCTACATGTATCCTCAATTAAGAATCGTAATGCAGATGCGTTGTCACACATGAGGAATAACATGGAATGCCTATTTTCCAGTGAAATGGGTCTCCAGTTCTCTACACTCACCATACGAAACACAGCAGTATCAAGCTACCATTTTACGCTGGTATTCTGTGAGAGCGTGGTCATTCCCCGGTCGAGCCGACGCATTTGTGCTACAACTATACTACTAATATAACTACAGCATGGCTCTACCACGTAAGAAAGTAACAGAGGGAGATGGAACATCGGTAAACGCATATTCGTGATAACAACTCATAAATAACACAAGAGTGGCAACTATATCAAATATCCTATGGGTCAATCAATGGAGGAGGCTTATGTTTAGAATTGGACTTTTTTTGGAGTTTATGGCCTGGTATCTAGACCTTTAGGCCAAAAAAAATTGGACTTTTTATAGGCTGTAATTAATGTTGCCAGTTGAATTAACCCTTCAAAAAAATATGGGAGATTTTATCTCTAAAATCATATATGTACAAAAAATTAAAAAATAAATAACATGTTAGTATCAACAGGCGGGTATTATACGATAAAATCTGAATTTTGTTTCGCTTTTTACTACGCGCCAAATTTCCGTAAAAGGAACTTTGGTACGTAGTGTACATTGCGAATTTCACAAGCATACGCAAAGATCCGTGACGTAAAACCGTGCGTCAGTTTCAGCTGCTGTAATTCCTCGTTGACCTACATATCGCACGTGGCTAATTGCTTCTCATTGGTGGTGGAGGCGGTCATCGCACGAAGTCGACCTAGCCGCTAATTGATCCGCGGCGAAGTGATATTCGGAATGTTATTTCAGAACGAACCTTATATGCATGACATTTCTGTGTCAATGCCGCCAAAATGGCAAAACAAACGATGCAGTCATGTGGTTAAAATTTAAAACCTTTTGATACAGGATTAAATTCAGTTCTAAAGCAGACCCTGGATGATAATGCTGCATGACTGGCATTACTTGAATAATTATAATGCATGACGGATCTTCATGCCAGGTCATCAAAAAGTTTTCGCATCTTACGCACTGTGCATAACAGTGAATAGGTCCCTAACTGTTGTGGAATTGTGGTTTATAAACATTTTAAGTGACAATGTCGAAGGCAGTTTAATTTTTCTACCAAAAAGAAGACGGTACTCAGTTCGACTGTATGTTTTTTGTGTTTAGTTTTTTATTTGAAAACTGGTGCTTCGCATGTGGTCCCATACAAATTTGATCAAGGTTTGACCAATAGTTTTTGAGTTATTCTCAATAATTGATATTGAAGTCGGTTGTACAAAATTTTTAATTTTAAATTATTATCTGTACCTTTACTGTGCAGCAGATACAATATTTTGTTATAAGAAATATTTCTCTTGTTTTTGTCTATTTATGTAACACAATTCGATACAATCTTGATGTATTTATATTTATAACAACACAAATCCCGTATAATTTTGAAAATATTCGTCAAATCGTTGACGCTGTTTAGGGAGGAATTTAGGTGTGGCTTGACATACTAACCCGAAGACATACTATGTATGTAATTACTCTACGGAAGACGGTAATGTGTGCATGACAATCGTAGCTTGCATGATAAAAATCTAACTGCCTTATAAAACTGAGGTCAACTAAAAATGCTCAAAATTGCTCTCTTCTTCTTTGCACTAAATGACAATAGAAAGAGACAGGTATATAGACATAATTGAATGGAACGGAATGTCAATCAACCGCTAGCACGTAGTTTGCATGTCATTCAATTAAACGATCATGCAAGCAGGACAGCAAATAAAGCACGTCATGCCGCATTACCGATTATGGCCCACCTAAAGGTATTACAGTCAATCATTACATTGTAGAGTACCTAATAATAATCGGTCGGAATGCCAGTTCAACGGTCACGAAATCCAATATTCTGACAGATTTAACGTCAAATCTATGTTTACGGTAACACCGGATGAAAACGATCAGTTTCGATGACTAACTCCGATACCAGCGTCATTATGCTTGTAGATATTCTGACTAAGTCTTTCAGAAAACACAAGTATGAAAGTTTTTTTTTATTAGGCTTTGCAAAAATGTTTGTTGGTTTGTTCTTTTTTCACGGCAATAACACAACGGATCAACATGTTCTTTGCATAGAGAGTTTATGAGCCGGAGAGTGCCGTAGGCTAATTCTGTCTCGGATAATGCACGGATCCTGTAGGATAGAACTGGACCGTCATTCCGTAAATACCTCTTTATGATGTCTTAGGTCTTGAATTAACACTGGTTGTGATGTCTTTTTCCCACCTCCACGAAGGCGATGCCGCTGGGTAAAGCTAGCAGTTTAAAAATATACTGCTTAAAATCTTGTAAGTGTGACAAACCGATTGCAGGAAATGTTCTCATTTAAATATCCTATTTTTTTGTGTTATATTAAATATCGCAAGTCCCTATATGTTAAAATAAACTACGCTTTATATTTCTTGACTATCTATGTAGCTGCGTAGTAAAAAATAAGTTACTTGCACAGTTAGTTATTCTGTATATTATATATAATTATATTGTACATAGCAGTTGATTGTGATTTCATGTCACACTCGAATTCCACCTCTTAATTAGCTTGGAACGGTCTCAGTACTTAGTCTGACAGTCTCAAGAAAAGATGGCAAAACTAATAAGTCAAGGTTTTACAACTATAAAAGTTTCGAAATATAGTTTCTATTAATGTAAAAATGTATTGCATATTTAAATTTTGATTGGGTCTTTACTATTAAAGATAACAATAATACGAGTGTATTCGATTTTTATTCAGAGCCTAATTATCGTCACATTAGAGAGGGTTTCTTCATTATTCATCACCGGGCACATCATCGGTGAAACTAGGAAGTGAGAGTGTTCGAATAAATTCGTTACTAAGGCCATGCGCAGAGGTCACCGCGAAGGTTGGCGCGGACAACAATGGCCGCCGATCGGCCAGTGATAGCCGGTTATTGTCTCCGCCGATTTGAATACTGCATGTTGCATCTCCGCTTACAAATGTGTTTTGCCATACTATAATTCTAGTTATAAAGTAATAACCGACTGAAAAGAACTCAAAGGAATATCATACATCGAAATAGTAAAGAATTATTTGCTCATATGCCGTGCCTTTGCAAATTGAAGAGTTCGATGATTTTCCTATCGTTTCCATTATCAGATCTGGACGAAATTTATACGGATCTTGCTCCGACTTGCTTGACTGAGGTATAATTTTTCTAACCTTTCTAACAATAAAAGAACCATTGAAATCGTACAAAATCCAAAAATATATAACAAATAAAAAAAATATTACCCGAACTATTTAGAACGTCCTCTTTTTTTTAAGTCATTTGATAAAACCATAATTACGAATACTTTAAGAAATAATATATAGTTACAGTTGCCCTCGCGTTCTCTAAATACCCAAGTATATAATTAACTTGTATTATAAATTAAACTTTTAGCGCCTTATACGTATTGACAATTTTTAATATAGATTTTCCTGTTGTCGTAACTGACAACATTATAAATAACTTCCATGAATTAAATGTTACTTAATCACTGTTAATATATTAATATTTGTAAGTTATCTGTGGCATAGATAACTAAAACGGTAGGTAGAGTCGTTAATGATCCAGAAGCGAAAAACTGGGCTTCGAAAAAGGAAAAGGCGGGTGTAATGACATTTTGCATCGATGTCCTTACGCAACAGCTGCTCATTTACTCATTTGAAATCGCAACGCGTGTTTCTGTTTACTACGCACATACATATGTACTCGTACTTCCATAGATAGATAACGTATTCTGAATATTACAAAATTATATCCATGGAAATACATGTACTTCGTAAAAACTCTGTTTTTGAATAGAAAATATCGGCTAGTTATTTTGTTTTTCTTTTTACTGCGTAAAATTAAAAATCACTACGAAATATTTTACTTAAAAGTCGTACTTAAATAATTGTGGAAATACTCAGAGTAAAGATGTTAACAAATGCAGTGTTTTGCAATTTACCGAGTGCAGCGATGCGACGGGCAAATACTAGTTAAATTGTAAATTAACACAGTCGGTGCCATTTTGTCTATAGACATGACCATTTATTCGAGGTATATCTAACCAGTATATTTCTAAGTGATGGTACCGCCTCAGGGTTCTACATTAAATGGCATTTCGAATATGGTCTTGCAACAGTGTCACAATTTTTGTAAATAAAATAAAATCACAATATTCATGGCACATTATGCGACAATATTTAAATGTAATAGTTTTCAAATTCATATTATGTATTCAACGTGTTTGGAAGTGCATCAAGTTATATCAAGTCGGTTTAAACTTCAGGGTTGTCTCGCAGAAAGAAATCTAATTAATATTTTATTTTTATATACGTACTATTTATTGATTTTCATTCAAATTAAATTTTCATGTTACTGTAAAATTTACAGCGAGCGCTTTGTCCCTGAACTATTATGCTTTTATGCATTGTCTTACACCAACGAATTCTAAAAGCTCTGTTATCATGTAAAATTCAGACAAATGGAAGACTTCCCTTGAATGGTTCCCCATTTCGGTGTTACACATACACACACACACACACACACACACACACACACACACACACACACACACATATATATATATATATATATATATATATATATTCGCTTCGAAGGAAAATTGACGTCTGCTTGCTTAGTTATAAGATGAGAAAAGCCAACTCCTCTGATACTCTCTGTAAACATGTCCAAGAAGGCCGTACATTTACTCGCGTTGGGTGGCTGCCGAGCAGTCTGGCTTGGCCGCAATTAGTATGCAACGGGTGCGTCGAATGCGTCGCCTTAGCATAGAGCAGTGACGTTGCCGTACGTTCACTCCTACAAACCTTGGAATTTGATCGATTGTGGTGCCGCCACACCGTATATTTCCAACAATCTATTTTCTAGAGTTATTTTATAATCTGGCAATGATTATAGCTTATAAAGAAGCCTATTTAAATTAAAATGATACAAGCCTAAACATTTCATATAAACTTTAATAATTTTGTTTTTTCATTTAGACTATATTTTCATGAGTAACACCCGTTCCAATTTCATTAAATATGCGTTGATTATAGGGAATTATCATATTTATTTTAATAATTTTGCAAGCATATCCATACTCGTTCGACTCGCTGATTGACGTCGATTGTTTCTCTTACATCGGCATCTTAATATAGGCAAACATAAATGTAAATCTAAGTTGTCGGATCACCCAGGTGTACAAATGGTTTCCCACAGCCGCTTCCCAAGTACGGAGCGTAGTAAATTGTGCACGTTAAACGTTTTTCTATAGTAATTACTCTAATTGCCTGATTAGAGTCCTGTAAAGGGCTCTACGGGTCGATAGGGGGCTCCATCTTATTACGGTTACTTCTTATGAGGTTAATTAAATATAAACTTAGCTTATTACTGTTGTTATTATCAACGCTTTTTTTTAAATTACCATACATCCGCTCGATAAAATATAATTAAAAATTAAAAATTTTGTACAGCCGACTTCAATATAAGCGACTTCAACATAGGTTATTTAAGAATAACTCAATGAACATTGTCTGACCTTGATCAAATTCATATGGGACCACACGAGAACTAGATTATTATTATTAGCCTATTAGCTTTCATATAAAAAAAGAATCATCGAAATCTGTTTGCCCAGTACAAAGTTATGAGGTAACACACATAAAAAAAACACATTCGAATTGAGTACCGTCTCCTTTTTGGAAGTCGGCAGAAAATCATGTGTCTTACATAGTTTGAAGAGCACCTCCCGCCCTCCCTCAATTGCGTGCACTATCCTACAGTATTTTCGTCAGTGGTGTGTCTTTCCTAGTGTAGTGGTGTTGGGAGTAGCGGTGCTGGGATTAGTGGTTACGGGGATAGTGCACGCAATTGAGGGAGGCGGAAGGTGCTCTTCAAACTAGATAAGACACATCATTTTATTTTATCGAGCGGAGCGAGGTAACTTTTTAAAAACTTTAATATAATGGTATTCTGCTTATTTTTTTATAAGACTGAAGTGATAAACGAACTTCCAGTGCTAAGTGGCCACTACAGTTGATATGATGCCATGGATACTTCAACCGACTTCTAACAAAGAAGACACCAACGCTACAGATGCCTCCTATCTATATCACCTCCTAGGATAAGATGGAATGCGTCTTTACTAGTGAAAATCATCTCCGGATCTCTTGATAACAAGAAATACAGAAACACTATGGTGCTATTTCACACTGGTCTTCTATAAGGGCGTAGTACTTCCCCGATCGAGTCGACGCATTCTTGATTCGACCGAAATATAGCTGAAGTGTAGGTCTATCTACACTAATATAATAATATAAAGAGGAAAGATTTGTTTGTTTATTTGTTTGTTTGTTTGAATTGAATAGGCTCCGAAACTACTGGACTGATTTGAAAAATTCTTTCACCATTAGAACCCTACGTTATCCCCGATGAACATACGTGATAGAATATTTTCAAAAAGTTAGGGATCCGCATGAAAACTTCTTTAATGTAACCCAAGGTGTGAAAAAATACCAAAAAGAATCTTTATATCGCGTACGCTGCGGAAACTATTGATAATAGAGCAAAGTGATGTACTACAATTTTATACAAGACATCAATATGTACAAAAAAAATCCTGATACTATGTGTCTAACTATTACAGTTATGTCACAATAACTACTTTTCCATGTTAAAGTATGCAATAGTAATGCCGGTACAAACTAGGCCACATTATTCGTACCTAGGTATATTAGTCCTTACATCCAAATAAATCAGTTCGTATTCAAGGCTATGTCAGTACCTACACCATGCATAACCACCATAATTACGTAAACCATGTAATTTAAGCAACATTTTTCACTTTTTAAATCTTTTTTTTAATTCAGCAACCATCCATAGAGACGTAAATGCGTGATATACGCGGGTGAAACCGCGGCATACAGCTAGTCACGTATGAAATAGTTGTTCATATAGCATTTTTATTCTTAATGTGGGATGTGGGTATACATGAGTCACAGTATCCACTTACCATCAGGTGGATAGTGTACTCTTATATGAAATGAGGGCTAATAATCTTCCACTCACCAGATGTCGCTACTAGCGACTGAGGTAAAGATTTTTGTTACACAGTGTCATTTAATTGAGAAATTAGTTTTAAATAATAGTTTATCATTGTCTAGAGTATTATATTAATACACAATACAATGCGTCAGTGCTTTGATTTTTAATTTTTTGCACATTATAACTCTTTTTTTTTAAAGTCGTCTTTTAGTTATATTTATAGTTTGGTTTATTCATTTCTAATGTAATTAATATTAGATATAACTAATAATACAGAAAGAAACCTTAAAGATTACATTTTCCTAAGAAATTAACGTCCCTGCTATGAAATCTGTCAAATATTTTACCTCACTCGAAAGTGGCGCCGCCCTGGTGGCAGAAAAAGTCGTGGATGCTCTCATTAAAAATGTATTTAAGAATTGTGATTCACCAATCTATATCGGACTTTAAAGGCTCTACCACCTAACACAAAAATCTAAGATTCATACTTATATATACTTTACTTATCTTTCTGAAAAATCGTTATTAGTCCCGCGGAAAACATGCGAAATAAAACGTAAAATAATGGAATTTGAGAACGAATGTCAAATTTTGCTAAGACCGTGACGCCTTAGGGATTTCTTTCGTGAAAAAGTCTCTTTTTAATCACCAACGAAAACAGACGGGTGTTATATGTTTGTAGTGTGTACATGTGTATATGTGTATCTGTGTGTCTGCCTGTGGCATCATAGCTCCGGATGAACCGATTTTGACTAAGTTTTTTTTCGTTTGAAAGGTGTCTCAATCGAGTGTTCTTAGATATATTTGAAGAAAATCTGTTCAGCCGTTTGAAGATCACCAGCTCTTTTTGTTTCGGGGTTTTTAGTTTTTTTTTCTTATTTAAATTATTAAACCATAGTTTGAACTCAAGGCTATCAATAAAACTCGTTTTGTAATTAGATACTAGTTGAAAAGTCTAATCCGCTCATTGAACAATTAAGTTAAGACGCAATTTCCTTAATAGGTATTTTGTTTATAGTGTACAATATAGTTTTCATTATATACTCTATATCAATGGTAAATATAGTGAATAAAAAATTAAAAAAAAAGAAAGATTGCGCTCCTTCGTTAGTAAAACCTGGCTTGGCAAATATTTGTAATATTTTAAGGTTATGATTATGAAAATTTTTAGCGACTGCAGAAAGAAAAAAAAACGTAGATCCAGTTGTGAATCTATAGAGACTTAGTGACTGCCTGGGTCCCGGTTTGAAGTCCCGGGCCGAGCCAAAATCAGTTATTGGATTTATCTGTCACGAAATGTTAGGCAGCGGCCCGAAGTCATGAAATTGGCGGTATTTCACCCCCGTGCCTTAAAAAGCACTTAGAGCCGTTGGTTCTGTTGGCTGCGCCCGATCACTCTCCGGTCGTGTTGGACTACCATCCCAACCGACTATAATAGTGAGAATAGAGAGTGCATCTATGCTTGTACACATGGGAACCAAAATCCTGTCCCCTGTAGATGGCGGTCACTGGCCGCCGTTTACGAAATTCAATCTGCAGTAAATTATTATTATAGAGACTAGTAAGAAAATGTAGAGCAGTATTAAATACTGTTACTAATTTTTATTTATTAATACCATAAAAAAAATATGTCACAAATCATCGTACTATAAAAATCTAACCCGACAACAGCTCTACCGCAAATGTGCTCATTAACTGCTGCGGTTCCCATGCGAAACAAGATCGTCCACATAATAACTTTATTACAAAGCGGGCATGAATCAGCGGAGCCCTGGGGCGCCGTCGCATGCCTCGTTACCGAAGCCCGGGCGGGGCGAAGCCGCATCTTTACGACCTAGCTGAAAAACTGGTTGGACGTGCCTCCGGACGTATCGGGAGGGACCCGCACAATTATCCATAATATATATTTAAAATAAGGGATAGACCTTTTTGTTTTAAATGCGTTTAGAGTTGCTACAGACGTACACACAATATAGCTCGTACGTGCTTTCATACGGGTAAGTGATTAAAGAATTTAGGTGGTACTGTTCTTTTTCCGCTTGGGAAACAAGTTTTTATTACAATTTTTATTATAAGCTTCTCATTCGAACGTGATAGAGTCATGTTGTAGTTATATTCATCGTATAGTTGTAGCACGAATGTATCCGCTCGACCGGAGAACAACCACGCTCTCACAGAATACCAGCGTAAAATAGCAGATTAACGCTGCTGTGTTTCGTATGGTGAGTGTAGAGAACCGGAGACCCTTTTTACTGGAAACGACGCGTTCCATCTTAGTCCTCAAGGGTGACAACGCATCTACATTTTGACTCGTAATGGATGGTAGATGTCTATGGACCACAGCATCCACTTACCATCAGGTGGACTGTGTGCTCGTTGGTCACCAATATTCTCTACTTTCTATAAAAAAAGGAAAATATTGCCAGGCGTTAAGAAATTCCAAAAAATTCCTTTTTTAAATGTTGTTTTTAGTTTTCTTTATTTAACTTTTTTATCAAAAAAACTGGCTGGCAAAACTCCTTTTTAGAGTAGACCACCTAACCTTGCCGACAAATAGCGATGCTTGCTCTGCTGTGTTCTGATCTGAAATAAATAGAGAGCCAGTATAATTACCGAGTTTTGGCGGGAACTTGACCGGAGCCGGTTTGCTGCTCCTGTATTATTGTTTAAATAATGGTTTGAAGTGGATTTTGATATGTAAAAGTTGTGCGATTTTGTGTATTAAGTGTATACGTATGTGAACTATTAGTGGAAACTGTGAAACAAGTGCTTTGATGGTGATGTGATTCTCAAAATAAGGTGTTTGTCTTCTTAGGCGCCTTGAGATACCATCGCCAACCGTCAGCCGTCTGCTGACTCATGTTGCCGTCAAAATCTCCCAAGGGCTGCACAATGTGACGTATCAACATATTGTGAACAGTATACTATGAAGGATAATTATTATAATATATTGTAACTTCAGGCTCAGAAGGGCTAGATCCCAGAGCCGTAAAGCTAGTTATTAAGAAGAAGATAGTATAATTACAGGCTTATGAGGCATTCCCTCTTAGCCCTTTCTTTATTTAAGGTTGGTTGCGGTCTATGGACTGTAGTACTTTATCTGGTGGGTTGTGAGTGTGTTTATTATTTCAATTTTATTGCAATTTTTTCAAAAATCTTACTAAGTGTTGGTAGTACAGAAATAGGTCTAAAATTGGCGGGGTCTAATGTACTACCAGATTTAAATAAAGGTATTACTTTACTATACTTCATTAAATCAGGAAACACACCAGATTCGATACTAGTATTAAAAATAATAGCTAAATGAGGCGCGATTGTATCTATAATAGACGCAATAACTTTAACGGATATCCCTCACAGATCCGCAGTTTTCTTTCTACTCTACAAATCGGAGTAGTGTTCAATTCCGAAAAAGTCTGTTATTTTTAAGATAATGAATATAATCAGGCGTTACTTTGCGGGAATCCATTATAATGAAGTTGTTATAACTTAATTTACATAATTCCGCGTAAATAAAGAAAATGATTTGTCCTGCTTAGCGGCCAGCCTCCGCAGTTTCTACTTCACCAGAGGATGCCTTGTGTAGAGGTGAAACACAAATCGTATTATCCAGAGTGGTGTATCGATCCTAGTGTGGTAGTTTTGGTAGTGGTGGTGACAGGTATAGTGCACGCAATTGAGGGAGGGTGGGAGGTCCACTTCAAACTGGGCTAGACACATCGTTTTCTTTCTTCACGAGGAATTATATAAATTAGGTTATAACAACTTCTTGTTATTTTTAAGCCTAATTCAGATTATATTTATATTGTATTATTATTGTGCATACGTATTTGTGGTTTTGTTATTACAATAGGGAACTCCAAAGAACCGGTCTTTGTTTCGGCGTATCGGTTATCACTGCCACACACGAGGAACCTCTTAATCTCCTATTATTTCTAACTTTAGAACCTTCAAGGCATTCGCGAAAGGAATGAGGAGTAACATATATTAAAGTAAACTCAAAGCATGCGTAATAATATGTTTACCAATTTAATTATTATTAATGACGCTAATTACAAGTTCTGCAGTGCAATACTGTATTGTGTAACTCTGGTAGGAATCGTGATTGACCAAGTTTTGACCTTTGACGTTTGGTTTCATTATATTGTGTAAATATGAAACTGTATTAATATCGATTAAAAGCCGATCTCTTTTTATATCTATTAGTATATTATTTTAGTTTACGAAGTGTTATCAAAATTAAATAAAAAACATAACGCAGTTGCAGGATTGATTCCCACAGCTGATTTAAAAACCCATGGTCAAAATTACCAGGTTTCCAATCAGCATAGAACTATTTTATATTATTTAATGTTATTTTAAACACAACCGCACATATAATTTCCATAAAGTTTTAAAAGGAATACCCCAAACTCTGCAAAAGGTTTTCGTACAATAGAATTATTATGCACTGAAACCAAGTAACCACACGCGCAGGAAGGCAATTATAAATAAGCTACTTAGATTACTCTGCCGTCATATACCGTTAATAGCTTATTAATATACCAATAAAAATGGTTTTATCCCTATGTTGAGACAAAAGGGAACGTAATGAATTTCCCTACTTTTGGGGAAATCCTATTTCACTTACTCTTGATACTAGTATGTGTCAAACTTTTAGTTTACGCGTCGCTTACGTGCACAATAACTGTTTTATTTGTTTAAATTTTCAGTAAAATTCATCCTAAATTACTTGTCCTACGCGTTGTGATTCTATATTTTAATATTTTTGAGGTAGTTTTGTATTGTGTAGTGTATATAATATTGTTCGACTGATTTTTTTTTATAACGTCCTTAATTTGCACCTACCAACCTCTACAGGGTTATTTTGCAATAACTCGCCAAATTTGCAGGGAAGGTTTAGAATAAGTAATATAAACCAATGGTGAAGAAAAATTAATTAAAAAAATCTCAAATATTCTGTCCATTTTATTTTTTGAATTCAAAATGCGTGGTAATGCATTTATTTTAACTGATTTTACTGCGCACGCACACATTTGTAAGGGTCGATCGGTAGGCAAAAACGTTGTTGTCCATAAATCACTTTCAATTTGGGATAATCTCTAATAAAAGTATCGCCTCATTTACTCGTATTTTCAAAAACTGCACTAACGGTTTTTATTTATATATTTGAACTTAAGTTTAAAATTTGGCTAGTCTGTGAATAATAACCCTGTATATTCCATCTTTCGTAAGGTTGACTGGTAAAGAATTCCGTAAGGCATTAAGTCCGTTATTCGTAACCCCTAGTTGCATTCAACTTATTTGTTGTTGTTGTACTGTTACTGTTGCAATAAAGAATGAATAAATATGATGAAAAATAAATAAAATTGTTAGGTACATATTAAAAATGTAAATTTTTATCGTATTTTTTACATATAGTCTTCAGTAAGTAGTCCTTACCTAATAAAACTAATTTATTATTTAACAAGTATGTAAAAGAAATTCGGTAGAAATGTGCTCAAAGTGCCATTTCTTATTATACTTTATATTTAGTTCTTAATAACCTCAAACTGGATATCGGCGGTGGTCCGAGCTTTAATCGAACCGCAGTTTACTCTCCACGGCTGTCTGTTTTACTTAATCGCCGTCGCAGAGTACTTAACAAGTACAGAGAAGGAGGTTAAATGCATTATATAGCTTTAAGAAACTGTCACACTATAACGTTATTAACGGTAAACTATTATTGTTTTTTATGCGACAAGGCATTTGAGACTGTTACATTTTAATGTATTATTTCCTGTACCTATTTAAAAAATCACTTCTTCGATTTGAGAAATTTTAAATTCATTTGTCAAACGCCATTTTGAATAAAAGACTATGAAATATGTAATGTTTTATCTACATTACAGTGGAAATTAGAAAACTAATCTGCATTTTATATTTGATATTGAAGTGGTTTCTTGTACATAAACAGCACAGGAACGTCATATGCAATTAAGTTGATAATAATTTGAGCGTATAGCCTGGACTGCTTGTCAAAAGCTTTTACTCTGTATTAAAAAGGGTAGACAGCGTTAAGTGGCAGACAGCGTGTGGTCCACTCTAGGTAATACCGCTCACGAATGATTTATAAGTGTAATACAACTTGCCAATAATTACGGCCGCTTCCCGCGCCGCACCGGCTAGCGGCGATTACGAACCGTCGGCTTGCGACACTAAGCCCGTTCACATCGATATTCCAACGATTTATCCACTCCCGGATCTTTTAATACGATTTTGTGAAATTCTATGGCGGTTTACGTCAAACCTAACATTAGTTATCTGTTCTATCTAACGTCAAAACGCGACAGCCAATTAAGGAAAGAACGTTTTCTTTGCGTATGAGAGCCGCTAGTGCTTACAGACGATAGTTTATTTAGACGTCGATAAAGAGCGAAACAAAAGATTTTCTTTTATCAAAACTTTCACTACGCTAAGTGAATTTATTTTCATCCGTAATATTGAGGTAACTGTTCATGAAATTTATCACAGAGAAACCAGTTGGGAGCGTCTTTTACTTTTAACTTGACGACGACGTTCTAAAAATACTATCGTTTGTAATCGGAATCACTCCATTTAACTGTACATTTGACTTAATTAAATGCAGTTTTACGAATCGTAAGAGTTATGTCTTCATCATTTATTGATTCTACAACTTTATCAGAACCAATTATCATATGAAACGGATTTTGGTATTTCTATATTACAATAATCTCTAAAGAAATGTCGATTTTATTATAATTGCCCATTAAACATTCAATAAATATTTATGTATACGAGTATATTAAAATAAAATTTTCTACCTCTACCGCAGTGCCTTAGCAATGAGTTGCGGTGTAGAGAGCCGCAGGTTCAAATCCTAATTTAAAAAAATGTTTTCATAACAGTTGTATGAATATTATATTGCAAAATTATGCTTTTTTTAAAGTCCCGCTGGTTTTCTTGCTAGTTCTTCCCAGCAGCAGATGCTGAGTATTGAGGACTCGTAGACGACGACTTCTGAACTTTGCGCGTAAGACCTGAATACCTGGATTGCTCTGAATTCTTGAACTTTAATTGTCTGGTTGTCTTATTAAGGATCGAAGGACCACATGTTTGCCCAATATCCTGTACCTGGACGTATATAAACCAGTGACAAAAGTAAAAAAATGACTTTCAATAAGAATTACACATAATCTATATTGAATAATTTAAAATTAAACATTTTGTACAACCGACTTCAATATAACTTATTAAGAATAACTCAAAAACTATTGGTCAGACCTAGATCAAATTTAAATGGAACCACATGTGAAGCACCAGCTTTCAAATAAAAAAAAAAAGAATCATCGAAATTGGTTCAACCGGTAAAAAGTTATGAGGTAACACACATAAAAAAAACATACAGTTGAATCGAGTACCGTCTCCTTTTTAAAGTCGGTAGATAAAAATGATTATATTCTATTCTATCCCGTACGGAAAAAGTATTTCTATGACCTACAAATAATTGTTCCGGATCTGGGTGTATGCCCTTATGTATGTAACCTGCCACCACGATACAGGAGAAAATCCTAGTGTGGACGTAACAATTTAAAAAAAAGATATGCTTACCTTACAAGAAGTTGAGAAAGTGTTTTCTCTTCTTCTTTATCAGCTCCTAGCAGCCCAGTGCTGCACATAGGTATGGTATCTTTCGTTGTAGAAGAATTTGACCTTATTGCGACCACAGTGCCAGATGCCCTGCACCGATGACGCTGCTTTCCGTCACTGGTCTTATCAATTCCCCTGCCAAGCGTTAGGATTAAAATAAAATCTTCCAATAAAGACCCATGTTTGAAAAACAAGATCTCATGAGGCAGGATAAGACTGAAGGATGACGACGCGTTGTTTTAGCAGTCCAGGGCTACACACCCCCCTTATCATCAGGTTGACTGTAAACTCTGCCAAACAAGCTTACAGTTAAACGAGGTAAAGCCACGTTGCAACTATATTATGGTTGCGTAGGTATAGGTCGGCGATATCTAGGAAGGACCACGCGTTCACGGAACACCACCTCAAAATAGCAGCATAACGAGGAGGATCTAAGTTTTTGCATTATAGATGTATCGCATCTACATTTTGATTCCTAATCGAGGATAGATGTAGTATCTGTATCTATCCTGTGCCTATAAAGTTACCACAATAAATGAAAAGACTTATCCTATATAATGTTCTTTGAACATACACAACTAAAAAAATATATAACAATTAACATTCTAGTCGCAATAGCCTTTTTTTCCGTTTTTTGCCTAATTACTTATGAACGGGAAAGTGTAGGTAAATAATTACCTATGTTGATGCCGCGTGAGCACTGCGTACCTGCCGCATCGTTGCCGCTTTTACATGTCACTTCTGGTCAGTAAAGTAATATTATCGAGCTGATTTATTTCGTGTCTATTTTAACGCTATTCATTTTGTTTGAAAGATGCATTTTTATTTTTGGTAGGATTGTTTATTTTATTATTTTTATCGACATATATGAACTTGTATATACCGCTGTGCTATTTAATGTGATAACCTAATCGCCACCCAGTAGATGTCTAGGGCCTACTACTAGGGCCGCAGCATCCACTTATAGTTTATTTCGACTGTGTGCTTGTTTTGTAACTCTTAATCTGTACAAAACATTGTAAACAAGATATATCTGTTTTTATCTAATCTAAACAAACTGAGAGTGAACTATATTGTTTCAGATGCATCTAAGTTCAGTGCGCGTGGCGTTGGCGGCTGTTTTGGCGCTGGTGCTTGGCTTGGCGGCAGCTTCGCCTTCCCCTCCTCACCACGTGGCGCGCCGCTCCTTCTTCAAACTCCAGTGCAAAGGCATCTACGACGCCTCTATCTTCGCGCGGCTCGATCGCATTTGCGACGACTGTTATAATCTATTCAGGGACCCCTCACTGTACAACCTCTGCAGGTTTGTTACTGACTTTCTTTAGGTTTCTCAATTTCAAATCAATCATCACTATTTGTTTTTTAAATTCATCTTTAAGTTGTCTCATTGTTTTACTTTATTAAAATCATTTGTAAGTTGTCTCATTGTTTTACATTATTAAATGCAACGTTTGGCGTTCCTGGTGAGAAGCCGTAAGTTTTATAGATCGTAAGCATTTGTTAAAGTTTGTGTATTCATTGTTGGGGCACAGGAAAGACTGTTTCACGACAGACTACTTCAAGGGCTGCGTGGAAGTTCTGCAAGAAACCGACCAGCTAGAACTCTTCAAGACGTATATAAAACAGTTACACGGGGCCGATCCAGGGATTTAGGTACCACGGAGTTTTTATTGCCAACCCTACCTTTCTTTCCTTTCTCGGTTGAGGTGCAACTGTCAAAGTTCCCAAAACTAACGCTTACTATTTTCGCAAGTAAATGAAACTGCCAGTATTTGTGACAAAATGTTTAATTATACTTAATTCAAAATCATATTATAGTTCAATAATTTACTTTATGATTACCGACATCAAAATATTACTACAATACAATTTTATATTCTTTGTTGAACAATTTTATCTTATTTACTTATTTGATTTTATTTATAAATAAGAAACTAAGTTTTTGTTTTTTATTAGTCTGTAACCATCCCTTCTGGACTGTTATTCGACCGATCTTGATGCGGGTAACCGTCGCGAGTCTGACTAATTACAATACTACAATAGACCACCTTAAGTTGGTTGTCCTTCTTTTACACTTTTTATTTTTGTTTATTTATATTTCTACTTTCAAAACAACTCATAACAAAATTTAAATAACCAATTGTCAAATCTCTTACAACGCGTTTGTTTAAATAAAATCGCAAAAATATTTTATTTCAATAATCACACAGACAAATTATATTTATTAATACTAGAAATACTCTAGTTCCGTATTAAAGAATCAAGTTTACTCGTGAAAACTAGCATGTTACACATATGGGAACTTGTAGGTGACAATTGCTATTGCATTCTCGCCTTTCCAATCGCCTTTTTTAACACGCAATTAAGCTTTGCAGTCTTCTATTTTATAATTTTTGGGTGCAACGTCGAGGCTTTTGGGTGCATGTAATTAAAAAAATATATATTTTTCCTTTTAATAATGTAGGAAATATGGCGCACGCTGCTCGAGTCTATCATGTCTTCTCTTCGTTTTAACAACTAACTGCTCTTCCAGGCTTTACATATTATGTTTTAAACGTCTATTTCTGAATAAAATTGCGTGAGCTACGAACGTAGTACATTATAGTAAAAATATTTAACAAATCAATTATAAAAGGGTAAGGTGAGTTAGTTAAAAGAGAAAGCAAAGAAAATTTCGCAAAGAAATATAGTTTAATAAAGTCGCAGTTGTATTAAGTCTATTTGGTTACACACGGGTTGTTATTTAGTAGTTTCTAACTTTATTAACAGGTATAAAGATGATACTTACGTCGTAACATTATTATAAATTAAATAATTAAAACAATAAATACCAAGCTACTTCTACTGATTCATACAATTAATCGTGCAACATGATACAAATAACTGTTCTTTTTATTTTTAATATTGTACAAGAGAACGTCCCGCTGTGATTCTTGCTCATCCTACCCAAAGCAGAGGCATTTTCCGAACCAGTGGCAAATATACTCAAAAATTTATTTAAACGCATTTAAAAAAGAATCTATTCTATTTCTGTTGTTAATATTTAGGTATAAATCATATATGAATGGTTGTATAATATTAGTGACACAATCGGGCATACACCGCTTAATGAAATTTAATTTGGCATATTAGATGAACATTTTCTAAGTTAATGGCCAACACACGCGGTCAGTTATACTGATCAATTGAACTGGCGTACGTCCAAAAACTAACCGTGACTGTGAAATCTTAAGTTGAAATTTGAAGCCAGCAAGTGGGGAAGTCGTTTTGGCTTACACCCGTTTTAACTGACCATGTGGGTCGAGCTTATAGCTAGTGGTCGAGGATATAAAAGTTACACCTGGAATCGAAACACGAAGGCTATTTGAACTTACGCATGCTCTGCGCAGAACTTAAAGTCACATATAAATTAATATAAACGACAAGAAATAATTATTGTCTTTTGTAATAAGAAAATAAAATAATTTGGTATATTTTTTTTAATTTAATTCTCTGCTGACAGGTGCTTTGTTTTTAATACGAATTTACTTGAACAAAGCAATTTATGTATAGGGCGTAATACTATGGGAGTGTAGAAGGAGGACCATATCTGTAAATGAAAAGTGTCCCTAAAACGCGTCCAATAAGGGTGGCGCTGCAGTAGCATAGGATAAATTAAAAAAAAACGCCAAAATTAATTAGAATAAGATGAAGAAATAAACAAGGACCGACCAATCCGCTTGGTTTTGTACTACGTAAATAGTTGAGATTTTGTATACTGGCATTTTACTAACTACTCTAGTCATGATTTTTTTTAAATATTTGATTTCAGCTGACTTCACTCCGTCTACAACAGCTATACTCATATCATAGTTTTTCAGACGTCAGCGCTATTGTGGTAGGTTTTGGAACCTCTATTTTCAGTATATAGTGGGACACTTTTTCAACTTTCTCACCTTATAAGATGGTTCTCCTTCTACTCTACACACCATACGTAATACGAATAATATATAGTATGCAGTGTGAATACCCACAAAACGACGTTTTTCTTAACTTAAACAAATCATTTTACAACGCTTATGATATGTTATCTATTGTACTATATTTGGGAATTTCCTGTTCTTTTGTTAAGAAAATGAATATTTAACGATGCCACCTGTACTTATTGCGCTCATGCTGTAACATCTTTAAGGCTATCGCAGAGGAATGTAAGCTTGATCTTGTAAATAACTTAAGAATCTATGTTTTCTCCTTCTAAACACATAATAACAAGCTTGTTTCACAATTTTTTAATATTAATATCTATAACATTAACAATTAGCAAGGTTTGGTGTAGGGAAACGTGATATCGGTTATTTTAAATTAATTATTTTGTTTTATGTTTACAGGCAGGAATGTTTCCAATCGAAACACTTCATGGGTTGTGTGGAGGCACTGTTGCTCTTAGACGAGAAGGAAGAAATAGAACAAATGGTCGATTACCTCGGGAAACGCTAATGCATACACAGTTAGCCCAACATTTCGCGCCAAATCTTGACACATGACGCCATTTTGTATTACCTTGCCGAGTGAACACGCCGCCACAGTATAGTAAAACAACGACCATTGTAATGGTCACTATAACTCCACCGCTTTGCCAACAAAAAGCAGAAGCGACTGTCAAGTTCCTCCACATTGACGTCTGCTTTCTATCCTCAACGTATTCTAGTCTTTATCGCGACATAAAATTATTTATGTTTGCAACTAATTGTAATGTTATCATAATTTGTATTAGATAATGTGTATACAATGTTAAGGACTTTTTGTGTATTTAATAGTAAAAATATGCGAATTTTGTGTTAATAGGTGTAGTAGTAGGCTTCTTGCGAACTACAGAAATGTAAAGTACATTAAAGATTTGTTTTATCACCTCCTAGGTATTAAATAAAACTCCCAAATCCGAGGCAGATGTTTTTCTGGTTTTGATGCTGGTCATCTCATTCTGTCTGTCTCTAAAAAAATGTTTTCCGACTGAATTTGTCATTGTAATTTTTAATAAACACTGCGACGCATTCCAAGCACAGTATTTAAACAAAAATTACTTACGCTTTTTATATTTAAATTTCTGTAACTAACTCTGTATTCGATGGTATTTAATTATGTATTATATAAGTAAGCGTTTTTAGTTGTGTACATATTATATAAATCATTCGAGCAGCTTGTACAGTGGTGCGCATGTTTAATTCAACAATGTCTCTATAGTTAAATAATACAAGTGGTTACACACCAAAACTCAAAGAATTGGTTTTACGCTATCAGAAAATGTTAAATTAAATGTTAATGTTTCTTCACTATTTAATTCAAAAAATATTTGTAAATTAATTACAACGAAATTAAATAATTAAATAATAAAAAAAATCATTACAAAACATAAAGATTTCACCGATTTCAACTTAAAAAGTAATATTTTCACGTAAGCAAACGATACTTCGCTATGGTCTTCGACATCTTTTTTCATATGACAATCATAAAACAAAAGAGTAATCTTTGTACCTATTTTTTTTCTAAGGTAGTAATATAATTGAACTTAGAAAAAAAAAACTTTGCATTGAAGAATAAAAAGTACATACAGAAAGTGGCACGACATTAAAGAAAAAGTTTTTAAAATATTTTGACATTGTTGAATTTAGGTGTGAAGTATTTAATTCTGTCTATTAGTGTTTTGATATTTAATTACCTATCTTTAATTTTAATTACAGTTTGTATTTAATGCATCACATATTTTTAAGGTTTATTTAAACCATATTGGTAAGCTCCGTGTCATGTAGGCGTATGAAGCGAAGGAAATACTACGTAAAATACAAAGTGGGTAATTAAAACGTAAAATTAACTAAAACACCTGGTAACAAACTTGCATCACAATTGGAGATAAAAAATATATTTAAGGTCGTATTTCCTTTGCTTCGAACCGTTTTGGTTGTATCCGTTCAGTTTTAAGCGATATATAATTTAATTAGTTTTTAAGTATTTAAAAAGGTTTATTTTTTGGTTACTCTCGAACTATTTATTATTTGTTACTTTTTACGGTTTATTTATTTTGAATAAAAATAATCGGTAATTCTTTAGTAACCGTGGTACCAGTACCAGTGATTTTGTTAAAGAAAATAATCTTCACTCGCTCGCGTATTTCTGATGATAATATATTCTGTAAGTTGCGGTTAATACTTACTTTGCTATATTATGTTAGTTTCATCAAAAGCTTTCTCTGTGTTCGAATCTCAACTATTTTATAGATTTCTTTTAGCGTTTCTTACTTAACCTTACAAGTTCTACAACAGAATAAAATGCCTCTATTATTTCGACATATTAAGAATAATTAGTTAATCACAAATCATGCCGAACCTACTTACACGTCTGCCGTGTAAATTATACAAAAAATGGTGCCAATAATTGACCCAAGAAACTAGTTTTAACGAATTTAACTAATATTTAGAGATGTTAAAACAATTTAAAGGACCTGTGAAAGTGTTAAAAATATAAAAAAAATGAATTAGTGAAATATTAATCTATTTGTATAAATTTTATATAAAACAGCTAAGAAACGCTACGGGTTCCATGAAATATATTACATTTTGAAATTGATAATTGCATTTTGTTTTTAATGCTACCTATCCTGAGTATAATAACAGAAACACAGATAAGAAAGTTAAAACAGCGGTATTATGGTGGCATAAGAGCATTCATCATGGCCTGTTTCCGCCAACAGTTTTTGGAGGTTGTGGAACAGTTATTGGATCAATCTGGAGCATTATCTAAATCTCTGCATAGTATGAAACAAAGTCACTTCCCGCCGTCTATGCGCTTATATCTTTTAAACTAATCAACGGAGTTTGATGCAGTTTCCATCAATAGACAGAGTGATACAAGAGAAAGATTTATATGCATAATAAATGCATATTATATAATTATTCTGTCTGTGTGTATGTAACTGAACTCCTCCTAAACGGCTGAACCGATTTTGATGAAATTTTGTGTGTGATTAAGTTTATTAGAGAATGGTTTAGATTCACAATCGGACCCGGTAGGTGGAGTAGTTGTCAAGATCCAGAAATCAACCGTGCGAAGCCGGGGTGGATAGTTACTAACTAACAAAAAAAAATTAAAATTGCGGCATTTGTTTCGGTAGTATTGCTTCTATTTGCTTCAGATATTCTGTACTCTTCATTATTTTCGCATCCAAATCCTTCTATTGCATATCTTTTCTTTCGTTTTAAACTTATAATAATAATGTCCTTCAGATCGAATTTTGGTCACAGCAATCAGTCTCAACGGGGACTACAAAACAATATCTACCACCTTTACCATCACCATTACCTTTAGAGTCAACCATGAAAATGCCTGAAATGAAAAAAAATGTTCTTATGTTGTCCGATAAATGGCAGTATAACCATCGCCTATATGTACAGAATAGATAATAGTACAAGGACAGAAGTATCACTCTCTGATAGCAAACTTGCGAGTTTAAACCTAGTTACAACGTCACTTATGTTCATAATACTTTGCACGCCTTGGATGCGACCTTCGTTAAAATAGCCTACCGATACTGATACCGCGTGCTAGAGTCTGTATCACTTAGCCCTTACGCGCCTTTGTTAAGGCCGCTCCTACTGTAGGGTTAGGTGTTGTGAGAAAACAAATTGAATCCTTTCATATAAGTTGGTATAATAGTATAATTATAGTAGAATACACTGAGGTGTTATTCAATGTACGTAGGTCACTCAATAAGTTTTGAAATATACCAAAATTATTCTGGGTACTATTAATATTTATTTTACATCTTTTCAAAATATTCTTCATCGTGCTCTATACAAAGTTCCGTTTGCCTAAACCAACTTTGAAATCGCTTCTTCGTAGGCAGCCGCGGCTTCTTCGGCGCATGAAAAAAACTTGCCTTTAATTTTTTCTTTGGCTTTGGGGAGCAAAAAGAAATCACAAGGAGCTAAGTTAGGGCTGTAGGGTGGGTGACTTAGAGTTTTAACACCAGATTACTCAATAAATACTTTTGTTCTAAGGGAGGTACGTGAAGAGGCGTTATCGTGATGCAGCATGATTCTCCGAAGTCCGGTCTTTGGTCTTCCGTCCCGCACAGCTTGAAAAGCTTTGGGTAATGCAACTGTAGTATACCATTCAGAGTTGACTGACCTACAACTTTCCAGCATTGACGTTGACAAATGTCCGCTCCGCGAAAAAAAACTAGCCACCATTTTTTTGCCGACGTAGCGAGGTCTGTGCAGTTTTGACGGTAACTGTCCTTCTGAGTAGACCCATACCGATGATTGCCTTATATTTTCCGGATCATATTGATAGCTCCATGTCTCGTCACCAGTAGCGATTTCTGAAACACGCCTAGATCCTTCGTTTTCAAAACGTAGACGCATTTCATGGCACCAATCCACACGAGTCTGTTTTGCGCTTTCGGAGAGCAAACGAGGGATCCATCGACGACAAAGCTTCCTCACTCCAAAATGTTGATGTAGGATGGTATGAATGTTCCCCAAACTAATGCCTACAATCTTTTCAATGTCCGTGTAAGTGATTCATGGGTCTTCTCGCACCAACATTTCAGTAGTCCATACATTTTCTGCCGTTACTGCTGTTTGCGGGGCCCCGGTTCTTTGGTCATCTTTAAGATTAATTTTACCCCTTTTGAACTCAGCAAACCACCTAAAAATTATTGCGCGTGATGGGGCTGAGTCCTTTAATACTGATTGTAACCGTTGTAAACTTAATTGTTCGGTTCAACCAAATTTAAAATCATAGCGCGCAAATGTTCAAGGTTAAGTACCATCGTTTTAAATGAAAAGCGTTGCAGGAAACTTTGTTTTTTTTTTAATTTTTAATTTTTAATTTTTATTATTATTTTTATATCTATTAATTGGCTTATGGAGTTCTATTTTTACATAAATTTTTCTTTTTAGAAACATATAATACGGATGCGTTCCATTTTTAAATTTCGAGATCATCTCATCATCTCAAAACTTATTGAGTGACCTACGTATTCAATGATATTATATATAAATATAATATCATTGTACGTATTAGTAATTTGCTGATAAAAAGAACATGATTGTTCAATGTGAGGTAGGTTCAAGGTATTACCTACTACTACTACCTGCTTATACTTTATTAATATTACGTGCTGTGTGATGCCGATAGAGTAGATAGCATCACCCCATGTCTTCCTGTTATATTATAATAATATATACCTTTAACAGTAAAGAATGAAAAATCGACATTGCTATTGTTATTTAAGCATGTATGCTATGCAGTGCTTTTTGGTTTTTTGAGTGGTCATACTTGATTAAAAATTAAAAAATAAATATCAAAAGTGCCTAAATACTTATGAGAGAAAAATACTTTTTTGTTACCATAAGGCGCGCGTTAGCGCAGCACTCGCGTGACTACCTCGCCTCTTGTAGGCGGCGGCGCAGCGTAGATTTATTTTCTACCGACTTCAAAAAGGTACTCAAGTTCGACTGTATGTTCTTTTTGTGTGTCCGTGTGTGTGTTACCTCGTAACTTTTTTATAGGTGAACCGATTATGATGAATCTTTTTTATTTGAAAGTTGGTGCTTCTCATGTGGTTCCATATAAATTTGATCAAGGTCTGACCAATAGTTTTAATTTTTATTTATCATGCCTAAAGCGCGGACTGAGACAGGCCTGGTATATATCAAATTCATAATTAAAAATTAAAAATTTTGTATAGCCGACTTCAATATAAGTTATTAAGAATAACTCTAAAACTATTGGTCTGACCTTGATCAAATTTATATCGGACCACACGAGAAGTACCAGCTTTCAAACAAAAAAAGAATCATCGAAATCGGTTTACCCAGTAAAAAGTTATTTTTAACAGTGGTAGTGCAAGGCGGTAGCTTTTGCTCTCGCATGGATGGGCCGGCTCGAACCGGGGTGGTACCACGACCTCACAGAATACCAGCGTGAAGTAGAGGTTTACCTCTGCGTTTCGCTTGGTGAGTGCAGGTGGCCGGAGGCCCTTTTTACTGGAAATGAGGCATTCCATCCTAGTCCTCACTGGTGGACACGCATCTGCATTTTGATCTGTAACAGAGGATAGATGTAGATGTCTATGAGCCGCAGCAAGCACTTACCATCAGGTGGACTGTGTGCTCGTTTGTCACCCTTATCCTATAAAAAAAAAAGAAAAAGGTACACACATAAAAAAATATATAGTCGAATTGAGGACCGTCTTCTTCGTGGAAGCCGGCAGAAAATACTGACACCTTTGACGTACTACGATCACTAAGAGACGATCACGGTAACGACTGAGAAGAAGTTGATGATGAGAATACTCGTATATACTTTTTAAATGGAGGTAAACATTACTAACGAGTACTCGGTCCGCCGATAGTTAGTGGATGCTGTGGTCAATAAACAACTACATCTATGTATCACTAATTAAGGTAAGTAGCCTAATAGCAGGGTACGGACCGCGAACTCAAAAAGGTCGTGGATTTGAATCCACTATTCGACTTCCGCAGTAAACCCCTAATAATAACACAAGCATTTTCAGCTTTTATTATTTAAAAAAAATATAAGTATCAAAATTCACCCGTGTGGACTAAGATGAGCTTCATTTACAGTAAAAGGATCTCCGGTTCTTTGCACTCACCAACGAAACACATTTCAGCAGCAGCATTACGTTGGTATTTTACGCTGGTATTCTGGTAGTGCTTTGTTTTTCTTCGTTCGGGCCGACCTATTTGTGCCTCAACCATAATGCGAAACAGCGAAGCCTTTTTCTACCACGTCCATAATAATAACAAAGCATGGTGACTAGTATCTGTTTACTAGGGTAATTTAAGTTTAACGTTACGATATGTGACTCATATTCGAGAAATTTATTTTCACATACCATGTAAAATTATTTTTTCTGACTGGAAAATAAAAGAGATATTTTCGATAGTTTGACCTGTCTTTCCCATTATTCAAAGTCTATGTACGAGTAGATACCCAGACCCATTGACAAACCACCTAAATCACATTAAATAGCGTGATAATAGCGGAGAAGGGATGTCACGAAAGTAAAAGTCAAACAGGTAAGGAAATTTATTTATTTCACCTTCATTTAACTATTTTTCTGATAACAAATCAAAATTATAAGAACCGGCCAAGTCCGAGTCGGACTCGCGCATGTAGGGTTCCTTACCATCGTACAAGACTTAATACTATGTAGGTAAAACACATTTCTAGTAGGGGAGGCCCCACTAATTTTTATGATTTGTTGTTATAGCGTGAAATGCGGCTGCCAACCCGCCTGCCAAGCGTGGCTACTATGGCAACGAGAGTAATCTATGGGGAAGCTTAACTTCAGCAGTGGCCCATGACAAAAGTATTTTTGCTTACTATGAATAACCAACCACTTAACACCATTACGTTTAGTTTTGGTATACTCACCCGCGGAAAGGAAGGAAGTGAAGTCCATGTTAACAACAATGGTTGATAGTTAGTTAAAAATAATTTAAAATTAAAAATTTTGTACAGCCGACTTCAATATAAGCGACTTCAATATAGGTTATTTAAGAATAACTCAATAACCATTGGTCTGACCTTGATCAAATTCATATGGGACCACACGAGAACTATCAGCTTTCATATAAAAAAAAGAATCATCGAAATCGGTTCGCCCAGTACAAAGTTATGAGGTAACACATAAAAAAACAAATAAAAAAAACATACACTCGAATTGAGTACCGTCTCCTTTTTGGAAGTCGGCAGAAAAACAACAAAATGGAGAATAGGTGGTTGAAACTGACTTCTAATTAACAAAAAAAATTAAATCAAGTGTTTTTTTTTATTTATTAAAAACATTTTTAATTTTAACGTTATTTTCTTCATATTCATTTTGTCATCCGGTTCTGAGCTATTTTCTGCCGACTTCAAAAAAGGAGACGGTACTCAATTCGACTGTATGTTTTTTATGTGTGTTACCTCATAACTTTTTACTGGGCGAACCGATTTGAAAGATTATTTTTTTGTTTGAAACCTGGTACTTCTCGTGTGGTCCCATATGAATTTGATCAAGGTCAGACCAATAGTTTTTGAGTTATTCTTCTTAACTTATACTGAAGTCGGCTGTACAAAATTATTAATTTTTAATTATCAACATTTCAAGTGTCTAGCTCATAGGGAATTGCTGGAAAGTTTAGTTTCAATATTCCACCCGGAACAACAGACAGACAGATAGACAAACAAGGATGTGACGTAATGAAAACGTGGTCAATGATATCGATTCACTGCAAACATTTTTCATTCGTTCACAACAGGCTATCAAAATCCACTTGGAACATAGGCCTCTTCACAACTACCTTATCTTACGTGGTAGAGCTATGCTGTACCTATATTATGGTTGTAGCACGAATGGGTCGGCTCATCCGGGGTAGGACCACGCTCTCACAGAAAACCTGCGTAAAATAGCAGCTTAACCCTGCTGTTTCATATGGTCAGTGTAGAGAACCGGAGACCCTTTTTATTGGAAACGAGGCATTCCATCTTAGTCCTCACGGCTGACGACGCATCTGCTTTTTGATTCTTAATTGAGGATAAATGTAGATGTCTATGGCCACGGCATCCACTTACCATCAGGTGGACTGTGTGCTCGTTTGTCACCCTATCCTATATAAAAAACCTCACAAGGGGAATATTTGCAATAGTTGCCACGCTTGGCAGGCGGGTTTGCAACCCCTGTATTTTACATTATAGCTGTTATTAGGTAGACGCAGCTCACCTCCTGGTTTCCCTCTGTGTCTTCTTACGACTCGTTTAAACACTACAACGTTAAACAGGTAGGTATGTAACATCAAAGGGTAAAAGTTAAATGAAATAAATACTTAGCTCTCAGCGATCATGTGCTCGTCGGAAATTTGTTAATACGTAGGCAATTTAAAATGCTCATTTCAATGTTTGGTGACTAAGGAGACATAGTATTTTGCATCGGAACAGCGCGACCGCCTTTACCTACTGCAAAAACCCTCTCTTAAATGTGAAGAGGCCTGTAGCCATCAGTGGTACGTATTTAGGCTGTACCTTTAATTTTAAATGATTACACGTTTCTTTTTTCTGCCGACTTCCAAAAAGGAGACGGTACTCAATTCGAGTGTATGTTTTTTTTTTTCCGTTTTTTTTATGTGTGTTACCTCATAGCTTTGTACTGGGCGAACCGATTTGGATGATTCTTTTTTTATATGAAAGCTGATAGTCCTTGTGTGGTCCCATATGAATTTGATCAAGGTCAGACCAATGGTTATTGAGTTATTCTCAAATAACCTATATTGAAGTCGGCTGTACAAAATTTTTAATTTTAAATTATGTGATTTCGTAATATGCATCCGAAATTGTGGCGGATACCGTGATGTCATGCCGCGGACTTTTCCTATGTTGACTGCGTTTTCATGAGAGCTGTACTCAGTACCTAAGCGGTTCGCGAGTAAAAAAACTAGCAATAAGATTACTTCATTTTCTCGCTTAGCGTATCTTTGGTGGAAACGGATTTAGCCGAGTGAAGCCTTTGTACATACAAAAAAAGAACGTACAGTCGAATTGAGTACCTCCTCCTTTTTGAAGTCGCTAGATAAAGGTTAGAGGCGTGCGAGAACAGTGTGCGAGACGTGGTGTTGTCAAGTGAACTGGATTACCAGTCAATAAATAGTGTTTGCTATATAGACTTGAACCGAAATTGGAAGTGAAGGAATGGAAACCGCCCCTACTCGCTTGTTTTTTTTTTTTATAGGATAAGGGTGACAAACGAGCACACAGTCCACCTGATGGTAAGTAGTTGCTGCGGCCCATAGACATCTACAACTATCCTCGTTTGCGAATCAAAATGCAGATGCGTTGTCACCCGTGAGGACTAAGATGGAATGCCTCATTTCCAGTAAAAAGGGCCTCTGGCCACCTGCACTCACCAAGCGAAACGCAGAGGTGAGGTCGTGGTACCACCCCGGTTCGAGCCGGCCCATCCGTGCGATGCGGAAAAGCTGCCGCGTGGCTCTACCACTGTTAAAAACACTTGTGTTGTTGACAGTGCAGTGGTGGTGTAAGAATATTTACTACCCCATAACGTCCTGTGGGTGTCGTAAGAGATGACAGAGGGTAACAAACCAGGAGATGGGCAGCAGCATCTTAATAACAAATAGAAATCCTATGGAAAAATCCCCCTATTAGACAATTTATAAGGGAGGTTTATGTTCAGCTGTGGAATTTAATAGGCTGCTAAGGAAAATGCCAGAATGGGGGCAGATGATACAGAATTGATTTCTACTTTATATTTGAGTCGTTGAAGAAACACCAGCATTATCGAAGAGTTCGTTACGCCTTCTCGCACCACTCAGGTTCCTCACACATCTCTCATGGAATCGCCACCTAATAAAGCACTTATGACCCGCGCCGTTGACAACTTTCGATAATATTTAAAAGTTGTCAAAATTCTGCTGTAGTCAAACTTAAAATCAACAACACATCATTGGCATCAACCAATAAATATATTTATAATATACGAGATATTGATATATTCCCGTCAGGCGATGATGCCGTTAGAGAGCCACACTTCATCCCGTGACTGTGGTAAGAGTCGACTGCGGGAAATGCTCAAAAGATTTCATATCCTTTGACGATTCCACAACTACGGCACTTGGTATTGCCAGAAAGTCTGCTACTCTCTCGTCTACTTAAGTCACAACCTGGTAAAGGATACATGAAGATAGATTGAGGCCGTACTTTTTAGCAATTTAGCCTTTATTGGCTGTGTTCACTGTTCAGCAGTGGACTTACAATGAACTGCTTAAACGATGAATTAAAATAAAAAAATACTTTGAAAACCTGTTAAAATTAGAATTTTAATATGAGGATATTTATGTGTAAAATACTCATTCATTACATACATACACACATCATAACATCCATGTACTTGTATATGTAACTACCACCTCTGTTCAGTGGCTTAACGCTGATCCCAAGACCTTTTATGTCGTAGTGTTGTGCAGAGGGGAAACGTATGAAAACTTTCACACAACACACTACACTACACAGATATTATACACACACTACACATTCACTACATACACACACACTACACATACTATTTTTACTTTCTTTAAATTTAGTACAAGCGGTTCTTGCTTTAGTAAATTTTATGATATTAATAACAATAATGTAATCATCATCATCATCATCATTATAGCCCTTCATATAATAATAATTTATTATTTCAAGCAAGAAATATCTTAATTTCTAGGATACAAACACTTTGAGATACAGCTTAACAATAAATAGAATTAAGTAAACATCTGTCTGAACTAGATAACTTAATATCTGTGTTTCAGACAGCAGCGCTCTTCCCTTTAAGATTATACATTTCACTGTATACAAAACAAACATTATGCAATGTATGTTTTTCTTAACCTTTCGTATTTAAACCCCATGCTGTTGTGATAAATCGCAATATGTCGTGAAAAGTATTACCTTACCTGAGACGAATCCCACTAGTCGACTCGCCCTTTGTACTACACGTGAAATGTGTCCGAATTCGAATTGCGCCTCCAAACAGAACAACTTTAAACTTATGCAACAAGTACATATAATTTTAACTTTTTTGTTTAGAAATAATGTTGAAAAAAACTTTTTTACAATAACTAAAATGTAGATGCGTCATTACCCTTAAGGACTAAGATAAAAATAAAAATGCTAAGATAGAATGCCCCGTTATCAGGAAAATTGATTTCCGGTGCTTGCCAGTTTCCTTACAAGCAGCGAGGTCCTGCCCCAGACGCAATTTTTTTTTATAGGATAAGGGTGACAAACGAGCACACAGTCCACCTGATGGTCAGTGGTTGCTGCGGCCCATAGACATCTACATCTATCAAATGCAGATGCGTTTTCACCCGTGAGGACTAGGATGGAATGTCTCATTTCCAGTAAAAAGGGCCTCCGGCCACCTGCACTCACCAAGCGAAACTGCGAAACGCAGAGGTAAACCTCTACTTCACGCTGATATTCTGTGAGGTCGTGGTACCACCCCGGTTCGAGCAGGCCCATCCGTGCGACAGCAAGAGCTGCCGCCTGGCTCTACCACTGTTAAAAATTCCTTTTTCAATCGCGTCAACCTATTCGTACTGAAGCCGTAATACGTCTATAGTTACTGCAGCGTGGCTCTACCACGATAACTATAATAAGCTATGCTAGCAAATTTGATGGCTTTTTCGCCCAGTGACCAGAACACCTGACTGGTACGTGTCATGCTGTGTTGTTGTGTGATGCGGAGCTAACATTTATACAAATTCACAAACTGTTAGTAATTTTCTACCGACTTCAAAAAGGAGCCGGTACTCAATTCGACTGTATGTTTTTTTTAATGTGTGTTACCTAATAACTTTTTACTGGGTGAACCGATTTCGATGATTCTTCTTTTATTTGAAAGCTCGTGCTTCACATGTAGTCTCATATAAATTTAATCAAGGTCTGACCAATAGTTTTTGAGTTATTGAAATCGGTTGTACAAAATTATTAATTTTAAATACTATAATAATAATTTAAAAAAAAACTAAAACAAAACTAAAACTAGAAACTTAAATATCATATAGTCCTACTCCCCGCGGTATCGTGCCAAGAACGCTGGCTGCGTTTCCCCGCTGAATGGCTATACTTAGCCTTTGAGTGAGGAAAGAACCAGCCCTCTTATCACCAGCAGCAACGACCAGCCGCGGATGGAGTTCCTTTAGGAACTTCACCGCACGTGGACCCCACGGACCGATAGTCTCTACAGCAAATGGCACAAATATGTAGTCATCTCTCAGAGACTCATATTTGCGCCACTTACTCAGTTCAGCTGCCTCTGATGCCGCCCCGGCTCTAAACGAGGTACCCCTGAGATGAGAGACCGCCAGAGTGTCTACGCAAGTAGCATCCCACACTAGGGCTTTACCTCTCTCCCAAGGGACCAATGTCATACCGTCGGGTCTCCTGCCATCGTCTCTAAATATTCCACAAGGTTCTAAAACCGAGGGAACATTTATAGAGACAAGAGCCCTTCGGATGACATCGTTCAAAGAACTGTGTCGTGAAAATCTACCAGCGCTTTTCTTACATGAAAGTCCGTGGAGCCCAAACTTGTCGACGCTGCTACCACAGGGACACTGATGGGGTTGACAAATCGCCACTCCTAGTCGGATTCCTACGGCAATGCGTAAGCTTTCCGCATCAAGTAATGTGCCGAGATTACTTGATGGTAAAGCTTGTAACCAGTGACTAGATTCCTTAGTCGAAACAGCTAGAAGGCGTGCCTTATCTAGGTCACTATGGAGATTATGAAACAAATTCTTCTGCACGCCCTGTACCAACGGAATATCCCACTGTTTTTGTTGGTTAACTTCCAGTGGAATATTTTCACCAGGACAGAGCGTTTGCCATGTCTGCCCTGCCTCCGTAGCAAAACATAGGTCTACTTTACTATTTAAAATTATATTACATAAGTCACTGACACTATGTACGGAAGCAAGGAAAGCAGGCAATGCAACGCTAGAAAGATTTCTCACACCAATGCCACCAAATTTTATAGGTAAAGTAGCTTGAGTCCAGGCTGTTGTATTTAAAGTTAAATTTAGAATTTTTTCTATAGCTATTTTAAGATTATTATCAATATCCTGTAAAATATCCGAACATTTCCAGACTGGACTCGAGCGGAGTAAGTATGTAAATCTAGGTACAAGAAGACAATATTTTAAAATAGTAAGAGCTATGTGGGGGTTTAATTTATACAATTTATCAACGTGGTTTAAAAACTGATCAAATTTTGTTTTTAAAACAGGTTTAATACTATCGAAAAACAACGGGGCACCTAGCAGGTATAGTGATTCCGTACTGACAGTTTTTATTCCTAGACAAATATGATTAAAATTTTGAATTAAAGTGTCTCTATGAGAAGTAGATAAATTATTGGAAAAAAATATTTCACATTTATTGCTATTTGGTTCAAGACCAATATTTTGAAAATTTTGAAAAATATGAGTAAGATCACTCAGGACGTCATCTGCTCTACCTCCCAGTGTACCGTCGTCTAGGTACCAGACATTCAGCTTGGATTTCAAATTTGAAATAATTGGTTGGATTCCCAAACTGAAAAGTGCTGGACCCAGTGGGTCACCCTGCTGAACACCAACAGCGGAATCGATAACATGGTTTTCGTAAAATAAGTTAGTATTTTGACTATAACATTGCCAAACGTAATGATAAATTTCGGGGGTATTATTAGCCACTTCTTTCAGCAAGGTTACCCTATCGATAGAGTTAAAAGCATTCCTTAGGTCAACCTTCACAAGAACATCTGCATCAGAGTTTGTTAAAAATGTACGCACTGAATGTACCGCCGCCTCACAGCCACCTCTAGTGCCAAAACCTAGCTGAGTAGGCTGAAATTTGGTCTTAAGATTAGAGATTATGTGCCTGCAAGCTAATTTTGAAGTTAAACGTCGAAATGTGGAACCGACGGCAATAGGACGGATACCGTTATCCTTTTTTTTGAAGGCACATAACCTTGCCCCATATAAGAATGGAATGAAATTTGAATTAACATTACCAGAAAGCATAAAGTTACATAATTTTGTAATGTCTTTAAGAAGTACTCCGCCGGCGTCACCGGCAGAAGCGCTTACAAGATCTTTAAGATGTTGAGGCGTAATTCCGTCAATGCCGCCAGCAGAGCCATTCGAAAATGACATAATTGCTTCTAAAGTGTCTTTTTCCGAAATTTGTAAAGGTTGCATAGAAGCCCTGGGAGGCAGCGGTAAACCCTGAGGATGTTTGACCGAAGGATGCTTTTGACGAAGGCTTTCAAGAGTTTCGACATTACGAGGAGCCAGGATGTCGTCTGAGAATAAAATACGGGATGCATTTTTTAAGTCGCCATCCATTACTTTCGACTCAACTACTTTTTTTAAATCAAATTTAGGACGTGGTCGAGATAAATGAGTATTAATTGGGTAATCTAAATTTTGAAAAGATGTCTCTTTTAGTTGAGACGTAATTGATTTATTTATTGTTTTATCAAAATGAAAATGGGAATACGCGAAAGTAAATAATTTTTGCCAACTATTTTATTATTATTATACTTATTTTAAATTATGTGAATTACAACAGTTATCATCTGCAGTTGTCTAAATGATAAGTGAGAACTTTTATTATAATAGTGAAATTGATTATGTAATTGTTTCAGTTATAGAATCATCGGACGTAGATCGTTGCGTGATTTTCGCAAACGTTACGTAACCAGTGACGAAGAAGACGTTACTGGTTTTAGCAACGAGTCATTTCAGTAAATAGTTTGTTTTTAAATACAGTAACGGTTTCTAGTCAAGGTGACGGTGACGACGTGTATCGGTTTTTACGAAACGTAATATATTTACGTTTCGTAAAAACCCTAAAAACCCTACTCTATAGAGTGACTACGTTAGATAGCACAAGCTTTATGCTTAGTTTTTTTTATATTATTGCTGTTACATTATAAACATAATACTGCCTTAAAACTTTTTTAAAAATCAAACATGCATCGAATAAAAAACGTAAAAAAACGAGGCTATTTATTATATACAGTATGATTTAAAAAAAAAACAACTGTACATGAATCTGAGGAGAATGAATACTTAATTTTAATAAATTTAGTAACTGTCGAAATATTTTCGTGATATACAATTTTTAGCAAAGACGGCGACGATAAAAATGTTCAACTTTCTTTAGTGGTAGACCCATGCTGTGCAGCTATATTAGAAGTATAGTTGTAACACGAACGGGTCGGCTCGACCCGGGAAGGACCACGCTCTCACAGTATACCAGCGTAAAATAGCAAGTAAAAGTGTTTCGAATGGTGACTGTAGAAAACCGGAGACCTTTGTTACTGGAAATGAGGCATTCCATCATCGTCCTCACGGGTGACAACACATCTGGATTTTGATTCGTCATCGAAGATAGATGTAGATGTCTATGGGTCACAGCAACCAATTACCATCAGGTGGACTGTGTGCTCCTTTGTCGCCATTATCCTATCAAAAAATCTATTCTGTTCGAGGTATATACAATAAATGGGGGAAAATTAAAAAGTATAATTTGCCACATAAACGACATATTTATTTCAGTAATATATTAATTAACATAAATAATAACATTTAAAAATAGTGTGCGCTTAAACAAACAAAAACACATTTTAGATATTAATAAGTTTAATTTCCTTCTAAACTAAATTTCAATCATATATTTTTACATTTTCGTACGTGTTGTTAGAAATAGTGTGCCATATTTCTAAGCAACAGCAATCGAGCAGTAAATATAAAAATAAATTTATTACAAGTTACAAATAACCATAGACTAAAAACGGGTTGCATCAACTCTTTATTTTTTAATTACAAGGCTCTTTTTTTGAGTTAAGGGGACCGTCTGGGTTGTTACGACACCTGTATCTATTTATGCTGCCAACTAGCAGTACACCCACTGCTGAGAAGCTTGAGAAGAGAGCCAGCTACTTTAAAGGTAACAACAGCACAGCACCGTCTGTATAACGGCGCGAGTTGTGAGCATCAAAGGGACAGTATTTGCGCATGTAATGTACATTTACCAATATACTGCAGGCGAATGATACGAAAATCTTTATACATAAAATTTACGTATCACATTATTTGTCCGCGATGAACTGCCAAACTACTGAACTGATTTCAATGAAATTTTGCACACTGTGTGCAGTTTGATCTAACTATCCCGATCTCGATAAGTGACCCTCAATATTTTTTATTAGGAATTTAAGGATATTTTATAGGACAAAGGCTGGTCGGAGAGGAGATTAACTAAGAGACCAATCACGTGAAATAATGTTCACCGTACCCACCCCGCCCCACTACCGCGCCCTTGTACTTCACCAAAGCGACTTTCTATCGGGCGAGAGTTTAGTCGGTTTCATCAGTATTGAGATGTTTGCAAGTGCGCATATTATAACGATTAGTTTTCGGCCGATAAATCAGCTTGATGGGCTGCACGAATCCCTTCAAACTAAATTGGTGGTCAACCATCGGCCAATTACCAAATCTGTACGGCGCTCTTCGACGCGCGCATACACGCTGATTATTTAGTCGACCGACTGGGTCGATAATGTCACTTCGCTCAAAATTTTGGCAATAAAAAGAAGTGCGCATGCATCGAAATGGTGCTGCTTGTCGAATCATGAATTTTACAGTTGATAGAAGATGTTTTTTTAAATAGGATAAAGGTGACAAACGTGTATACCTGATGGTAAGTGGATGCTGTGGTCCATAGAAATCTACATCTACCCTCGAGTACGAATAAAAATGCAGATGCGTTGTCACCCGTGAGGACTAAGATGGAATGCCTCGTTTCCAGTAAAAAGGGTCTCCGGTTCTCTACACTCACCATACGAAACACAGCAGCGCTAAGCTGCTATTTTACCATGTGGCCTGTGTGGGCCTGTGGCCCTTCCCCTGTAGAGCCGACCCATTCTTGCTACAACTATACCACTAATATAGCTGTAGCACCACTTACCATCAGGTGGACTGTGTGCTCGTTTGTCACCCTATCCTATAAAAAATAAGAAAATCTGTTCATCCGTTCGAGGATCATCAGCTCCTTTTTTCGGAGATTTTTAAATTATTAAATTTAAATTATATACATTTTTTATTAATCGTAACCATTTTAAAAATAGAAAGTCAACTTGACTAACCACGCTGGTTGATCTATCTCCATATTGTTAAATTAATAGGATGTATTTTTATAAATAAAAGACAGCATGTTTATATGACCGAATTAATGTTTCTTCATTTTTATTAAAAAGTTTTCAAAAGGAGCCTCTTCACATAGTTTACGAACATAATACTTCGGTGACATAAAAGTGTGCATAATAAAAAATTGCATGATGTGTAATGCAACCAGCTGGTAAACTAAACTAAAACATAATAGAACCAGTCTTTTTCAATCACTCAACATTCGTATACAATGTTAATCACAAATTGTTCATCATAATGGATATGTGAAAGATTCAAACAGAGATTAACTACATACACACCTATTTCATAAAAAAATAACTATCACCTCATAAAAATATTTTATACATTATTGGAACTAAACAATAACGTTTGAACTACCTATTACTTTCGTGTTTTTTTTTTTTTAATAAATATATACTTACATTTCATTTATGAGACTACGATGGCACAAAGATTTTTTTATACCCACTCTCTTAAGTCTAGCTTGATTAGAATGAAATAGTAAGAATTAACTATGGAAAATTTGAACCGGTGATTTAAAAGTAGGTAAATAATTTTGAACACTTGTTTTTACACTGCAATTTAATTGACTAAAATGTACGTGATACGTGTGCGTGTGTGTGTGGGTACGTCTCGGCTCCCGTAGGTACTATCAATATTTTAATTTGATAGCGACTAATTGTAAATTAGATTTTTGCTTTAAAACATTATAATTGATTTTAATAAAATATTTACGCGTCGAACAAAAAAATAACTTGAAATCGGTAACATAATTTTTGTCCTCGAAAAAAAATCAATACGAGCCAAATGCAATACGAGGCAAAAGTTCACGAACTGATGTTTGTGCAAACAAACGCATTGACTCGAGACGTCAAAACGTGGACAAATGTCATCATGAACGAGACTGTAAAGCTTCGCACAAGCGTCTCACCAGTTCACCTACAGTACTCGTAGCAGGTAGAGAAAATAACGCGATGTTTAGTACTAAAGATGTTAAATTTAATACTGCCGATGAGATATTCAGTACTACCGACAAAATATTTAGTACTACCAACGCGATATAAATATCGCTATAAATATCGATATTAATATTGATATTTCGTACCAACGACGAGATATTTAGATTTAGTACCGACGCAGACATCGTGTTGAAGCTTTCGTACTTTCGTTCCGTCTAGACATGTTGGAATTCGGTCTTTGAAATATCGATTTCAATACCATAAGAGGTAACATCATGATAGCACGCAGGTTTGCGCAATGTTCTCAGGAGATTTAAAGTTACACTTTAAAAAGTGTAAAAAGTTTAAAGGGATTACATCACTACCTGTGGGCGAACTTACAACGACCTTCACGTCCTATTTAACACGTTTGTTTAGGGTGTTTTTCGAATCAGACAACTGATTCGAAAACGGGGAGTGCGGGTAAACCCCAATATCGTAGGTACCAATACGATAGCCGACATCTAGCACTGCCCTTTCCTCCGGCATTGCTACGATAGATATGTCACAGTATAATATAACGATAGATATGTCGGCGAGAAAGTACTGTACATCTATGATCAATTCATATTATAGTTTAGAATTTAAATAATGATAATATTATGCGCATTAATTAATGACAATATTATGTATGTTATTTTTTAACTTTTTTAATTATTAATTTTGGTCCGATCTACGCAGAATGAACTTACTGCGTTATTCTGCGTAGATCGGACCAAAATTAATAATTCAAAATGCTTGAAGGTACTCCGGGTTAACTCTGACATCGGGACGTCAATCACCAAAGTCCCCCGTGACCATGGGTGCTGTAAAGCACCCGAAACGTCGGCAATTAATAAAAATAAGTTAATTAAACGCGATAGAATCCGTAAAAGTAGTTTTATTCAATGTGTAGTGTTCGCGTAAATATAAGAAATCATTAGTATTATGTATGACTAGATAAATGTTGCAACTTCATTGCGTAAGAAGTATTTTATTTTTATTTTATTATTATTTGTGATTATTATGTATTCATTTTATTATTTCACATTGTATTTATTTAATTACTAAATGAATGAGATATTTTTGTGTACCTGACACGGATTGTGGTTATCCGATATAAATAACTTTTGATTTTAATTACAACTTTGAATAAAACTGTTTTTTACTGATTTTATCGCGTTTATTTTATTATTTTTATTCCCGACGTTTCGAGTGCTTTTCAGCAACCCATGGTCACGGGGGGGGGGGGGGGGGGGGGTTCGCGTTCGCGCGAGAAATCATTAATTACAACTTTTAAATTGGATGTTGTAAAAAAATAATATATTTAAATTTTTAAATTAGATTTGAAGAACTCTTACACTCGTTACAAATATGAACAATGCGCTTTTATTGCAAATTTTTTAACCAAGTCAATGTGATAAAATAAAATTATGTGTCTTACCTACTTCATATGAGGATGTGGTTAACATGTTAAGAGGCAAAACACGTGTCGTGTTATCGAAAGTGTGGGTCTTTCCTAGTGTAGTTGTGTTGGGAGTAGTGGTGTTGCGAGTGGTAGTGCTGGGAGTAGTGGTGTTGGGAGTAGTGGTGTTGGGAGTAGTGGTGTTGGGAGTAGTGGTGTTGGGAGTAGTGGTGTTGGGAGTAGCGGTGTTGGGAGTAGCGGTGTTGAGAGTAGTGGTGTTCGGAGTAGTGGTGTTGGGAGTAGTGGTGTTGGGAGTAGTGGTGTTGGGAGTAGTGATGTTGGGAGTAGTGGTGTTGGGAGTAGTGGTGTTGGGAGTAGTTGTGTTGAGAGTAGTGGTGTTGGGAGTAGTGGTGTTGGGAGTAGTGGTGTTGCGAGTAGTGGTGTTGGTAGTAGTGGTGTTGGTAGTAGTGGTGTTGGGAGTAGTGGTGTTGGGAGTAGTGGTGTTGGGAGTAGTGGTGTTGGGAGTAGTGGTGTTGGGAGTAGTGGTGTTGGGAGTAGTGGTGTTGGGAGTAGTTGTGTTGGGAGTAGTGGTGTTGGGAGTAGTGGTGTTGCGAGTAGTGGCGTTGGGAGTAGTGGTGTTGGGAGTAGTGGTGTTGGGAGTAGTGGTGTTGGGAGTAGTGGTGTTGGGAGTAGTGGTGTTGCGAGTAGTGGCGTTGGGAGTAGTGGTGTTGGGAGTAGTGGTGACGGGGATAGTGATAGAGTGATAGATCGCAAACAGAGGGGTTTAATATGTTTATCACAAAGTATCTGTGTGTCTGTCTATCGCAAAGTAACAAGAAAACGTATCAACCGATTTAGATTTTTTTTTTGTTTGAAAGGTGACTTGATCGATAGTGTTCTTATCTATGATTCAAAAAATCTTTTCAGCCATTTGAAGATAATCAGCTTTTTTGTATCAGGTTTTTTTAATTTAATATTATTTTACTAAGCGAATATAAGAGAATTAATATTTAACATCTTTAATATAATGGATCTTCTCAAAGTAACGTCTGATTCTATTAATTATGCGTCGTAGAGATAAATGCATTCACTTTTTGTTAAATTAAAAGAAATGTTAAATTCCTAACCGGTTTTCAAAAATGACATAATGGCAAGTGCAAATTCATGCATTCAAATTCTAGACCTTCATAGTAGAATATACGTAATATTTAACTAAAGTTATCAGGCATTCGAAAACGAACGTTTTATTTTCATGTTTTGATATTTGTAGACAAAATAACTAAACCTTAGTCAATAAATATGGAATATTTCAATTTATACAGCAGTGGTGCAGAAGAGTAACAAATTCTTTCATTGTTATCAAGCTAGATTTAAAAAAGTATACTAAAATTGTTCATTATCAATACAAGTATTTATGTAATACTTGAACAATATACATGCATAATGGATGTAGCTATATTATGCAATAAACATATGCAATTAAAATTTAATTTAATAGCCAGCTTACAGAAAAACACCAGGAAATGTTGGTATAGGAACTATTTGAATTAATTTTTAAATAATAAACCTACTTACATTATCATTGGATCTGATCGAACTATATCGTCGTCGAAATTGTGTGAAGAACATTTAAATCAGTCGAATTCGAATTGGAAAATTTCCGGTTTTTGAAGCCGGCTAAAAATTTCTTAATCTAATGTCTTAGCTACTATTTATTAAAAATATTTTGACAAAGGTCATTCACCCTTGTTAAAATATTTTTTGCTAGTCCAAAAGTGCAACCAACTATAAAACTTAAAAGTCAAATATTCAATGAAAACGTTCACCAGTTTCCAAAGTCCAATGATAAAAGTAGTGTTGACAAATCAGTTACTAATTATCTTTTCTTTTTTCAATCTAAATTTATTTTAATCTAAATTTAATCTTCATATTAAATTGCTAATTACTACACGTATGCCGTAAAAGGAGCGCATTGCAGCTACAAGACACAATAAGAAGTAGCAAAAAGTAATTGTGACTTTCGGTGTTGTTTTGTTCGATGGGACGACACTTAATCTGTGAGCTTTCCAGAGTGTGAGTAGCGTCAACAAATAATTTCAAACACTCTTAATGTCACCTTAAAAGATAGCAAAAATTAATTTATTTCCTATCTTTCTAATAAAAAATCTTTTATTTATTGGTTATAACACTATAGATTATTTCACAGCATTTCAGAGGTAAATCAGTTGCGGCTCAAAAAGAAGTTCATAAGATAATATAGTATTTTATAATTTGTTGGTATTCTTTAGATATCTGTTTTGTTTTGTTTTACTTATCATCATTATACGTAATGCTTTACAACTGGTGTAAAAATAAAATATCTTTGATTTACACATTTTAATTTACAATTCTCTACATCCTATTGGTAACGTATGCCTAAATTGAGCTATATTGAAAATCAGGCCAAAGACATTTTTCTGTTGAAGCCTTCTTATTTCTTTTATTTATTTGAAAAATTATAAAAGTTGTTTAAAGAAATATTTGCCGAATAACAGACGGAGAATAATATTGGATTTATGTACTGAATACATAGTAGGAACCTACGTCCAAAATAAAATTGAAAATATCATTACTTTTATGAATTGTATGAGGATATATTTATCACATTTTTAAAGAAAAAATTTTTATCAATAGCTATAAAATATATGTACTAGTATCTCATTTAATATGTATTCATTCGCTAATACTGTACATTCATGTTGACAGAAATCACAATTATAACCTAAAAGTCAAAATAAAACAAAACTACAATTACATAAAAAATTCTACCAATCAAAAAAATCAAATTTTAATATTATAGTCTTGAAAGTTGGAAATCATCACTCTTGTTATATTAAGACATCGTCAAGGAGTCTGAAAAAGAAACAAGGTAAAGTTTAAAAAGTATTAAAAAAAATCTCTTCAAGAATGTTCATTGAGGGGCCATCAAAAAGTAGTCTTATGAGAAGTCTTCTCATCTCGAGAAATGCAAGACCAAATTTTTTCGCTGTAGTGTAAGAATATCTATTTCCCTTTATCGTCACGTACTTATACAACGTTATAAAGATTGAGTGTGTCGACGAGGGTTGCGTACCTTATACTCAGAATCACCAAACGGTATTCGTTCAAGGTAATACTACAGGTTTACGCACCAACCTTGATGAGGAGGTGGAGGAAATGTTTGAGGATATCCCTAAAGCCATGCAATCCTCCAAAACCCACTATATGGTGTTAATGGGAGATTGCAACGCAAAACAAGGCACAATAGAGAACGGCGAACAGTGGTTAAGGAAATTTGGACTAGGACAACGGAACCCAAGGGGCCAGCAGCTGGCCGACTTCATAAAGAAAGAGGGACTCTTTATGATGAACTCTTTCTTCCAGAAGCGGCCCCACATGAAGTGGACCTGGTCGCGTCCCCACGGTTCGAAAAAAAATGAGATTGACTTTATAATGACGACTAGACGGTAACTGTTCAGTGATGTCTCGGTGATAGCGACGGCGAAAACTGGTAGCGATCACCGAATGATTAGAAACACACTGAACATAAACGTTAAGTTGGAGAAGTCTCGTCTAATGAAGTCAATGTTCCGTCCCCGTCGTGCTCTAATCCAAAGTTCTGAAATCTTTCAGCTCGGGTTATAAAACCGTTTTCAGTGCCTAGAAGATTGTAATTCAGTGGACGATATGAATGACAAGCTCCTGGAAACTGGCCATGCGGTCGGAGCTAAGTTCTGCAAGACCCGCCGCAGAAGAACACCAAAACTCTGCGATCACATTCTCAATCTCATGGCTATTAGACGAGAAATGAAGACAGATCACGGCGGGACTTACGCAACTTTAATACAGCTCGTACTGAAGAAGCGATCGAGCGGAGCCAGGACTCCAGTCTTTGCCAAAGATCTGTCCGCCAGAAAGAGCCAACTGTTGAAGCTGAAGACCAACTGTGGCAGCATCGTTTCCGGGAGATATTGAGTGAGATTGAGAGGTTCTATGGGCAGCTGTACACGTCATCGTCGGAGCCATACGCAAGTGTGAGTAACGATCCAAGAGCAAGTATTATCCGACACTATTCCGATAATATCCCGAACGTCAGTCTGAGCAAGATTAGAATGGCTCTCCAGCACCTTAAAAACGGCAAGTCCCCGGGCGAGGATGGAACTTCTGAAAGCGGGTGGAAAATCGGTACTTGAAGTCCTTCAGAAGCTCTTTAATTCCGTCCTCCATGGTGGCACTACTCCGGAGGCGTGGAGCAAAACTGCGGTGGTCTTGTTCTTCAAGAAAGGCAACAATACTCTCTTGGATAACTACAGACCAATTTCCCTTAAAATCGCGTCTACGTGCAGTTTTCGAGAGTCTTTACGAATTGTCTCGGTTTCCGAAAGGGCTTTAGCACCATAGACCACATACATACTTTTCGGCAAATTGTACAGAAGACCGAAGAGTACAATCTGCCACTTTGTCGTGCGTATGTGGACTATGAGAAAGCCTTTGATTCCGTCGAAATTTGGGCGGTGCTGCAGTCCCTTCAGCGGTGTCCAGTTGATTGTCGGTATATAGAAGTGCTGAAGTGTTTGTACAGTAGGGCTACCAAGGCTATCTGAGTACAGAATCAGAGACGAAACCTATCCAACTGCAGAGAGGTGTAAGACAGGGTAATGTTATATCTCCGAAACTCTTCACCGCTGCATTGGAAGACGTTTTCAAGCTACTGGACTGGAAAGGATACGTATTAACGTCAATGGCGAGTATATCACTCACCTCCGATTTGCCGACGATATAGTCCTTATGGCAAAATAGCTGGAGGAACTAAGCACTATGCTCAATGGCCTCAATAGTTTCTCCCAAAGGATAGGTCTTAAGATGAACATGGACAAAAAAGTAATGTGTAACATGTGACACCTATGCCAGTAGTTGTTGGGGGCACTAAGCTCGAAGTCATTGACGAATAAGTTAACTTGGGACAAATAGTCCGACTAGTTAAGTCCAACTTCGACCGAGAGGTCAATGGATTCAACTCGGCTGGGCAGCGTTCGGGAGATTACAACACATCTTATCGTCAGACATACCTCAAACACCTCATAACAAGATTGTTCAACCAGTGCGTGTTGCCAGTGATGACCTATGGATCTGAGACGTGGTCCTTCACTGCTGGTCGTACGAGGAAGCTCAAGGTCGCTCAGCGAGCTATGGAGAGGGCTATGCTCGAGGTTTCTCTGCGTGATAGACTTAAAAAAGAGGATATCCGCAGTAGAACCAGAGTAACCGACATAGCCAAACGGATTAGTAAGCTGAAGTGGCAATAGGCAAGCCATATAGTTCGTAGAACCGACAACCGATAGGGAAGAAAGGTCATCGAGTGGCAGCCTCGTACCGGCAAGCGAAGTGTAGGACGTGCCCCCACTAGATGGAGTGACGACCTGGTAAAACATGCAGGAAATCAATGGATGCTGGTGACTCAGGATCGTGCTTTGTGACATTCCTCGGTGGAGGATTAGGTTCCGCAGTGGATCTGTGATGGGCTGTAATGATAATGATGATCATGAATAAAAGGAACATTGAATGTATGTAGCATGCAATGTGTTTGAAATTAAAGTATATATAACTAAAATATAATAAAAATTGTCTATATTACAGATGGCGTTATAATCAATTTATGGCGCTTAGCGTTAATGCTAAGCGTGACGATTACGACAAGTTTTCTCGTGATTCGATTAGTAGAAAGAGATCAAAGTCCAACACACAATGTGGACAATTTACGAGACAATTAAGAAGTATTTTATAAATAGAAAAGTACTTACAGTTATTCAAAAGTCGTCCAAACAAAAATCAAAATGGTCCTCCATAACTTTGTACTGGTCACTTGAAAAACTCATGCATTTAGGGCACTTGTAGATCTGTAATACAAACAAGAAAGGTGATAGAAAAGATCTTTCAAAATACGTTAGTTACAATAACAACACTCGCAAACTGATTAAGACATGGTGAACACATCGAGAACATAGGGAGCGTTCGTACGAGCGTTACAAGGTTATCGGGGCGGTAACATTACGAGGTTATCCGGGCGGAAATTAATTGTATTTAACGTATTCAATTCATTTCGTTTCATGCTTGAAAACCAATTAGTAGTGTTAAACTAAAAAGAAATTGCGTATATGTGTTTTATAAGTGTATCATTAAGATTAAAAAGTGAAAGGGAAATGGAATTAAATATAAACTCTTTGGTTTTCATCGGAAATGTTATTGTTTTTGTTAATATTTTTTTTTTAATTTTTGTTAATGCACATTAAGTGTCATTATATGATAGGGCCTATCCTTGCTGTAGAATAAAAAGCAGAGTTTATTATTTAGTATCTAAACAAACACTGGCAAAATACCAAAAACTTATAAAATATCTTACCTAGAATATACACCTCGATAAAATCTTTATTCAATTATATATGATATGATTAAATAGTACAACTATCAATTTTATACAATACTTTTTTATTATCATTTCATTAAAAATATTGAACTTTAACTTTTGATAAATTAAATAATTAATTACAAATCATTAAATACAAATATCAAAATGCAACAAAATTATTGAGTAATATTTAACTAATTATAGATATAAATATAAATTTTATATAAATGCTAAGACTCATAATCATGAGGCATTTGAATTCAAAGTAGAATAAAATTTTTTTTATTAAATGTTCATACACAACTAGAGTCACCAACTTATTTTAAATCCAAATCGATGTAAAATTTAAGAGGACACTATTGTTGAGGTTTTTTTACACAAATTCATTATTACAAACATAAAAACGTTAATTATGATTTTGAAGATCAGTGTCCAAAATGACGTAGGATACATAGTGCACACTGAAAGTTATGCGCTCCTGACCCATAAATGTTTGGATTTCGAATGCTATATTTTATTTAAATCAATTCTTAAAATATTTTTTTTGGCGGAAAGTCGCGTTTCAATTGCTTTTTAATACACGTTGAATTTCGTCATCCGTAGCAAAAATGGAAACAGCGCGATAAGTCAGCTTTATGATGATAAGTTAGCTACAGTCAGGCGACTTATTGTCCTAACTAATAATAATTATTATTAACTAATATTAATTATTTATCCTGACTAATAAAAGTGTGTTTTTAATTATTTTTTTTGTTAATTATGTATTAATTTTATTTTATTTGCTTAGATTATTCTATATACTGACATTAATGCTTATTGAAATTGAATGGATGTATTATTTTAAAATTGTTATCTTGTTGACATTGATTTATGTATAGTATTGCTTTAATTGTGTAGATTGATTTTAATTTAATTTATTGCAGCACAGTTGCCTCAGAGAAAGTTTTAATTATTGATCTCGTCTCCAGACTGATAAATGTGTGTAATTCTGTTATTTATTTATTTATTTATTTTAATTTAATGTTATTTTATGTCATTATATTATTTATATACTGACATTACTGCCTATTTACATTGACTGGATTTATTATTTTAAAATTGTTATTTTGTATTGACATTGATTTAATTATTGCTAAAATTTAGGAGACTGATTTAAAATTTATTGATTTTACTGAATATGGGTGTAATTTGCCTGAATAAAGATGATGATGATTATTATTATTATTATTGGAAAAAAATCGAAGCATCACCTGTGAGGAGATTTGAGGACATTTGGTACACATGCCAATATAATATATGAGCCAAATTAAAAAAAAAGTTACATCAACATTTAAATGTTGAAAACTTCGTTGCCGCCGGATACCTCATAAATTCATTCCCGAATAAAAACGGGCACGAGGTAATTGTTGTAAAGTATGATCACGGAAGTTCAAAGTGCTGTGTTCATACACATACATACATTGTGACAGGTGACTAAATATCGTTACATTCCGGAAAGACAGCGTTTTCTATATGGATGTTCGAAGGTGACGCCTGCCAACAAAATTAAGGCATGCAGGAAGCGTGGGCAAAAATGATGACTATTTTTTTTTTCTCCCAGACGGGTCCTGTCTACACGATCCCACTAGTTGTTTTTAACGACTTTGTTGGTTTTAACAAATAGAAGTGTTTAAAATGTAATAGAGAATACTGAAAAAAAAATTAAAATGGAGAATACTTTGATAAGCAGTAAATAAATTAGTTTACATACAAAATAGTTTCATGTATGAGTTACGCCAAACTTTCCGTGTGTTCCACGTAGAACTATACTATTTTAGTTACACAAAACTTTCAGTGTGCCACACGTAGTACTATACTATTTTTAGTTACACAAAACTTTTAGTGTACCCCACGTAGTACTTACTATATCAATTTCTAGTTACACAAAACTTTCAGTGCAACCCAGGTAGTACTATACTATTTTTATTTTTGAGTTACACAATTCTTTCAGTGTACCCCACGTACTAATATACTATTTTTATTTTTGAGTTACGCAAAACTTTTAGTGTATCCCACCACGTACTACTATACTCTTTACAGTTGGTAACTTTATTCATAACAAACAGGAGTCAACATGCTGCTGCAGAAGTATAAGCGTCTTGAAGGTGCCGTCGCACACGGGGCACACGAACCGCAGCGGCGGCGGACTCGTATCGTCCATGTTAGACGAGTCCGTAGACAATTTCTTCTTTTTGCGCACCTTACGTGTAAACTTAGTTTAATTTTCTCTTCATTTTAGGTGTTTAAACGCAAAACATATACAAGTACACCAAAAATCTATAATTGTAAGTTGGTAAGAATGGCGTTAATAACTTTCAACTTTAATAATTTTAATCAACTTAAGAGGATTGTGAAGTGCCGATACGCGACGCGAGTAGGTATTTCAAAAAAGCTATCTGTTTCATAACGCACGCTCTCCTGCCGGGCTCCGCGCGTGAACAACACAAATACAACATATTACACTCACTCTCACGCACACTACGATACCAGCAGCAGGAGCGTTCATTCATTCATAGCCTATATTTGCGTACATTTACGACAAGTTACATAATGAATTTGTTTGTGTTACTTTGCAATTTTATTATATTGCATAGTCTATGTAGACGTGGGGACTTACTACATATACCTTATAGAAGTGGGCTGTTATTTTTTTATTTAAGTATCTACCTATATACTATGTGAGTGATTATAAGTTGAGTATTACATTCATTCAACTAAAATAATTTTATACATTTTAGAATAGAAGAGAAAGATTAGAGACAAAACTAAAAAAATGCAATTTGCTTCGTAGATCGAAAGAACGGGCAACTAACTTCTAAAATCAACAGCTGTGCTCAACAGGTAAGTAGGCGTACTTACTTACTTACTTATAATAAATTATACTTACTTTGATCGCGTACCTTACCACCTTACATACTATTTGAAAACTTACCTATTCTTTTCTTGTTTACAGTTGGTCTCATACTAATTTTATGGAAATTATTTCAAATATATTATGTTGTAATTGAGTTTTATTGAAATCGTTTGTACAAAATTTTTAATTTTACCACTTGTCCTGTAATAATATTAGTCCGTTAGAAGAAGTTGTTCGTATCACTGTTACTGTGGAATTCCAATGATTCCAAGGAAAATGGTAAAATTTTCAAGATACAAAGATTTGATTAGTAAAATTTCTATCCGTGGTATAGGCATGCTGCAGCTAGGTATATTAGTAGTACAGTTGTAGCACGAGTGGGTCGGCTCGACCGGGGAACGACTACGCTTTCACAGAAATTTAAACGATGAACCGAATTATATAAACCGCTAAACTAGCTTTTCACCCACGACTTCGCCCGCGTTAGTTAGCCATTAAATAAAATTTAAACTATTATGCTTCTATTTATTTTTCAGTGACTCCGAGATAGTGATCCGACAAATAATGTAATGTGCAATGACGATGTACTTCAGTTGGCGAAGGAATCGAATCTGACAAAGAGACTCAAAAATACAATAATAATAAGTCATGTAAATATATATATATATATATATATATATATATATATATATATATATATATACATATTATATAATATGAGACATACAGAGTTAGTCAAGATTGAGTCAGATAAGTTGTGTGGGCGAAGAATTGTAGAAATAAATAACTTATTTGATTGTATCGCAAATAAAAAAATATTTCGATTGCAATTTCATTAATTTAACATTTTACAAAGAGTAAAGACTAGGAAACATAATCTAAAAGTTTGGGAGTGTGAACTGTTTATTGATTCCGAAGATTATTATTTAGCAACAACTCCCGATGGGCTTATTGGACGTGACTCTCTAAATGAAAATGTCTTATTTCTACTTCTATAATATGCTACATTTGAAGGCAATAACTAAAAACAGATCAAAATTTTGTTTGATACGAGAAGCACAAAAAGAAAAAAGAAACCATGATTACTATTATCAGGTCCAGGGATAATTTCATATCACTGGTAGGCAATTTTGTTTTTTCGTAGTATGGACACAACTTTTTCATAAATACAAAAACTTCAGAAAAACATAAATACTATGACCACTTTTGGGCAGCAAAAATGCAGCCGAGACTTTACTCATTTCATTTTTAATATTTATTACCAGAAATGATTGACCCTCGAGTTCCTAGAGAAATGGCAGTTCAAGAAAGAGTGTAATTAAGTAATATGTAATAATAAACAATAATAATTTCTTTAAGTTATTACTTTTTATTTATTTGCCTACCTACTTTATTCTTAACTCGAAATATTTTTAATTTAATGTCCTTATTCAATAAACACTAAAGTAATAACTAAATAATCGATAAACACTGAATAATCACAGACATTAACTTTTTCATGAGATATCTTTCTAGATTATCGATATTATTTTCTCATAATAATATCGATTACACCTCTAAAAGTTACAGCCTATATACACGTCCCACTGCTGGGCACAGGCCTCCTCTCATTTCTGAGAGGGTTTTAGGGCAAGGAAAGGTCCGTCGCGCTGCCCCAATGCGTGTTGGCGAACTTCACATGTCTTCGAAATATATTTTTTTTATGTGTCAGATATGCAGGTTTCCTCACGATGTTTTCCTTCATCACCGAACATGTGGTAAATCAGCACTTAAAATTGCAATTAACAATTTCATTGGCGCCGGCGGGGATCGAACCCGGGTTTCTCGCGTACCTACTGTGAAACTTATAGCGAGCGCTAACCATCTGATCTACCACGGCTCCAACACCCCTAACATCACTACAATATGCCCCTGCCCTCCGACCCGTATCGTGCGATAGAGAGAGTTGCAAGTCTTGAAGGCAATTGCCTACATTTTCTTTTTGAAATATTGTTTCCGGCGATAACGTTTTTACCCCCCTAAAACTTTACAAAATAAGACAATTTTGGTCTTATTCGATTCAGTACACTTTAATCTAGGCTTGTACGTTTTACTTTTTTAGTAATCAGTTTAGTTTAATTAAATAAAAATATAAACGCTCGAGGAAGTTTTTAAGTCAAAAATATAGATATTTAGATGCTAATAACTTATATTGTATACAATATTTCTTTAAAATAAAAACGTACGGGCCTAGTCTTTTGTCATATCTACAACATTTCCAAAAATTATTAAAATTGGACTATATTTACGGGAGAGAAAACGTTATCGCTTTTTGTATGAAAATTTACAGCTTCACAATCCTCTTAATAATTGAAAATGACAATGTCCTCCAGACCGTAATGACTACTAGTAGACTTTCCAGGTAAATATAGAAAAACTACATTTATTTGATACCATAATGTAAGCTTACATTTCAATGCATTAGTTTAAATCGTTGGTGTTGAGACGTTTAATCATGCGACGACATTGACGACATATCACAGCCCTTAGCTGGGAACTGGTATATAATGAAGAAGCTATTGTGGGATAGATTTGGCATAACGGCGTGTTCATTATACCAAATCCTGGGCAGGTTAGGTGAGTGTAGAGAACCGGAGATCCTTTTACTGGAAACGAGGCATTTCAGCTCAATCCTCAGGGGTAGCTTTTTCCATAAAGCAAAGACAATTGAATTTCACGAATGGGTTGGCTCGACCGGGTTAGGACCATCTCTCGCAGAATACCAGCGTAAAATAGCAGCATATCGCTGCTGTGTTTCGTATGGTGAGTGTAGAGAACCGGAGACCTTTTTTAATAGAAACTAGACATTCCATCTTAGTCCTCACGGGTGACAACGCATCTGCATTTTGATTCTTAATCGAAGATAGATGTAGATGTCTATGGGCCACAGCAACCACTTACCATCAGGTGGACTGTGTGCTCGTATGTCACCCTTATTCTATAAAAAAAAAACAATTAAGAAATCGTCCAAAAAAGGTTTGAGTCACGTGTAGTATTAAACTTTTAGTAGGAAATCCGGTTTCAATTTAATCACAACGACGTGGAATAAATATTTTTCTCTAGTAAAAAAACTCGAGTAAAATATTCCACAAGCCTATAAAAGTCTACTGCTAAACATAGGCCTATTGTTACCCCTATTGCCTTATAGAGGGGATTTTGCAATAGTTGCCACGCTTGGGGCAAACCACCCACCCACCTGGGGTTGGAAACCACAATTTTAAATAAATATAATATTATATGATATATATGAACCGCATGACGGCGGCGTCGTCGTACGCCGGTACAGCAATAATTGTAAACAATACGTGCACCGATTACGCCCCCCGCCGGCGCGCCACTCGATTTCCCTCGCCGCCCCACTACTCGATTTGTTTTGCAACGGATATAAAACTACCGCGAAGCGACGGAGTAGGCTCCACACCCCCCTTCCCTAAGGGGGGTCGTTTCCGATGCGGCGAAGAGGCCACTACCAGGCCAGAGCCAGTCCCATAGGTGGTGCTTAGTGGGTAGGCACTTCTTAGTGAGTCCCACGAGCATTCATCACCTCCCTCCCCCGCTTCCGGAGGATAGCCTTGCTTTGGGCGCAGAAAAAAAACGGAGCGAGTCACACACATACAGACACTACACTAGTGCCGGCGAACACGAGCTCGCAGACACATCTCGTACACGAGGTTCAGTACCCGTGATACGGGGCGTTTTTAGTTTTGCGTAAGCAGGGGTCGGAGTGCCTCGGGACTACAGTCGGTACCGCCTCGCCGCCGGCAGAATTGTTGCATTCAATAGCTCTAAAGCACTCACTTACGAACCTATTTCGATGAAGCTGTAAAGGCCGGAGGGCCAACAGCATTCTATACTTGGTAGATACATGCTGCAGCTATATTAGTAGTATAGTTGTAGCACGAATGGGTCGGCTCGACCGGGGAAGTACCACGCTCACAGAATACCAGCGTAAAATTGCAGCTTAAAACTGCTGTGTTTCGTATGGTGCGTGTAGAGAACCGGAGACCCATTTTACTGGAAAAGATGCATTCCATCTTAGTCCTCACGGGTGACAACGCATCTGCATTTTGATTTGCAAACGAGGATAGATGTAGATGTCTATGGGTCACAGCAACCACTTACTATCAGGTGGACTGTGTGCTCGTTTGTTACCCTTATTTTATATAAAAAAAATACACTTTCAGAAAAAAAACGAAGCGGGCAGTTTTCGATTTAGCGTGACTCAGTGCACTGGTTGTATCAAGCTTAGCCTATCCTAGACGCCCACGGATAATTAATTTCAAATTAATTATTATCATTAATTATAAAAGTGCCCTGGTACAATTTATAGTTAATAAAACTAAATATTATCTTGTAATCCCATAGACTTCTTATTTAGCATGGCCGACCTCTTCTCCTACATATATAAAATATTTACAACGTAATGCCCATGTCGCATTTAACTGTTTTTAGTAAGTATCTAATTTAATTAAAAAAAAAACGACGTTTCAAATAAGAAAAAATGTGTAAGAATATTTTGTGTTGTATCTGAAAAATGTTTTTCTCTAATTAAAATAATTTCTAGTAAAATATCACTCCCATCACTAAGAAAATTATTTCTCACCACGTTCCCAGTTGTGGTGGTGGTGGACTTCGCTGCTGAACTGGTGCTCGAGGTGTTGGTAGCTGACACCGATGCTGTTGCGGTCGACGATTGTCCCCGGGGCTTTTTGGCTGTGACGCTCCGGAATATTCCAGGGCTTAGTTTGCGAACCTCTTCCAACTGTGAACAAGAAAAAAAAGTAAAAACAAGTGGAAAAAATAAAATGTAAATTTCACCTGATTGTGAGTGCCTACTGCCCTGCAGTAAATTTCAAAAGAAAAAAGAAGGCTAAATATGGCTGTATATGTATATAATATAATTACACTGGCTGACTTTACACGGTAGAGCCATGCTGCAGCTATATTAATAGTATAGTTGTAGCACGAATGCGTCGGCTCGACCGGGGAAGGACCACGCTCCCACAGAATACCAGCGTAAAATAGCAGCTTAACACTGCTCTGTTTCGTATGGTGTGTGGAGAGAAACGAGGACTCTTTTTACTGGCAACGAGGCATTCCATCTTAGTCGTCAGGGGTGACAAAGCATTTGCATTTTGATTCTTAATCGAGGATAAATGTAGATATCTATAGGCCACAGCATCCAATTACCATCAGATCATGATGATGTCCACTGTGTGCACGTTTGTCACCCTTATTCTATAAATAAAAATATCATCATCGACTGTCTGCTGGCTCGAGCTGCCTTTGAAATCTCCCAAAATGTCCACAATGTGACGCATCAACATATTGTGAAGAAAATTTGCCACAAATTATTATTAAAGATGATTTTTAATTTAATTAACACTGGCAAAAGTACGATTGTTCGACACAATCTTTAAACTATCTGCATTTTATTCTTAATCTATGCCAGGTGTATAATCTGGTGGACTGTGGCACTCGTATAACATCTTTACTTCTAAAAAAATAAAAATAAATGTCCGGATGGTAAGTGACTACCGCCGCCCATAAACAACTGCAACACCAGGGGAACCAGGGGAATAGCAGATGCGTTGCCGGCCTTTTAAAAAGAAGTAGGCTCTTTTCTTGAAGGTCCCTAAGTCGTATCGATCCGGAAAAGTTGCTGATGGTAATCGATTCCACAAGGAAGTTGTGCGAGGAAGAAAACATCTAAATCGCACAGTGGTGGACCGCCAATCATCCAGATGGTGTGGATGGTATCGGGAGTTCTGCCGTGATGTGCGTTCGTGAAATTTGGCGGCTGGGATTAATCCGAACAATTCCTCAGAGCACTCCCCGTGGTAAATGCGAAAGAAAATGTAATGTGTAAACACAAGAGGTGAATCTTTTTTGCGACATTCATTCTTTTTTTATGTTTATTTTACATAAGTATGTTAAATAATAGTATACTCATGCAACCCGCGGTGATACGTTACAAGAAAACGTGACGTTTTTGTTTTTTAATACCGTACTAAATTTCTCCACTACGTCGGATAAAGAAGCTTAACTTCTAAAAGAATGTCATAAAATACCTGCAGCACAAGTTCATGATTGCGTTTCTCGGTCGTGCGTAGATCAGTCAGTATGTTGTCTTTATCACTCGCCATTTTCTCCCGGGCTTTTCTCTCCGCTTCGAAGTCGCTCCTGTGAAGAAACGCAATGTTCAGTTATAGAATGTTAAGTAAATTATTTTTTTTCTACCTTATTTAATAATTTATTTAATTATATATGTATCTTTATATATAAAAATTACGTGTCACATTGTTTGTCCGCGATGAACTCCTAAACTACTGAAGTGATTTCAATGAAATTTTGCACACTGTGTGCAGTTTGATCCAAATTGAGAGATAGGATAGTTTTTATCCCGATAAGTGACCCTCAATTTTTTTATTGCTAATCTCAGGAGTATTTTAGGAAACGAATGGTCGTCGGAAGTCTAGTATATATCCTAGTATAGTAGCATATATCCTATCTCTCTCTCTCTTTATATATATATATATATATATATATATATATATATATATATATATATATATATATATATATATATATAATGTAAGACTACAATATAAGATACATAATATATTTGACTAAACGAAGATAGAGATAACTGTAATTATGGTTTAGTAGTTTGACCATTTTTAGAAAATGAGCCCGAACATTCGCCTATTGTGTTTGTTTGTTGATAAGTTGTTTTTAGCTTTTCGAGCCTAGTTTCTAAACTTACCTGATCCTGGTAACATTTGCTACGCTTGGCAGGGGGGTTGGCAATCGGAAATATTTTAAAGACGATGCTGCACATATCCAGGTATGTTACCCTCTGTCACCTTTTATAACACCCACAGGAAGAATGAATAGGGAATTGGATATTCTTACACTGTTGTACGCAGTAAAGAAGCATAAAAAATAAAATAAAATGGGTAACACCCACTTGTATTGTTCGAGCTGGGCTCGCAAAAGCTCGGCGTCGTCACGGTGTGCTCTATTCGCGTCCAGCTCAGCACGAAGCTGCTGTATCTCTTGCCCGCGCGCCACCAAAGCTGCAGTTAAAGCTTCCACGCCCCCACCATTGTTCACCTGCAGCTAAACATATCACATACAAAAGATATCGAGTCATTCTAAATATAATTAAGACAAATATTATTTTTCCTACATAGATAGTTATACATACTGGAAGTATCCGTAAAATCATAAAAACTGTAGATCCCCAATCATCATGGCTAAGCGCCTAAAATTTGCATGCAGCCATAATTCACAACAACACTTTGATCATGAACTATCCCGACTAAGCTTTTTTTATAGGATAAGATTGACAAACGAGCACACAGTCCACCTGACGGTAAGTGGTTGCTGTGACCCATAGACATCCACAATAAAGAATCAAAATGCAGATGTGTTATCACCCGTGAGGACTAAGATGGAATGCCTCGTTGCCAGTAAAAAGGGTCCTCGTTTCTGTACACGCAGCATACGATACACAGCAGCAATAAGCTGCCATTTTACACTGGTATTTTGTGAGAACGTGGTCCTTCTTCAGTCGAGCCGACCCATTCGTGCTACAAATAAACTACCAATATAGCTGCAGCATAGCTCTACCACATATAAAAATTATTTTAGAAACAGCTTGGAAGCGACCACCTCTTCCTCAATGTTTCAATCGTGCATTCATTTATGTTATACCCTTAAAAATAAAAGTAATTATTTAACTTGGTAATAGAGAGACCTTGTATATTTTCTTGGACTTCGTTGTAAGCGTATATGACTCCCCATGAATGAATAATTTCCCATTTGCATGAGTGAGTGGGCTTTTGTGGTTTACACTTACCACCAGGTTGGACGGTAGTCAACAATTGGATTATAATATTTAAAAAATGAAAGACCACGCTCTCACAGAATACCAGCGTAAAATGGCAGCTTGACACTGTTCTGTTTCGTATGGTGAGTGTAGAAAACCGGAGAATCACTTTACTGGAAAAGAGGCATTCCATCTTAGTCCGACGTAGTGACGACGCATCTGCATTTTGATTCTTTATTGAGGATTAATGTAGATGTCTATGGGTCACAGCAACCACTTACCATCAGGTGGATTGTGTGCGCATTTGTCACCATATACTATAAAAAAATTGTTTGTACAACCTTTCTTATTGTATAATTTACTATGAGTTCCGCTGGGTTTGTTGCTGGTTCTTACCCAAGAATTTCTTTTTTCCGAACCAGTAGTAAAGGTAAAAATGACTATGTATATATATTCAATAAAAAAAATCATTCCATTCTGTTCCACTGCTTTTTTGTACGTATTAAGAATGACAAAGCAAAAACATTTGATTTTTTTTTCTATTTATTTGATAATAATTTGACAATATTTAAATTGATATTTTACGGTATAAACATAAGCTTATACAGCATACCGATAAACCGATTCGACTGGGTGGTAATGAAGACAACAAAAGGGTGGCGAATGACTGAGCGTTCGGTTGTTCGATGGTAGAAGGGGCAGAAAAAAATTAGTTTATCCAATTCAAATTATTTACAATATCCAATTTATCTAACACAGGCTTCTTTCACATCGCCACATAAAGGAGATATTTGTCAGTTGACACACTTGGCAGGCAACTGTCAACCTTCCTCATTTGTACAGTTTTCATTATTACTACCGAGTTGTTATAAGGAAGATGTTGCTTCCCATTGTACTCTTACGACACCCACAGAATGATATGGGGTAGTCGATATTTATACGTAATAGACCCAAGCTGCAGCTATGGTACAGTTGTAAACTATCTGATTTAGTAATTTATTTATTTTTTTAGTTAATGGAAAGTGCGAGCACTCGTGTTCTTCGGTTTTATTTAAAAACATTGAAGTGTTACTAATTAGATAATTAAAAAATGTGTTACCAGTATTCGTGTCTTCGTTATGTTTTATTTTTATTTTCGTGAAATTATATATGTGCAGCATAACGATATAGAAATATCTAGCAAGATACGTAACACGATACGAGTATGTATAACAAACAAGACTAATCATTAATTAATTAATTATGACGATGTAAATAATGCTCTATCGAATTTGGTACATTGGTTTAACGCCAACAATATGCTCTTAAACGGCAATAAGACAAAGTGTATTAAATTTACAATACCTAATGTAAAACATTCGAATACCAATGTGCTGTTAAATGGGGAGGAGTTGAGTCTTGTGGATACCACTGTTTTTCTCGGTATTACTATTGACGCGAAACTTCAATGGGGGCCCCATATATCTAAATTAGCAAGCAGACTTAGTTCTGCAGCATATGCTGTAAGAAAGATTAGAAGTCTCACATGTTGAGACAGCTAGATTAGTATATTTTAGTTACTTTCATAGCGTACTGTCTTATGGAATTTTGCTATGGGGTAATGCGGCTGATATTGAAGCTATATTTGTTTTGCAAAAGAGAGCCGTACGGGCGATTTATAACCTAAATTGTAAAGAGTCCCTCAGACAAAAATTTAAAGAAATAAACATATTAACTTTGTCATCGCAATATATTTATGAGAATGTAATGTATGTGCATAAAACCATAAATAGCTTTAATAAGAATAAGGATGTGCATACTTTAAATACTAGGAACAAACATAAGCTTGTAATGCCAGTTACTAGACTCCACAGAATCAGTAATTCATTTATGGGGCAATGTATACGCTTTTACAACAAAATCCCAGAACATATTCAAAGTTTGTCAATAAACAAGTTTAAAAATTTTATTAAAGAAAAACTGTACAAAAAGGGTTATTATAATATCAAGGAATACATGAATGAAAATAACCCCTGGAAATAGGGTGATCGCCACCATGCTGGTTCTATGAAAAATTATTTAAAAATTGTATAAACAAAATTATTGTTAAGTGAAATTATGTTTAAAAAAAAGTCCCGCTGAGTTTTTCGCTGGTTCTTCCCAGGACTGGGGTGTTTTCCGAACCAGTGGTAAATAAAAAATGACTTTCAATAAGTATTATGTAATAATCAATATTGAATAAAAAATTATTCTATTCTATTCTACTATGACTGAATGCATGTGTCCGTGTTGTGTACAGGTTAACCAACGACTCGAAAAAATCGAATAAAACTACTTAAACAGTATCTATTCGACTTTTTTTGATCCGATGCTGGATAATATATTGGAACCTCAACCGTACAGCCTATTAAAATCCACTGCTGAACACAGCCCCCCCCCCCCCATAGACTGCCTCATAGGGGAGGATATTTGCCTTAGTTGCCACGATTGACAAGTACTACTAACTGTACTTGTAACATAAATGGGCCGGCTCGACCGGGGAAGGACGACACGCTCTCACAGAATACCAGCGTAAAATAGCAGCCTAAAGCTGCTGTTTCGTATGGTGAGTGTAGAGAATCGGAGACCTTTTTTTACTGGATACGAAGCATTCCATCTTAGTCCCCAGGGGTGACAACGCATCTGCATTTTGAATCGTAATCGAGGATATATGTGTAGATGGCTATGGGTCATAGCATCCACTTATCATTAGGTGTCTGTGTGCTCGTTTGCCACTTTAATTTTATTAAAAAAAATCTACACGTCAAACCGATTATAACAAACACGAATTCTGGGAGCTTGGCAATTTTGATTAGGCTTCCTTGAGCTGGTGTTTGAGGAGATTCTGCCTAGGAGTCTATCTGGGTAGGTACCACCTCCTTACTTATTTCTAACACCAAGAAGCAGTGCGTGTACTGCTGCATTCAGATCTGTCTTACCATCAGGGGAACTGAAGTTCATTTGTCACTTTTATTAAAAAAAGCGTCAGCAAGGCAAGGCATTAAGGCAAGGCGCGGACTGCGAATTCAAAAGTCGTGGGTTCGAATCCGCCATCCGACTACTGTCGTGAATCACTTAAACACACAAGCATTTTAAGCTCACCAGCACGGCTAGCATGGGCTGGGGACAAAAATTTTATCCACCGATTATATCCACTGACAAGAGATAAAATTATCTTGTCCCTATGCCAAAGCATGGCAACAGGGAGAAGTATATCCCCGTTTGACATAACGAGTAGACATATATCTCCCGTCCGTAGCATGGAGCCAAATTAAAGACAAAAAAATTATAATTTTTTGACTTTTGAAAGGGACAATTCTATCTTAGTTCATTGGACGTGGGTTTAAGTTTATATTCATACAAAAAATATATCTAAGTCTATCTCCCATTTTATCTACTGTGGATATTATATCCACCAGTGTGCCCATGCTCGAAGGGTGGATAAAACTACGCGAGGGGATAAATATTTTCTCCTTTCCCCGGGGATAAAATTGTCTCCGGCCCATGCTAGCCCTGCTGGAGTGGATAAGGGGACTAATAGTAATGTTGGCATTGCTAGTATTAAAAAAATATTTCAAAAAAGTACTTACATTTTCTGGTTTGGTGAGCGCCTTCTTTAGGACCTCGTTATAATCTTTGAATATGCCTTCAAAAATGGACAGCATGCCACGCAGTTTACCTCTGTAATTAACCCGGTATTTTAAAGATATTCTAACTGAATTATAACCACGCTGACAACTCTTGAAATCAGACACGAGCAGAGTTGCCAACACTTAAAAATAAAATGTCAATGCTGTTGTAAAAATGACAATTACTTTGTATCGCGAATTCATAAATGTTAGAAATTTTGCTATTTTGAAAATTTTATTCAATATATAATTCAATATATATATGGGACCAGATGAGAAACACCAGCTTTCAAATAAAAAAAGAATCGTCGTAATTTGTCCACTTCCACCTGGAGACGGCGAAGCCGGCCTTGCTCTTTTTAACCGAGACTCAGGTGTCCTCTCTGGGTGATACTTCATATCTATCCTACCTGGGGTGCAAATTAGAACACTCCCTTGTGCCTGAGCTGGAGTCTTGAAAGTACGAACATGTCTATCTTATGGTTACGCGTAAACAGCGACGACTATCCCCACGTCTACGGAGGCGTCTATAGGCATTACATTATAGAAAACAATAATATTATTCTAAGAGAGTTTAATAAAAACAACAATCATATTGAACCTATAAATGATATAAAAAGCACATTGTCAGAAAGATAAATTAATATTTTTTTAAATCAATTAATTGCTGTTTTAGTGGCTTATGGTGTAGATTTATCAAGTCCGCATGGAGTGATAAGCATGATAACTTTTGAAACTATTAATTGTATAACTCAATCTATTTTTTAATCTCTTCATCTATCATGTGGGAAGCCATGGAATGTAAATGGCAGTTTAATTTTGTTTTGTTTAGTTATAATTAATTTTTTCGGCTGCGAAATGTCGAAATTTTAGGTGTTTTAGCAGCCTTGTATTAATCTATTTTACTAAATAGACTGCCTCACTCACTCACTTCGGCGTCAACCGCCGTCGTGAGTGGATATTGCATCGATTGTTTGCAGCGGCTCAAAAAGATCGCTGTACAAATACAAAATATTCGAAGAACCAAATTTCATACATACTTGACTGTTATAATAATCAGGTTTTTATTAAAAAAAATTAAAAGCACAAAATATATAATAGTAGTACGTACTTAAATTGCGACGAACCTCGACAGTCTTTTTAAAAACTCAATTTAAAGTATAAAATGATTTAATGTTCTTTCGAAGGTGGTTAGTTACAGAATGAATTAATATTAATGTTAATAAAATAAGTCTATAGTATGTGCCAAATCGATTGAGAAAAACGGACAATGACCTTTCGGTCGTTTAACCAGGGGTTACAAACCTTCAATATATAGGCACATTTTATATGTAGTACTTTCTTTATTTATAATGATTTTTTTATAATGATTGATATAATATATATTTATTAACTATTATTAAAAAGTTATGTGAAAGATCGCTGTAGAAGAAAAATCATCTATTGTTATAAAGTACTTTATTCATTTAACAACAAAAAACATTAATTTATAACACATATAAAGATTCGAGTGATAACGACACCGAATAAGTACGTACTTATGCAAAAGATAAAACTTTATTTTTAATATTATATAAGAACTTTATTTTTATTCGGTGCAATCATCACTCGTATCTTCACTTGATGAACTATCTGTAACATTAATTATAAAGCGATCTGCAGTTTGGTCAATTCTATCATCCATGCCACGCATTTTTTGTTCAACCTTAAGGACATGCTGAACACAGTTTTTCCATTTATCTGGCGTGATTTGAGTTAAACCATCTTTAAGTAAATTTTTAACATCTTTTAACTTGAAAGTTGTATTTTTTCGTGCAACGTACCCTTTCACATCTGCCCACACAAGTTCAATGGGGTTAAGCTCACAGTGATAAGGAGGTAACCTTACCACTGTGATGCTTTTTTCTTTTGCCATCTCGTCGGTGACGTAACTTCGATAGTTATCTTTAACTGCCTTTATTTTTTCCATTAAGTGGGTCTTTGTGTCCGAGGGCACGTATGCGATCTGTTTAGATTCTAGCCATTCCTGCATATTTTGTTTCCGCCAAGACATTGTTGGGGTTTTTTCTAAACGTCTGGAGTGGTAACTAGCGTTATCCATAACTATGACATCGCCGCTTTGCAGTTTTTCTATTACTTTTCTAAACCAGTCCTCGAAATGGAGAGCGTCCATACTCTCATGGTAGTCACCAGTAGATGATGATTCAAATACCCAATCACATCCCTCCAAAAAGCCATTTTCATTGCCAACGTGTACAACTATTAATCGCTTTCCTTTACCCGAAGGGGCTTTCGCGCCAGTAGAGTAGCCTTCTAACCGTGATTGACGAGAAGATTCAATTGTGGTGTCTTCCCATACCTTTCCCATAGTATGACCTGCGTTAATCCATGTTTCGTCAAGGTAAAAAATGTTACGTCCCTCGTTTCTTAATATTTGTATTTCTCTCAAATATCTGGTACGCCACAGAACTATCTCTGGGCGATCTATTAGACCACTTTTTCTGTTTCTCTTTATATATTTGAATTTTAAATGGCGCAACACACGTCGCAGGGAAGTTTTGCTCAAGTTTGGCAACTGGTCATCTTGATTTATACTGAGCAAAATTTTGTCTAAAGTCGGTAATTCTCCTGCAAGAAAGAACTGATGCACTTTCGCTCTTATAGCCGATTTATCAAAATCGTCCAACTTGTCAATTACAGACTTTTTTCTTTTATTAATTATTCCCTTTTCTGGTATTTTATGGGAATCTCTATACACGCTTAATACGCGATATATAGTGCTCTTGCTGACTCCTGAGATCTCCGAAACCTTTTCTACCATATTAACGTTTGAAGGATACACGTCTTCGGGCCAGGTGTTTTTGACATATTTGTATACATTAATGATAATCTCTTGTTCCCCGACCGACAAAGTGGTAGGTTTTCTCTTTTTTACTGGTGACGTTAAAGGTGCTCCAGAAGATGGGCCTGTAAATAAATGACAAAAATATACTACCATAGTACTACATCACATAAATACATATTGTTTTAGAAAATAAATACCACATGGTCACATAAAAAGAGCGCTTTAAGAAATAGAAAGGCTACGTCGTCGCATTTGTACCTATTTGTACGTACCTGCTACGTTTATTATGGGTCGGCGACGTCTCTTTCCACTTGATGTTGAAGGACCGGGTCCTTCACCAAATTCTCCTGAACTCATGTCGATTTAGTAACGACCGTCACAGTAAAACTAATATAACAGATTCAAAAAACAAAAACTTAACGATATAACAAATTTAACAGTAAAAACTCAACTAAAACAATGCAATGAATGCTATGAATTACCCGAGACGTACACACGCAAGCGCTATCCGAACACGAATGAAAACAAAATGGCGGACCGGCCCAAAAAAGGTGACGCATCTCTGGCTGCCATTGTCACGTTTCTTTTAGAACGAACTGACGTAACGCGCGTTTTGTTTATTTTAAAGGGATGAATTTGCAAAAGCTCAATATGGTGATTATATTGCTTCAAATATTTTTTTAATATGAAACTGTTATTAAATGAATTGCTGCGTTACTTACCATAAATTGAAATATAAAATATAACACATTTTTCGCGATGTACCGTAAGATTTTACTATGTTTATAGGAACCACAGACAATATTATTTAAGAAACAAAAAAACAAAACATATGTGCTGACCTAGAAGTGGGAATAATATCAATATTTAAATATTGTTATCACATCTAAATTGAGATTTTGTAAGTTACGCCTTTTGACACTCGGCTCATATCTGAGGTCATTGTCCGTTTTTCTCAATCGATATGGCACATACTATAGTACAGTTATCATATCGTCTTACATTACTTTTAGAATTATCACTCGAGTTCTCACGCATATGCTGATGTGGCTGTTTGGAATATTGAGCCGGGGACGGATTGAGGCGATATAACTCCTCCCTCCACAAGTTCGGGATTATCCTCGGGATTATCTCGAATTTTACAGATTTTACAGATCTCAATTAATTTATGTTTAAAAATAATACTCAAAATAATTAATATAATAACTAAAATAATAACGTTGACTAAACTAACACTTTTATTAGTAATTTCACTTTTTCCATTTTCACTTAACTCACTGTCACTAATTTCTCCCATACTTTTCTGCAGTAATAGATTCAGGAACTGTACGTCTGCTATATTAATTCCATCGAGATTCATAGGCTTCTTCAGAGTGCTTGACGGGTTGAATATTATCTTTGGTAAGTTTATTAATGGCTGTCTTAGGTAGGTTATTTCTTTACCTTGAGTCTGATGTCTTTTCAGTTCGTATCCTTTGATTTTCACCTTGCAGTTATCATCCATAGTTAAGAGGTAGGTTCCTAGTAGAATCTCTTGGCTTACTTCATTGTCGCAGAATTTAGTCATAGCTGTTTCAGTATTTGAGTAAACTATCCAGCGATTTGGTTGTATGAGGTAGATCTTCACATTTTCCAGGGTGACAGGGATCGGGTGACAACTTGAGATATTTGTGTGAAACTGCATGATTTCTACGACACAGTTGTCATTGGTGAAGAGTTGTATGTCGTTCTCATGACACAAGAATCGTCGTTCGTCGACCTCGCGACATGACTGAGAGAGCGGTGTTGCTTTCAACCCTTTCACAAGTAGGTACGGATTTTTAGGTAGGATGAGGGTCGTCTGGCCATTATGTAATACAGGTAAGGGAATTAATTTATAATAGTTAAAAATTTCATTTCTAATAAGTGGAATACTCATAATAAACTTTATCTGATTCTGTTTAATATAGGCTTTTATCTCGATACATCTTTCTAATTTTACAATATTTTCATAAGTGACAGGAAACACTAATTTGTCAGTTTGTTCTATTTCCTTTAACAATATTATAAGTTCTTCTGTATCAATTATTGACTGGTGTAGTACATTAATTTTACTAAAAGCAATGGCTGTTTCGATTTCATTCAAATGGAAATATAGATTATGAAAATTATCAAGGAAGATATTATAAACGTGAATGAGTTTGGTAATCGTTTGTCGAAAATCGGAGTTGTTTAAAGCTTGGATAATGTTTTGAATATTATCTTCTACTCGTATAAAATTGCTTTTAGTAGAATTTGCCATGGCTGTAAAGGAACCCACCATTTCGGAAACTATTGTCATTTTATTTTTAATCACGTTTTGTTCCGTATGTAGCTTATTTATTAATCTTTCATATCTAAGAGCGTCGTTATTATCTAAGTTACCTGTGATGGCTTTTATCAAAGAGCCTACCGGATCGAGGAGGCCTCTTTTGGTTCGTAATGGAGGAATTAATTGTTTAAATTTGTCGATGGTAATATTCATAGTATAATCGGTTTGATATTGGACGGTAGTAAAATCTGAATCAAATGATTTACTATCGAAACAACTTTGAACATGCTTTTTAAGTAACCCATATCTATGCATACTTGATTCTAATTCGTCATAAATTAAATTTAAATCTAATATCTTAATAACTATCCAATTATCATAATTAACGAATGCTTGACCTTCGTCAACAGGTAACAATCCCGGATTCTTGTCAATGCGAAGCTGATGAAGGGCCTGGGTTCCCATCATTCGGATCACCAGTAGAAATAATCTGCGAAGGACGTTTTATGTCTTTAATAGGAACATTAGTAATACGTTTATTAGTTTCAACGGGAACTACATTTCTTTTTATAGCACCGGTGACATGAGCCTTTTGGTAACGTGGTTTATCTTTGCCCCGTCTAGTATTGACACCTTTTATGAACACAGTATCGCCTACATCTAAATCGAACTGTGATTCGCCTGCATGTTTTTCTCTCACGGTTAACTTTTTGTCAATTATTTTATCCGTAAGATATTCATATAAATATTTGGTCCTTTTAGCGTGATCCTTTACTAACTGCTGCGTGAATTGCTTATCGTAATTAATGGCAAATGTACTATTGGATTCGGTGTGTCCGAATACTACTTCAAAAGGCGTGAGATCTGTCGAAGAATGAATTGAATGATTGTATGACATAATAGCATATGTCATCACTGACGCTGCGTCTGTAATTTTATGTTCGTATTTCGCGATTCGGTAAATTTCGGTAATAGTTGAATGGAACCTTTCGATAAGTCCCATAGAGTTGGGGTTGTGCGCAGTACCAATGTGTAAATTGATTTTGTAGAATGTAAGCATTTCCTTTAAGAGTACATTATTAAATTCCATACCGGGATCTGAACTGATTTTGGATGGAATTCCGTAAAATGAAAAATACTTTATTAAAGCTCTTATTACTTCCGGGGTAGATCTACTATTAATTTCAATTGCTTGACCCAATTTGCTGAACGCGTCTATCAAGGTTAGAAAATACTTACCTTCTATCGAAAAGGTATCAATGAAAATTTCTTGGAATGGTTTAGACTGGGTTTGAGTCAATTGAAGTTGAGGTTTTAGAGGTTTACGGTCGTACTTCATTTTTTTGCAGACCTCACATGAGTTTATGATGCTCGCTACCGTTTGTTCCATATTATTCCAATAAAACGTTCGTCTCAAATGTACTAATGTTTCCCTAATGCCTCTATGGCAATTTTTGCCTAAATGATATTTAAGAACTACTTCGCGTTGCTCATTTTCGTCTTCTACATAGACTATCCTCTTTGTACATTCATAAAATTTGACACTATCCTTTTTGAATAATTGCGTTGTGACTTCCGAAAACTCCTTTCGGTGTATGGCATCTTCGAAATAAAAAAAATATTTAATTTTAGGTCTAATATACTCTTTCAAGAATTTTTTAATTAAATCCAAATTATTTAACGGTAAGTGAACTTCCAATATGTTTTGTTTATCCCTAGACAAGTTTTTAACTGAACATTCATTTCTGTTCCAGGTATGAACTAGTATTTGATTTGGTTTCGCATCAATCGCTTCCTGAAGAATTAAAATTCCTGCTGTGTCTATGTCTTTAGCTGAATGTACTGTATTGTTACTACTGTATCCTTCAGAAGCTGTGGCGGTGCTACTATTTGGAGACGGTATCGGATATGGAGATTGATTACCCTGTAAAGAAGGAATACTCAACGTTTCCGAATCAGATGATACTGTTACTACGTCCTCCGCCTGATTCGAATTACCTAGCTGTACAATTTTAGAGACTACATTGCTCAAATGGCGTTGAAGTTTTTTTTCGTTTTTGTCTATATTCACTTGCATAGAAACATCATCGTTATCAGTTAAGGCGTTAATCTTAATTCTAGATAAAGCATCAGCGTTACAATTTTGTTTCCCGTTCTTATACACTATTTCGTAATCAAATTCTGATAGGCGTAATTTCCATCTAGTTAGTTTGCTATTCGGTTCATTTATGGAATTTAACCAGGCTAAAGGGCGATGATCGGTGTAAATTGTAAATTTTTTTCCATATAAGTAAGGGCGGAAATGTTTGACTGCCCAAACGATTGCCAAAAGTTCTTTTTCTATGGTGCTGTATTTTGTTTCAGCATCGTTCAACGTACGACTTGCAAAGGCTATAGGCTTATCACTACCGATGGGTCCCTGCGATAGAACTGCACCAAGAGCAAAGTTCGACGCATCTGTGGTGAGAACGAACGGTCGAGAGAAGTCAGGGTATTGTAAAAGTGGGGCGTTTGTTAAAAGTTCTTTACATCTTTCAAATGCGTCTATATATTCTTTTGTAATTTCAATTTTGTTTTTCTTTTTCAGGCAAGAGGTAAGCGGTTGTGTAACTTTAGCGAAGTCTTTAATAAATTTTCTATAATATCCTATTAATCCGAGAAAACTTTTTATTTCCGTGGCTGTACGCGGTAATGGATATTTTAGTACTGCTTTAATTTTTTCGTCATTTGGTTTCAAACCCTCTTTTGTAATGGTGTGACCTAGATATAGAACTTCTTTTCTCAAGAATTCACACTTATCTAAGGTAACTTTTAAATTGGTTTCTCTGAGACGATCAAAAATTTTCCTTAATTTTTCAATATGTTCCTGAAGACTTGCCGAATACACAATTATGTCATCGAGGTACACTAAGCAATGGAGACCTTGGAGGCCTCTTAAGATATTATCCATTGCTCGCTGGAAAGTTGCAGGAGCTGTCTTTAATCCAAACGGCATGCGTTTGAATTCATAGTGACCGGATTGAGTTGTAAAAGCTGTCTTTGGCCTATCAGCTTCATTAACTTCTAGTTGGTGGTAGCCACTTGCCAGGTCAAGGGTACTAAAATATACAGATTTGCCTAACTTATCAAAAAGGTCGGTTATATTAGGTAACGGGTATTTATCGTCTATTGTATTCTCATTTAATCGTCGATAATCTATAACCATTCTAAATTTAGGCTGCCCGGATGCATCTGGTTTTTTGGGGACTAAGTGAACCGGTGCGCTCCAAGGTGAGTGAGAATTTTGGATTACGTTATCTTGAAGAAGTTTGTCTACTTGTCTTTGTACTTCCTCATTTTGGGAAGGTGGGTGGCGATACGGTCTGATATATATAGGATCTTCGTTGACTGTTCTAATATTATGTTTTACCTGATTTGTAAAAGAAAGGGGAATTTTCTCATTATAAAATATGTCGCGGTATTCATAGCATAATTTAGTTATAGCTTTCCGTTCTTCTTCATTTGTATGATCTAATCGTAGTTTAATTAAATTTTCTTTTAAAATCTCATCTATCTCGCAATCGGAATTTATCACATTTATGGCACACTCATTATTTTCAAATAAAGTTACATTAAACGGTTCTATAAATTTAATATTAGCTTTTTCGTTCGACACATTTTGAATAATGGTTTCGGCAAAGAAATTATCACACTTGATAAGGGCACATGGCATACGCACTCCCTCACTAAATTGTGTAAAATCAATGATTGCGTCGCCGTTTTGTAAGTTGGTAGGTATTTTTACTCGTGTTTCCGATCTTGGTTCTAAATTAAGTTCGTAAGGTGGATTATAAATTATTGGAATTTCAGTATTAGGTGTTCGTAGAATTTGGTGGTTCATATCGATATTAGCTGCCAATTTTTTTAATAAGTCTGACCCAATAAGGCCGTCGTACCGTCCACATCGTATATGTAAAATTTATGTGGAAGAGTACTTTTGAACGTTTTTAAAAGCGGTATAAAAATTATTTCATCGTGCATGCTTTGCGCATGGGTACTTACAACTGTGAAAGGTTCGTTGTATTTAAATTCACCAAAATATTGGTTAGCCTTGGCAGGACTAATAAAGGATCTACTGCTTCCGGTGTCTATTAGAAATTTCGAATTTATTTCGGGAATTACTATATGAGGTAATTTTAAAATGCTATCGCAATAATTCAGATGGATCATTTCGGAGGGCTTTCGAAGGCTACTATCGGAAAATTTTCAGGTACTGTATTATCTTCATTATTAAATTCATTAGAATTTTCTACATATTGACCTTCAAATGGAGGGTCATCTACAAAACCATCATAGTGGTCGTAGTAGTAACCGTCAGTGTTATCGTGAGAGAACTCTTGACATGACGTTGAAGGTTCCTCGCTAAAGAACAAGTCATTCGTCGTCATGTTTTGCCTAATTGGTGCGGTACGCATAGATACGTCAGTGTCGTAAACGTTTTTAGGCGGTTGATTTTGTATGCCGAATTTGAATTGATTGGGTTGCTGTTGTATGCCGTATTTAAATTGATTAGGCTGTTGTTGAAAGCCGTATTTAAATTGATTAGGCTGTTGTTGAAAGCCGTATTTAAATTGATTAGGCTGTTGTTGATTCTGTATACCGTATCTTTGAGCTTGATTTTGGGGAATGCCAAATTTAAATCCACCAACTTGAAATGGTGCTCGTGGTTGTTGGGTAAATTGATTATTGAAATTACGTGGCATTGAATTTTGTGGTGATGCAAAATGGTAGCTTTGTTGAGGTGCTGTGAATTTATTCGTATGCATCAAATTAGGCCTATATCCTATCTGGTTATTGGGTACACCAAACTTGAAATTACTACTGTTATTATTATTGTTTGGTGTCAAATTCGAATTTAGAAATGCAGTTGGTCTTACGAAACTTTGCAGAGCTAATTGCTGAACTGGTTTGGCTTTATGGTTTTTGGCGTTATACTGAGCTAAGAAGTTAATTTCCTCTGTAACTATACTTAAAGCGATCTCCAAAGTAGAACAGCCTTTGAGTCGGACAATTCTAATAAGGTCTTCGGGTAAATTGTACAAAAATACGTTCAAAGCGGTATTATTATATATGATCATTTTGGCTGCCTTTATTCCTTCATCACAATGTCTTTGGACTTTAGCAAATAAAGAACTTTTTACATTTTGTATTCTAGTACAAAACTGAATACACGACTCTCCTTGTTTGATTTTTAGAGATTCTAGTTCGATAGCAATACATTCCTCTGAACGGGGGTCGCCGAAATGCTGGGTCAAAATTTCTTTCAAATCCTCCCACGTACTTAAACTAGGGTTATCACTAAGTAGAGTCGCAGCTCTACCACTAAGCTTACTACTTATAGCGTGGAATCTATATAAATTTTGAATCGGAGTATTGTCGCCTCCTGAATTTAACAAAACATATTCACATTTTGAGATGAATAAATTGAGTAATTTTTCATCTCCATCGTATCTAGGAATTAAATCTAAAATATGTGCTGGAATAACAGTTACTGACATTTTTATTTAAACTATCTTACTTAATCTAACTTAAACAATTAACAAGAATATTATCAGCCTATTTTGTGCCAACAAAATCAGATAATTGTAAATAATTTGGCCCGACGATTTTAGTTCGGAAAATGCGGAAAAGAATGGGATAAATGAAAACAGGAAGTGAAAAAGTTTACTCACAGTATGTTCAATCCCATGTCCTCCAGTTGATTCTGACCACTTCGATATGTACTGCCGATGATCTAATGCGCGTAATCGATTGATTTGGAAACGATAGCGCGCGCGTCGCGGGAGTTATTTGTTTGGTTCGAGGATATCCGAACCTGACTGCTATACTGACGCTTAAACCGATTTTGGGGTCCGAAAGGCGTTAGCACGACAGCAGAATATATACGGATATCCTACCGGCTGCGCCACTTAAATTGCGACGAACCTCGACAGTCTTTTTAAAAACACAATTTAAAGTATAAAATGATTTAATGTTCTTTCGAAGGTGGTTAGTTACAGAATGAATTAATATTAATGTTAATAAAATAAGTCTAGTACAGTTATCATATCGTCTTACATTACTTTTAGAATTATCACTCGAGTTCTCACGCATATGCTGATGTGGCTGTTTGGAATATTGAGCCGGGGACGGATTGAGGCGATATAACTACGTACTAGAAGTAAGTAGGATGTATATATTTAAGTATATTTATACTTAAATACATCTTGGACTTTATGGAGTGACCTGAATGATGGCATGATGATCGATCGATTATATGTATTTATGAGTCATGCACTTTTGAATTTTACAAACTTTTTTAAAATTGTAGTTTGACATAAAATTATTGGAAAATTGAAAGTATAATAATAATTTTAATTGAAATTAGAGGTTATTAGTGAAAACTTGTGTGTATTTAAACTACTTTGAAAAAATTGTATAATCATGTTATACGTGATTTTTTAATGCGTTTAGGGCATGCACAATTGGATTTACCAATAGTTTTTTATTTGATGATATTACCAAGCTATCGGGGGAGAAGTAAAAGAAATAAAATAGTACATTACCATACAAGGGACTTAAGTAGTCGATTATTGAATCTTGTAAAATTAGTAGCACTAACTTTACACGTTTTAATAGTCGGTTACTTAAGTTCCGTGTATCGTACATTATTTTATAGTATAAGTGACTTAAAACCACTTTGTTCATTGAAAAATTGTTGAATACTACATTTTTTATTAATTTTTTAACATTTTTGTCTTTATAATCTTTATTATAAAGACAAAAATGTTCATTTGCTCAAATTCAAGAAAAACATTATTTGAAATTAAAATTAAACAAAAATATTCTTTCTGAGAATTCTAGATCTAAAATATCAACATCATGTCGGAATGAAGAAGTTTTGTTAGTAAATACAGAGAATCAAAAAGTTTTAGTACAAGAATTACAACATCAATCTAAAGATTTGTGGCGGCGTTAATTTCTGAACGCACCACTTCAATTAAACACTGTAATGTAGATCTGGCAACATTGAGAGAGAGAGACATTATTATGACGCAAAAATCTGTAGACATATACGAGGTCTCTCAGTGTTTTCCACTCAATTCTTTGTTTTAGTTAATATTCCCTTAAGATTGTAACGTGTGAGATGTTTAGTGTAACTGAGTGATAATAAACCATTATTATTTTACGCATAGACTTTTATTGGAGTGAAGATTAAAAGTACTAAGTAGTACCCATACTACTACAGATTTAATTAAACGGGACCAATGGTGCAAAGAGACCCGATTTACAGAAGTTTTGTATGATCCAAATGTTGGCTTATTTGTAAATGATTAAAATTACAGTTCAAGTTAAATGAAATGTCAAAAAAAATGTAAATGTCTTTATTTCAAGTATTTTTTTTATATTTCTTGATCAAATGAGTTAATGTTTTGTTTGTAATTTAAAGTATTCTAGTAGATGTTACTAATTAAAGTTCTATTGTTCTGTATTTATAATTATGTTTCAATAAATGTTTAAGTTTTTTGTAATTATAAAATATTATAAATTTTATGCGTAACTTAAGTAAAACATACCGTACAATAATCGGCTAGGTAAGTCCCGCATGAACGTGACTTAAACGTGATTTTAGGTCACCGTACACTGTATAAATTGTTATATAAAAAAACAAATACACCTTGAGAAAGGCCTATTATAAAATTGTCGACTACTTGAAAGACGTATAAGTCAAATTCTTTCTGCATTAGTGGTCAGTTTGCACAATAAAACTAATTTTAACACCAATAGTTTTTTTTCGATTCAATATTAGGTCTAAATTGGTAGATTTTGACATTCAAAAGATCTGAGAACCCTAGACCGAATAAAATATTTTTCACTTTGACTTTGTCCCTACATTGTTTCGCTGTTTGCCCCATAATACTTACATATTATTAAGTGCATTGCTATGCTGCCTCTCCAGCTGTTGTTTTACCTCCGCCAGGCCAGACTTGAATCGATCTACCGAAGCCCTTTCCAGCTTGTAATCGTAAAGGCTCGCCACTACTCCGAGCGTCTGAACCAAGCTGTCTGATAAGCTGGAACAAATAAAATTTCTAGGTTGTAGGACCCTTTTTTTCTCTGCCAAGGTGTCCCCATATTACGTATTTCTGATGCTACACAAGTAGCAGTGCTTGCACTGCTGTGTTCTTGTTTTTTTTATAGGAGGGGGGACAAACGAGCATGCGGCTCACCTGATGGTAAGTGACTACCACCGCCCATGAACAACTGAAACACCAGGGAGGGAATTGCAGATGCGTTGCCGGCCTTTTTTTGGTTTACCTTTGGTTTGATGCCGTTCTTGTCGGAGGGATGTAAAGATATACAGAGATAGCTAATACAATTATAGGCTATGAGTCATTACATCTTAAACAACGCATCTGAAGCCATCTTTGTTTGAAGTACGCTGCAGGTGTCCACGGATTGCGGAATCCACTAACTATCATCAGGTGGCAATGTTGCAATGTAACGCATCGCATAACGTATTGTGAAGTAATTTATTAACTAACTAGCTGTGCCCGCGGCGTAGCTCGCGTATATAGATTTTACATAAAGAATTTGTCGTTTATGTAAGAGAATATTAAACGATTTATATCATTACTGTATCAATAAGTGGTAAGAAAATAAATCATTATCATCAGTTCTAAGTAGTTTATGATAGAGCTCCGGTGTAAATGACGTTAGAAGTAGACTTAGCCGGGGTGTACACAAAAAGGTTACCGGGACTACTAACGCGGGAAAAAGCAACATAGAGTTGGCCATGTGCAAAACAGTCAGTACTGAGGTCCACTCTTACAACGCGTAAATTTTGACCTTGCGCTTTATTTACGGTCATCGCATAACACGCTGACTGTAAATGGGAACTGAACGCGCTTAAAACTGAAAGGAAAGTTACTTCTTAATGGAGGGTTGTTTGGCAGTGCTGCCAGATCAAAAAAACTCATTCAGCGCTAGGACAACATAAAAAGCGCTAGATTTCATGAAAACAGCGCTTTAAAAAAGACCTAGATTTCGCGCTAAATTAACTACAAACAAAGTTTGTGTTTTTTATTATAATTTATAATTCAAGAAAATATAATCATAATAAAGAAAACAACATTAAGTTTTTTTCTGGCAATATTTTTTGCTGTATCAATACTTCGCAGGACATCGACTTATAATTATGGCATTTGCTGTCAACAGTAGTTAGTACTATTCTAAGTAACTTTTAACTTAGCTGTGCTCTAAACAACTGAATGAAACTGAATAAAGCAAAATAAATGCGTTGCCAAAACCATGAACGAAAACTTTAATGAAGGGGATTTCCCCGCTTAAAGTGCATTATTATATTTATTACGAATTATCACTCGTTGCTTAAATATAATTATACTAAAAAACAAAGTAAACAAAATTAAAATTGGGCTGACGACTTCACAATGGCCATTTTTTTGTAAACAGTTATAGTTTTTATTTATAATATGATTCGAGTTTACACTTGGAACTGTTTTTTTTTTTATAAGATAAGGGTAACAAACGAGCACACAGTCCACCTGATGGTAAGTGGTTGCTGCGGCCCATAGACATCTACATCTATCCTCTATTACAAATCAAAATGTAGATGCGTTGTCACCCGTGAGGACTAAGATGGAATGCCTCATTTCCAGTAAAAAGGGCCTCCGGCCACCTGCACTCACCAAGCGAAACGCAGAGGTGAACCTCTACTTCACGCTGGTTTTCTGTGAGGTCGTGGTACCACCCCGGTTCGAACCGGCCCATCCGTGCGACAGCAAAAGCTGCCGCGTGGCTCTATGTTAAAAATGTATACGTAATTATAAAGCCCAAATCATCTAGTTTACTATGATGTATAATAATCTAAGAAATATTAAATAAAACTAAATGACTTACGACACTACAAAAACACAAAACACTGAGTGTAAAGGCGACTGAAGCACTGAAGTGAGATAATTATTTGTTCATTCGTCAAAGTTTGTTACACTGCCATCTCTTATTGAATATGTAAAATAGTTCGTCAGCTATCGATTCCATAACCAAAACTCACAAAAAGAACCGCAGATGGCCCCTAGATGTCAGTTTTATAAAATTTGACGCTATGGATACTATAGTATCCAGGACGTACAACACTACTTTTATTTTGGAATTTTGGATACCGTAGTATCCATGGACGTGTGAGTGGTTATAGTCGTCGGTAAAAAAATCAAGTTGATTATCCTAAAGGGGAAGCCGGGAGATCCATAGCACAGGGTATCCTCGTTTGGACTCGTCTCCCATGCTCTTTGTTTTGTGGAAAAAATATGTTTGAAAAAGATAAACTGCAATGTACTATTTGTGGAAAAAAAATAATAAAGGTCATTATTATTATTATCGGTAATGTGGACTAACAGTGCTGCTATAAAAGAGTTAATAACCCGTTAGTCGCTACAATTTTGAAATGTGTGCTAAATACACCAAAAAGCGCTGGATGAAGTGCTAGGTGCTAAAATTTCGAAATGCGCGCTATACATTCCAAAAAGCGCTAAATCTAGTTCCCAAAGCGCTAAAATGGCAGTACTGATTTTGCGTATATTATAAATATAATATCACGACATTTCGTTGCAATTTTGCTATTTTTGGTCGGGTTTCGTTGTATGGCTTCGATAGATACAAATTTCTTCATTAAGTATCAATACGATTCATCGGCGAAAAATCTCAACACAGCAAATCAGAAAAGGTTGTAATTTGTATAACTCCATCTATTAAGTACGTCCTTTGTGTGAGAAAACATCCTTTTTTAAATCTCTTTTTATGTTTTAAGTATAAATATATTAATTATTATGGAACTTTTTTTTACACACAATTACTATTTCTGAGATTTTATGGCGCCATAGAACAAATTCGAATCTACATTTCAAAATATTAATGATTACTTTCGATAGAATTAAACAATTTTAATAAAACAAAGCTTAAATGTAACTCGAACATACGCTTTATGATTTTCTTAACGATTTCTTTAAAAAAAAAGATGTTTACTTTAGACGTGATGCGTTCATATAAAAACAGACAAACAGACAGACAGACAATTCTAAAAATTATAAAAAAATACTTATTTAATTATTTTTAGTTCCTCATAATGATTTTAGTCACCAAAATATATATACAATGTACAGAAAGAGACACAACATGTTATCATCATTTTTATTATATGTATATATTTAAAGAGAGATGGCGCTGCTAACATCAACTTGATGACTCAAACAAAGCCACCGTTGAGCAGATTCCCCACCCATACTTCAGAATATTTATCATAACTTTTGATGGAATGAACCGATTTTAATGAAAAAAAGACTAAACGTAACCCGAAGGTACACTTTATAATTTCCTTAACAATTCTTATGATATAAATTAGTACTTTAAACGTGATACGTTAACAAACAAACAGACAGACAGACAGACAGACAGACAGAAAATTCTAAAAATGGTAGAAATGTATTTAATTACTTATTTTTAGTACCCCTCAATCACTTTTATTACAAAAATATAAAATGTACAGACATCTGCTATTTACAGTTTTATTATATGTATAGATTCGTATCCTGTAAAATGTATTAACGATGTCTGCAGTGTGTCAACATGTTCAGGATCGTCTCAAGCATTATATCATTTTTAAGTGGTAGAGCAATGCTGCAGCTGTATTAGTAGTATAGTTGTAGCATGAATGGGTCGGCTCGACCGGGGAACCTCACAGAATACCAGTCTAAAATAGCAGCTTAACACTGCCGTGTTTGGTATGGTGAGTGTAGAGAACCGGAGACCCTTTTTACTGAAAAAGAGGCATTCCATCTTAGTCCTCACAATCAGGTGACCACGCATCTGCATTTTGATTCTTTATTGAGGATAGATGTAGATGTCTATGGGTCACAGCAACCACTTACCATCAGGTGGACTGTGTGCTCGTTTGTCACCCTATCCTATAAAAAATATATCAGATTTGATATACCGCTAATCCTCGCAAAAGAACACCGATTTCTACCAAGGATGATTCGCGAGGATATTAAAATTTAAAAAAAAATCCTAATTTTAATAGAGAAGATGGATGAGTGCTACCATCTGCTTGGGATCCCACAATTAATAAAATGAAATCCAAACCCAAGCATACCACTGCAAGTCTTCAAGACACTGTAAGCTCGTTTTGTGTAGATCGGGTCAAAAATTAATGATTAAAAAATTAAGGTAGTCTTCGTTAACTATGACATCGCGACGTCAAACACTTAGGGTACTTATTGTGTATTAACGAGTTACGTTTACGTTTTCTTTTTGGCGAACAAATGAGTACCGTGTGATGATGGCTTAAGATAATCCATCACCTAATTTCGTCCCGCGTGTGTCATAAGAGTTGACTAAGGGATAAGCCGAAAAGGTCTTGTGACTTGCGATAGATGGCAGTATAACGATCTCGCTTACGTCAGACGTAAAATACTCACACCGATGACGGGCATAAGCGTCAAAGACGCGAGACGTCTGCGTTCTTCAAACCGCCTGTCGATCGTGAGAAACATGTCCACGTGTGGACTTTTAAATCTTCATCGACCATGAACAAGAAAAAGAAATTTGACGAAAATTAAAGAAGTAAAACGAACTAACCCACTTGTCAACGCGTTTAAAAAGTCTGCCAAATGCTTGAGGGTCCTGTCGTACAGCTTAACGTTCGACATATAGCTGGCGAACTCCGGCGACGACGTCTCCGGCTCTGAACTGACGGACAGTCGCATCGGTTGAAACATCTAAAATAAAAAGTAAGACAAAATGAACAAAACTACAAAATGTCTTACTATTACTTTGATTGTAAACTGTTCTTGTTCGTTCAAAAAAAAGTCCCGCTGTTTTTCTTGCTGGTTCTTCCCAGGACACAGATATTTTCTCAATCAGTTGTAAATTACTCTCTTAATTCACTATCCTCGAAGAAGCATCATAATGCAGATGCGTTGTCACCCCTAAGATGGAATGGCTTGTAATAGTATTTTTATATCACGCGCGGACATACGCACTCACGCACGCACGCACTCACGCACACACGCGTGTAACATTCAGATCAGATATATCACTAAATGTTACACGTACAATGACATATGGATGTGAAAGTTCAGGACAACTTATTGTCCAGGCAGCTTTCCATAAACATTTCCTCAATAAAAAAATAAAATAGAAACGCAACGTTAGAATTACGTACCGTGGTCTGTGCGTCTCTTAACCTCGTGCCGAGGTCCTGGATCTGTTCTTTGTACATCCTGACCGATTCTGACACACCAGATTTGTGTTGTGTGAACTCCAACTGGCAATGAGTAAACTTTTATTAAAAAAAAATGAATGCAGTGATCTAACATGTAATACCTTTCCTTAACAAATCGTAAACTTACTATAGTTTAATACAACAGTTAACTTAATTTTAACAGTGGTAGAGCCACGCGGCAGCTTTTGCTGTGGCACGGATGGGCCGGCTCGAACCGGGGTGGTACCACGACCTCACAGAATACCAGCGTGAAGTAGAGGTTTACCTCTGCGTTTCGCTTGGTGAGTGCAGGTGGCCGGAGGCTCTTTTTATTGGAAATAAGGCATTCCATCTGGGTCCTCACGGGTGGCAACGTATCTGCATTTTTTTATTAGAGAAGGGTGACAAACGAGCACACAGTCCACCTGATGGTAAGTGGTTGCTGCGGCCCATAGACATCTACATCTATTCTCGATTACGAATCAAAATGCAGATGCGTTGTCACCCGTGAGGACTAAGATGGAATGCCTAGTTTCCAGTAAAAAGGGTCTCCGGTTGTCTACACTCACCATACGAAACACAGCAGCGTTAAGCTGCTATTTTACGCTGGTATTCTGTGAGAGCGTGGTCCTTCCCCGGTCGAGCTGACCCATTCGTGCTACAACCATAATATAGCTGCAGCATGGCTCTACCACGTATAAATATAATTTTGATTTGTAATAGAGTATAGATGTAGATGTCTATAGGCCGCAGCAACCACTTATCATCAGGTGGACTGTGTGCTCGTTTGTCACCCTTATCCTATAAAAAAAATACATATTAATATCTTGCATGTGATACCGTACCATTTTGATAAAATTAACACATTCATTTTTGACACTTCATGTCCACCATTTTTATTCTATGATAACGTCAAGCACGCACACGAAAGTTATACCCATACAAGTACGCACGACCGTACTCACACACACATATGCGATATAGACATACGTTTTATGTTTATACTAGCCAAAAATAATTAACCTGCGCTTTAGCGCGCCACTGCAGTCGGATAGAAATTATAATTATGTAGATAATAATTTTTCTGCTCCTTACTACAAACATTTCTTTGGGATCGTCATCATCTCGAAAGTATTTACGAATTCTTAATCATACAGTTTTCATAATTGATTCAACAGCATTCACTAATATTAACAATTATAATTATATATAGAGGTGTAAACGAGAGAAGTGTGTAAGGATCGTGCCAAATGAAAGTCCGCTTTGCTTACTTGTATGGGCGACAGGCGTGAAAGTTTATGTTATTATTCGGTTCGCACATACAAAATGATGTCTCATACACAATTTAACATAAATATAATTTATTTGACATAACTACCTTAACATTTTCCAAGTCTAAAATTTTAATCTGCGCAATCTTGAGTTCATTTTGTAACGTCGATATTTTGTCTTCTAACTGCTGAATTATTTTGTCTCTAGACGCTATCTCTTCTGACGATGCTTTATTCTAGAGTCAAAAAAAAAAAACAATTAAAAATTTTATTTCTAAAACCTGACATTATGGGTGCTTTACAGGCCACGGGTGAACTGAAGTGTTTGACGTTCTGATGTCATAGACAACACGGGCTACCTCTAATTTAAAAAATAGCCATTTAAATTAATTATTTTAGCAGTAATATGCGGAAATACATCTGGAAATGGCGTAGCTTATTATAGCAACAGCATCTTAGTTGCGAGGGAATAATACTTTTTATACAATGGATGTTGTAAGTGGCGACTACGACAAATGCCAGAAAAATCTTATGGGCTTTCAATAAACAAGTATAAAATATCTCCCACACACAAGCTGCTTGCGGTGATTGCTAACCGCGAGCCGCGGCTCCAGGCGCTGCAACAACACACCACCGCGGTCGCAGCGGCGGCATGAAGCGCCATTCGCCGTGCTGTCTGTGCTACGATCGGACGTCAGTCAACATGGCTAACCGTGACAAAGTATTATTAGATATTACGCTGTACAGTCTTATAATATTTAGCAGCACATATGTTTTTAATCTTAATATTTTTGTAATCATGGTGTGAAGTATCATAAAGTACTGGATGTTTTTGCACTATTTCTATTAAAATCTCTGTATAGAGCGCCATTTTTCGCGCGGTACACGCGGCCTGTTGTAAAAATTTGCAAGTGATCGCGCTGTGGCCACCGATAGGGCGCCCTCGGTAACACAAACTCGAGGTGTCGGAGGGGGCGGGGCGTGCGGCCGCGATATTTTACTTTCATGTCGCGGCACGTAAGTCTAGCGCTGAACGAAACGTGGAGGAGACGCACACGAATTGAATTGCACAAATGGGGCTGGAGAACCAATCAGCGCATACGAACGATATACACGAGCCAATCAGAGCGACTTATGCGCAATAACGGTTACCACCAGACTTTCGTGCCGCTACTTATACATTGCAAACGAAAACCGCTGGCTGCCGCCGCAAGCCGCTTGAATGTGGGACACGCTTAAGAGCGTAGTCGGTCTGCGCGGGAATAATAGGTATTTGAAGAAACTATTGCTGCCGCGCTATATATGGTCTCCCTCCGTAGAGTGCGATAGGGACAACTGCAGGTCAGAACGCTTTTACCTACAAAAACCATGACCGATCGATGTTTCGCATTCCCCTGTTTTCTCCTCGAAAACTAAGCCTAAGCCTATTTTTGGTATCAAAATTTAAAGTAAGAATAGATTTATGCTCCTATCACTTGTTTTTATCTTAAAAACTTTTCAAATTTCTTTAGTGGTCGTCTGATTACGGAGGTAAAAACGGAGCATTTTTTAGGTTTTTGGAAAGTATTTACGAACAGGAACATGCCTTCAATAGATGCAGATTTTTATAAACAAAAACATTACTCTAGAGGCATTATCTAGGAATAGAATAGGGGAATACATTTGTATGGAAACAATGCAGCCCGTAAATACGCTCTTAAAGGTATAACCATTTCATATATCGTTACCAATACCGTTACAGCCTAAAAAAAGACAACTGCTGAACATAGACCTCCTCATATTACTTTATACTATATAACCTATAGTTGCCACGTTTGGCAGGCGGGTTAACTACCTCAATTTTTTTTATGATAATCAGGAAAACGCTGCTATCTCCTGGTTTGTTTCCATCTCGTTTACCCAGACCAGCAACGGGCTGCAGCGTCGAAGGTACGAAACTTCTGATATTACGATCGTCAACAAGCCTTCCAACTCTGCCTCTCTACAACAGAAGACGACCATGTCCAACAGAGGACTTTGAAGGGTTTAAGAAGTTATTTTTTTTTATAGAAAAGCAAGAGCTTCTCACGTCGACTATTCAAATGTGAGAAATTCCACAAGCGTACAAATGTAACAGAGATTGACTGTTGAAGTATGAGTGAGAACGTAAACAATTATGGTGGGAAAGAAATATCTTAAGCAACAGTACGTATAGTAAAGCAGAAAGAATGCCTGTAAACCGTTGACGATTACGAAATTCTGAGATGTGATCATAATATTTACGTAGTCGTATGCTGTTTGTATACATAATACAATGACTCGTAACTGAGAATGAAACGTTGCTTTATAATTGGGATCAGGTATTAATAATATTTAGGTACTCACATTACTAGCGGACTTGAGCTGACTTCGAAGGTCCTGCATGATTAAATGCAGGTTGCTTAACTCCTGTGCGTGTTCGCTCTCAGCGGTCGATAGTTGCAGCTAAAACGAATAATTTTTCTTTATAGAAGGATGATTGGTTTTTCACACAGTCCATCTGATAAGTGGATGCTAAGTTCCATAGACGCATACATCTATCCTCGATTATAATTATAACTTTTAACAAAGTAAAAACCAACTTCAAATTGCTAAAAAAGAAGTTATTTATTTCCTACCCTTAGTACTTATACTTAACTTCTTTTTTAAAAATGCTAACCACTTCTGGTAAGCTTAAAATGCTTATGTTAGAAGTGGTTCACGACAGTAGTCGAATGGCGGATTCGAACCCACGACCTTTCGAGTTCGCGGTCCACGCCCCCTGCCATTACTACTGCCTTCAAACTGGCTACTGACGCTTCAAAGTTTTAGTGTTGGAATATTTTCTCCAAATTTATATGGGACCACCCTTGAAGTATAAACTAAACTACTACAAAAAATCATTAAAATCGGCTTTCAATTTGCGAAGATATCATTTGAAATTCTTTAAACACTAGGCCGATCCAATATGAAACTTTTCCCCTATTTTCCACCTTTTCGGGCGGAAGTTTTTCTTCAAAATTTAATTAATTAAATTAAAATGCAAACGCGTTGTTACCCGTGAGGGTTAATTTCAATGAACACAAAAGAAAGGATCCCTTTTTATCGTTGAGAAGACCTCATAGATACCTTCCGCTGCGGGGGCAACAAAAGGGTTATACCTAAAGTGACCATACGTCCCGTTTTGAACGGGACTGTGCCTTTTCTCGGTCACCTGTCCCGTTGTCCCCAAACAAAGCTCCGGGACGCAAAATTGTCCCGTTTTCCGAAACCGTGTGAAAATTTAAAACTATGGAGTTTGTCAGACACGAACGGTGCGAGAACGAGACCGACAAACAATGACTGAATGGGATAATTTAAAAGTTTCCGCAGAAACTCGTTACGTGGAATTATTCAAACACTTTCGCACCAACAATCTTCAACAGATTTTTTTGCATCTTAATCGAATATATTTCATGTCTACCTGGTACAAATGCTCCAGTAGAAATAATATTTTTCTATTATGAATAAATTGTGGACTTCTGAAAAAAATCACTTACCGTTCCAGTTCTGAGGGCGATGTTGAGAACAAAAATAAAAAAAATGCCTAGAATTTTACTCTTATTTAAAATCATCACCAACTTTATTAAAGCAAATTTATTCCACTGACAAATATAAATATAATTAAAAAAGTGTTGCATTTAATAATCACTGTCTGAAGCTGGTGAACTGGTGATTGATTTTTATTCTTCACAATTTATTATAAAAAAATAATTATAATTAATGTGAATATAATAATCGTGAATACTAATTGTATAAAGATACAGTTTTTCGATTTTATTAAAAAGTTGTGTTTATTTTTAATGTTAACCAGCTAACTGGAGAATACGAATAAAAACATGTCCCGTTTTGAGTTAAAAAATAAATGGTCAGTTTAGTTATACCGGACTTCTAGCGGCTAAAACTCCACGGTGGTTACCATCAGTGTATACGAGGGGTCACGGGATCTCCGTTCGGAACGCAACTGGGGTCCATCAATTATTTTTTTCAATTATTAGCATGTTCCAGGGCAATAACCTATTACCCCAAGCACTGCTATCACTACGACTCGGGGCCACGGGAGTCATCGTCCTCCTCGGGGGTTATACCATGAGGCGTTCGGGACGCCGACCTTAGCGCCCGCAACCCCAGAGATCGCGTTTCTGGTAGGTAACACCGTCATCACTTAAAGGGCCGGGCCGCTGTATCAAACGCCTTGGCGACGTCGTCTCCGAGCGGGATCTGCCCTCTCCCGATCAGTAACCTCCTTCTGGATTACAATGGTTTCACAGAAGGTGGCTACGGCCGACGGACGTCATATGACACCCAGACGCCATATCTCCTCAACTGTATATGATGTATGATATATAGTATAATGAATGAATGAATGGATAGTGCACAAGAGATTACCTACACTCATGTCGTTAATAGACAAATATTTCTTGTATTATAATTATAACATACTTACCTCAAGATTTTTCAATTTTTCTTTAATGTCGTCTCGCTCTTTGGAGGTCGCATCGACTATGTGCTCTAATGACTCTTTCTGCCATGTCAGCTTTTCATTTTCAACTATTACCTAAAATAATAAACCATTAAATTATTTGCATACTCGATATTATTAAGTATTATTACTATATAATTAATATTTATTATCTCTTGATTTAAATGTGTAGTTTATAATGCATAATAAAATTGTATAAAACCATACAGAGAAATTTTACTTTAGAAACCTAATTATTCCATGTGGTGGCGGTCTATCTCATTATCCCATATTGTCCCGTGGGTGTCGTAAAAGGTGACAGAGGGGTACTAACCAGGATATGGGGAATTCCGTCTTCCTAATAACAACAAGTAAATAAAAAGCTGCGGTTGCCAGCCCATCTGCCAGGTGTGGCAACTATGGCAAATGTCATCCATCTGAGGCAATCTAACCCAGTAGTGGAGTTTGATAAGCTGTAGTGAATGAAAGAAAATTACACACACATTTTACTCCTATATTTATTAATTTTTTTTTTTTAGGTTTTTAGGCTTTATTTTAGAGTGCCTTACGTCTGTAACAAGGTTTTATTGTATAGTACGTTGAATGTTTTGCTCAAAAGTTCAATAAATTTTAAGCATATTGCGGCAGCTTTTGCTGTCGCACGGATGGGCCGGCTCGAACCGAGGTGGTACCACGACCTCACAGAATACCAGCGTGAAGTAGATGTTTTGCCTCTGCGTTTCGCTTGGTGAGTGCAGGTGGCCGGAGGCCCCTTTTACTGGAAATGAGGCATTCCATCTTAGTCCTCACGGGTGACAACACATCTACATTTTGATCTGTAATAGAGGATAGACGTAGATGTCTATGGGCCGCAGCAACCACTTACCATCAGGTTGACTGTGTGCTCGTTTGTCACCCTTATCCTATAAAAAAAAATCAACGTACTATAATCGTTGGCATTGTAATGTCGGATAGGTTTCAATGAGAAGAGACGTGTTATTGGTACTAAAACTTTAATTTTACCGCTTTAAACTTTTTTTTAATAAAATAAGGGTGACAAACGAGCACACAGTCCACCTGATGGTAAGTGGTTGCTGTGGTCCATAGACATCTACAACTATCTTCGTTTGCGAATTAAAATGCAGATGCGTTGTCAGCCGTGAGGACTAAGATGGAATGCCTCTTTCCCAGTAAAATGGGTCTCCGGTTCTCTATATTCACCATACGAAACACACCAGCATTAAGCTGGTATTTTACGCTGGTATTCTGTGAAAGCGTGGTCCTTCCCCGGTCGAGCCGACCCATTCGTGCTACAACTATATTATTAATATAGCTGCAGCATGGCTCTACAACGGACAAATTACTCTACATTAACAATAATATACACACTGTCGTGGGGGCTACACAACAGCATGACAAAATTTAATTTATCCAGACTATGTATGTACCCATAAAAAGTTTCGAATTTGTTTTCAAGAGTACCAGCATATTATGGAAAAACTGAATACCTATCAGTTTTATTCATTAGTGTTACCTCATAATATTCAGGTAATTTTCTTTACGTATTAGTGTAGTATAAAATAATATTATATCGAATGTAATAAAAACGCGTAGCGCGACCTTGTCATGTACAGCCCAACAAATCTCGCTTCGCGTTCGTGGTGTACAATTATAGTGATCTAGTCTCCAGCCCACGATGGAAAATGGTAATTTTATAGCCAACTTTTAAAATTGAATAATATACTTGTATTATAATCCCTACGACTAAGATGGTAGGCCTTATTCTGTTATTTATAAACTAGCTCTCTAACCACTTTACACTAGGGCATAACATTAAGTGTACTGCAGTTAATATTAAACTATTAATAAAAATATTTTTTTATATAATAAGGGTGGCAAGCAAGCACACGGTCCACCTGAGTGGACGCTGCGGTCCATAGACATCTACATATATCCTCGATTAAAAATCAAAAGTGTGATGTGTTGTCTGTCACCCATGAGGACTAAGATGGAATGCCTTGTTTCCAGGAAAACGAGTTTCCGGTTTGCACCATATGAAACACTTCAATATATTCTATTGTTTCACACCGGTATTCTGTGAGAGCAGGATCCTACCCCGGTCGAGCCACGTGAAAAAAGACTTCGAACACTAACAATAATACAATTATTTCCACATAATAGCTTCTAATGTCGGTGCAATCGAAGAGTGAAAGATAATATAAACCGGTTTGCTCACTTGTCGCCTCTGTTTCTCCACGAGTTCCAATTGTGCGGTGAGTTTATCAATAGTGTCGTCATCAGGCGAAGTCACAAATTCGACACCCGACGATGCGCCCGACTTTCCACCCGATTTGTCGGCACCAAATTGGGCAGTCACGCTCTCCGACAGACGGATGGCGTCCTGCTTCAACTTTTTATTTTCTTGTCGTAGCTGTGTGGAAAGAAATTGTGAAATAATAACAAGAAAATAAAGAGTATTAATTCATAAGTTCATCGTCATCTTCAACCTAAATACTATTAAATAGATTTGACATGAGATAAGTAGGTACAGAGTCGGCCAGAAAGACGTATTATCTTAAAATGGAATTGAGTAGATAAAAGAGGGGCGCGCGGGAGGTAGGTTTGTGTAGCTTGGTTCACGGAAATTTTGTCGCAATGGAGTAGACATGAGTCATTCGTTCATTTCTAGTGACCCGATCATTTAAGTATTGATTCGTTTTGCGAACCGAGTCATTCCCGCCGATAAAAATGGATTTTTTCAAAAATCAAATGGATCATTTCGAGTTTCAGTAGGTACTCTATGATCTGTGAGACCCGCTCGATAATGTCGGTCGTCGTATATTACTATACTATTTGGTCGTACGTCCTGTCAATCGTTTGAAGTTGAACGTTCAAATAATGTAATTGCAATCATCAATACATTGATGCTACCCGGGACCCGGGTCAAATGAACGAACCATTTAGGATTGACACGTGTCTACGATGGAGCGTTTAACGGTTACGCAACGTGCGTTCTGCATTAAGATACAATGAGTTAAAATACATTACAAAAATTGTGATTCATGCACTGATTGTTTGACTGATTGATACATTCGGCGTTTATTTCGCAAAGAGTTCAGATTACACGATTTGAACGTTGTCACCTATAAGGAATGCCTATAGCCTGTAATTATAATACTCTCTATATCTGTACCCTTCACACCGGAACAGAACAGTTTACGCAGTGTAGCTTTGCTGCAGAAATAGGTAAGCGGGTGATATCTACTGATGAGACAGACTCCTAGGCTTCTGCCTAGTAAGGAGTAGGTAAAGCCGGCAATACATATTGGCCAAGCCTCAGCCAACGCAAGCGTACGCAAATTGATACAAGTCAAGTACTACAGTCTACAAGTTGGCCAAGTTGAACGAGTGAACATACTGACATGACCAACTAACATGTGGACACAAATTGCCGAATGCACGCGAGCGCCTTTGATTTGTGCAAAAAAACCGACACTGTTCCGAAGTGAGACGAGTCGTGGCAAGCGATCCCGTGTGGTGGAAAGGCACGCCAAATGAACCGTATACACGTTGGCTCTCGCCTGCACTCGGCGAGCCATGCACCTGGCCAGCTTAGCGAGCGACGACGAGCGATGGCGAGGCTAGCAAATGTTCTGTCCATATGTTGGTACTCGCCTTCGCTCGGCCAACATGTATATTTATTTATTTACTTTATTTACTTTATTGGAGACAAAACAGAAACAAAAGATATGAAAGAAAAACATACAAGTAAAATGAGACAATGGTAATTACAATTGTTTCCTACAAACTGTCTCACTAAGAACATACATAATATTTATATTATGAAGCAGGTCGTAATTGGTATCGTCTGCACAACAAGCAGGGTAACAAGTCTGTACTTAAATAAAAACAAAACAATCATCTGAAAACAATCATTTAACATGTACAATACTAAATACTAAATATCCTTATATATCTAATTCATAATTGTTACTAAAGTACTTTTTAATTTGGTTTTAAAAGCTGAACGGGAGATAGAGAACATATCGATGTCGTTAAGCATTTTATTGTGGAGGACACACATTCTGTGTACTGGTGCTCTTTTACCGATATTGGTCCTGGTTTTTGGTATATGAAATAAATTTTTTGATCGTGTGTTTTTGGGTGGTATTCGAAACCTTACCTCGGATAATAACTGTGAACACTTAATCTCACCAACACATATATTCCTAAAAGTAGTGGCGTCGATTAAAGTGCGTCGGTCTTTTAATGATAGCATTTGATATTTTGTTAAGAGATTTTCATAGGAAACGCGAGGTGAATGCATTCGATAGTTAACAATACGTAAGAATTTCTTTTGGACCTTTTCTATTTTATCTTCATAAACTGAGTGGAATGGATTCCAAACGGGGGACACATATTCTAGGTGAGATCTTACCAATGACTGATATAGGCAGGTAAGAGTATCTTTGTGTTTAAATGATTTTGTTATACGTGTAACGAAGCCTAGCATTCGGTAGGATTTATTCAGTATTTCTTCGATGTGCCTATCTAGTGTGAGTTTGGTATCTAAATATACTCCAAGATCACGTATACTAAATTCTGATACAATTTTGTGACCACCTAAGTAAAAGTCCGCGTGTACTACATTTTTGTTCCTAGTATATGTCATGTGTTTGCATTTATTATAAGCCAAGAATAATTTATTAATTTTACAATAGTTTTCAAGTCTGTCTAAATCGTTTTGTATTAATTTTATGTCGTCAGGTTTAGTAATGGCAGAGTACAATTTTAAGTCATCAGCGTATAATAAGAATTTACAGTGGTCAAAGCAAGTTGAAGTGTCATTAATAAATAGGATAAAGAGGAGTGGCCCCAGTATTGATCCCTGTGGTACGCCAGATGTTACTACAACGGGTAAGGAAATGTAGCCATTAAGTACTACCGACTGTATGCGGTTTTGTAAGTAAGAGGCAAACCAACGTAGAAGATTACCCTTGATACCATTGTAGGAGATTTTTTTTTAAAGTAACAAGTGATCAACTTTGTCGAATGCTTTTTTAAAATCGGTGTATACAGTTTCAATCTGAGATTTATAGTCTAAACTATTAAAAATAATATATAGTATAGCCGGCTTAAGGTGTAGAAAAAGTATTTTTAACACACGACGGCTCCGTGACGCAGTGGCTAACAAGGTGTTGCAGCGCTAAGGGACATAGGTTCAAACCCCTCCCGGAACAAGTGTGTGACTTACAAGTTATTGTTCCGGGTCTGGATGTTTGTCCTTGTGAAATTTATGTATGTAAACTCTCCCCATGATATAAGAGAAAACTATTGTGGGGAGGTAACGTTCTATTAAAAAAAAGAACCAGTACTCACCCTCTCCACCAACTCCCTGGTCTCATCGAACTTCTCCTTGTGTACCCTGTGCGTCTTCAACATATCGTCCTGACAGGAGGCAATGAGTTGCAGCTGCTCCTTCATGGAGTCGTTGTTTTGCTTCAGCGTCTCTTTCAAGATTATGTTCTCGTCTAGAAGCTCACCGAAGCGCTTCTGAAGCTCCTCCGTGCTCCTGTCGTCGGTTACAATCGTGCTGGCGACCATCATGCTCGCCGGTGACGGCTGTAAGGAAAATATTAATAAGTAAAATAGTCGCTTAACCGCGTCTGTTGTGTGTTCTTTTTTTTATAGAATAAGGGTGACAAACATACACAATCCACCTGATTATAGACATCTACATCTATCCTCAATTAAGAATCAAATGCAGATGCGTTGTCAACCCTGAGCACTAACTAATAAAACTATGCTTCGTTTCCAGTAAAAAATGATCTCCGGTTCTCTACACTCACCATACGAAACACAGTAGTATTTCACGCTGGTATTCTGTGAGAGCGTGGTCCTTCCCCGGTCGAGTCGAAGTATTCGTGCTTGAACTATAATAAGCTGCAACGTGACTCTTCACATATAAAACCGCGTGTTCGCTTAAAATATTAATGTACTTTCCACCATCATTTAAAAAATATTCAAAGAAGATTTCTGAGTATGATTGAGAAATGTTTGTGTTGAGTAATCAAGTCGTAAAATATACGACACATTGGTGAATCCTACCCGTGCGAAGCGGAGGTAGGTAGTCACTATTAAGACTTATATTGAGCACCTTGTCAACTTCACAAATATTTTTACAAAATGTTGTTCAGCATTGGTAAAAAATATAGTTTGTTGCCTTGTTAAACTTAAATAAATAAATCAAATCTAAATCAATATTCTTCATCATCCCTTATAGTCCACAGCTGGACAAAGGCCTCTCCCATTGTAGGGAGGTATTTGCCTTAGTCGTCACGCTTGGCAATTTTGTCACACTGTGATTGCCGTTCGCAGTACCAGACGTCTTGCACCTTTGACGCTTCTCCCAGTCACCGGTCACACCCTACACCATAGTCCAAGAACACACAGTCAGTCATCACATGTGAATTTGTTTGTTTCTTACCGCACATGTAGTGTGAACCATTTTATAAGCGTGATAGGACAACCCTAGCGGATAGCTCTCAAGCGACTAAAGCCGTCCCGCTTAGACTGTACCTATACACTAATCTCGTTGAAATCAAAATGAAAGTCACTTTGAAACAATGTTCTTCAGACCGAATTTTAGTCCCGGGGCCAGTCTCAACGGAGTTTAGCTATCTGCGCAGGACAGAATCATAGTGCCCGAGTGTATGCGCGAACACAGGTGCACTCTCTATTCTCTCACTCTCATAATCCGATGGGACGGTAATCCAACACGATCAGAGAGATCAGGCGCAGAACCAACGGCTTTACGTAGCACGGGGATGAAACACCGCCAACTTCCCGACTCCCGGCTGCTAGTGATAATTTCTTCACAGAAAAACCTGTACCTATACCCGAGATTCGAACTTGGGACCTCACCACCTCATGATTTGTTGACAATCAATAGACCAATGAGGCAGTAGGGCTTTGAGGTACATTGCGTTTTATTATAGAATAAGTTTTTTATAAGAGTACAAATATTTTCAAACATACCAAACAATGTATTACAAAATCAGTCATTTTCATATCAAATAAAGTTAGCGAAGTGGCCTGTTGGGTATATTACGTACAAAATGATTATATTGCCTGCGATCGTAAGCCGACCTTTCTGGCGTTTTCCAAAGTCGTCACTTACGAAGTCCACTTGACGAAATCGTGTTATGAATTTCCTTACACACCACCATCACACGGTCACCACCATCACCATATTGTAAAATACTTTACAGTAAATCCAGTTATATATTATTTATCTTTTTTAACACGTAACTTAAATACAGGGCTATTTTGCAATAATCAGCCTTTGCAGAGAAGGTTCAGAATAAACCTAGCAAGCTAACAGCATAGCAAAGTGGCGAAGCAATCAGCTTTGTAGCGGTTTCTAACGGTTGCCGTTGAGCAATCAGTTTCAAAATAGGAGGTTCAGATGCCTGGGTGATCAGTAATCGATTGCTGAAAACAGAATTTGAAAATTCGAAACCGTTCTCGAGATAATCGTGGGACAGACGGACAGACGGACGGACGGACGGACAGACGGACAGGCGGACAGACATCGTGAAATCAATAAGTGTCTTCGCAAGCTTCGCCACTTAATAAGTAATATAGGCAAATGGTGAAGAAAAATTAATTAAAAAAAATTCAAACATTATGTCCTTTTTATCCTTTAAATTCTAAATGCGAGGTAATGCATTATTTTAACTGATTTTACCTAATATTTATTCTGTGATTTTACTGCGCACGCACACATTCGTAAGGGTCGATCGGTAGGCAAAAACGTTGTTGCCCATAAATCACATTCAATTTGGGATAATTTCAAATAAAAGTAGTAGCCTTAAGTACTCATATTTTCAAAAACTAAAACTAACGGGAAATTGTCACAGAATGTGTATTTCTGTTGCCGCTATAACAACAAATAATAAAAATAAAAATAAATTAAAAACTAAAGGGGGCTCCCCTACTAGAAACGTGTTTTACGATGGTACGGAATCCTTCGTGCGCGAGACCTACTCGCACTTGACTGGTTTATTATAAACTAGAGCCCAATGACTTCGTCAATCTTACTTAGCGGTACCATGTAGCGACATCTATGGAAATGTATTAAATAAAGAACGATGTATTTAGCGCGTCAAATTTTCATATCGATATACATCGCAACCGCTTCCGTAGATAGATAATAGATGGCGCTAGAGTAGTCAAGTGAGCTCGGCCACGGTCCTTATTGCTTTGTAAGAGAGATATACTCGTAGATATAGTTAGTAATACCCGAAAAGGGTGCTTAAATTGTACGACACGTAATATTATAAATTAACACCAAATCTACGACACGTAACTCACAATGAATATTTTGAATTTTAATTGTTCATCTGCTCATTTTATAAGCACATTTAAGTACATATTGACTACTAACTTGAACGAAATTGTTATGTCTTTAGAATGACAGAACTTTGTCCTGTTAATATTAAGTGACCACGGCCAATTCCAAAGAAAGACAGTCAGTCACTGATGCGTTTTCGTTCCTGAAGAGTAATATGCAATTTACTTGGAAAGGAATTGTAATAAAAAAATAACAATGACTTAATAAAAGCCTCACTTTTGCCTTGAAGGCTCGTATTTTAATTAGACGGAGAAATATTATACCTACTACTTTGCTGTACACATTATGAAAGACAAAGCAAACCGCTTTGATTATATACAGGTATATAATCAAAGGCAAACCGTTAGAACGCGTGGAAAGAGCGAAATTAAAAAGTCCGTGGGTTTGGATCTGCTGCTACTAGTCGTATGCCACTTTTTTATAGTATATGGGTAACAAGCGAGCACACAGTCCACCTGTTGGAAAGTGGTTGCTATGGCCCATAGATATCTACATCTATCCTTATTTGCGACTCCAAATACAGATGCGTTGTCAGCCGTGAGGACTAAGATGGAATCTTTTCCAGTAAAAAAGGTCTCCGGTTCTCTATACTCACCACACGAGTCACAGCAGCATTAAGCTGCTATTTTACGCTTGTATTCTGCGAGGGCGTGATCCTTCCCCGGTCGAGCCGAACCATTCGTTCTACAGCTATACAATTAATATAGCTGCAACATGGCTCTACCACGTTAAACTTCTAACACAAGTATTTTAAGCTCAGTTGAAGTGGTGACTTTTACGTAGTACAGCCACGTACACCTTAGGTATGTTATGGCTGCAGAACGAATGGATCATCACGACCTGGGAAGGACCACGCTCTCACAGAGCGTAATGCTGCTGTGTTTCGTATGATGAGTGTAGAGATAGAGAACCGGAGATCACATCGTACACACATCTACATTTTGATTCTTCATCGTTGATGGGTGCAGGTGTTTGCAGGTGCATCTATTTACCATCGGGTGTACTGTGTGCTACTGTGTCATCCTTATTCCATAAAAAAATTGATAAGCTTAAGAAATCGCTAACATATTTTTTTAAGCGCGTACTTACATAAACACTAAAGGATAAGTTTAATTAATTTTAGTAGGAATCACTTTATATACTATAAAATGCCCTACTATTCGTCGCTCCTATGCAACACTCTGTAATGGAAATGCACTGTTAACTGTGATAGATTCGCGTGCATGTGCTAGGAAACGGCTAGGGTTGTCATTTCCAAAACGCATAATTTTTCGAACATTAAAAACATATTTTATCTCCTCACACTAACAAAGAATGATAGACAATGACACTACGTATATTTCATGTGACTGAAAATCATTACAGATAATATAATTATGATATTAAATAAAAAAAAATATTTAAGATTTATTTTACTACTCGTTTGTGTGCTTATTGTAAGAACGCGTGTTCTTAAGCAGAGTGTGGTTTCTTCGTCACTTTTTAAAGTACGTACGTGTAATATACGTACATTTATGTACGTATATTATATTTTAGTTTTTAAATATTGTATATAGATTAATGTAGTATGTTAAAACTATTAATAGTTATCATCGATAGTCCACACTATCGAAATTGTACCACAAATATTATTAGACCAAAATAGAAAAAAGTTTTTCAAACGTACCCCGACCCCCGCTAGAAAGGTTCCAAAAGGGGTTAATAAGAACACTAGAATGTTATTGATGTTTACGTGAACATGAATTAAAACTAGTGTTGCTGGATTTTATCGCGTTTCATTATCTTATTAAGTGGCGAAGCTTGCGAAGTCACTTATTTATTTCACGATGTCTGTCCGTCTGTCCCACGATTATCTCGAGAACGGTTTCGAATTATCAAATTCTGTTTTCAGCAATCGATTACTGATCACCCAGGCATCTGAACCTCCTATTTTGAAACTGATTGCTCAACGGCAACTGTTAGAAACCGCTACAAAGCTGATTGCTTCGCCACTTTGTTATGCTGTTAGCTTGCTAGGTGTATTATTATTAAAAACCGCGATAAAATCCGTAAAAACTGATTTCATCCAACAGAATATTTTTGTGATAGCTCACCTCGGTAGATTCACTTTTTACGACACAAGAGCTATAAATAATCCAATCAATGCTTTTGCACGTAGGATGGCGAACTAAAACGAAAACTGTGGCAGCCCTATACCCTATGACCGAATCCGGGAACTTACCGCAAACTGTGGATAATGAACAGCAAGGTTACGTTGGCGTGATAAAATGTCTAATCTAAAAAATGATTTATAGTTTGTAGGGCCATGCTGCAGCTGTATTTGGCTGATGCACGAATGGGTCGGATTGACCGGGGAAGGAATATGCTCGCACAAAATAACTTAAACCAGTAGGAAAATGCAATTGTATTCTGTATGTTGATTTACTGGAACTGGCTACCCTCTCTAAATGTAACGAGGTGTTCAATTGCAATTCTCAGGGGTTGGACAACATGTATCTTAATTCTCTATCGAGAATGAACTGTGTAGAATGGACCACAGCATCCATTTACTAACAGTTGGACTGTGTGCTCGTTTGTCGTCATCTATACAAATAAATAAAATTGAAGTGTCTGATGGTAATTCCAAAATAACAGCTTTTTACTAAATGTATTTGAAGGATAGTGTAATATGTATTTGAGTATAACGATACTCATAACAAACAAGTGGTAAAATTATTTTTTTTCTGCCGACTTCCAAAAAGGAGACGGTACTCAATTCGCCTGTATGTTTTTTTATGTGTTACCTCATAATTTTTTACTGGGCGAACCGATTTCGATGATTCTTTTGTTATTTGAAAGCTGGTGCCTCTCATGTGTCCCATATAAATTTGATCAAGGTCTGACCAATAGTTTTTGAGTTATTCTTCATAACTTATATTGAAGTCAGCTGAACAAAATTATTAATTTTAAATTATGTACAACCGACTTTAATATAAATAATTTATTGTTGATTTTTTTAAAACTGCTCAACCGATTTCGATAAAATTTTAATGGGTCCACCTGGAAAGTATACCCTTTGAAAGAATAAAAGTATTTTCCAAATCGGTTTAGGCGTCTTCGAGTAATCGGTGAACATACATAAAAAAAAAATTTTGACGAATTGTAAACCTCCTCCTTTTTCTGTATCCTCCTGTATGTCTATCTGTTTGTTCCTGCTAATCTCCGAAATGGCTGCGCCGATTTTGACGGGAATTTCAATGGCAGGTAGCTGATGTTATAAGAAGTAACATAGGGTACTATTATTTTAGAAAAATACTTAGGGTTCCGCACAAATACATTAAAAGCCATGAAATCTAAGCGTAATAAATTCAGCTACAGCCGCAGCTTTCAGAACAGCTAGTTACTACTGTAAAAATAGTGTAACTGATAAAGCAATTGTTGCATAAACAGTTAAAACGCTAGTAGATCTAAAAAAATTATGTGTTTCTTAGAATACGCATAGGGCAGAATTCCTAAGAATATTATTTAGAAAACTTGGAATACTCGTAAAAGGACACTCCAGATCAATCCCACCAGGAACCGTGCATTTTCCGGAATCAGAAGTAGCCCAAGTCACAAAAATTTTATATTTTTAAACCGATTCAAAACAAATCTACTTGAGATCGTACGGTACATTGCCTAACAAATATATAAAAAGTCGTAGGTGCCAAACGTTAAAGCAAAACCAACAGACAATAAACCCTTGACATAGGACACATATTTCAATAATACAATGTGTTATTATTATTATTCAGGTAACCGTCGGTCGAGGTAAAGTCCCGCCGGCATGTTAAATCACGGCGCGGTTCAGCTAATCTGGAAGTATTATCAGTTAGTCAACGATTGAAATGGAAATAAGATAACAACCGGTCATACGAATACATTACAGCATGAATCCTGAACAGATCGAGACCCACACTAAAAAATAAATTTTAAACGTGGTAGCGCCATGCTGCAGCTATATTAATTGTATAGTTGTAGCACGAATAGGTCGGCTCGACCGGGGAAGGATCACGTTCTCACAGAATACTAGCGTAAAATAGCAGCTTAATGCTGTTGTGGTTCATATGGTGACTGTAGAGGACCCTTTTTATTGGAAAAGAGGCATTCGTGCTCTTGGCTGACAACGTATCTGCATTTTGCTTCGCATACGAGGATTGATGTAGATGTCTATAGGCCACAGCAACCACTTACCATCAGGTAGACTGTGCTTGCTTGTCACCCCTTATCCTATAAAAAAAAATATAGTGACTTTCTTTAATATTGAAAAATTGGCTTGAGTTAATCTCAGGGGATTATTTTACATGATAATATAAGACATACACAGTTTTTAATAATTTTGTCTCTGTCCTGGCCACTCTTCAAATTAACTGAACAGATTGTGATGATGATTACAAACAAAACGAGAGCATTTTTACCGCTAAAAAGAACCCCTTTGTCGTATCTCCTCAGTTTCAAGGCACTCCCCTTACTGCCTCAGCCAGTATCGGAATCCTTGGCGTCGACATATCGAATAGTGTGCAGTTTCGTGGTCACTTGGAAGGGAAGGCCAAATTGGCCTCTAAAAAGCTTGGCGTGCGCAGCAGAGCAAGACAGTATTTCATGCCGGCACATCGCTTGCAACTTTACAAAGCGCAAGTTCGGCCCCACATGGAATACTGTTCTCATCTCTGGGCCGGGGCACCCCAGTGCCAGCTCCTTCCACTTGACCGCATCCAGCGCAGAGCGGTTCGAATCGTCGACGACCGAGTTATTTCTGATCGGCTCGATACACTGGCACTGCGTAGAGATGTTGCATCTCTTTGCGTATTTTATCGCATTTATCACGGGGAGTGCTCTGAGGAATTGTTCGGACTAATTCCAGCCGCTCAATTTCACCATCGCACATCGCGCCAAAACTCGCGTTACCATCCATACCATCTGGATGATTGGCGGTCCTCGACTGTGCGATTTAGAAGAAGTTTTCTCCCTCGCACGACTTCCTTGTGGAATCAATTACCACCAGCGAATTTTCCGGACCGATACGACTTAGGAACCTTCAAGAAAAGAGCTTACACCTTTCTAAAAGGTCGGCAACGCATCTGCAATTCCCCTGGTGTTGCGGTTGTTCATGGGCGGCGGTAGTCACTTACCATCAGGTGAGCCGCATGCTCGTTTGCCCCCTATTCTATAAAAAAAAGACTATATTTTATCTGAAAAACTAGAAGAATTTTTTCTTTTGGCTAAACGAAAATTGATAAAATAAATGGTCTTTTATCTTAACATCACATTAATAGGTCCTACCCAGGAGAAACCGCTGGCATTCTGTGATGTGTGATATTATCCTAACATAATAATATAAGGTCTACTGACAAGGTTTTTAGCAGTTTCATTTTTTGGTTTTGTTTATGGTACAAGTAACATTTTTTGTTTATATTTTATAGAAACTACACTAAAATAATTATTATTATTTAAAATTTATTGACTAAATTCGATATTTTTAATTTTATTTCAAATTTCCCTAAGTTTATATTAAGTACCTCTCGCAAAACGTACCGACGTTTTTGGTTTCATCGCTTTCATTCTGAAAATAAAGAAAAGTTACGTAGGTACAGCAAGGAAGTGGAATACTTTGCCGGCATCTTTCCTTGCGATGTCTTCGAGACAAGAGTGAATAGGCTTTTAGCAGCACTTATCACCAGTGTACTTTACCATCTAAGTCTAAGGGCACATCACCACTCACAATACTATCGTATTGAAGCACTAGTTTATCACAAATAAAAAAACCAACGAGCCGATGATGACCGAAACTAAAGTCGATAGTGACGATTTGATTGTCAGATTAAGCAGCAAACTTCAACATAAGTGAGAAAATGACATTGATTTATCTGCGTCAAATTGGAATAGTAAATAAAGACACTCTAAAGTCTCCTACCGTATGAGTTTAACTGAAGGATAACAGCAAACTCGCTTCGCGAAGCTTGCTTTGATTTGTTGAATCGGCCCAAGAGTGAGAGAATCCTTTGTGATATGAAAGTGGACTCTTGAAAATGTTCGCCGCAATGGTGGGACTCAGGTAAGACAGCTAAACTATGCCTTAGAAGAAAGAAAGAAACATTTATTGCAACACACCACAAACATCATTAGACACTTAACATTTGAAGATACTTCAATTAATAAAAGTATAACAAAAAAAATCCAAATTGCAAATGCAAATTGAGGCGGCATTATTTTCAATTTAACGTTAACTTTCGTTAAATCTAACGTTTTTTAGTAACTTTACTAGCTGCAATTCCCGGTGTTGCCCGGGTAAGAATAGAATCAATATCACCCCAATGCGATGATGCCGATCACATCGTAGTTCGAATTAGATCTAATAGATGGCGCTAGTTTTTCTAACACGGAGAACGCGTTAGGGAAATGTTCGGACTTCGGACGACCATACCTCTACTTATAAATCAATAATTTTAAACTGAAGGTAGCTATGACAGTGGAACATCGAACACCTCTGTCCCGCCATGGGTGCTGCAAAGTATTGGTGTTGTTGGGATTATGAAATAAGTTATTCAAATGCGATAAAATCCGTAAAAGATAGTTTCATTCAACTTTTCGACATATTACATACACTTAAAAAATAAACAAGTCGTAAAATTAAAAATTTATCTCAAAAACTAATGGTTAGACTTTGGTCAAATTTATATGGGACTGCATGAGAAGCACCAGCTTTCAAATAAAAAAAAAGAGTCATAAAAATCTGTTCACCTAAAAGAAAATTATGAGGTAACACACAAAAAATACAGTCGAATTGAGTACCTCCTCCTTTTGGAAGTCCGTTAATAAAATGAGAACATCATCAATGTAGTCGATGTCAATCAAATACGCATTATTAAAGATAACTCAAAAACTACTGGTCTGACCTTGATCAAATTTATAGGGGACAACATGAGAAGCACTAGCTTTCAAATAAAAAAGAATCATCAAAATCGGTTCACCTAAAAAAGTTGTGAGGTAGCACACATAAAAAATACAGTCGAATAGTACCTCGTCCCTTTTTTGAAATCGGTTAAAATGCCTATTAGTAAAAACAAATAAACGATATTTTTTCTTTGGTTATGGAGTCGTAAGGTTTTACTTGTGTCTTTTGCACCGTTGGGTATACTAATATTTTTCCATGACTGCTCTTATAAAAAAAAAAAAACTGGCTTGGCTATAGACGGTTCTTGATTTTAATTATGTTTTCAGTTTGGGAGGATATCAGAAATGCGTTTTGAATTAATTACGATAAACATAAATTTCACTAAAAATTGCGTATAATGAAACACAAATACGGTAGAACGCCGATTATCCGAATCGACCCCGGTCCCAATTAATTCGGTGGTAAACTGGTATGTAATATAGAAATACGAACTGTCAAACATAGAATAAACTTTATTAAGTTTATAACTGGTTTTACACTAAAAATTGCTTATAACGAAATGCACATATGAAATAGATGTCGAGTCATCATCATCATCATCATTACAGCCCTTCACAAGTCCACTGCTGAACATAGGCCTCCCTCAATGAATGCCACAAAGCACGGTCCTGAGCCACCTGCATCCATCGACTTCCTGCATGTCTTACCAGGTCGTCATTCCATCTAGTAGGGGACCCCCTACACTTCATCCGCCGGTTCGAGGCCGCCACTCGAGAACCTTTTTTCCCCATCGGTTGTCGGTTCTTCGAGCTATATGGCCGGCCCATTACCACTTCAGATTACTAATCCGTTGGGCTATGTCAGTCACTCTGGTTCTACTGCGGATACCCTCATTCCTAAGTTCATCACGCAGAGACACCCCGAGCATAGACCTCTCCATAGCTCTCTGAGCGACCTTGAGCTTTCTCATACCGCCAGCAGTGAAGAACCACGTCTCAGATCCGCAAATCATCACTGGCAACACGCACTGGTTGTACGATTTCGTTTTCAGGTTTTGAGGTATGGCCTAACGAGAACTGTGTCGTAGATTCCCGAACGCTGCCCAGCCGAGTCGAATCCGTCGATTGATCTCTCGGTCGAAGTTGGACTTACCTAGTCGGACTATTTGTCCCAGGTAAACATACTCGTCTACAACTTCGAGCTTAATGCTCCCAAGAACTACCGGTATAGGTGTGACATGGACATTAAACATGATTTTTGTTTTGTCCATGTTCATCTTAAGACCTATCCGTTGGGAGACACTATTGAGGTCATTGAGCATAGTGCTTAGGTCCTCAAGCGATTCTGCCATAAGGACTATATCGTCGGCAAATCGAAGGTGAGTGATGTACTCGTCATTGATATTAATACCACATCCTTTCCAGTCCAGTAGCTTGAAAACGTCTTCCCATGCAACGGTGAAGAGTATCGGGAATATAATGTCACCCTGTCTTACACCTCTCTGCAGTTGGATAGGTTTCGTAGTCTGATTCTGTACTCGGATAACCATCATAGCCCTACTGTACAAACACTTCAGCACTTCGTTATACCGACAGTCAACTTGACACCGCTGAAGGGACTGCAGCACCGCCCAAATTTCAACGGAATCAAAGGCTTTCTCATAGTCCACATACGCAAGGCAAAGTGGCAAATTTTACTCTTCTGTTTTCTGTACAATTTGCCGAAGAGTGTGTGTATATGGTCTATGGTACTAAAGCCTTTTCAGAAACCGGCTTGTTCGGGAGGCTGGAAGTCGTCAAGTCTGCGTGCGAGACGATTCGTAATGACTCTCGAAAACAGCACGTAGACGCGGCTCAGAAGAGAAATCGGTCTGTAGTTCTTCAAGAGAGCATTGTCGCCTTTCTTGAAGAACAAAAGCACCGCACTTCTGCTCCACGCCGCCGGTGTAGTGTCACCATGGAAGACGGAATTAAAGAGTTTCTGAAGGACTTCAAGTACCAGTTTTCCACTAGCATTGAGAAGCTCCGCTGTAATTCCATCCTCACCCGACGACTTGCGGTTTTAAGGTGCTGGAGAGCTACTCTAATCTCGCTCAGACTGACGTTCGGGATATCGTCGGAATAGTGTCGGATAAAGGATGACTCACGCTAGACCGTGCCGGGTCCGAGCCGAGTGTCGGCCGTAGCACGGTCACCGAGCCGATCCCGTGCATGGTATTGCAACCGACCGGGCCTCGACCGAGCAATTACCGTTGCGGCGTGATGCAGTATACTCGTCCGAGCAAAAATACTGTTGTAACTAGACTACAATCATGTTAAATTTTGACGATCTGGAATTAGCGACTATTGCGATCACTCTGGACGATGAAGAATCTGATAAATCTTCTACTACAAGGAAATGGCCGAGCCGAGCCGAGTTGTTTCCGAGCGTTGTCCGTTGCCCGGCCGTCACTCGGTTGCCGCTCGGTATAGCGTGAGTGTGTCCATACAAAATATATGTAATATTAGTTGACCGTGCTACGGCCGACACTCGGCTCGGACCCGGCACGGTCTAGCGTGAGTCATCCTTAAGACTTGCTCTTGGATAGTTACTAACACTTGCGTGTGGCTCCAACGATGACGTGTACAGCTGCCCATAGAACCTCTCAATCTCACTCAAAATCTCAGGTGTCCCGGAAACGATGCTGCCACACTCGGTCTTCAGCTTTGACAGTTGGCTCTTTCTGGCAGACAGATCTCATGGATGTACATAGCTTTGCCAGCCAGCCACACCTGAAATTGCTAACGCTAACGTTATAAAGAAAAAGTGCTGGGAAAACCTAGGTTAACTATTCCTTTTGGCAAAACCTAAAATATATATAAAGTTCAATATTAATTTAAGAAGGAGTGTTTTAAAAGTTATTAGACAAATGATAAAATGATTATTTTAAATTTAATTCGGAAATGAGTTTTTAATTAAATACAATAAAAATACATTTCACTAACTAAAAATTGCATATAACGAAACGAGTCACCCATAAAAAAGTTTATTACTCGGACCTAGACAATCCATTTATAGCTGAAAATGGGACTCATACACACCGACTTGAGTCGCAGTGGAAAGCAGTCAACAGGTTTTTCAGAAGAGAAAATTATAACAATTTCACATTATATTGTTTAATTTACCACTATCAAAGCAGAGTTTAGAGCAACCTGAATTTATAGATAAGCCCCGACTCTACTTAGTGTTGTCTGCCCTACCACTGGAGTGTTTTTGTAAAGCCGTAGGCGCGGAAGGAGCAGCCCCGCCCGCTGTAGCAAATAGCAGGCAACTGTGGAGGTGCTCACCCGCACAGCTTCATTTTAATGGACCAGCCTCAGCCGCTACGGCTCGCACAGGTGCCTGCGATTTACTACAGCCGGCGGGGGTGCACTTCCCGCAGCGCCGAAGCCGTTGCAGAAGTAACTTTAAGTCAATATTCTCGTATAAAAAGTGAGATTATGATTTTACAAAAAAAATATTACTCATAAACTATACATTTCCGCAAGAGGGGAGGGTAGGGGGACTTCCCCTGAACCCTCCCCCTCCCCTTACCCTCTCCCATCCCTTTACGCGAGTACCGGATGTCTATAGTTTTACCAAAAATACTGTCAGTCGTAGGACTGCACGTTAGAAATGAAAACTTCTTAGCTTCACAAACTTGTAAACATTATTTTTGTATATCTGAGCGCGACGTCCACGCGATTTCAGTGCTTTTTCCCCATTCCAAAAGTGCCGAACTTGCCTAAAGAAGTTTTCACTTCAAAAGTGTTTATTTTAATTTTAATTTGTCCTTATGAACCTGCTTGCTTGGCGTAGGACACACACATATTTAAAATAATTATTTTATCATTTATCTAATAACTTTTAAAACACTGCTTAAATTAATAAAGTTTAAATTAATATTAAACTTTATATATGTTTTAGATTTTACCAAAAGGAATAGTTAACTTAAGTTTACCCAGCACTTTTTAGTTATAACGTCAGCGTTAGTAATTTCAGGTGTGGCTAGCTGGCAAAGCTATGTACATCCATGAGGGGTAAACCTATATTGTACTCATTCTTCCGGTATCAGACATTACATAAAATTTAATTATTAGCAAATCAGTTATTGTAAAAAATATATATATAATTGAATAGAATAATTTTTAATCAATATAGATTACAGTACATAATACTTATTGAAAGTAATTTTTTTTATTTTTACCACTGATTCGCAAAAAAATCTCTGTCCTGGGGAGAACCAGCAAGAAGCCCAGCGGGACTTCTTTTTTTTTAAAAGCTCAATTTACAATATAATATTTTATACAATTGTTATGAAAATGTTTAGAAACAGCAGTGATCACCTCATTCCCAGGGTTTATTATCAGTCATGTACTCTTTAATAGTATAACCCTTACTAGACAATTTTTGCTTAGTAAATAATTTAAACATTTTGATAGAAAAGGTCTGTATTCTCTTGAAATTTGTTGTAAAAGCGTGTACATTGCCCCATGAAGGAATTACTGACGCTTTGATAATCATTAATATATATGCGTAATATGATAATAATATGCCTAATGTTTAAGAGTTGTTATAATTATGAAGATAAGTGAAACATTTACAAACAAAGTTATCATAAAATTGTAATTGTGTCACAGATTATTTTAAATTTTCTTATAAACAATACTGTTAATGATGTGTGACTGTTCAAACTTGTGTGGTTTGTAATGCAACACAAAAATGCAACAATGAATCAATGAAGAAAAATAGATTGGGGCACAATCTTCAAAAAATGTCGTAGAGTATAAGGGGCCATTCATTAATTACGTAAGCATGATTTTGGCGATTTTTGGCCTGCCCCACCCTCATGTCAGGGTACGTAAGATTTTTCAAACCTCCCACCCCCCTCTTCTTACGTAAGATTCTATCTCGTTTATCAGAAATTAATGTTGTTAGAAAAGAATCAATTACACTAAAATTCACAGTTTGACGTAAATCAAAGTTTTTTTTTAATTTTTAACAGATATTTAGGTAATGCTTTTTTATTGCTATTAAATAAAGATCGCCATTATATTATTATTAGACAACTAGTTGAGATAGTATATAATCATAGAACTATCATTATTATAATTAAAACATACTTTTAAAATAATGATCGACTAGTTTTAAATTAATCTTAAAGAATACAAATTACAGTAGTGTCGATTATCCGAACTAATTCGGGGACATGGGTGTTCGGAAAACCGGTATATTCGGATAATCGAACTGTATAATTTTATGTACCAATATACCAATAAAACATTTTTTTTATAGGGTAAGGGTGACAAACGAGCACACAGTTCACTTGATGGTAAGTGGTTGCTGCGTCCCATAGACATCTACATCTATCCTCTATTACAAATCAAAACGTAGATGCGTTGTCACCCGTGAGAACTAAGATGGAATGCCTCATTTCCAATAAAAAGGGCCTCCGGCCATCAAACATATTTATATGTAATACAAATTTCGTTTCTTACAGTTGTAAGTAGTCATATAAATGAAGTACAGATAGCTTAGTAAACAAAAAATATTGTATGATCAATATTGAACAGTATGCCTATAAAATTAAAGTTTAAAGAAGTCCTTTATTTTGATCTGTCGAAGCGAACCTACCCTCTTACGTGCAGCTAAGTGACGCACTTTTTTCAAAACAGATATCTCATACTGGTCACTTTTATCTTGAGCTACAAACCATTGCAAGGCAGTATTTGAGCAAGTAAACGCGTCAGAACCAGTAGGTATATTTTCGTCTTCATATTCTGAACCAGTAGTTGATGAGGTGTTGGCGGCATCGGCTTTGTCACTCACGACAACGAGGTCTACAATTTCGCTAGCCTGCAAGATTTGGTGCCCTGGATCTGCACCGTCGACAGTCATCTATTCTTGAACGTCTTCTTAATCACATTCATGGCAATTGAATTCTTGAAGCATATTTAGCATTTTAGAAATATCATTCTGTTCTTCATTTCCACTTTCACTTTGAGAACTTTCCGCTATACTCAAAATTTTAACCTAGGCTTTTTTTTAAATCTGTTCTTTTGTAAAGTATACCAAGCTGCTCCAATGTAGCATGCATCTTTTAAATCAATCCTTTTATAATTTCTAACAAGACTTTCTTCTCCCTCCCTCCCTTAAATTTCGACTTACAAAATATTTACGTGGTAGATCCATGCTGCAGCTATATTAGTAGTATAGTTGTAGCACGAATGGGTCAGCTCGACCGAGGAAGGACCACGCTCTCACAGAATACCAGCGTTAAATAGCAGCTTAACCTTGCTGTGTTTCGTATGGTGAGTGTAGAGAACCGTAGACCCTTTTTAATAGAAACGAGGCATTCCATCTTAGTCCTCACGGGTGACAACGCATATGCATTTTGATTCTTTATCGATGATGGATGTAGATGTCTATGGGCCTCAGCAACCACTTACCATCAGGTGGAATGTGTGCTCGTTTGTCACCCTATCCTATAAAAAAAATTACGTAAGAATGGGTTTTACCCCCTCCCCCCAAGATAAGGAACGCAATTCCTTATATCATTCTCACTATATTACACGAACGTAACAATACTTTTTCACTACCCACTTAATGATAATTGATATAAGCGAGGTGATGTGGTAAGAGAATCCATTGCCCAATATCATCCTGTGGGTTAGTAAGAGACGAATGATGTCATGGCTTCTGACAGATGGCAGTGTAACTATTTCGTTTGCCTCGATTCCGTCTAATTCTGCATTCATCTACCACCTACAAACGTGTTGATTAAGGCAAATCCTCCCTACTACAGGAGAAAACCATGTTCCGCAGTGATTTTTGGGGGCTGATAGAGTGGTAGAGGTAGGGACGTATAGTAGTGGTGTAAAAATATTACCTACCCCATACCGTCCCGTGGGTGTCGTTAGAGGTAGCAGAGAGAAATCGAAACAGTAAAAAGGCAGCAGCGTTTTCATTACAAGAACTTAAAATTATAAAAGCTGCAGTTGCAAACCTCCCGGCCAAGTGGGGCAACTATGGCAGAATGCCCCATCAAATACAGTCTTTTGGAGAGGTTTGTGTTCAATAGTGGATTTATATACGCTGCAATGGAATGTAATCAACATGTACACACCCTACTACTAGTTTGTATGACATACATATTCAATGAAACGAAACTATTAATACCTATTTATAAATATAATTTTTACGTGTATTTCAGACACATGTTGGTAGCAGAAGTACCTGCAGAAGAGTTAGAAAAGCTAGAGCAGAAAAATTCTACAACTGTAGCTTCGGAATCAGTAGAAGTTCACATACTTCAAAAAGGAGAGGATTGTCCAGCAAGAGTATTGGCAGGCCACGTTGCTGGCAAGTATTTCAACCGAATAGTTTAATAATATCTTAGTAGGATAGCGTAATGCCAATTATTTTTTGTAACACGTAAGATAAGGGCATGTAGAGATTTTTTTATACCTCTCCCTCTCGGGACCCTTACGTAATTAATAAACGGAATAAAAGTAAATATAATTCATGTCACTTAAAACACAAGTAAAACAAATCCAACATACCAATATTTTTTTCATTAAGAATCAACAATATTTACAACAAAATATATCAATGTATAAAAAAAACAAATATGCCTCATAAAAGTGTTCAGACATATTACAAACATTGTTATCATAAATAAGTAGTAATTTACTGTTCCAATATTCAGTAATAGTTAAAATTTATAAAATTATATTAATCTCAACATTGTCAAGTTGTTTATCTTAAGTTTCATACCTACATGACTTTTTAAACCTGTGAAGTATGTCAACACACCTTAAAAGCACTCGGAAAACAGATTAAGCACCAGTGAATTGTTAATATGAAGGGGCTTGTGCCCAACATTAAGACATGTACAAGCTATTCCTATCTGTTATTGTAAAATAATATTCAAATACTCACATTATCGCCCAGTATGAAATGAGCCTTAAAAGCCATTGAAGCTTCAGGCGCTAGATCTTTCATCGCATCGTCCATCTGTGCCTTATCCAACATGTCTCCATTCGTCTCTCCATTACACCTCAAGTCCATACTTGTTCCAGGGGATGTACCAAGAATTATAAATGAGTCATCATCGTTGTTATTCACTTTTGTTGTCATCTTTAAACATTTAAACTGAAATAAATAAAATTAATTTCATTTTAAATGTCAATTAAAACAGTTGACTGCTTACAGACTGATGTGTCTATAAAAAGAAGGGAGATAAAGACAATATAACAAAAGCTTACTGGCTCCTTTTTTCTTTAGAACCTAATATTTAAAACAGATCTAAGTTTATACTTGCAATGTGTTTCATGTAGTGGTGGCGAAATTGAGTCTGCTATCCCATATCATCATCATCATCATTGGTGTCATAAGAGGCAAGAGAGAAAATTCAAACAGGAGATGGGCAGCAGTATCTTCCTGATAACAACTCAAAATAATAAAAAACTATTCTCTGCAGTTATATTGGTGGTATAGTTGTAGCACGAATGGGTCGGCTCGACCGGGGAAGGACCACACTCTCAGAGAATACCAGCGTAAAATAGCAGCTTAACACTGTTGTTTTGTATGGTGAGTGTAGAGGACTGGAAACCCTTTTTACTGGAAAAGAGGCATTCCACCTTAGTCCTCACGGGTGACAACACATCTGCATTTTGATTCTTTACTAAGCATAGATGTAGATGGCTATGGGTCACAGCAACCACTTACTATCAGGTGGACTGTGTGCTCGTTTGTCACCCTATCCTAAAAAAAAACTATAGTTACCAACTGCCAAGCTTGGCAACTATGGACAAGTTCCCCTTTTAGGCAATCTTGGAAGAGGCCTGTGTATAGCAGTATATGTATTTGGAGCTGGGACTCCTATATATATACACAGTACTTCTACCGCCAAATAGCAGTGCTTGCACTGCTGTGTTCCACTATAATTGCAGGTTAATTATTTTTATATACTATAACTAATAACAAAACTGACATTAATTTGATGTCTGTAGTCTCTATATTTATAAATTTCATTTGAGAAAATATCATTTTCTTATCATCTACTTAACTTTATGTGTCACAAAGTTACATTCTATAATTCAGTATTGGAACATTTCACAATTTTGTTTTCCTGATGATATTTTGTAACTTATACAATATTGGTCATTTTTAACTTAAGTTGCAAAGAATAGAATTAAGAATATTTAAATTTTGTAAAACCTAAACATGAGCGGTGCAAACCGTATACTGATACGAAATCTATATAATGGTACAATATCTAAAAACCGCGTACTAGTTCATTCCAAGACAATGTGTTACAAAATCCAATATTTGCGTACCTGTAGACCGCAAACGATATAGGTATTAGATACATCTGGCCGAATTGATTACAGTAGTAGGAGTGGTACAGCAATTTTTTGCATGTCCCATAACCCAATAGAATATAATTTAGAACCTAATCATTATAACTTTAAGAACTATTTTTATGACATTGTTACATAATGAAGTTATTTCATTAATTTTAATGTTATACATATGAGTTTTTGCAATTAAAGTTTGATTTCTGTTGCCTAATAATGATATGTTTCAAATCTTATTGTTTTTAAAGCCTAAAATCGAGTGTATACGAGGGTGGATTGAAAAGTACTCGGCCTAACACAGATCCATTCAATTCTAAAAATCAAATCTACCCACATTATTTAGTTCAGTTCAGACTAGTTCATTGTGTGAAGTTCGAAACGTGTGCGATAATTAGTTGTGATTTTATAAATTTATTAACAAAGTAATTGGACATAATTTCCGCGAATGGAGCAAATCGAGCAGCGTGCCGTCATTAAGTACCTCCATAAGAAGGGGCTATCATCAAAAGCCATCCATGATGACATGGTCAGTACATTAGGCGATTGTGCTCTGTCATATTCATCCGTCAAAAAATGGATAGCAGAATTTAAGCGTGGTAGAGAGAGTGTGAAAGATGAACCCCGCTCTGGAAGGCCTTCGACGTCAACTACTGACGAAAATGTTAAAAAAGTACTTGATTTAATAATGGGAGACCGCAGATTAAAAATTAGAGAGATAGCCGAGATTATAGGCATCTCTTATGAACGAACTCAAAACATCATTGTCAACTAGTTGGGTTTCCACAAGGTGTCTGCGAGGTGGGTTCCGCGACTGCTTTCAGTTGAACAAAAAAGGACGCGATTGACTATTTCACGCGACTGTTTGGAGTTATTTCAAGCCGATGCAGATGATTTTTTGAATCGTTTTGTTACTATAGACGAAACATGGGTTCATTACTGTACACCGGAAACAAAACGAATTTCGACAAACGACGAGGTCAAAGCAGCTGTAGACGCATATTTTGACTCTAAGGAAGAATCATTTTTTTTCAACGGTCTAAATGCTTGGAAGGGGAGGTGGCAAAAGTGTATTGAACTTGATGGTGATTATGTAGAAAAATAAAAATATAACTGATTTAGTATGTGTTTATTTTCTTGGTTAGGCCGAGTACTTTTCAATCCACCCTCGTATTAATAGAATTTTCAATTTATTTTTAGTTCTGCCAGAATAATTGTAGTGGAAGGAGAAAGTTGTGCTCTTTATTCTTTTAAATGCATTTGTGTTGTAAATAAATAATAAAGACACTGTAAATATCTAGGTAGGTTAATTGAACTATTTATAACTATTTAATCAAGATCATATGAAAATTATTTCCAAAAAAGAGTAACCAACTACAACCGAGTTTCATGAAAATTATGTTAATAATATAGAATCAAAATTGGTTCATTGGTTTTTTCACTTTTTTTTGAAGCCGGTAGATTCTCTCTATTATGTAGTTAAGTAGATCTGCTCAAAGGAAGGATTTTGAGAAATTCCAACAATATCTTTTTAAATCAGTTTTCACGTGGACGAAGTCGCGAGAATCTACTAATGGATTTATTAACATTTATTTACCTATATAAATATGTTATTTACAGCCATCAATATGAAGGTAAAGCAAATTGAACTAAATTGACTTAACCGAAACCGAGTTCAAAACTTTAAAATAAGAAGGTTAAAACTACGATTAACTATCTGCATTAGCTCCAACAAGATAACTTAATATACATTTAATCTATATATACATCAACAATTCTGATTTGCATTGAATAGGTAAGGCCGGGTTTCCATGCTTGCCAAGCCTCGGCAAACATCTTCAAGCCCCAAGCATCCACAAACCTCGTTTGGTGTTTGGAAGTCGTTTTCATGCTTGTGAATGCGTTAGTGTGCTACGTAAACCTAAGCATGACGGACACCGAACTTGTGTCGGCTATTGCGTTTGGTTTAACCCTTTCGCTGTCCCGTGCACTACATATAGGTCCTTGCTATTGTCTTACTATTGTGTTTGAAAACTGGACAGTGAAAGTGTTAACATACTTTTATTTTAAATACAAGCAAAGTAATACAAAAAACAAGGAATTTTTGGCTTTTAATTCTTTTACTGACTTTCCCGTTAACTCGGCAAGATGACTCCAAGCATTTGCAACTTTCTTTTTATTTTTATGATTAATGTCTTTGGGGTTCCAGATAGACGATATGGTCTGGTAATATTCCAGAAACGATAAACTCTTTTCGTTCAACCAATCACTCATTTTAAACAAAGAACCAAACATGCAATCGTCGCAAAATCATAAAATCTACTAAACGCAGACCAACGTGTGAATGCGTTGCAAGCGCTTGCTGCAAGTGCCCTTTGATCTGTGTCCAAAAACCGACACTAGCCCGGATCGGGGATAAGCGTCCACAAGCTCACGCAAGCCAAGCCAAACGCCCTCTTTACACACTTGTGCTTGTGGATGCTTGTCCAGACTTGGCAAGCGTGGAAACCCGGCTTAAGAGTAACTACAAAATCGGGATAAAATTTCCAATATGGACCATCGATTTAAATGCCCATATTTTTTTGTAGATAGTATTCACTAAAAGAAAGCGTTTTGCGAAGTTTCAATATGCGGAAACGCGTACTTTTTGAGAAAAAAATTATTGAAAATCAATTATTTTTGCAATATTTATGTCAATTACTACGGTAAAACTGACACTATTTTGTATTGTCTTTGTCATTCATCTTAGTCATGTCATCAGTAGGGATGTCGATTCTTTCCGAAAAAGATCGATTCTAATCATAAGCTGATGTATCGATTCACAAAAAAATCTATTTCTAAAATATCGATATTTTTTCATGTTTGCATTTATAATGTAAATATAAATCCATTTTATGAAAAACCAGAAAGATACCACAGTAAATAATCTCTTATTGAAATTTGTTTTATTTTAATTTAGGGCAGATAACAAATAAAATAGGTTAGGTTCAACTTATGTCAAAGAATTGAATTGATTGACCCCGACTCCACCTGGTATGAGTCTGTCCTACCCCTAGAGTGGTTATAAAGAGCCGGAGGCGCGTAGGGGGAGCAGCCTCCGCCTGCTGTAACAAGTCGTAGGCATCGGACGGATCGGACGGATCTACAAAAAAAATATGGGCATTTAAATCGATGGTCCATATTGGAAATTTTAACCTGTCAATTGAGCAAGAATATTGAATAAAATTGTAATTTGTTTTTAATTTTCTAGAAAACATTTGGTTTTGGAGCGATGAAACCAATACATATGGTAAAAACAGATCTTTCAAACAACAGTCATGTGAAAGTGTTAACTTTGGGTACCTAATCTAAAGATAAGCAATAAAGTTTTATCACTTGCAATATTATGAGGAAAATCAAAACCTTGTAATTTTAAGTCTGAAGCTTACATTTTTGCATACGGTGTAATTAGCTATCCAGAGTTGTATACACACTATACTATCTTCAATATATTTAATATATTAATGCTACTTATTACATACAACGTAGGACTAAAAATAAAATACGATTTTATAACACTAGGACAAATACGCACCCCACAACTTCGTTTATGTACTTAGGGCGAGATACTACGTTTCGCAACACTTATTTTAATGAACCCACAACTTCAAGATAATTCAAATAAAATCATTCAAATTTCAAATAAAGCAACGAATACGGAATGGTGTAAAGGTGTACCCTCAACTTTTTTACAAAAACACTCCACTCCACTACAATCAATGACAATAACATTGACTTGACAGCGAATGTCAAATGTCCAGTAAGCTTTTTTATAAAGATTTATGCCTTAGATGCTTGTGTTTTAACCCATGTCTTCATTATATACGAGATCTTCGTTTTTATTTTTCTGTTGTGGATTTAATGTATTTTTAAATAGGCAGAAAATATTTCAAACTCTTCAAAAACACCCTTATGCGAGTCACCCATACAACCACGTGCTTATACGACTCCACATTTGTTATTCAGAAAGAAGAATGCCTAATACTGATATTGGTGGTGTAATTCTGAATCACTCGTTCTAATGTATAAAAACTAGTTTTTTAAGAGACTGAGTAAGTTCCTTTAATTTCTACGCGTGCAATAATTCAGCAACATGCACGATATTTAAAAAAATATACACTAGTACAATTTTTTTTAAACAAAAATGACTAAAATTATAAGATAAGATATCTCAGAAACTAAGTGAGATATCAGAAAAATATTTTCACTTTTTGGTGTACAAAAAACGTGGTCGCAAATTTCCATAGTACTGTAGGACTTTATTGGAGCTTCTCAGATTTACCGTAAAGCGTAATGTCTGTTTCAAATCTAGCGCTGTGTAGATTAGATTTTTTTAAATTATTTGTGATTCGGTAGCTTCAAATGAAAGAAGCTTTTCAAAACTAAAGTTAATAAAATCTTACTTAAGATCCGCAATGTGCCAAGCGCGACTAACCTAATCTTTCCATTTTATCCATTGAAAATAACAAGAAAGTAAATTTTGATAATGTAATAAAATATTTTAAGGGCGAGTAAGAATATCCACTACTGAAGTTACCAACCTGCTCGCGAAGCGATGTAACTATGGCAATATACTAACCCGCCCATGGCGACAGTTAGACGCCAGCAGCCACCTAAGACGACTCGATCTGGCAATGTATAACACACTTGCCCTGATTAATGACCAAAATATCCAGGAGGTGGAAGAAGTTTTAATAGTGGTAGAGCCACGCGGGATCTTTTGCTGTCGCACGGATGGGCCGGCTCGAACCGGGGTGGTACCACGACCTCACAGAATACCAGCGTGAAGTAGAGGTTTACCTCTGCGTTTCGCTTGGTGAGTGCAGGTGGCCGGAGGCCCTTTTTACTGAAAATGAGGCATTCCATCTTAGTCCTCGTGGGTGACAACGCATCTGCATTTTGATTTGTAATAGAGGATAGATGTAGTTTTCTATGGGCCGCAGCAACCACTTACCATCAGGTGGACTGTGTGCTCGTTTGTCACCCTTATCCTATGAAAAAAAATTGATAGACAAGTTGCGCTAGGATATTATAGGTTTATCTGAGGTCCCAAGAGAGAGAGAGGACAAGGTAATTATCGAATCCGGCAACTTATTCTATGACTGGTAGGGCAACCATCTGTCCCGAGGAGATGTCAGATTGATCGTCCACAAGTCTCCCGTTAACAACGTTCTAAAGATTGATGTGTCGACGAGGGTTGGATACCTTATACTCAGAATCACCAAATGTGTGAGAATATTTCTAGAGCCATGCGTTCCTCCAAACTCCACACGGTGTTAATGGGAGACTTCAACGCAAAACTAGAGCAAAACAGAACGGCGAGCTGAAGTTATGTAGTGATGTCTCAGTAATCGAGAGAGTTAAAACTGGCAGTGATCACCGAAGTTAAGTTGGAGAGGTCTCGTCTAATGAAGTTGACGCGCCGTCCCCCTCGTGAAGTCACGAAAACTTTCAGCTCGAGTTACAGAACCGTTTTCAGTTCCTAGAAGACTGCAATACAGTAGCGGACGATATGAATGACAAGCTCGTGGAAAGTGTCTGTGTGAGCTAAGTTTGCAACACCCGTCGCAAAAACTCCGATCACACTCTTAATCTCATGGCTGTTAGACGTGAAATGAAACTGTAGTCTTTAGCAGATTTTACAGCATACAGTCAACTGAATATACAGATTTCCAAATGCATGCTTTGAAACTTAAGCAATTTCAACGCAACTTCAATACAGCTCGTATTGAAGAAGCGATTGGGCGGAAGCAGGGCCACAAATTCTTTACCACAGATCTGTCTGCCACAAAGAGCCTTTGACACCTGAGATTTTGAGTGAGATTGAGAGGTTCTATGGGCAGTTATATACGTCATCGTTGGAGCCGCACGCAAGTGTGAGTAACAATCCAAGAGCGAGTCTTATCCGACACTATTCTGAAGATATCCCGGAGGACAGTCTGAGCCAGATTAGAATGGCTCTCCAGCTACTTGAAGTCCTTCAGAAGCTCTTTAATTCCGTCCTCCATGGTGGCACTAATGCGGAGGCATGCAGCACAAGTGCGGTAGTCTTGTTATTCAAGAAAGGCGACAACGCTCTCTTGAAGAATTCCAAACCGATTTCCCTTCTAAGCCGCGTCTACGTGCTGTTTTCGAGAGTCATTACGAATCGTCTCGCACGCAGACTTGACAAGTTTCAGCCTACCGAGCAAGCCGGTTTCCGAAAAGGCTTTAGTACCATAGACCACATACACACCCTGCGGCAGATTGTACAGAAAGCAGAGGAGTATAATCTGCCACTTTGCCTTGTGTATGTGGACTATGAGAAAGACTTTGATTCCGTCGAAATTCGGGTGGTGCTGCAGTCCCTTCAGCGGTGCCAAGTTGACTGTCGGTATATCGAAGTGCTGAAGTGTTTGTACAGTAGAGCTACGATGGCTATCCGAGTACAGAATCAGAGTACGAAACCTATCCAACTGCAGATAGGTGTAAGACAGGGTGACGGTATATCCCCGAAACTCTTCACTGCTGCATTGAAAGACGTTTTCAAGCTACTGGACTGAAAAGGATGCGATATTAATATCAATGGCGAGTACATCACTCTCCTTTGATTTGTCGACGATATAGTCCTTATGGCAGAATCGCTGGAGAACCTAAGCACTATGCTCAATGACCTCAATAGCGTCTCCCAACGGATAGGTGGTAAGATGAACATGGACAAAACAAAAATCATGTTTAACGTCCATGTCACACCTATGCCGGTAGTTGTTGGGAGCACTAAGCTCGAAGTTGTTGACGAGTATGTTTACCTGGGACAAATAGTCCGACTAGGTAAGGCTAACTTCGACCGAGAGGTCAATCGACGGATTCAACTCGGCTGGGCAGCGTTCGGGAAACTGCGACACATCTTCTCGTTAGACATACCTCAAACCTGAAAACGAATTTGTACAACCAGTGCATGTTGTCAGTGATGACTGCTGGCCATATGAGGAAGCTCAAGGTCGCTCAGCGAGCTATGGAAAGGGCTATGCTCGGGGTGTCTCTGCGTGATAAACTTAGTAATAAGAATTTCCGCAGTAGAACCAGAGTAACCGACATAGACCAACAGATTAGTAATCTAAAGTGACAGTGGGCCGGCTATATAGATCGAAGAACCGACAACCGATGGGGAAGAAAGGTTCTCGAGCGGCAGCCTCGTACCGGTAGGCGAAGTGTAGAGCGACCCCCCACTAGATGGAGTGACGACCTGGTAAGACATGCAAGAAGTCGATGGGTGCAGGTGCCTCAGAAACGTGCTTTGTGGCATTCCTTGGGGGAGGCCTATGTTCAGCAGTGGACTTGTGAAGGGCTGTAATGATGATGATATCCGGTAAACATGTTTAGCATTTTATTTTATTGGGGGGGGGGGGTGCTTGATAGAAAATCACCCTGGGTGTCAACTCACGCTACGTCGCCACTGGGTACACTCTTTGTCGAATGTTATTGGTAAATGATTACAATTTATTATTTTAACGTGGTAGATAGATATAACATAATATCCATATTGGTAGTGATGTATTAAAAGGTGTGCAAGATCGTAAATGTAATGTGAGTAATTTTTATTAGATTATTTAAAGAGAAAAACATTTTTATAAGCAATATTACCTTAGATAAGCAACATTTACCGAGAAGAAACAAAGAAGAAATAGATATTTTTAAAATAAGTAATTAAAATACGGCAATTCAGTCTCTTTTTCCCTTAAATACGGCAAATCAGACTGTGACATACGGCAACTCGGATTTTTACGATACTGTTTGTCAGTATGTCAGTCACAGTCATTGACATTTGTCAACTCAATTTGTCATTTTGGTTTTCTTATGCTGTATGGCTTAGTTCCTTTGACTGCTCTCGCGAGCGAATAATAAAAACAAAAACAACATTGACATTAATTTGTCAAATGTCAACTCAATTTGGAAAAAAGCGCGGGAACCTTGAAACGTGATAGGCGCCTTTTTTTAAACTAAAATTTTAATTTTGTTTTCTTTAGTTAAAAAGCATTAAACTTCTATTTTTTTTATTGATACTGGGTTTCTTCATCATGGGGAAACGTAAAAAAAAAAAGTTGCCGGGAGAAGAAGAAGTCTTTGAAGAAACGACTGAGGAGGAAGTTGATACCAGCACTGAGGAAGATCCTGAGAAAGAGCAGCGCAAGTATAAGCCATACTTTGTATCTGACTACAACAGGAGGTACCCTGAGGACTCTGTCCTCGTTGATTTTGTTGTCTTTGTCGAATCAAATGATGAAAGAAGACCAGTTGGCACGCGGGACATGATGTCTCTGTCCACACATATGAAGAGGTACAATAAAGGCATTAAATATTTACAATCTGTGAATAAATACAAAATAGGCGTTCATTTTGAAAAGCCCTCTCTAGCGAATGCATTTTTAAATAATGTTACATTTCTTAATGAATACAAAATGAAAGCATCTATCCCAGCTGCAGGGACAGAAATAACAGGAGTCATAACTAATGTTCCCACTAATCTTTCTAATTCAAGAATTTTTGGTATGTTAACAACTTACAGGAAGATAATATGTGTTATAAGGATAATGAAGAAACAAAAGAACGACGCAGGACGCAGTTTGCTACAGCCGACGGGCACCGTGGCCATCACATTTGCTTCTAATGTTTTGCCGGACCACGTCGATCTTCATGGTTGGCGGTTCGTGGTAAATCAGTATATTCCAACAGTGAAGCAGTGCTACAACTGTCTGAGGTATGGCCACTTAGCAAAGTACTGTAAAAATTCTGTGAAATGCTCAATTTGTACTGAAAATCACAACTACAAAGATTGCCAAGTCTCTTCAGATAAAGCGATATGCATACATTGCAAAGGAAACCATCTAAGCATTTCTGGACAGTGTCCTGTTAAGAAACAAAAGATAAAAGAAAATCAGACTAAATTACACAAAACCCCATTTGTAGACCTTTTTAATAAAAACGAATTCCCCGAATTAAACAAAAAAAATCCTAAAGATGCTCTTATGTCACTGCTAAAGAATGATGACATTATTAATATAATTTTAAATACAGTCATTAAAGTATTAACTCTTAATAAATCAAATGAACAAACCACCATATCTTCTCAGCTTATTA